>CM051236.1:109924846-110573596 GCA_027917425.1 Gastrophryne carolinensis | reverse complement strand
ACCTCCCATCTACTCTATTGCGTGTTCAGAAGGGAACAGGGAGGGAGATGTGGATTGACACAATAGGGTCTTTCACATACGTCCAAGCAGTTTATGAGATACAAGACTGGCATAAATTTCTGGATCAAGAGGTCATGTTCTGAATCCAGAACCATCAAGATAAAGGGAAATGTGAGAAAGTTCTTTCGGAACGTTGATCATTTCATTGATGAGGCAATGCTGCAAATATTAAGGACAGGCAAGATGAGATAGGACGTGCTTGTACTTTCACTATCCCGCAAATGCCACTGTTAGATGGGTGATATATCAGTTCACAAAAAGGAACTTAAAGGGGAAGTCCATTTGGATAACGTTTGTGAAAGTGTTTTCAAGATGCTGAGCTTACAGTATCTGCCCAGCAGCAGATTTCTTTTCTCCCTTCTTGTAGATCTTGGTGTACTGACTTGATGTTCAGTTGCCAGGAGCTTTAAAAGGAAAGTCCACATTCAAGATTTTTAAAAGTGTATATTTTTGTGTGCTAAAATGATTTCTTCGAGGTGCTGAGCTTATCTAGTTTATTTTTTCTCAATTAATTCTTATGTTCTGTTTGTGTTTATGTTATGTTTCTTTATGGAAGCAGTTTTCTGCTATCTGTTTCTTTTGGCAACTGTACAAGTCTGTACACCAAGATCTATAAGAAGAGAGAGCATTGCTGCTGGGCATGTATAAGGCTTCTGCATCTCAGCAGCGACCATAGCGGCTGCTGTGTGTACAGAACTCAATTCTCTCTTCTTTCAGATCTTGGTGTGCAGATTGCCGATAGCAACAGATTGCAGAAAATAAAAAATTATTCCATTAAACACACATTTGCTAACATAAGAAAAACATGTCAAAAAATAATAGATAGATCAGTTCAGCACCTTGAGAACATCCATTTGGCACAAAAATATACACGTTCAAAAATTACAAAGTATGTTATTTTTTTAATTTACTATAGTCAAATGACTACTATATGGACAGCTGAACCCTTCTGCATTCTATTTTGGGATGCCATGTTGGCAGCCAGTTACGTCTGTCCCATTGCTTTAAAGTTTAGGCTGAGCCACTGCTTTAGGGCCAGCGGGGCTGGGGTGTCATCCGCAACATGCAGCCCTCAAGGCTGTGCCAGAATTCATCATTTCTTGTTGGTGTGCTGCTACGTAAACTCCATTCCAACTCTGCCTCATGAGCCTCCCCACTTTCTAACTAGCCCCACTATACCCCCCAATTTATGTTCTGCCCCAGCAATGTTAGGAATTATGGCTTTGGGGGACAAACCCCGGCCATTTGTTCTGTCCCTACAAGAGAAATGCCCCACTTTCCAATACCCACTACCAATAGTAGCCCTGTTCATGTTCTTTAGCTTTAGCCATGAAGTGTCTACTTTCCTGGCTGGGAAGCACTTTGGTGGTGGTACGGTATATTTGTGTGCAGATGAGGCAACAATAAAGTGGAATGAGGAGAAATCCAATTTACTAAACCTCTTCTTTGCTTCCATATGCACAGAAGAATAGCCCAGCCAAATGAAATGCAGATAACCAAATGTCACGAGAGGAGTGCACCAACACCTTAAATTAATTAACATATTAAAATATACAAATCCTCGGGTCCAGATGGCATTCATAGGGAAGGGAATTATATACATAAATAGACAAGCCATTATTTTTTTAATTTAAATATTCAATGATGATGGAGACTGTGCCACAGGTTTGTTGCTTAGCAAATGTGGTGCCAATATTAAAAAAAGGGTCTAAACCTGGGAACTACAGACTGTTCGTTTTAGTGGTTCTAAGAGATGCTATCCCGGAGTAGCTCAATGAAAATGACTTTTTTTTTTACTCCTTATCAGCGTGGATTTATGAGGAATCGCTTCTGCCAGACAAACCTGATCAGCTTTTATGCGGAAGTAATTTTAACCGGACCTTCAGCGTGATTTAATGAAAAGCCCAAACTCTTAAAAAATGGTTCCCCAGCATCTAAAATTAATAGGTTTTACGTTTTTAGTCACTAACTTATTATTCTTTCCCCCACTGGGCTGCAACTCTGTTCAGGAATTTAGGATACGGGTGCCGCCATCTTGACTCAGAAGCATCACACTTACTGAGGAGAGGAGAGTGGGATAAGGTACAGGGGGCGGGTTATAGCTGTGCTTTGCTCAGACAGAGCAGAGCTGGGGTCAGGTAACGGTCAGCAGTCCCAGAATGCAGAGCAGCACAGTCAGGAGGCACTTCCTGTTTGCAGGCTGCCTGATAAGATGGCGGCTTCCATAAGCCGCCATCTTGGATGTTTAGAGGCTCATAACATGCAGTAGATGCAGGTAGGAGGATTTTTATTGTGGACAATCTGTATGTACAGGGTGTGGGAAACATATAAGATAGACTCTTATTTAGAGTGAAGGTCCGCTTTAAGGACTGGATCAGGAAGTAGTCATTAGATGATATATATCTTGACTTTTCTAAAGCATCTGACACTATGCCAAATAAAAGACTGGTACAAAAGATGAGAATGCTTGGATTTAGGGAAAATGTGTGTAATTGACTTAATTATAGGAAACAAAGGGTGGTTATTAATGGTACATGCTCGTATTGGATCACTATTACTAGCGGGGTAACGCAGGGGTCAGTACGTTGTCATATCATTAAGCTGTGTAAATGAATTAGCACAAAAGGGGACAGCATGCGGCTACAAACAGATTTAGATAAATTAAAAAGATGTAAGTTACAGATAAATGTAGGGTTATGCACATGGACAGGAACATTTTTTGCCATGATTACACACTGAATAAGGAAATGGTGGGTAAAGCTACAATAGAAAGGACCCAGGGGTTTTAGTTAATAAAATTAACTGTAGTGTCCAATTCCAGGCAGCAGCTGCCAAGGCAAACTGGATCATGGAGTGCATCAAGAGGGACATAGGTGCCCATGACTAGAGTATCATTTAAAGTGGACCAAAACCCAGCCGGACCGGCCCGGGAATCTATAAGATCCCCAGACCAATCTATTCCAGCCACCCGCTGTGTGAAACCCCCCAGGTCGCCCGCTACACTTACCTTACTTCCTAGTCCAATGGCGCATATGCGGGCCGTGGCTATCCCTCTAGCAGGACGCGTGTCCGCGCCAGCCATTTGCGGGGCATGAGGAGGCTGATTCACTACTAGCGCCAGGTATTGCCAGATGACTGTTTAGCAGTGCTTAGAGCGACCGCTAGTAGACGCTGTAAGCGGGTGTCGGGCGCTGTAACCTAGTGTTGTGGTCGCTGTAGTAACCTGGCCGGCATTGATGAATATGATCTGTGTTGTGCGCTCTAACAACGCTGCAGCGAGCGACAGGTAGCGCTAGCTCAGTGCGTCCGGCACTCGGCGCTCCACACCATATTTAAGAAAAAACTACACACACACCTGTAACAAAGGTGCAGGACTTACAATGTGTGACCCATACACAGCCACAGGATGACGCCTGGGTTCTCTGATTTCAAGAAGACAACCGACTGGTTGTTTGTGGTGGGGGTTCATGGATGGGGGCACGGGGGGTACAGAGGTGCTATGATCAATGTGCAATGGGCATTACAGAAGTGAAAAAACGATCATACATAATACCAGTGATCCACTGCCAGTTATGGTTGCTGGGAATGCTCTGATTCCAGCTTTCAGGTAGCGCTGCAGGGCTTGAGTCACATGTAAGTCACCTAATCCCTGTGTAGCGTTGCTGCTGCAGCAATTAAAGGGGATCAACAGTCAAAAATGACTTAAACCAGACCAACACAGCGGTGCTCATATGCATCCCCTCCTCGGGGCAATTTAGATTACTGCACAAAAACATTAATTTACCTTTACCTAAATTTGGCTGTAGTGAATTTTAGAAACAAAATGACGGTTCATGCATTTGCAGACCACCTGCAAACAGGAAGTGCTGATGGGCTTTCTGCTACTGTGCATTGTCAGTTATGTCAGTTGAATCCAGGCCGCAGCCTGGCTGAGATGCTGGGAGCGGAAGCTCCAAAATGGCTGATACCCTTCTTATCCAACTGTGCCAGGCTGTTGGCCCGCTGTAAATCACATGTCTCTAAATCTGTGAGCTGCATGGAACCGCAAGCAAGTGAGTTTTTGTTCAATAGCCAAATTGGGCACAAAGATGGGGGAGGAGGTCAGAGAGGGTAGGGACCTTGTAATTGTTGGGGGTCCTCTTTAAAGCTTGGAATGGGGCTGTAACATTTTCTAAACACCTCTTTCAGGAAGGATGTCAGTTACCTAACAACTGATATTTACCGTTAAAGGGCATCTGTAGGCATACATTAAACCAAATGATACTCACCTTACCTCCCCTGCAGCTTCAACGCCTTTCCAGGAGATCCAGCAGCAGTCTTGAATGCACCTTCACTGTCATCTCTAGTCTAGTCACTGAAGTTATATTTCGGAGTATGCAGTTTAAAGTGGACCAAAACCCAGGATTTTGACTATCCTGGGTTTTGGTCCTTTCCCCGTGGGCGATCGAGGGTGCACCGCTGTGTGAAACCCCCCCAGATTGCCCAATCTACCTCACTTCCTCCCGGTCCTACGGCGCATGCTCGACTGCTTGTCCGATCAGCGCGCTTGGAGCCGCTGACGTCACGCCATCTAAGACTGGTGCTGGGGGCTGCATCTCCCGCTTCCCTCTAACAGGAAGCGTGTCTGCACCGGCTATTCGCAAATGCCTGGCGCGGGCACACATCCTGCTAGAGGGATAGGGGGATGCGGCCGCGGCTCGCGCATACGCCGTTGAACCAGGAAGAAAGGTAAGTAAACGGGGTGACCTGGGGAGTGGAGGGAATCGATCGACCCGGGAATCTATAAGATCGCTCTCTGTTTTAGTCCACTTTAACCACCTTGTGCACACGGGACATGCCAGACATCTGTTTCAGAGCGCATCTCTGCTTTTGACCGCATCGGGCATGTATGAAAACAGGGGACGAGCAGCAGCAAAGTAGGTAAGGTGCTAAAATGTATTATTTTTTATGCCTAATTAGGCCCCTTAATCAGTTTAGTTTCTAGTTTCCCTAGGATAATTTTTTTTTGTATTTCAGCTATTGCTTGTGTTTTAAACTCCAGCAATAATTTGATGTATAATTGAACAGTCCTTTGGTATTATATCATCAGCATAACTAGACTGGGCGTTTTACAATATCACAGGCTTCCTAACTCGCTGGCATTCTAATGATTCTAATGTTCCACTAAATGCATATTGTGCCTAGAAAAATATGAAGTCACCATGAGCGATACCGTGAAGAAGTGAATGCGACAGGAAAACACAGAGTGGTCCTGGTGGTTGAGCTGTGGCGGCTTCTCATCCAGCTGTTTCCAGGGGTTTAATGTTGTGCAGCTGGTGTGACCTCACCACTCTCGCACTCCCTGGAGGGCTAGAAAGCTCATAATCTACCACCACAGAGCCAGCTGCCTGAAATGCGTAAAGCAGCGCACAGAAACGCACAAGCTTTTCCCATTCCTCCAAACACACCCGTACACACTCTGCAGCAAACCTCTTGACGCAAACCTACACCCTTCTGCTGTGTTATAAACTGTGAAATAGTGCAAGTGCAAAGTTATGATCAGAATCAGGTTGCATACATAAATCCATACAGTATATGGAAATATTCCCAATCCCACCCCTCCTATCTTTCAGACAATCACTCAACCTGAAAAAAATCAAGGTCCAAAAAATGCCACTTTACCCTGCTTACGGAGCAGGTGCATAACCTGCCGACATATCCTCACTACTCACAGTTTGGCCATACCTCACAGCAGGTACATGGCATTTGGGAGGCATTCTCCGGCAGATCCCCCAATGTTGTGTACCTGATAATGTGTGCTAAAACCCACGGAGTGGACTAAAACCCATGGAGATCGTGATTGATTCCCTCTCCGCTGTGTGAAACCCTCAGATCACCCATAAACTCACCTTCTTTTCCGGTCCAACGGCACATGCGTGAGCCGCAGCCGCATCCCCGCTATCCCTCTAGCAAGGTGGGTACCTGCACCAGGCATTCGTGAATGGCCGGCACGGGCACACTTCCTGTTAGAGGGTAGCAGGGGAGGAGGCCACCAGGGCACTCGGATCCGCTCGTATTAGACAAGCTCCTGGACAAAGGGGCTCGAGCTGATCCGAGCATGCTGATTGGATGAGCAGCCACTCATGTGCTGTAGGACCGGAAGAGGTGAGTTTGTTCGGGCGACCTAGGAGGCTTCACACAGCGGGGCATCACGATCAGGGTGCCTGGGGGCAAGGACCTAAACCCAGAATAGTTGAAATCCTGGCTTTTGGTCTATTTTAATGTCCCTCCACAGGACTCTACGTGGGTGAGACAGGTCAGAAGAACCAGACTCAGCACATGAACTCCAGACCTGCCACTGGCCACACATTTCTCCAGAGGGGGCACCCAATTGATGACCTTAATATGACAATTTTGACAAGAAATTTTAAAACACAGAGAGACAGGAAAATATACAAAACTTATACAAAAGTTTCATATGTATATTAAGTGTGGTGCCCATTCTTGGTTTTTCCCTCACAAAAAATCTAAAATACTTCAGGGCTGCCCCCTAGCCTGCCCTGGGGCATCCTATAGCAGGACGCCCCACTGTGTGAAACCCCCAGGTCACCAGTAAATTTTATGGGTGGCTCTGGTGACATCTCCAGCATCTCTGTTGCTACAGGTGCTCCCACCATTCAGTTAGGCTGGGCACAGGAGCACACACACCCATCTGACGATCTTGAGATCAGCCAATCCCCAATCTCAAGATTGCCAGTGGGCATGGCCTCGGCAGTGGAAAAAAAAAAATGTTTTAAACCAGACCACCAGCAGCCAGCATCAATACACAACACTCGGGATGGGAAGGCTTTTGCTTTGCTTTAAGATTTAATGTGGATTCTTCATGCCTGACAAATCTGAAATGTATGTCTTGGGTAATTGCAAATAATCTGCTCTCAATGCCCCCTTATCTCTTTATGTTTTTTTTACATCTTTTGATGTGTGTTGGTTTTGAGTATATACATTTTTGGTTCCTAGAGGAACTTCACGTTTGATAACTAGATGTTCTGGAAAGCTCTGAAAATGTAAACTAGCCTTCAAATAGTATCGCCTTATTTCTTCACTTTTCTACTATTCTCAACGGCACATGGTACAACACAATAATACATATACCCAAGGAATACTTTGTAGCAGAGGGGGGTCAGTATATTGGATAAGGGAGAAGAATTCAAGCAGGATACAGAGAATAGGAGTAAATTGCTTGAGGGCGTCCATGGAAGTTTAAAATATAGAAGTGGGTGGATCTCCAACGAAGCCTGGTGGCCTGCTTCGGACAGACCACCTGTGTAGCGATAACCCTTATCGCCGGAGGACTTCACCGCCCGAGACGTCCTTTTCCCAATCGTAAGAGGTGCTGCTGGAATTCCAGAGTCGTCCGTGAGGAAACAGGAACAGCCCTTTCAAGGGCTAGTGAATTGTAATATAGCGTTTCCCCCAATAAGAGACAGAACTCAGTATTGAGGGTGAAGATGAACTGTACTTTATTAGTGGCAAACTGTGCCTTATATGCCAGGCTCCATGCAAGGGGACCTCCCCCGTGGACCTGATGGAAGACTGCATGACAAACACACGGACCAATGGGAGCAGGGCACACAATCCCTCAACTCTGCTGGTGACGCAATCAGCAACACAATAGACGTCTGTAATACACTCAATCAGAACAATGCCATTGTCTGTGACGTAATCAATCAATACAATGGCAGTCAGAACAATGAATAACGTAATCAATCAACACAATGGCAGTCTGTATATGCTTAAGAAAAGGAAAGTAATGAACCTGTGTAAAGTCCAAAGGGCAGAGAGTCTGTCACAATGCCCCCTTTTTGTGGAACACCCGGCAGACCCGGATTGACCCTGTTCGGGTTAACGTGGGGCTGTCCGGACACTTGTTAGGGGCAGAGTTCTGTGTAAGGACAAGTCTGCAAATAGTGAGTAACAGGACTAAACATTGACGTGGGCTGTACATAGGAATCGGTCATGGGTGGGGTCCAAACACTGGGATATTGTGGCGTTGGTGAGTTCAGCACCAACGTCCTTGGTTGGATGTGTGCACAGGTGCTTTGCTTTCTTATAGCTGGTCCAAGTTTCAATCTCTTTCCATGGAAGTTGATCGGAGAATCCACAATCTTCTGCACATCTACATCATCGTAAAAGTAGACAAAACCATAACCCTTAGAAATGCCGGAGGCATCCCTAATAATTTTGACATTCTTTACAGCGCCATACTTTGAGAAAACATCCTTAATTTCAGGCTGATTAATCCGACGGTCAATGTCCCCAACAAAAATAGTGTTTGGCATAAGTTTCCCTTCTGGAAGGACGTAACCTGATGGCTGATCCTCTTCTTGACTTCGTGTAACAGACATGACGTGATGCAGACGAAACCCCTGGGTCTCCCTGACCAGTGGGCTGGAGTCGGCAGCTCGGGCTGGAGCCTGGGTTGTAACAGGGTTGACGATGGCTGGCCCAGAGGTAACGTAGGCAGAAGTCATTGGTCCTAGATCATTTCCCAATAGTACTTCTGCTGGTAAGTTGTCCATAAGTTCCACCTGTACCCTTCCGGATCCAGCGCCCCAGTCAAGATGTACTCGGGCGGTGGGGAGTCGAAAAACACAGCTCCCCCCGCCAGCCCTACTGCAACGGTGTGTCCAGTGCAGTCTTTGTTCTTGACCAAATGAGGTTGGAGCAAGGTAAGTGTGGCTCCGGTGTCGCGTAATCCTTGCGCGGTGCGCCCATTGACTCGTACCTCCTGGCAATGGTGCTGTCGGTTGTCTTGGATGGCCGCTTGCACGGGATCAGCTTCATACAGTACCCCCAGATACTCTTCCGAACTGCTCTCAACTTCCAAACAGTGTGCCACAGGAGTACGGGAGGTGGAAGGTTGCTTTTGCCCCCACGTGTTTCGGGGAGGCTCTAGGGCGCAATCACTGCGATAATGTCCCCATTGTTTGCAACGATGGCACTGAACTGTGGAGAGGTTCGGTTGCTGCGCTGGCCTATGTGGCCCAGAGTCACGAGTTGGCGCTGAAGCCACAGGTGCTTGAAATTTGATGGGAGGTGGTGGTTTTGGAGCGGACTGTTCTGTCTGGCGAGCATCGGTGTACTCGTCGGCTAGACGAGCAGCCTCAGGTAGCGTTAGAGGCCTCCGGTCACGTACCCACTCTCTTAGCTCTGGTTGCAGGGCATTGAGAAAATGTTCTAGTAAAAACAACTGTAGTACATCCTCAGCGGTCGTGGCTTTGCATCCAGTGACCCAGTGTGATGCTGTACGATGGAGGCGACATGCCCACTCCGTGTAAGAATCCACTCCCTTCTTTTGGGATTCCCGAAATCGTCGCCTGTAGGCCTCCGGGGTGACAGCGTACCGGGCTAACAAAGCCTCCTTTACCAGATGGTAGTGTGGTAAGTCCGCATCAGAGATGGCCCGGAAAGCATCGGAAGCTTTCCCAGATAGTTTCCCTGATAATATGGTGACCCATTCCTCCGTGGGTACCCGGTGTAAAGCGCACTGCCGTTCAAAATCGGCCAAAAATCCGTCAATCTCGTCGTCATTTTCCTGGAAGTACTTAAATGCTGCAAATGGAATCTTTCTCCCCCCAGTGTAACTGAGGCTGAGAGGCTGCTGGCTTGAAAGTCGCCAATCTTCCCTTCGCTTACTGGCCTCTTGCCTCTGCTGCGGCGAAGACTCAGTCGATCAGTTCCTGTGATGGATTCGGGCCATAGACCGACAATCTGTTCCGAACTGCTTGAACGAGAGCAGCGTCTTCATCGATCTCTATATTGGTTTCGGTCCTCACTGCTGCACGATCCATTTTGATCAGCTCGGCTATCAGTTCCCGACGTGGGCGGTTGCTAGCTGACCTTCCCCGGCTCTCGAGTAGATCCTTCAGGGTCAGCCTTTTCAACTTGTCCTACTGACTCTCCATCAGGGTAGCACTCTCTCTGGGTAGAAAGGACCATCCGACCGCTTGCCACCAATTGTAGCGATAACCCTTATTGCCGGAGGGCTTCACCGCCCGAGACGTCCTTTTCCCAATCGTAAGAGGTGCTGCTGGAATTCCAGAGTCGTCCGTGAGGAAACAGGAACAGCCCTTACAAGGGCTAGTGAATTGTAATATAGCGTTTCCCCCAATAAGAGACAGAACTTCAGTATTGAGGGTGAAGGTGAAGTCAACTTTATTAGTGCCACACTGGGCCTTATATGCCAGGCTCCATGCAAGGGGACCTCCCCCGTGTACCTGATGGAAGACTGCATGACAAACACACGGACCAATGGGAGCAGGGCACACAATCCCTCAACTCTGCCGGTGACGCAATCAGCAACACAATAGACGTCTGTAATACACTCAATCAGAACAATGCCATTGTCTGTGACGTAATCAATCAATACAATGGCAGTCAGAACAATGAATAACGTAATCAATCAACACAATGGCAGTCTGTACATGCTTAAGAAAAGGAAAGTAATGAACCTGTGTAAAGTCCAAAGGGCAGAGAGTCTGTCACAACCTGGTACCTTACGAGGTTGGCGTCCCACAACTTCCACTGTCTTTGTAACTTATGACGGTTATGGGCCTCATTTCTGTGATGGATGGTGTGAGCTGTGTGTGTGAGCAACACTAGATTCAAGTGACATCTAGATCTGGAGAACTCCAAAACATGTATAAAATCAAAGCTAAACTAAATCAATCTGGTAAATAGTTTAAGGAAAATGAAGGGGTAATGTATAGTACAAAAAACTTATTGACTTAAAAGTAGACCAAAATCTATTATAGGTTAAATCCCTATCCATGAGGCATCTCAATTTGGGATGCCCCGCTGTGGAAAGCCCCGCTGGTCGAACAGTGTTCTTACCTCACCAGCGAGCCTATGGCACATGCGCACCTTGCATTTTTCCTGGGCTGTGCACAGTTGCCATAGATGGATGCAGGGGGTGCTGCAGGTATTTGCAGGTGTGGTTAGGCTCCTATTCAGCTTCTTCAGCTGCACATTAAAATGCATAGCCAAAGAAGCTAATTGGAACAGAGCCTCATCTGTGCTGGTGAGGTATGTATATCATTCAATTACTGGGGTTTGAAACATTGGGGCATTCCAAATTGGGATACCCCAGGGTGATGGCCCAAAACCCAGATAGTGCAAATACCAGGTGTTACATATATTGATATACAACTAAGTATTTTGAAACTCAGCTATTGGAAGTAGGAAATGTTCTTGGGACAAGGAGTTACTATTGCATGCCATAAAATAAGATCATTATTTTTTTAACTGGAGGTCCACTTTAACTGGTTATTAATTTCAGTAGGTAGTTTAAAGTGGACCAACACCCAGGGGTGATCGGCACGGGAATCTATAAGATTCCCGGGCCGATCACCTCCCTCACCGCTGGACATCCGAGATCGGATCAATTTAAATGGCTACATTAAGCAGCCACTTGATCGGATTTCCTTTAAAGTGGACCAACACCCAGGATTTTGACTATCCTGGGTTTTGGTCCACTTCGGGGGGGCACCCCGATTGGGGGTGCCCGGCTGTGTGAAACCCCCCCAAAACCCCCCAAAAACCTTACCTTATCCCCTCTAGACGTGCGCGCACCCGCGCCGGCCGTTTGTGAATGGCCGGCGCGGGCGCGCGCCCTGTAAGAGTGACGTGCGGGAGGCGGCGGCGGACGCGCTGTCTTGTCCGTCGCTGTCACCCGCTTGTCCGTCGGCGGGGATTGGACGACGCGGTCACGTGGGAGCGTTGTGAGGTGAGTTTTTGGGGCTTTCTGGGGGGTTTCACACAGCGGGGCACCCCCAATCGGGGTGCCCCCCTGAAGTGGACCAAAACCCAGGATAGTCAAAATCCTGGGTGTTGGTCCACTTTAAAGGAAATCCGATCAAGTGGCTGCTTAATGTAGCCATTTAAATTGATCCCTTTTGCTATGGCAGCGACACAAAAGGAAACATATGCTGTAGCTCATTACAAGGTGCATGCCATCATTTATATGGCAGGATCCAGAACTTAATGTACCCTTTGGTTTACAAGTGAAATCCTAGACTGGAAATCCTAAACTTTTCACATTGTAATTAATAACAGTTGGCGTTTTCATTTGCTAAAAATTCATATGCTGGCATTTTAGTCATGACAAAGCGTTGGGCTGAGTATACAGACTGTGTTTTCTTGGTTTATTTTATTTCATTCTTGCTGCTGGTGGTACATCAAGTCATGGCTTAACAAAGAAAAATATTGCTTCCACATTCTTGCTTTTATATGGATGTATGAGAAAGTTACCAAATTGTACAAATGTCTTCTGATGGCTGGAACATCCACCTCCCGCAAGCACACATACACATATGTAATCTAAATCAGCTTTTATTGAGGTTCAACATAAGACTGTCATACACACAGAATGTGCGAATTAAGGCTGACAATCGCGGGCTGCCAGGGCCAAATAACTGCCTGAGATTTTGCAACTCTGACAAGTGCATGACCAGCCCATGAGCTTCTAAGCCCCGCCCCCAAAGAGCTTCCCAGCTAGTCAAAAATTGTGTTCATCATCTGAGGATATAGCATTGCATGGACAGATTGTGGATTGCTCAACAAACTGCACTGCACAGCGATGACACTGAAGTTTAAGTATTGTAGGGCTAGGTAATGTGGCAGGTATAGAGTACCCCAAAGCCAGTAGTGTGGTCCACCTGGAATTCACCCTGTGCTTGCACACTTACATAGGATCATTCTGACCCTGCTGATAGCATTGTCAAGTGGTTGCTTGCACACCATGTTATCAATTCCTCTATTGAATTCCCTTATTAGGACACAGTGTATGGGGTTTGTGATGTGTGGTCTCAGTACCTGCTTTGTAATCCGAATTTCGGACATTGTCTTCACCAGCAGCATATTTAAAAATTAGTTTAACTCAGTTGAACTTAAAGTGGACCAACACCCAGGGGGGATCGGCCCGGGAATCTATAAGATTCCCGGACCGATCAGATCCCTCCCCGCGGGGCATCCGAAATCGGGATGTTCCGCGGGGAGGAACCCCCCAGGAGGCCCACAATCCTTACCTTACCGGCGATCCAACGGCGCATGCGCGAGACACGGCCGCGTCTCTCGCTTCCCTCTAGCAGGGCGCGCTCCCGCGCCGGCCGTTTTGTGAATGGCCGGCGCTCCCTGTTAGAGGGAAGCGAGAGACGCAGCCAATGACAGCGCTCTGGTATGCGCGTCCAAGCTGCTTTGGACGCGCATACCAGAGCGGCTCTGAGCGCTGTCATTGGCCGGACGAGGTCACGTGGGAGCGGGGAGAGGTGAGTTTTTGCGGCGATCGGGGGGGTTTCACACAGCGGGGCACCCCCGATCGGGGTGCCCCACCTAAGTGGACCAACACCCAGGATAGTCAAAATCCTGGGTGTTGGTCCACTTTAAGCATAAGATGTATTTATTTATGACTTTTGTGATGCAAGGTAAAAGATTAGCTTCCAAACAATATTCCTTGTGTATGGAGTTCAGCTTTAAAGTGAGGCTGCGTCTTACACATACCTTCCAACTTTTCAGGGTGGGAAAGAGGGACATTTGTTAAATAGGGCCAAAACCCACTGAACTTGTGAAATACATTTGACCAAAGCCCCTGCCGATACTCTCTGCTTAGGATGTAGAACTAGAAATGGATATTTTTGCTTATCAAATCGCCCTGTTTTTTTTTTTGCTCTCCCTCTCTGTAGGATTACAGGTCATTGATCATTGCATAAGTGTGGCAATTACATAATTGCCACACACAGCAGTGGCAATGAATGGAGGAGGCGGAGCTTTACAGCTAAAACAGGCACCATTATCTGGGATTAAGATGAAGCTGGAGCAGTAAAAATAGGCAAAACATACTATTTGTGGGGGGAGCAATTGAGGGGATGCTAGTTAAAAATGTGGGATTTGGTCTGCTTTAAGCCACGCCCCCTCATTGATTGATGGATAGTAGATAGGATGTAAGAGTTACAACAATATAAACACTTTGAATAGGCAGATAAATAATTTATTGATGCAGATCTGCATGTTACACCTCAAAGAAGGACAGAGAAGAATGAGGGACACAGGGACATGGAGTCGAAATAGGGACAGCCCCTCCAAATCAATGACAATTGGGAGGTATGCTTACAGTTTCCAGTTAAACTTTGCCCCTTTAATATAAAGTTTAACTTATTTGTGGATTCTCAGAAGCTGCACACTCTGTACAGATTCAGCACATTTCATACCGGGGTAAATTCCAAGTCTGTTGAGCATTGAGTCCGTTTCTGCATCACTGCTTAATTTATACGAAACCTTGGCTTTACATTAACACCAGGGGAATCCTGCTGCTTCCAGGAGATAGAGCACGAGTGGCCCACGTGGCTGGACAGACATGCCAATATACTGATTGTGTTTATAGAATGTGAGCTTCATTTCCCCTTTCTACAAAAACCATTGTCCATCATTGATACACAGGGGTAGGATCTGGACAAAGTAAAGGAAGGAATGGAAAGTTCAGAAGTTCAAGACATACAGAAATGCTGGCACAGCATTAATTGTCTGAGAAATCAGGATGACTTCTAACAAGTCCTATAATTACAGTATGGAAACTAATAGACATTACTGGGAACATAAATTGTGGTTTTGGTAACTATCATAGCTAGGGAACCATTGTGCTAACATGAATTTCCCCTGATTCTCAGTAAAAAGTATTGTAGTCAGGGCTGCCATCAGGACAGTACAAGCAGGACTCCTGTATGGAGTTTGGCTACTTAAGGAGAGGAGAGCATCCACCTTCCCTCATGGCAGCCCTGTGACTTCTGAGTCTGGGTGCTTCCTACCTACTGCAGCCCACCACTAATCCGCAGGGCAGGGGCAGGGGGGCACCTGCCCTAGGTATGGCGGGTCATGGGGATGCCAAAGGGGGGCCTGAGCACAGGTGGCACAGATGGCAGTGCTAGGGTGCTCCGCTGTGTGAATCCCAGTGATCGCCCACACTCCCCTTTCCAGCAAACTCACGCCGCATTCTCCAAAAAAAGTGATTAGTATGCTCGACATAAGGCGCTAAATAGACAAGTGTCCGCACATATTCAGTGGTAATGGCAGAAATGTGAGTTGTGTGGGTGATCTGGGGGGTTTGACACAGCAGGGCATCCTAAATCGGGATGCCCCAGGGAAACAAACCTATCATTATATTGATTTTAACAGAGATATGTGACAGTTATGATCATGCATACTTATAACTGTACTGATAACAGTGGTGATCTGACTTATATTAGTCCAACTATAACCAAGATCTGGACCCAATATGGCTATTTAAAGCAACATTTTTAGCTGCTAGACTGACCATAACTGATTTCTTACACAATCAGTCCAGCAGCAGAAGTGTCATTGGCTGAATAAGGAGTCAGTCTTCCTTGGCCACCAGAAGATCAGGTACCCGGTGCCGGGCTGTTTTCTGTTTTAGACCAAGTGCCAGGAAAGATATGGAAAATTGGGGTCCAAATTTGGGTAGACTTGCACTTTAAAATGGATGGTCAGCAACTGGTGTTTTTTTGTGACCAAGAGTCAGATATAACTGTTGGTTAACTTTAGAGCAGACCAAATCCATAAGGAAGCCCCCCCCCCCCCACACACACACACACTCACACATCCTCAACTGCCTTGTTCTGAGTAGTGCATCTTCTCTCTGCAGTGGCATCCGCATGCTGTGTCCACGTCACAGGACTGATGGGGTGCACACAGTGGAAAGAACCCCATTTGATCACTGTGGGATCCGGAAATTAGATGACTGTGTGGTTCAGCCTGTGAGGGGCCCTAGATATTAGCTCTTACTAAAAATGTACAGAATACCAGTTCTGAAGGGACTAAGCATTGATATTACAAAAACATAGACATGCAAGAGTTGACAAGATAGGTGTAGCAGGTGGTCGGGTGTATCTGGGTGCAGGAGGCTTGGCTGGTTGCAGGAACTGGCAAGATGTTATACATAGAAAGAAGTGGAATGAAGAAATACGCTTGATTAAGGAACAGGCTTGACAGTACAACTTGACTTGCTGTCACAGTAAAATGATCCAGATTTGTCCCTTAGAAAAAATGGTCAGCTTAGGTAGGAAAGCAACTGGACACAGGAACATGGCTGGATGCAGCAAGAGGTTGACCAACTTGGCAAAGGATGCAGAAGGTACACAGGTAGACAATTTTTTAAAAATAGTAGCAGTTGATGAATGGGTTTGCCCCACCACATGTCAAAAGATCCTTGGCACACATATTGCTTTGAGTGCTGCAGTTCAGCAAGCCAGGTGCATCTTAGCTGCATCTTTAGCTGTACATTTTACTTGAGGAGAAAGAGCAAGGGGAGTATTTTGCTCATTACCTTTGTTTAAGGGGTTTCCCCAGTTCCCAGCTCTGGATTTGAGAGGAAAAGGACAAGGTGATATTTCCTGGCATATAACAATCCATTTGCCCTAAAGAGGAAATTGTAAGCTGTGTAAAACTGGAATGCTCACTTAGTCATGTTCATTTCCTGGTAAGGTTGTAGTGTCAGAGGTCTAGACCGCTGTTTCTCAACCTGTAGCACGCATACCCCAGGGGGTACATGCCACAGCTTGGAGGGGTAAGCAGTGATTTTCAGGGGTAATTTAACAGTAAATAATGATTCATTCTTGTTTTAAAAGTGTTAAGAGGCCTGTGACATAATTTTGGTAATATTTATAAGGGATCCCATACTTGGGGTTACTTGGTTGGAATTTATTTGTTTCTTGTTTCTAGCTGGTACTTGTTGTTAAACAGATGGGAACTACTGGTCTAGACCACAGAACCTGGGTTCCTCATCATGATGAAGCAAAAACATTTTATTGGCTCCTAAGATTTCCATTATGAATTTTGCAAAAGACAACTTTCTTTACTAAATGAAAACAATAGGTCGGGACAGGGTTGGCAACTTTTAATGCTACAGATATGACCTAGACACAGCAGAGCTTGTTGTCATTATAAGTTCAAAAACTCAGTACACACGGCAATTCTTCACTTGACCAAAACCTGCCATTACTAGGTGAATCCTGGTTTTGGCAAACTGATTTACATATTCTGAAAATCCCAATGAGTGAAATATTTAGTCCCATACCTTTTTGCCTTGCCCCTTACTCAACAATGAAGAGAAAAGAATTCAAAGATATCATGTTAAATGCTTACTAACTCATTTCTCATGCTGATGGTAATTGTGTTTGGAAGTTTTGTCCTCCAATTGCAGTTTTGTTGGGTCCTTAAATGACATTGTTATCGTTTGTATCCACCAAATTGTCATCAAAATGTGTAAAACACGGTAATAACCCTAAAGGAAAGACTGTTCTTGATGGTTATCCAAGTACTGCTTGTCCTCATTATGATCTTTAAAGTTCAAATCATGGCTGAAACAATTATGTTCTTGATTTTGTTGTTTTGCTTTTTGAGTTTGTACTTTTCAAAAACATACACAATGATTTCTTTGGTAATCCATATACAGTACTACTTAATTATCTCTACACAAATCACAAAGTGGTTATGCTTTTATGTTTATGGTTTGCTTAGAGCACATGTGCTAAACCCTCTCCTCAAGGACCATCACCAGGCCAGGGTTTGCAGCTCTCCACACAGAGCTCAGACATAGGCCCTTATTTATGAAGGAATAGCGACAGGTAGCGACTGGTGAGCGGCCGGTAATGACGGGCCCCACCACGACAACGCCGGCTCCCCACCACAATCACACATTTATGAAGCCAATCCTGCCTAGCGACTGAGATAGCGCCAGATAGCCACTCATTCATCATTATTCCAACCTCAGCCCACAGCGCCAGCGTCCGACCTTGAACAGCGTCAGGTATGACCTCTCGCTACCTGGCGCGCTCCAATGCATTTCAATGGAACAATCTTTAAATATTAATAATTAATTGTTATTAATGTTTTTTTTTTTTTAAATGTGAAAAATTCTGTGACCACTTCTGCCATTTTAGATATTTTTTAAGGGAAAAAAATTAAAAAAAAATTTGTACAGAATTGATATTACAGGTCTGATATTAATGTATTCATATTACTAAATTATTAAAAAAATGTTTTCTTTTGGTTGCCAAAAATATGGTGGTTTGGGGGTTAAAAAGCTACTTTTAACACATCGCGTCCAGCGCTCTGGGGTTTAAACATGCATTTCACAGCGCTTGAATTTTTTGAGCGTGATTTTTTTGATGAATATGGTGGAAGCCGGTCTCTCTAACCAGTCGCTATCATGCGCACCCATATATCGCGGAACCTGTCAAATAGCGACTCGTATTGAACATTTAGCCACACTGACTGAGTCGCTGTCAACAACCGAACAACGGCCAAGCACAGCGACTCCTAGCGGGCGCCGTGAAAATACCGCTACAGTCGCTCAACTGTCGCTACATGTCGCTATTAATAAATCAGCCTCATAGCTATATAGACGGCTATGTGGAGAGTCACAAAACATGACCTGTTTGTTCCCAATGGCTTAGAGGCAACCTGTAACCAAAGCAACAAGTAAAAACATATCATACACAATAAAGCAGAGTTTTAATAGTAGAAATTATACATTTCTTTTAGGATTACCAAAAATTTAGAGAGAGTTTCCATCACAGGTTACAGCTCTGGGTCCACTCAGCACCAACTGCAATATGTGCACTTTATCTGAAAAATGAAATAGAAATGCTTTTTGTTCCATCTGGTGCTCAATCCCTCCTTGGAGGCTGATTCATTACTAACGCCAGGTATCGGCAGATGAGTGTCTGTATAGCGGCACTTAGAGCGACCGCTAGAAGATGCTGTAAGCAGGTATCGGGCGCTGTAACATATCGCCTCAGTCGCTGTAGTAACCTGGCCGGTATTGATGAATGTTATATATGTTGGACGCTCTAACACCAGTACAGTGCTGCAGGGAGCGAAAGGAAGCACCAGCTCAGTGCGACCGTCTCTCGGCGCTCCACACCATACTTATCAAAAATGGACAAACACACACAGCATCGGCGCTCTAAATCTGGTTGCTATAGCATAGAGCGCCAGACGCTGTGTGATTAAAGTCACATATACACCTGTAACAAAGCAAAAAACACATGGAATGACATTGTTTTAAAACTGTGGCATTAGCACTTTAGTGCCAGACCTGTAATGACAATTCTGCATAAAAATATAAAAAAATCAAAAAAGTTTCTAAAAATGTTTGTTTGAAGCCAGGAGAGGTCACACAATGATCTGAGCAAAAAAAAACAAAAAAAAATTGTCAAACACGCAGTTTAAACACAAGCAAATGAACAGCCATTGGAATGTATGGGAGAGCGACACTGAGCAAAAGGTAATACATGACGCTCTGGAAGCTAGAGTGCCGGCGCTATATGCTGAGCCGCCTGTAATAATACATGTGGCGCTACATGGCGCTGTTAGAGGCGCTCACCAGATTCACTTTCATAAATGTGGTTTTGTGTACAGCGCCCAGCGTTTTTCAGACGCTGCCTGCCGCTACGAGGCACTACCTGGCGCTATCCGTTTTTAAATAATCCCCTTAGTGTGTGACTGTGTATTTATGGCTATTGTATGCTTGCGCACCCATGGGATTTTTTTCTTCACATTTAAACCATCTGTGCATTGATACAAACACAAGCAGGGAGTGTACAGGTGACTGGAGCTGTAGGCTGCCCTAATCATAGCACCCAGTAAACAATTAGAGCACCTCAGTCGTGTTCTAGCCGGAAATCAAACCTGCAACCATTCGCTCAAAAGATGGCTTCCTTACCTCTAGTCCATGACACTTTCTATCTCATGCTAAATCAAGGTGATTTAGCACCATTTTTCTTTGGAGAAAAAAGTACGATCCACTTTCAGTAGGGTTCTTGCTTAGTATTAGGGGAAGCATGGTACACTTGCGGTGTCTTGCAGTGTTAATTGCAACATGCATGTCCATGAGCTTTTTCATTTTACCACACAAGAAAGAGCAAAAAAAACAATTTTGAAAAAAATCACCTGCACATGTGATAAGGCATTTTTTACAGGTGAGGTAAATTAAAAGTTTAGTAATAATCTCGCCCTATGGGCCATGCGAAAAAACAAAACAAAAATGCCATATTTCATACACTATAGGGCGCGGTCATTTCTAAATGCACCCCCAAAAATATTCTGGTAACATAATGTATCTCATCTGTAAAAATGCCCCAATTTCAAGCACAGGTGGAAATTTATGGAAATATTTTTTTATTGCACTTTAAATAAAAAAAAATTAAAAAGCTAATTGAGGGGTAATTGATACTCAAGGTACAACAAAAATGCACTAGCCAAATAATTAGCATAACTCCCTTTGTCTCCCTAGAGACCAAGTGCTCAAACTGCAACCCAACAGATGCGGAATCAGCAGCTATGTCTGTGGGTTACATGGGGGTTGTGGGTCAGTGACTGGGGAGTTGGGTGACGGGTTTAGTTCAGCGGTTGGGGAGGCTGGTTTTGATGAGGGGTTTAGGTGAGCAGATAGGGGGGTAGGAGAGCTGCTGTGGAGGGGGGTAGGTGAGGGGTTTAGGTCACCAGTTGAGGGGCTGGGTGGGTGAAGGGTTTAGATTAGCAGCTGAGGGGGATTGTGTTAGGGGTTTAGGTACGTAGCTGGGGGAGTCAGCTGAGAGTTGCGTCACAGTCTACCCATATATAGCCCCACTTCTAGACCTCCCCTCTCCTTAGAAGCCAGTCCAGCCATGGCCAGATCACAGCAGCTGTGTCCCGCTAGGTTCTCATGGTGACATTGGAAAGGCAGACCTACCTTTTGCACATCACGTGAGCCACGTCCCAGTTCTTACTCTTTATATGAGATGCTGGGCATGACTGCTGAAAGGGTACGGACTACTAACCCACCAATGTTTTTCTGGTGGTTTTTGGGAAAGTTCTTCGAAACTTGGTAACTAATATTGTGGAATAGATATGCATTTGTCAGTGACCTCATTATAGTAGCATGGAAGTTGTGATAGATAGAAAGCTAGAAAGGTATTTCACCCAGTTCATCCTCTTCCTACATCCTGTTTGCAAGAACTTTCACTGACCCTGTTGACAAACTCAAGTATCTGCCGTGAGAGTGGAAGGAAGTTGAGTGTATGGGGGATCAGTACCTTGCATGTTAAGCCATTGGGCTACAGGTATGTAGGAAACCATTTCCTTTTCTAAAGGTGATGCTTATTGTAGATTTTAAAATGACTGACCACCCTTGAAAAAAACAACAAGCCAAACAAATGGTCCTACCCTGGTGGACAACTACCCATGTAATTGTTAGATCCCATTCTGCAATGGCACTTCCATGACTGGCCTGGCCCCCGCCCCCTCCATTTGTCACAGGAGCACTACCAGGTCCTCTCCATTCAACACAAAGGTGAAGGCGCATCAGGCCTTTGCACACCCCCTCCTTTGCAATGACCTCATGTCAGCCACACCAAAGCTGAGGGAGATAAAAGGTGATTACTTTAACAGGTCCCCAGGCCCTTGTGGCCACATTTTAAATACTCCCGCCACAAGCAAGGGATAACAGCAGTGAAGAATGCACACAAATTGGAGGTACCTTCAAAATTCTTCACTGTGAAACAAATGTGTTTTTGCTGACTGCTATCCCAATTGTGGGTTCAACCAACCATAGAACCATCCATAGAACCAGCTGACTTAAGCAGCTTTCTTACACTTTCTGTCAAACTTAGCAAATTGTTCAGCTGGTGTTTAGCTGAGCATGCTTGGAGTTTAAGTTGTGCAGCAGCTTAGAAAGTTGGTATGAGAGGAAATACTGGCAACAAAAGTCAAAGGTAAATTATTGTATGGGGTTGATATACCTAAGACACAATGTGTTCCTTGTGGGGAAGTGAGTTGTATGCAGAAGAAAAAATTCTCCTGCACATGATTTGTTGATATAAGTGAGCATAATTCATTTCCCCAGGAGGAACCTTCGCTGTGAAGGGAGAGAAGGTTTAACATAAAACATGTACTTTCAACAGCACTGGATCTAATCACACTGTACTTCCTAAGTAGTACTTTACTCAACCCCCTCCCCCTATAGGATACAGTACACAGACTGTTATTTGTACTGTTGGGTTTATCTTGCTGGCTGTAGAATCTGGCGTTCACGGGGCCTCTGGCATCTTCGGGGCCCATTCAGACTCGGACTGGGCCATGAGATGACATGATATGATGAGGAATGACAATAATTAGTGGAAGACCAAGTGCACCAAAGCACGGTCCTGTATTGTGGTGGGCCTCTGCTAACTCACCAGCTATCTGGAGATTCTTACCACTACCACTAGAGGCCTATTAC
The DNA here is from genome assembly GCA_027917425.1 of Gastrophryne carolinensis. NCBI lineage: Eukaryota > Metazoa > Chordata > Amphibia > Anura > Microhylidae > Gastrophryne > Gastrophryne carolinensis. Next base: position 110,551,227 of record CM051236.1, on the reverse strand, counting down.
CAGCAACATCGAAACCCTGGCGGCAACAAAGAAAGCAGTGATGATCAGCTGCAGAGATCAAGGTGGCAAGGAGTGAAGAAGGCAATAAGGTCCAGAGGTTGACCATCAGCAGTGGGGAAAGCAGCAAGAACTGGAGGGCGATATGTAGTAGTGGAGAAGATGACAAGGACCAGAGGATGACCATCAGCAGCGGAAAAGGCACCAAATACTAGAGGATGATCAGTGGCAATGAGGAAGGCAGAGAGGAATGGAGGGCGACAGTTGGCTGAAGGGATCTCATCAATGGCATTGAAGCTGTGATGTGACACAGTGTGCAGGGGCCCACTGTGACTCACTTGTACATGGGCCCACATAAACCTGGAAGCTTGTTCGAAGCATCTACTACACTTTCAGATAAATAATATTTTCTGACATTGCTTCTGATTTCCCTCTAACTAGGTAGAAGTACCCTGGAACCTACTGCCCAGGACCTAACACAACTACTGCCTGAGGTGGAACAGCCCCAACGATCTACTGCATAGGCCCAAAGCCACTTCTGCAGCCTGAAATCTTAGGGCCTCCCTGGTCTTCTCTAGAGCCCCCCTCATGGGAGATCATCCACGAGGAGTAATCAAGGGCCTGTGCTGATGGGCAGTGCTAACCTACAAACAATGCGTGTACTGTATTTACTGTATTCCATGACCACGCATTTCCATATGCATCTGTGCAGACATCATCTTTCCCTTCTCACCTCCAGTTTGTACAAATTAAGTCTTTCTTGATAAGTTTTATGCTTGAAGAGGAGCATTGGCTTTCTTGGAAACTAAAGACTATTTTGAGCAATGTATTTTTGTAGCTGAGATGTCCAGAAATGAACACCGTATTCCAGAGAGAATGAGAACTTTATACAACAACATCACAACCTCCCTGCTTTAAAGGAATGTCAATAATAAGGCAGCAAGTTGCTCAGCTGATGACTGTCCCATGTGCCTTTTCTCCAGTTCCTGTAGTGTGCTGTATATGCTGTAGCAGGGCTCCAAAGTTAACCCCTCCCTTCCTTTCTGTTTATCCACGACCACCCTCCAAATGTGGTCACATGTCCACCCCTGTCCATCAGCCATCCCTGCAGGAGCGAGCTTGGCAACCTTGGAAACCTGATGCAACGTCTACAGAACACTGCAGGGAATGGAGGAGAGGCACATGGGACAGGCATCAGGTAAGCTAAATATTGTCTTACTATTGCTATTGCCTGGACTGTCCCTTTAATTTAAATGATCACAATATCAAAATGGTAATCGAAAAACTAAATGTAGGGAGTGGAAACTTTCAAAATTAAAAATGAAATGATTACTATTTGCTACTTTGTAGAATGCCTCTGGATTGTTTCTAGCTATAGAAAGTTGTAAAAGCCCTAACAGCTGTAAATCGGAATATATGTTAGATTCTTTAGTTTTATATGGCAATATATATAGAGGTTATATATTATAAATATCAATCCAGATATTTCTTTCATAAGCAATCAGCCATTATCAGTCAGGATAGAATTTTCCTTTCTTACAACTAAATTACCAACTAACTGTTCTTAAACACATTCTTCTATTCTTTCTTGGCTTCCAAGTGTCAGTGACTTTGGAGACATGCATATGCAATGTGTGGTGGCTCTATGCACTCTGCCTAATTAGCGAATAAATAATCAAAAGTTTAAAAGGTGGTTTGAGGAAGGGCTGGATATGGAAGGTAGTGCCAACATTTTACCCTTATAAACTTAAGTTTCCTGGAATTGTTTATCCTATTGGTTTCCTAAAACTAACCTTACATTGTAGACAGATGTGTTTTGGCGGGCTCAGTTTTTTTTAACTATAAATTTGTTACATTTTTAAGCATGTGTGAGCTGAAGGGTCAGAAAAAAAGCAAAGTCCCCAATATATATGTATATTACAATCAATTAAAGTTTCTTGGCTGGAGCATCCAAAATGCTGAGCAGAAGTAACGATCGGATCTTGCTGATTTGGACCAGGTCAAATTGCCCCGAAATGCCACCTGCCGATGCTGGCATAACTATCCTGTGAACTGGTATAAGGATTCCTTGGAGCTGCTATTGCAGCCACCTCGCCACCATCTGTGGGGGACACAGTGGGGGACGAAGGTCCCCTCTCCTCCTGCCTTGCCATCCTGCTAAACTAATGCTGGGCTTCCAGGCAGGAGGAGGAGCATCTGTGGAATCCCCCATGTAACTAATGACATCAATTAAAGTGGACCAAAACACTCAGCATCTCAAGTTTTGATCATTTCCCCTGGGTTTTATGTGAAACCCACCAGAATATCACACTCACCCACCTCTCCTTGAGCCCACAGCGTAGGCAGCATAGGCACAGCCGCTCATCCAATCAGCTTCTCCCACTGCACATATTCATGTGCAGCTAGAGAAGCTGAATGAAATGTAATCCTAGCCACACATACCAGCGGCGCACGCAGAGGAGGAGCTAGGCTTTTTGGCACCCGGGGCAAAGATTAGAAATGGCATTCCCACCTGTTCTCAGGCCTCCCTTTGGCGCCTCCCTAACCTGCTGCATTCGGGGCACGTGTCCCCCCTGCTCCCTCCTTGCTATGCCCCTGGACACACGGCATCACTCTGCTCCCTTCGGCTGTGTGCGGGCACAGCCATTCAGTGGCGGCGGGCGAGGGAGCACACAGCCAAGAAGGGATCTGAGTAATGCCGATGCTGAACACGCATGCTCTGCGGGCTCAAAGTAAAGGTAAGATTATTGGGCGCCCTGGGGGGTTTCACACAGTAGGGCATTCCAGTTAAGGATGCCGTAGAGGGAGGGAGTAAGCCTGCCCTGGAGTCTCATCCACTTTAGGGAGAGGGACATGGATGGAAATTTTCCAGGAATCCACCAATATTAGCTTGGCATAGCTTGGCTAAGGCTAAGGAAGGAGGAGGGAGGACTCATGTCCTCCCCCCCTCACTGCAGATGCCCATGGAGACGGCTGATATCGCTCCAGACCTCACGCGACCGCTTTATGGGGCCCCCGCTGCAACCATCCCATCCCGCGCCGTCCGGGGCCTGAAACACTATTCTTCTGTGCCAGACCACGCCCCCGCCATCAGTCAAAGGGGGTGTGGCCGCGCCCCCTCCACTACTTCAATCGTGCACTACCTCAATTGAATGGAAATGAATGGAGAATCGCAATTCTGTCCCACCATCAATCCCGTCCCTGGGGCCCGGATGGCGTGGAGGCTCGATAAAGCAATCGGGTGAGGTCTGGAGCGCCTGACCTGCAGTGACCAGTGGAGCAGGATAAAAGGTTATTTCCCTTTTGTTTTTATTTTCCCTCTGCTGTATGACTTTAATAAGACCCTTCAAGGCACCTACTTAGCTGCTAGAGGAGCTTGTCCTGTAACTGCTCATCTGCTGCCGTTTAGTGTAAAAGGCAATTTCAATGGCAGAGCACATATTACATTTTCAGAAGTAGATGGAACTGTCTCGCACTATCATGAAAGTTTCCATCTGCACAGAGAATTTTTGGAGCACCATAATAAGATTACCCAGAGGAAGTCAGTCACTTCTGAAATATGCGCTATTCCTGTTTATTTTTCTATTGCAGCAGTTGAAGATTTCTGTAGAGCATTGATTTTAGATACATCAAAATATCATTTTTGGCATAATAAACAAAGGAATGATTATTAATGTCCTTAACAGTCTATTACTTACGATAAATGCAACATGACTATCTTCTAAAGACCTAAGGGAGAGGTCTATATTCATCCCCAGACTCCCGAGATTGCCTAATGAATTGCCTGCGATGGCGAAACCACCTCTGATGATACCTTAATTAGCATCTGTTCCCCTAAGCGGTGTCTGTGAACTCTCTATAAACGTCTGCTCTGTCTCATGCTGGATGTTATCCAGCCATCAGTGTCTACAATGTATGCTTTAATAACTTTACTTTAGGAATTAAATGTAATTGTAGAAAAATAAACACAAATCACACAATATCAAACATACTTAAACTAGATCTATCATGCAAAACAAAAATCCTTCTTCTCAATGTGTTTCCAGTATCTAAAATCAAGATTCATTTTTACTAGATGTTCATTTCGAAGGAAAAAATACATAGGCCTTGATTCATCAAGAGTTGAAAAAAATTCTCATGGTAGAAAAAACATTCATTTCATGAGAAAAAAGTCTGAGAATTTCAATGTTGATGAATCACCAGATAGGAAGACAATGGCCTTGATTCACTAAGAGGTTGATTCATTACTAACACCAGGTATTGCCAGATGAGCATCTGTACATCAGCGCGTAGAGCAACTGCTAGTGGATGCTGTAAGCGGGCATCGGGCGCTGTAACAGAGCGTCTCATTCGCTGTAGTAACCTGGCCGGCATTGATGAATGTGATGTATGTTGGGCTCTCTAACACCAGTACAGCACTGCAGGGAGGGAAAGGTAGCACCAGCTCAGTGCGACTGACTCTCGGCACTCCACACAGCGTCGGCGCTCTAAATCTGGTCGCTGTAGCATAGAGCGCCAGATTCTGTGTGATTAAATTGTGTTTTTGAACACATATCCACCTATAACAAAGCGAAAACACATGGAATGACATTGTTTTAACACTGTGACAATAACACTTTAGTGCCAGACCTGTAATGACAATTCTGCATGAAAAGTCAAAAAAGTTTCTAAAAGTGTTTGTTTGCAGCCAGGAGAGGTCACGCAATGATATGAGCAAAAAACAAAAACAAAAATGTCAAACACGCTATTTAACCCTTTTGTTGCCAAGCACGTAACACCTACGTGCTGGCTTGGCTGGGCCTTAAGTGCCAAGCCCGTAGGTGTTACGTGCTTGACTTTCCTCGCTTCTAGTTTAAAAAATAAAAATCAAAAATACTCACCTGACCCCTTGTTGGATCCGGCCGGGTCTCCTCTTTAATTTGGTGCCATCCGATCCCCCGTGGGGGGTCGGATGGCTCCAGGAGAGCCCCCGGAATAGGCCGCCCCCCCCCCGCTTCTGCAGCAGCAGCTGCTAACTGTAAAAAAAAATAAAAAATAAAAATGACATTCACTTACCTGTGTGTGCGCTGGCTCCCGCTGTCCCTCCTCTTCACCTGGGGGGCCTCCGATCCCCCCCCAGGACTTACCGATCTTCAGGAGAGAGCCTGGGAGGCTCTCTCCTCTCTTCTTCACGATGGTGGCCGCCATCTTGCCTCTAAGCCCCGCCCCCTTGGGGGCGGGGCTTATGACGTCATCCCGGTCCCGATCACCGGCTTCAGCTTTCTCAGCTTCTCAGATGCCGGTGATCGGTGCCCTGGAAGGAGGTGACAGGAGATCCTCTGATCTCCTGCCTTCTCCTTCTCTGGATGCCGATCACAGGCATCTGTCAGCTGAGCGGCGAGGGACAAGAGCTTGCAATCGAAGGTAAGTACAGTTAAAAAAATTTTTTTTTTTTTGAATAAAATACTTTTTATTATTGTGTGGTGGTTTTTTTAACAGTTAACCCTTTGTGAGCTGGTAAGGGGTCCATGAGACCCCTTATACCAGTTCACAAGGCTGGGGGGTGGCAAGTCACCTGCCCTAGCGGGTGGCTTGCCATTAACCCCCGCACCCCCATTACCTGCCTCCCCAAAGGCCAGGGGGGGGCAGAAGAGCCCGGGCCCACATAGGCTATGTGGGCTCGTAGGCTGCAGGGTGGGGGGGCCACCAAAGCTGGCCCCCCCACTCTGTGCCTACAAGCCCCCATAGCTGGTCCCGGGCTGGTTACTTTGGGTAAGGGGGACCCCACGTCATTTTTTTTTTTTAATTAACCATTTGTCATCCAGCAGCTATAAAAGGCTTCTGGGCAGGAAAGGGTGTCTACCTATACATATGTGGTATCGCTGTAACCGGGAGAAATTGGGGTTTCTCACGCAATAAGATTTTATTGACAAACTTACATTTTTTATTACAAAAAAACTCTACAAATTGTAAAAAAATATATTTTTTTTAATTTTTTTCACACATTTCACCCAAAAATGTTGAGAATACACCTAAAAAATACAAACAAGACATTTCATGTTAAAGCCCAGACTCTGTTGAAAAAAACAATATATAATTTTCCTGGGAAATCCCTGGAAATCCTTTCAAAAATGACAGTTGAACATGTGTAGCGCGAAACAGTGAAACTCAGTCTGGCAACAGGGAGTGGGAAATGCTGCAGGTAGGCTGGCAGCAAAAGGGTTAAACACAAGCAAATGAACGGCCATTGAAATGTATGGGGGAGCGACAGGTAGCGACAGGTAATACCTGGTGCTCTGGAAGCTAGAGCGCCGCTGCTATACGCTGAGCCGCCTGTAATTATACATGTGACGCTACATGGCGCTGTTTCAGTTGCTCACCAGATTCGCTTTCATAAATGTGGTTTTGTGTACAATGCCCGGTGTTCACCAGATAGAGGCACTACCTGGCGCTATCCCTTCCTAAATAACCCCAGTATCAGCCGCCTCCATGGGCATCAGAGTTGGAAAAATAAATATAGTAGTAAACAATTAATTTCATGAGAAAAAAACATGAACATTTCATTTTTAGTGAATCACCAGATAGGAAAACAATGAAAGTCAGTGGCACTTTTTTACTCCTGAGAAAAGTATTGAACTTTTTACCCCTTTTTACCTGTAGTAAAAAGAGCCATTGACTTTAATTTCATCAACACTGAAATTCTCAGGCTTTTTTCTCATGAAATTTTTTACTACCATGAGAATTTTTTCAACTCTTGATGAATCAAGCCCAATGAAAGTCAATAGCACTTTTTACTAGAGTGTAAAAAGGAATAAAAAGTTCACTAGGAGTAAAAAACTGCCATTGACTTTGATTGTTTTCCTATCTGGTGATTTATCAACATTGAAATTCTCAGGCTTTTTTTCTCATGAAATGAAATTTTTTCTCACATGAGAATTCTTTTCAACTCTTGATGAATCAAGACCATAGTACCTGAAAAGAGCTGAAAGTGTGTGTGTGCATACGTATCTGTGCACCTGAGTGTGTGTGCGCATACATATCTGTGCACCTGAGTGTGTGTGCGCATACGTATCTGTGCGTGCGCATGGGCATCAACAGGCATGTGTGTATGTGCGTCGGTGTTTGTCTGCAGCTAAGGCGTTGTGCACATGTTTGCAGGTGTGTGCACATGCACATCTGGTAGTTTGTGCATACACATCTGTGGGTGCAGGCACATCCAAGGGTACAATCATGCGCATCTGGGGGTGCATACCTTAACACAAAACACAACTGCGTGTGCACCACTTAGGTTGCTGTCCACTGGGTTTAACCACAATATAAAACCTCTATGGAACCAAATAGCACTGGTCACTTTATCATTGATAGTTTGAATTTGCTTATCCATTTTATATGTGTGGTTGTTAGCACACTTGCACAGCACTTGTCACTTTATTATTGAAATTCAGGTTTTACACAGTTACCTTTGTGCCGGCACAAATGACAATACTATAGATGCCCCCGCTCCTTTATATGACTAGGAGTGAATTTTGGGGTGATCCGTTCCCTGTTGTATTTTGTGATTATATTTGATATTGTACAGATATGTGGGCAGATGCAGTTGTTCTTTTAATCTTGTCTTCTATGTTGTGATTGTGAGTCCCTTTGTGTATGTGCAATTATATTGTTTGACAATAAAATATTGTGAAGATTTTTACAGGGCTGTGGAGTCGGTAGATAAATGTTCCGACTCCGACTCCTCAGTTTTTTGTACTTCCGACTCCTCTGTATTAATATGTGAATGTATTTTATACATTCCTTGAAGGAAAGAAAGGCAACATACATGTCATTACTTCTAGCAGAGAGAGATAGTTAGGCAGAAGCTACCTTCTCCTTTCTGTGTGCTGATCTTCTGCTGAAGATAGGGCAGTGGGAGGATCCAGAAAGGGGCCTTTATTATAAAACATGATTTCCCTAGTAGAATCCCATAGTCATGTTTAAAGTTTAAGCTAACAATCGAAGTTTACAAGATTTTATAGCCTTTTGCTGAATGACAGCAGTTTTTCCAATGGTACAGCTTCAGTCTTGAACTATTGATCCTCCATTCCCTTCACTTATACAAGTGTCTCTAGTCCTGCAAAAAACATATTTACTTAATCCCTTATCAGTGAGAGGCTAGGTTACCCATGGGTTCCCTGTAACAGCAGAACACAGCACTATGCAAAGTATAAGTATTGCCGCTTCTAATTGTGCGTTGCGTGCCATATAGTGAAGCACATGAAAAGCATGCTTCTTCACAGTCACTTAACGTGTTCGTTTTGCGGTTACCTGAGGCACTGCATGCATTGGTCTTTATTCTTACCATAGAGAAGTCATTAATTATAACTTTTTGTGAATTGGGACATTTAAACTTGCTAAATCAAAATTTAGTAGGAGTCGGAGTCGGAGTCGGTGCATTGTTTGCCGACTCTGACTCCGACTCCAGGTACCCAAAATTTCCTCTGACTCCGACTCCTCGACTCCGACTGCACAGCACTGGATTTTTATTGGTTGGTGCTCCTAATTGGGGTGGATGTGATGAATTGTGTGAAGCCCCCCCCCCCCGTTTGTTTTTTTCTCTATGGAACCAAACATTCAGAGTGAAGGTCCACTTTAACTCCAAAAATACATAGCACACCTCTCAGAGCCAAGAGCTTTCAAAGGCAGTACCACCTGTGTTGCTATGCATAGCAGTTTGGGCTGCATTCATTGATGAAAACTGGAAAATAAAGCAGATTCAATATAGTGCATTTTCATGCATTAGAATTACAATATATCTTTATGGAAAAAGAAAATTAGATCTCTGAAAGGCCATGGTCATGTGACTGCACCTAGATACATTTTTCCAGGTCCCTAAAAAATTGGAGTAGACACAGGAGCTGTCTGCCCATCCTTTGGGGAACAAAACAAATGAGCAACAGGGATCTTGTACATTTTAGAAGGCCAATTCCTGACACAACATTGTATTTTAGTTTTGGTTATAATGAGCATAGAATAAGGTTATTTCAGTGTTCTTGTTCATACCTCTTTTGGATTTATGACCTCCTCTGTAGTGACTAAAACTGGTGACTGGTGGTCACCACTTTATGTCTTGATGACATCCATAGATATGTTTAGACTGGAAGCAAAGTCATATTTGAGTTTTGGTCCAGTTATAATATAAGTCCTAGGGGGCATCCCGCTTTGGAAAGCCATAAAGTCTAAATCACTAGCTAACTCACCTAGCTGTGATCCAGTATTGTACACAAATGTGGCGCAGGAAGTGTGCATTGACTACAATGCTTAATCGTGGCTACTGTAGGTGAGCATGTAGCTTGCAGAGGGTAAGCTAGCAATTCAGGCTGTGGGTTGCCAAATTGGGATGCTCCCTAGAAATCCTAATAACCAGATAAAAAAAAAAACAAATATGGCTAGCCACCAGATCGGCTCTGGACCCAATGACCGCCGGTCTCCAATCACAGGGCTCCGTTTTACCGAGGGAGTGAGCATCAGGAAAGAAAGATTGTGCTCGCAGGGGTAGTATGTGAACATCAGTGAGCAAAGATGATCAATACCTATTTTTTATTAAAATTGTTTTTCTACAGCTGTAAATGAGGAATGTGGATGGGTTAAAGTATATGCCTTTTCTCCTAGACACAGGCCCCTGACAAATCACCAGAAATTAGATTATCCTGATGATTGTTACTTGTACCTGGAGCATCCCCATTTGGTATACTCCATTGTGTGAAACCCCCCATTGCCCACTCAGCTCACCCATCAACTTGTTCAATCAGCATTATGCTGATATGCAAAAATAAATTCTAGTGCATGCCCTGATCACCTCCCTACTTGACTACTACTACCCCTTCTCTGTGGTCTACTTACAAACAGGCTGACACCCCTCCAATCTATTCTTAACTCTGTTGCTCGCCTCATCCACCTCTCCTCCCTCTTCTCCAGTGCTGCTGCTCTCTGTGAATCCATACACTGGCTGCCACAATCTGAAAGAATTCAGTTCAAACTCCTAAACCTAACCTACAAAGCCATCTAGGGCCAAGCGCCCTCCTACACTGCATAGCTAGTCCGAAGATACCAACCCAGTCTCCGTTCTTCCTGCAACCTCCTCTTGTCCTCAGCCCTGACCACCTTCTCCCATCCTCATGTCCATATATGTTCATATGTGCTGCTTCACTTCTCTAGAATACCCTCCCCCACACAATCTGCTACTATCTACCCCTCAAGGCAGGGGTCCCCTACAGTCCTATTCAAGGCCTGCCAACCAGCCATGTTTTGTGGATCGCCACACAGATGCACAGGTGTAGCAATTAGGCAGCAGCAAGACTTTGAAGCCAGCTATGAAGAGAGCCACAAAACATGACCTATTGGTGGGCCTTGAGGAAGAGGTGTCCCTAAGGCATCCCTGAAACGCATCTCATCTGGCTTGAATTACTCACTTTTCAGTTTTGTCACCCTTCAGAGCATTTGCTTCTATGGTTAATACATACACCTTGTGACTTTAGATTATAAGCGCACAAGGACAGGCTTCTTTCCCCTAATGTACTCCTGTACCGATGTGTTTTGTTGCATCTGACTCATAATACCGTATGTATTATATACATTCATCATAATGCCCTGTGTATTATAAGTATGTTACTCGCCCCAGCCTCCTGGAATTTATACTATGTACAGCTCCACGGAATACAACTTTATGGGGGGGGGGGGGGTGAATGTAAGCAGTCTAGTGTCCTCTGGAACACTCTCATCTTGATATCTATGGATTCTTCCTTTAAATAAAGAATATGATTGGCCAATATGCGCTCTGTTGTATATTTAGTTGACTGCACGATGCGTAGCCTGTCACAATAACAAAAATAACATGAAATGAGCAACCCTGGCTGCTGCAAGGGGTTAAATATAGGTTTCCTCCTGCTTTAGGGACACAAGAATGATGAGTCTATTGTTGCTGAGTGTGAGTGTTGGGAGTCAAATCCAGATAGACATTTGTGGTGTAACAGGAACTGGCTTCACTGGAACATGAGTACAGAGAAGGTCACCTTACATTATAGATAACATAGACAGGAGTCAAGACGTCATAGAGATCAGCTTGTAACCGACATAAAACAAACCTCTGCCGGGCCGGGTTCCGGGATTCTTCTGGCTGGCGGGGTCTTCTCCTCCCGCTGAGGTGGTTTGTGTGGGCGCCGGAGGTGCGGTGACTCTCTGTTTTCTTAATTTTGAAAAGGGGCAGACAGCTGGCGGCAGTGGAGTAAGCTGCACATGCACCGCTGCAATAACCCGCCATCTTGGGGGAGGGAGGGGGCCCTGCTGGCTGGGAGGGTTCTGGAAAACTCTTGTGTGTGTGGGCGGGGCCAGCCATAAGAGAGAGGCTGGTGCAGTCCTTCCTGCAGACTATAAAAGGCACAGCACAGCTCTGAGGGAGCAGAGATTCCGTGAGGTGAGTCAAAGGGAGCACTTCTGTGTCTGTATGTGTGTCTGAGCCCACATAAATTATAGGGCCACAGTGACGTTTTTGGTTGAAACTAACCTCACTGCTGAACTGTGTGAGGGGTGTAAACACTTATTTTTTGATGTTATTCACTGTGTGAAGCCTCCCGTGGGGCGCAAAGAAAGGGGCGCGGTTGGAGGACGCCATTGGTAATTTTATTTAGGAGAGTTTTTGAGGCCTGAGACCAGTTGAAGAAAGAAATATCTGGAAAATATTTAAAGAAACAGCAACATTTTAGGCAGAAATAACAGGACTGTTATTTTCCACCAAGATCTTTTGGTCTAAGGATAAGGGAACTCTTCTCAGTTCTCCTCACTATTTCCAGCATAGTTACACATTTAGAACATCATCTACACGAAGTTTATTATATAGAGCTCATTTTACACTTTAAAGTGGACTAAAACCCAGGGTTTTACTATCCTGGGTTTTGGTCCTTCCCCTGCGGCACCCTGATAGGGGGTGCCCCGCTGTGTGAAACCCCCCAGATCGCCCAAAGAAACTCACCTCTTCCCGGTCCTATGGCGCATGAGCTTCTGCTCATCCAATCAGCGCACTCGGAGCCGCTGACATCACGCCATCTAAGACGACGTCTAAGGCCAGCGGCTCCTAATGCGCTGGTGGCTGCCTCCACGCTTCCCTCTAACAGGGATCGTGCATGCGCTGGCCTTTCACAAATGGCTGACACGGGAACGTGCCTTGTTAGAGGGACAGTGGGGATGCGGCCATGGCCCGCGCATGCACCGTTGGACCAGGGAGCAAGGTAATGAAACGGGGCAACCTGGGGGAATTCACATAGCGGGGCATCCTGATTTTGGATGCCCCGGGGGGAGGGAATCGATCAGCCCGGGAATCGAGCTGGGTTTTGGTCCACTTTAAACAGATTGTGTGGGTATTGATAGATTCTATAGTAAAGACCCGCGCTTCAAAGTTTTTTTCACAACTATCAACTTAACAAATATTAGTTAGGGCTGCTCCACGTGTTAAATCCTCCTATCCCAAATATGGAGTACAGAACATTTGCATATATTGAAACACAGAGCAAAGGTGTAGTTTACTTAAAAAGTTCTCTACTGAAATGGCACTGGCCCTTTAATTAGTCCTTAATTGTATGATATTGATACTCAAAGTCCTATACATCCATGCAGGGTGATATTACTAGTCCTGCTCGCAGGGGTATGATGTGGCAGAGGTTCTTCAAATTTCACCAACTTATACCATCACCACAGTGCCCTTCACCTGTGCTAGGTACTCTTACCAGCTAGCAGGTATTATGCCGCATTATATTTTAACTCCTCTGAGGTCCTTCCTCTGTGTGGATAATCCGGTTACTTGGTAACAGAAGCTGGTTGCATGGGAATTTCAGCTTAGCCAAAAGATGATGGTATAAGGACAAAAAGAGGGAAAGAATCTAGTGTAATCCCGCTTTTTTAATTTAAGAATTATGAAATACAGCTTTAAAAATGCGCACTCACATTTAAAATATTCACAAATCGCTTGTAAAAGTAGGCGAGGCTCTCACCCTTTCCTGTCACCACGGCCGTTGGTGCTATTATCAAGGAATCGAGTGGGCTATCACATTTGCTCCTCAGTGGGTATAGTTGGTTTGCCAATCGCCGTCAACGCGTTTCACTGCCTATAGCAGCTTTTTCAAGACTCGGTATTGATAGATTGTTTGAATTACACAGAGCATACAATGTGTTTTAAAGGTGTCCAAATAGCCATATATATTAAAGTAACCTAGGCACAAGTTTAACCGTTGTTGTTGAGATAACTCCCCCCCCCCCCCCCCATTCTTCAAAAGTAAAAAATCTATTAGATTCTTCTACAGTAATTTATTGCTTTAATCCAGTGGCTACATTTATTATTCACCAACTATTGTATTCAATACTTTGCATAATATTCAACTAGTGAATTCTAAATTGGTTCTCATTTATCTGGTGTGGTATGTTTTATTCCTTTATCAATTCTACCCCACAATCTCAATGTACAGGAAATACAACATGCTGAAAATGCATGAGAGACTACAGTTAAGCATTAGTAACGGCTACATCTAGTGTCCTAACTGTAAACTGCAGCCAATTCAGCAGAAGCCACTCCAGCAACAGACTAAGCTAGCCTGTTGCATAGTATCGTATCTCCAACATATGTTATGTACATTACAACAATATACATATGTTAGTGTGGTCATGGTGTTTTTTTAACTAAACAATATCGCAGTAGATAAGAATAAAAGGGAAAAGGGCCAAATGGCTTAATGCCCAGCTTGAAGTAATCCTGTCCTTATGATGACACTTATGATGACACTTATGATGACACGAGCCATAGGAAATGCACATTAGCTTTACGGCTGTATATCATAATTCAGGGATGACTATTCTTTCAGGCCAGTTACCAGTTTATTTAGATAATGCATATTTTTGCATCTATTTCATTGTTTTTGAGTCGGGTCTTAACAGCTAGAAAAGGAGTAAGCACCTCCCTAGAGTCTATAAGACGCTAAGACCAGTGGTCTCCCCCTTTATACGGCATCCTGGATTTGGATGTTCCTCTGTGTGCATGCCCAGGGATCACTCGAGAAACTCACCTCGCCAGCAACCCCAAGTTGCATCACAGGGCCGCAGCCGCATCCCCATTTTTGACTGGCTTCCGTGGCACGCCACACAGCTAAAAGGTGAGCGGGGATGTGGCTGATGGGGTTTGCTCCATTTAGCTTTTCTCTGAGCTGAGAGCAGCAAGAAAAATTTAAATGGAACATGAGCTGCTAATTGGTTGAGTGGCCCACACAGTTCACACGACGATCATAGGCCTCATTAGAGATGGTGATGAATTTGCTTCTAGTCACAAAGTGGATACATTTAGTTACTGGTGCTTAGGAAATAGATGATAAATACTACAAGGTGCTTGCAATAGACTTAGAATGTTTAATTCATCTAGAGTCTTCTATGCACGTCCATAATCGTATGGTATTGCAAACCCTCCATGATGGATAAACAAAAGGATTGTGAAGTAGGCCAATAAAATTATTGATGCGCCCTTACCCCCAATAGGGTCCCTGTACACCAGCATGATCTTGAAAAGGGGCAAAAGCATATGCGTTGATCCATGACCTCTAGGCCATAGGTCCTTCCGGTTACTACCTTCCAGAAGAAGACTAAGGGCCCAACAAAAAGGACATTCAGAAACAAGAACATTTTTTCCCACTTGCCATAAAGCTACTTAAAGCAGAACAAAACCCAGCAGCGGCCGGCCTGGAATTTTAAAGGTTCTATTGCCAACCACTGGATTTTCCCAAGGGCATCCCAAATATATGTGATGCAGGGATGCAGGGGATGAGGCAGCGTGCATTCCCCATTCATTTCAATGACAGCAGGCGGCTTTCATTGAACGAGAACCCGCGCATGTGCCTTCGGAGCCTGAAGAGGTGAGTTTTTATGGGTGAACAGGGAGATTTCACACAGCTGTGTGTGATTTACGTTTGGATTCTTCATGCATGGGGGGCACTGGTAATTTTAGTATCCACATCATTGTGTTTTACTATATATGTCTTGGGGTTTTGTACTCTGCTATGTGTAATGCTAGTGGATTTGTGCAATATGCAATAATAAACTACAGCCCCACACCTTTCCTTTTTCAGTGTTTTCCTTGGCCATAGGGAGATCCAGGAAAATTCCTGGTGGGGCTGCACTGACTTGGGGGCCATTGAGTTGCTTCTTCTTACACCCATATCAGTTCTGGCCTCCCTAGTCTCCCTCCCTAAGATTCCAAGGTCACTAAATGTCCACCCCCTGGGGCACCCAGAATCGGGATGCCCCACTGTGTGAAACCCCCAGGTCGCCTGGAAACTCACCTTCTTTGACGGTCCAACTGCGCATGAGCGAGCAGCAGCCGGATCCCTGCCATCCATTTTAGCATGTGCCTGCACCAAGAATTTGTGAATGGCAAGCGTGGGCACGCTCCCTATTTTAGGGTATTGCAGGATGTGGACGCCAGCACGGGATCTTAGATGAAGGGGCGGGAGCCGATCCGAGCTTATTGGATTGAGAACCTGCGCATGCACCATAGGACTGGAGAAAAGCGAGTCAGATCGCTGTATAACACAGTGGAGCATCCCCAGACGGGGTGCCACAGGGAAAGGACCAAAACCCATTTCCTGGGTTTTGGTCCACTTTAACTAATTGTAACTAAGCAGGCATAATCTATTGAATGCACACACCTTGCTAACACTGGACACTGTGCAATAGACGCAGAGGAAGGCTGCAGCCCTTTGCCTGAACTATGGGAAGCACAGTGTACGTTACAGCGATGGGAGTGGTGGTTTATAATTACAGTTCCCAGAAATCCTTCCAGATAGACTGATGATTCTTTAATGCAGAATGTAATAGTGATCAGCATTCTGGGCGTGCGAGTGAGGTGTCTTGGAAAGCCTTCCTCTCTCGGTCCTCCTCGCTGCCAGGGTAGCCCATCTACTCCTCTGAAGAAGAAGAAAAAGAGAACATCTGCGTAACTCTTCATTGGTTTATAAAGTCTGACTGCGGTATAAGGACACAGAACAAAGCACTTTTACCGAAAAAGTTCCATTTCATACAGCAAACGCATTCTGACTCGCGAATATCACTCAAGCGAGTGTTGGTCCGGTTTCCTTGGAAAACAGCGATGCCAAACAGCTAGTTTGTTCTCCTTGAGCTGCGGTCCGCTGGCCCGTGCCAAATGGCGTAAGATTTTTTATACATTCTTATGCTGTGTAATAATAAGGGCGAGTGTGCAAATTCTGTTTTCCTTATAGTTGACTCAGGTATTGCGTAAAAAGTACCGGGAACCTACAAAAATGAATGTGCTGTGCACCACAGCCAATCAGTTTCATTTTCCTGGATGAGGGAAGAAAATAACAGAAGAAACATCTGGTTTCTATGGGCACCTTCAATGTTTTTTACTATCCGCTAGTGTTTAATGCTGACATCACTTCTGATTAGGTTACCAAGTATAAGGCTCTGTTGACACCTAGCCATTTCACTTCTGTCATGCTTAGTGGAAGCCTTTTATGTTATATTAGATATGCATATACTAGAGATGCATTGTATCCAGGGGCGCACCTGTAATGAGGCCATGTGAGCATGGTCAACCTTTGGCGTGTGCTGGCTGTGTGTTCGCATAGGATGCCATCCTAATCTTTCTATAAACGAGCGCCAGGGGACACCATTCTGACACCACTTTAGAGAGAAAGATTTCAGCTGGCTCTTCGTGTTTCTTTTCCATTTTTTTTTTTATACGGGGAGGCCGATTCATTAACAGCGGCAGGTAGCGACAGTTGAGCGACTGTAGCGGCATTTTCAGAGCGCCCGCTAGTAGTCGCTGTGCTTGGCCGTTGTTCGGTAGTTGATAGCGACTCAGTCGGTTTGCCGTAATGTTGAATATTGGGTGAGGAGTCGCTATTTGACAGGCTATGGGAGCGCATGATAGCAACTGGTCAGAGCGACCGGCTTCCACCACATTCATTAACAAATCACGCTCAAAAAATTCTCGCGCTGTAAAATGCATGTTTAAACCCCCGAGCGCTGGCGGCGATGGGTTAAAAGTAGTTTTTTAACCCCCAAACAACCATATTTTTGGAAACCAAAAAAAACAAGTTTTTAAAATAATTTTGTAATATGAATACATTAATATCAGACCTGTAATATCAATTCTGTACATTTTTTTTTTTTTTACCTTAAAAAAATTATTTAAAATGGCAGAAGTGGTCACATAATTTTTCACATTAAAAAAATAAAAAAATAAAAATTAATAACAATTAATTATGAATAATTAAAGATTGTTCCATTGAAATGCATTGGAGAGCGCCAGGTAGCGAGAGGTCATACCTGTCGCTGTTCAAGGTCGGACGCTGGCGCTGTGGGCTGAGGCTGGAATAATGATGAATGAGTGGCTATATGGCGCTATCTCAGTCGCTAAGCAGGATTGGCTTGATAAATGTGTGATTGTGGTGGGGAGCCGGCGTTCTCATGGCGGTGCCCGTCATTACCGGCCGCTCACCAGTCGCTACCTGTCGCTATTCCTTCATAAATAAGGGCCATAGTGCCAGTGTTTAATGTTGAAATGACTCAGTTTAATCAGATTAACCTAATAGAAACCTCTGGTGACAACTAGACATTTTGCTTCTGTTGTGCTTAGCCCAGGTGTTTTGTAATGCTAGACTAATACTTTGCATACTAGATATGTATACACTCGAGATGCACTGCGGTCCAGGGGTGCACCTGTAATAAGCATGGCCAGCATTCGGGGTGTGCAGTCTATGTGGTTGCAAACATTTTCATTTATTTGCCCTTCCTTATTCTTGACCTCTTTCCCTGTCTAGGCCTTTCACGTTTTTTATGTAATCCCCCTTATTCCTTTCATTGCTTTTCTAGTAAATTCCCTTCCATCTCTTTTTTTCTTAGCTGCTCTAGGCCTTCTCTTTTTAAGTTTCCTCTTCCACTCCCTTTTTCCATACCCAGTCTTGCTTTTTCTTTCTACATTCCTGTCATTGTTTCTGTATTTTCCACATTCCCCTTTCAATCTCTCCTTCCACATTCCCTCCTTCTCACTGTCATTTCTATAGTCTCATTTTCTTTCACTCCTTTTCACATTACCTATGTATATCTTTTATTATTCCCCTTTGCACATGTTCCTCTTCCCGTCTTCTCCACAATCCTTCCTTCTCTTTCTCTTGCCCTTGTCGTTTTCACATTCCCTTCTTCTTTCTCGGTTTTCCGCATTCCCTCCTTCTCTCTGTCTATTCCACATGCCCTATTTTCTTCTTTCTTCTTTCCTCATTTCTTTCTCTCTATTTTTTCTAAATTTCCTCTTATCTCCCTGTTTCACATTCCCTCCCTTCCTCTTCCTCCTCTTGCTTCCTCTTTTTTATAACTCACTTCAGTCTCTATTTTCCATTGTATTTTCCCTCCATTTATCTCAATCTATCTCCTGTTTTCTGTGGTCCCTCTGTCACTCTCTTTTCCTTGCATTCTACCAACTCTCTTTTTTGAACAAAATCCAAGACTTTGACTTTGTGGTGTGTTGTGCCTCCTGATGGGATGTCCTGCTGTGTATATCACCAGGGATTGCCCATAAACTCATGTTGTCCTTGTGTCCACAGGGGTTTTCTCAAGCAATCAGTGGCTTTTGTTCCATTTAGATTTCAGAGCGAGTGCTGCCACACGACTCCCCACTCTCCTCTAGCTGTGGGTGCGCCTGCGACATTTCTTCAGAAAGGTCTGGTACAGGTATGCACCTAGCTAGAGGTATAGCGGGGATGTGGCAAGGACTTTGGGAAGACATGAGTCGATCAGAGGACCCCGGGATGTCACACAGCGTGACATGAAACCCTGCCTTCCTCTCTCCTCTCACACTTATCACAGTGTGCTTACATCACATTGCTGTTGCCTCACCCACTGTTTCTCTTCTTTTTTTCTCTGCATCTCCAATGCTCTAATAATTTCAAAGAAAATTTAGGAACTACAGGGTCTTGGATTGAAATTTAGGATAGTGCAACATGTAGCCTGAGACAACTGGACAACAATCGGTCTTGCCTTTAGTATAATTTTAGGGTCCGGCCATGCATGTGCTTTGGAGCTTGTACCTTCCTGGTTGACAACTTGTATTTTAGTAAGGAAAATTTATACAACATGTATGATTCCTGGGAAGAGGGGACAATAACTGCTCCCCTTTAGGAATGGGTAACCTATGTTTTCTCCAGATGGTTCATGCGAGTAGTGCTGTGATTGTATTGGGCGTAATTACTGTCTGTTTCTTTTGGATTTTAAATGGCTTTAAAAAAGACAAAATATAGACTATGAGAATTTCCCCACCCTTATCCCTGATAAGGAATTGCTCAACTTGGTTTGGTCATGCCTCTTTGCTGAAGATTGACAGTACAGTGGAATGCTCTGCTCTTACATACATATCCTTATAACAGGGGGTCTTGGAGGGGTCTTTAACCCCCTATCTGCCCTAGTAGAATAAAAAAAATCCCAAATAAAACAAAAACCAAATTGTCCAAGAATACGTCTCTATTAGTAAAGGCAGTTCAAGACACCGAGTGCAGAGTTCGGGGTCCTGAACCACTGTAAGCTTCTGTTAACAAAAAGGCAAAATGTTAGAAGGGTAAACAAATGATGGACACAAAAAAGGGTGCTAATACTAATGCTATGCTAATATATTTCTATCCATTTTTAAAGAGATGTTTAGCCATGTCAGTATTAATCATGAACACGCTTCTACTACTTACAAATAAAATAATACATGAATTTATTGTCTCATTCTAGCAGCTGATTTGAATGATGGGGACTAGCACTGAATAGAAAGAAGAAGAGTGACAAGTACGCTGGAGTGTGTTTTCGCTTGGGGCAGAGCCAGGAATTCTGAGACAAGCAGCCAGAAAGGGGCATAAACTGTAAGAAAGAAATTGTGAAAAGAAAAAGGAACCACTGGACGGGTAGGCCATTTTCTTTTCCTTTAGTATAATGCTATAAACATTTAGTGCTATAGTGCCCAAAGATATCATACCCCGAACATTGTTATTGGATGGGCTCCTTTCTCTTTTACTATATCCATTCAGATGGTGGACCTATGCCCTTTCCCTAAGGGACTGTAGGTCTGATGTAACTTCAAAAAAATGCCACACCACCACTCCCCAACCCTGAGGTGAGCAGTGTTCACCTCTTCTAGATCTGCTCCTCAAAATCTGCAGCACAAACTGCTACTAGAAGAGGCGCCAGCTGGTGCAGTGTGTGAATGAGGCCCTGACCTGCTTTTTCACTGCTCTCTTATGAAATAATTGCAATTGAATCTATATGACATGTCATGTGATACAGCTCAGTTGAAGTTGAGGGGGTGTGGTAATCAGGCATGGGTAAGGGAAAACCACCTGCCACATATATGAGGCCTTTGGAGAGGAGGAAGACACTGCTGGACACTGCTGGTAAATGTGTTAAATTATCATTATATAATTATGAGAGAAACATTTTTACACTCTTGTGAACTGCCTCCTGGGAACTGGTGGTGCGGGGAGCTTGGTCTCCATCGGAATTGCCCCAAAAGTGCCAAATGCATACAGGCTGGTCAAGGCCGTATTTGCCACTAGGCACATATAGGCACGTGCCTAGGGCGGAGCTTTGGAAGGGGCGGGGCTGACAGCCAGCAAACATCAAATAAAAACCTTTTTTTTTTGTCAGGGGCCCGCTTTGCCCACAGCCGCCGCCTGCCACTTTGGTACTGCCTACTATGACTCACCTTCCTACAGGGCCGGTGCTAGCACCCGGCAAGGTCAGTCCCCAGGTGGCGGGTGGGCGGGATAATGACAGGCATCGCAGCCAATGAATGAAGGCTGTCTGCGCTGCGGATGCTGGCTGGCTGCGTTAGGTCTGGTGGGCGGGACCATCGCTCCCTCCCCCATGCATGCTGTCAGTGGCGAGAGCGGAGCGCTGAGAGGGAAACATAGAGACATTCTGACTGCCTGGAGTCCCTAGCTGGATTCTCTTGGCTGGCTATTGCCTGTCCCTGATACAGACAAGCTGCTGAATGAAGGTGGGGGGGCGACATTCGGGTGTGCATTTGGAGTACTGCCGGTCACACTGTTTGTTGTTACTCCCCGCATAGGAGAGCCCTCAGCAGCAGAGGCAGCGCAGGCTGGAACTAAAGTGCTGCGTACTGATGGGTGGGCAGGAGCAGCACACTAGCAGGAAGGTAAGAGGAGAACGGCAAGGCACGTGACAACATGATGAAGTGCCATGCGGAGCGGCAGCGAGGATAAGGTCCGTGCATCCTCCTCCTCCCCTCTCTGTCCCCCTTCATGCCCTGTCTCTGTCTTACATTTACATCAGTGGTCCCCAACCCCCGGGCTGTGGACCGCTACCGGTCCGTGGCTCAAATGGTACCGGGCCCTGAGGCGGGATCCCCCCTTGTCCCGCGGTCCCGCCCCTTTAAGAGATGTCCCGGCTGCCCCTGCTGTGGAGTGGTGTGCCCGGGGCCAGGGTAATAACGCGCTGTGCGGCGGCATCAGCAGAACTGGAGGAGGTGCTTTGTAGAGGCTGAGGGAGGCCCAATCACGGCTTTTGTTTAATCATCTCTGGCTGGCCGGGAGCTGATTGACCTCTACCTTTCATCCTTCCCTCTCTCCCATCCTTTCTGCATTTCCTCTCTTTTTTCTTCTCCCACTCCTTCCTTCCATCCTCTCTTTTTCTCACCTTTTCTTTCTTCCTTAAATTCTTCCCTTTCTGCCTTTCACTCTCTTTCTCCCTCACTCCCATACTGCCTTCTTCCTTCCTTTTGCTCTTTCACTCCCCCTTCCTCTTTCTTATTCTCTTGCTCTTCTCTCTCTCCCTTTCTTCAGTTCTCACTTCCTTCTCTCCCTCCTTCCCTTCCCTCCCTGTTTCTCTTACTCCATTCCTCCTCTCCTCTTTCCATCCTGTCTTCTTCCCGTCTCTTTACTCCCACTCTTTTTTATTTATTTATTTCTCACTCCCCCTCTCCCTCCCCCTCTTTTTTCCTTTCTTCTTCCCTTTCTCTTTTCTTTCACTCACTATTGCTATGCATTCTTTCTCTTTTTTTCATTACCTCCCCCACTTCTGTTTTCCCTCTCTTCCTTGCTTCACTCACTTCCTTCTTTTTATTTTCCCTTCTCTCTATTTCTCACCTTTTTTTCTCTCCTTTTCTTTCTTTACTCTTCTTCTCAACCTCCTAACTTTCTCCTTTTTTTCTCTTACTTTCTCTTTCTCTGTTCTCCACCCTATGTTCCCTCTCTTTTTTTCTTCCTCCATTTTCTCCTTGCACCGCCCCCAGCCCCGCCCCCAGTCAGCCCCCCCCCCCAGTGCCCCACCGGGCCACGGTAAAATTATCAAATCCTGAACCAGTCCACGGTGAAAAAAAGGTTGGGGACCACTGATTTACATGAGTCTGTCTAGAACAGAGCTCATGCTTTTACTGGAGTCCCCCCCCCCCCAAGACATCATCACTAGCGTCCCTCTGCTGTTGAACCCCCCAGGTCGCCCACTACACTTACTTTAATCCCGGTCCAAAGTCCAAAACCCAGTATAGTCAACTTTAATAGGAGGGTGTAGCCTGCAGCTGCTTGTGCCAATCTTGTTCAAATAAGTTTAATAAGTGATTCTTTTTTCTACCACCTTGCACTGTGCTCCCTCCCCGCTGCCCATTAGTCCTTTCTAACAGCCCGCCAGGCTATTCCTTCTGCTCATGGTGTCTTCGGGGTGCCTACTATGCTCAGCATTTCTGCCCTTTTCCTGATTGACGCTTCTTAAATTCTGCCCTATCCTTCTGCTCACTGTACCCCATTTCTGCTGCCCCCTTCCCTAGCAGTCCCAATACTTACCACCTGAATGTTCTCATCTACACCTGCTATTTATGTAATAATCAGCAGCCAATCAGGTCCCAAGGCCACTGGGTTAACCCAATAGGCTGCTGGCTGTCAGGTGAACTGCAAGGGATGGTAGCAAAAGCAGAAGTTGTCAGCACAGCGGGGCATCCCAAATCAGGATGCCCCAGTGCTTAGAGGGTGACCGGACCTCCTATGTTTTGACTGGAGGTCCCTTTTAACCATAGGGGGCGCAAGGCCAGATACTGCCTAGGGCAACATGAGCCCTAGATACGGCTCTGCTCCTGAGTCCCCTATAAAACTTACTAGGGACCTTTGCCAGGCATTTGTGTATGGCAGGCATGCACCCTGTTATTGGGGCTGCAGCCGCTGGTGCGCTTCGCTGCATGCGACTATTTTTGGCCACTAGCCAATTTTTAGCCGAAAATGATGACAAATGGAACCAAGTGCACTGATTAGATGGGAGTCCATGGATGTGCCATAGTTCCAGGGAAAGGTGAGTTTTGCTGGGCAACCTGGGGGATTCACACAGCAGGGCATCCCAGGGGCAAGGACCAGAATCGGGGATATTCAAAAGAAACAAACAAAAAGAAACAAAGTCATACTATAGTAACCCCCCCCCCCCCCTTACATCCATTACATCCAGAGCAGGCTATTGCTGCTGGTGCGGTGTAAAGACACTTACCGGATCGCCCGCTGTCAGTCCTGTGCCAGGCACCGCTCCCTACTCCTCCGCCACCTCAAAGCTTGACACTGCTGTACAGAAGGGGACTACAGGGCGTCCTTCCCCCTCATCACAGGAACTATGGCACTTCCCTCTCAATTCAGTTTAATGAAGACAGGTGTGCCCTAGTCCCTGTGACAAGGGGGTGGGGCACCCCGTAGTACCCTCTGCTGATCGGTGTTGAGGTGTGGGGGGCGCATGACCAAAAAGTGCCTAGGGCAGCACGACTCCTAAATACAGCCCTGAGGCTGGTACACATGCAGAGGTGGAGACGGGTTTCCAGTCCCTGGTGGCAGGTGGCAGCCTGGTTTACCCGGCAAGTTGCCCCGGGAGGGTTGGGTGAATTTTTTTTTTTTAAAAAAAGCTCTCCTTCCTGCTATGTCGGTCTACTAAGTGAGGAAATCACTTTGTAATTCAGCTTTCAGTCTCCACCCTGTTGACCTGGTCCTTCAATCAACCTTCAGTGGACCAAGAACGAAAACCCCCTGTTTCTCCTCATTTTTTCTCTGCATCTCCAAAGTTTTAATACTTAATAATAATTACAAATAACTTAGGAACTACGGGGTCTTTTTGAAAATAGATTGAAGTTTGGGGCAGTGCAATGTGTAGTCCAAGACAATGGGTCACCAATCGTGTTTGCCTTTAGTATAACTTTAGGTGTGAAGATTGTTGCAAAGTGTGAGTGTTGGGTACAGCAGAGTCATAATCCAGATAGACATTTGTGGTGTAAAAGGATTCCATACACCAATAGATGGGATTCCAGGGCTACCCCACCTCTATGTCCTATTGTATGAGGCTGCACACTGATGTAAAAATCAATTCATTTATTGTTCCAAAAAATTCATGTAGTACACATAAAAAACATAGAAAACCACATAAAACACTTACTTGACAACACACAACATTACATCATAAAACCATAGCTCTAAAAACCTACAAAGTGGGGAGGAACTCACAGGGCTTCACTCAATTTAGATACACTTTGGTGGTCCTGACACCAGGATCAAATGTGTATAATTATTATGGCATGTAGCCTATATAGAGAGCATACATATATAGGTGCTTAACAGAGTAAAGTGCAAGTGCTTATTGAGTATTTATCTCCTCTGAATCTAAACTGATGAATCAATACAAGATCCATAAACAAAAAATCAAAAAAGTGCCTAACTACATGCAGTGCATAAAGATCTCAACTAAAACTACTCTCACATGTGTACTTTCTAATAACCATGCAAAATAATACGTGCTCAAAGTGCTAAGTGCAAAAAGTGACTAAATTGCTACTAATCCTATGTGCCTTTGTTCAGCGCCATATATGTGCATGTTATCCATCATCATCATCATAATTATCCAAAGTCTCTATACAAATAATAACGCGCCCTTCCCGTCCTCCCCACTTACCTCACCTACGCGCTGCGTGGTTTGCAACCACTTCTCCTGGGTGCCTAAGTGCTGACTGCATAGATCTACCTTTTATAGCTGTTGAATCCGCGGGCCAGATGAAAGTGCCTCCACCTGTGTATCTTCCTAATGAGCCACACAGCGTTCGTGAGGGCGGAAGTGACGCGGACAACCTCCCGCCCCACTTCCGCCCCCTGGAACGCGTCATCCACCAGCTTCCTATGTTGATCACAGTGCCTGCGCAATCTCTAGTCGCGCTTGCGCCTGCGCACTGGCCCTTGTTCATGCCGGGATTGTGCTGCTAAACATAGCAGCCCTTGTGACATTTCTCGGCGCTGTGCATGCCTATTCATGCACAGCGCTGTTCTCTCCCCCCCATCGGGCCTCATCACTGCTGGCATCACCAGCACATATCTTGCGTTGACTCTGGGGTATCACATAGTGTTAAGGCATGACCCCCAGCCTATACATGGCAGTCAGCTTCCCTCAGCTGATGGTTACATGGACCAAAAAGAATAGCAGCATAATTCTCATACAGAAAAATGATGATTAAAACCTTCCTTCTATGTTCTATATTACTACATGTCTTTATATCTATATTATTTACACCAATCTATATTTTCTTCATGATGGGGAGTACCTAGTGTCAATTCTCTCATTATATCTATAGCCGGGTTCCCGACTCTATATATTATCCAACATGCTGTACACAGGGGCTCCACATATACCCAAATGAATTTATAACAGGAGAAGATCTGTGTATCTGTCATCGATTTTTCTCTTGCAACTCCAATCTTCTTTCTTTAATCGATCTCCTGCCTCATTCTATTCCTCCTTCATCCTTTCTATCGCCGGTATATAGCTGCCCTCCTCCACTCTCATCATTCTTCAGCTTCTTCATCTCTATTTTCCTGGATCTCCTCCTCCACACTCCTATCTTTCTCCAGCTTCATCATCTTTATCCTCCTGGACTGCAATTACATTATTCTATCGTATCTAGAAATGGAGAGAAAAATAAAATACCATGTAAGTATCATCGCCATACATAGACTACATTGGGGCCATGTATTCTTCAATAAAGACTACAACCAAGATCGTCAAACCATATATCTGATCACATTAAATTGCAACAATCTGTTGTCTGTTCAGTCCACTAGAGGCATAAAAAAGGGCCATAATTCAGCAATACATACTCACCGCGCTTCTGTCCATTTTCATTCGGCTATCTGAAACGAGATGTAATAGCATACAACTATGTTGAAATGACAAATACCTCATACATGCCTCACCTCTTTTACTCGCGTCCGAGGAAGGGGGCAAAGCTGAAATCCTCATTTATACCTATAGGGGATCTGCTGTTTAACTTATACATCCACTCTACCTCTCTTTGTAATAATTTTCTTGTGATGTCACCTCCCCTCATATCTCTCTTGACTTGATCCACATACATAATTTTCATTCCCTGCCAATTTCCTCCATGTACCTTCAGATAATGGGCCGCAACAGGGGTAAGTTGTTTGCCACTATCCTTATCTCTAGAGGCCAATCGGATATTGGACTGATGAAGCTGGTGGATGATGCGTTCCAGGGGGCGGAAGTGGGGCGGGAGGTTGTCCGCGTCACTTCCGCCCTCACGAACGCTGTGTGGCTCATTAGGAAGATACACAGGTGGAGGCACTTTCATCTGGCCCGCGGATTCAACAGCTATAAAAGGTAGATCTATGCAGTCAGCACTTAGGCACCCAGGAGAAGTGGTTGCAAACCACGCAGCGCGTAGGTGAGGTAAGTGGGGAGGACGGGAAGGGCACGTTATTATTTGTATAGAGACTTTGGATAATTATGATGATGATGATGGATAACATGCACATATATGGCGCTGAACAAAGGCACATAGGATTAGTAGCAATTTAGTCACTTTTTGCATTTAGCACTTTGAGCATGTATTATTTTGCATGGTTATTAGAAAGTACACATGTGAGAGTAGTTTTAGTTGAGATCTTTATGCACTGCATGTAGTTAGGCACTTTTTTGATTTTTTGTTTATGGATCTTGTATTGATTCATCAGTTTAGATTCAGAGGAGATAAATACTCAATAAGCACTTGCACTTTACTCTGTTAAGCGCCTATATATGTATGCTCTCTATATAGGCTACATGCCATAATAATTATACACATTTGATCCTGGTGTCAGGACCACCAAAGTGTATCTAAATTGAGTGAAGCCCTGTGAGTTCCTCCCCACTTTGTAGGTTTTTAGAGCTATGGTTTTATGATGTAATGTTGTGTGTTGTCAAGTAAGTGTTATATGTGGTTTTCTATGTTTTCTATGTGTACTACATGAATTTTTTGGAACAATAAATGAATTGATTTTTACATCAGTGTGCAGCCTCATACAATAGGACATAGAGGTGGGGTAGCCCTGGAATCCCATCTATTGGTGTATGGAATCTGTAGCAAGGGTCCTAGGGGTTAGCACCTGTTAGAGGTTATCCTTATTGCAGTGCAGTCCTTTCTTTGTGGGTTGTGTGGTGTAAAAGGAACTGTCTTTACTGGAACATGAATGCAGTAAGGGAATGTCACCTTATATGGTGGCTAACACCAACAGGGAAGACGGAAGTACCATAGAGCAACTGGGAGCACAGGAAATAACAAAACAGCAGTAAAATGCATAGACTAACTTCAGCATAGACTAAGCTGGAAGTCTGTCTTACAGTTTCTCCGACAAAAATAACAAAAATTTTTGGCGAAGTTGCCAGGGCCCCTGGCATCTTCAGGGGCCCACTCAGGCTCACACTCGACCATGGTATTATTTAACAGTGGACCCAACCACCGAATGCCAGGTGTTGTGTGCAGACCAGCTCATGGCTTGGCCTCAGCACCAAGGGCTATTCAGCAACAACAGATAAGGTGACATGGAATGGAGGGCAAATGATGGAAGTGCAGAAGGTGGCGAGAACCAGGTGACAGCTGACAAGGAACAGGGGGCGATCAGCAGCAGAAGATGACCCATTTGTGGCAGCAGAGCTGAAATGGTGACATCATGTGACTCACTACTTCGGTGGCCATTTAGACTCTCTTGCCCAAGGGCCCCCACAAACCTGGAGCCGGCCCTGCTTCCAAGCACAATAGATCCCTGATTGGCTCATCTGTAGGGGTCACAAGCTCACCAACCAGAATTAATGGCTAGAAGCTGCAGCAGTTTCAATTAAAAAGGAATTTTTCTTGATTGGATTTTTTATTTTATTGCTATATCTTTTCATATTTATATAAGCTTTCTGAGTAAAATTCGGTAGCTTTCTAGCACTCAGCACTTTAAATAGGACGGGCCCGAACCAGCGCGTCTATTGTGATCTTTCGGCGCAGTGTTCTCATGGATTAGAGGGGTGTAGGCCAGCATCTGTCTTGCGTCTGAATCCTGACAATGTTTAGAAAACAAGCACGGCAGAAAGTAAATCCCACTTCCAAACCCTAGAGACAATGCTCCATTGAAAAGAGCTCAAATGTCCTGGTTAAGAGTGGATTAGATTGCATTTATTGTATCCTGGGTGCTGTTGTGTCACGTACTTTGTGTCTAGGTTTCCTGCGGGACACTAAAGGTGTTAATGCCGGGCATGAGACACAAATGGGCTCCTCCGGTGCTGCCTGGAGAGGAGGCAGCCGAGCCTGGAAACTTTCCGAATCTCCAGGCCTCTAAGTGGCTGATGTACACATTCAGAGAGAAGCTAATGGAAATTGGCTCATAGCATGGCGTGTGATTCCAGTCATTTTTCACTTGAATCACAATGCAGGAGAGTGAAGGAGCTTGGTGGGGGGTGTGGGAGGGGGATGGGGGGCGAAGCTAAACATTTATTACTTGGGTATTTTTATTGAAACAGTTTTATTGTTTTGTTTAGTGCTCTGTAAAAGCACACATATTGGCTGGCTTCCTATTGATATCTATTTCTGCTTTTAGCGCCAATTCACGCTGCGTTTTCCTCCAGGCAGGCATGGTCTGGCATTAGTTTGCTCGCATCTCAGTGTGGTTCTTGTGGTGCATCTAGGAGGTTGTCAAAGGGGGGGGGCATGGCTGGATCATTCTACAGATAATAAGGACTGGCAGCCTGTAACAATGAGAGAGGCAGAAGCGGTAATAAAGAAGACCAATTTATCACCACTATTTCATAAATAGCTGTATATAGTACCTCCAGGGAGTGGTATTTTAACACACAAGTTGGCCACACAGTCTTCCATTTATTTCAAATCCTGAAAAATATGGCATTCCCCTTCCAGGGATTCTCTACCACCAGCACAACAAGTAATAGTGTTGGACTGACTTTTCCTATGTATTTCCATTCAACATGATCCCATGATAAATTATATTTATGTCCAGGCTTAGACTGAAGCACCTTGGGTCCACCAGAGGAAATCATTTTTCTCACTCAAGCCAGAACCACTATTGGACCTCCTGTACTGCCCTGGTCAGTGCCTGAGGCCCACTGGAGGATCCTCTGGTTCTCTGGTCGGCCACCACTGCTCTTGCCACATAATCTAGGCCCAAAGACCTCTTATAGGAATAAGAGGCACATTTGTCACCCCTGGATAGCTCTATAGGTAAAGAAGAATTGCAGCTTACAGTAGTAAGAAATGTTGATTGATCTATGGTGGATTTTTCTTAAATAACTCTATGTGCAGCCTCCATGAGAAATTAGGCAACATAGCCTTAAAATGTATGTTAACTACACTTATTCCTAGTAAGGTATAAATCTGTAATAGAATTTTATTTACATCAAATGTATAGTTCTATGGTGGCATTCACTGTCCCAGTGCTTTACCATCGATCCAGATGGGCACTGTCGTCTTGTGCACCATGGTTCCCAGGCAATCAGGTGAGGGTATAGGCAAAGAATCTGCCCACATGGCAGGTGGCTTGACGTCCTTAACCTTTGAACTGATATAAGTGTGCTGTACCTTCTTCTGGGCATCGAGGGGTATGTAAGAGCCTAATTCTACAAAAGGCATAGGAGCTAGTGCCCTGGCATGGCTGCAAATTGGCTATCAGGTTTTCGAGCCATGGGGATCTTATGCCTGGTGCGCTGGGCTGTTAGTCCCTGGGGGTACAGAAAAAGAAATAAAAGTACAGGCAGTGCTGAAGTAGTAACAGAATAGGTTCAGCAGCCTGTAAAATACACAACTGCATGCATTAAATTATTTGAAAAAACGGCATCAGCAATCTTGTCCCTGCCAACCCGGAGGCCCTTTGCCGAGCGTCCATTGCCCTTGTATGAGTCACGGTGACTGGCCATGCTAGTCTATTCACTACAATAAAAGGGGCGTTCCAGCCTTCAACAGGTCCCCTCCATTGACAAGAATAGAGCGGGTGTGGTCAGTCGCCATGAGTGATGCGAGGAGGACCACAGACTGTGGAATGGTGTGGTTAGAATCTGTGAGAGAGCTAAGCATCACACTCCCAGGATAGGACTGATCAGCACCTTGGGACTAAAGGTGAGTATGTATAGAAAAAAATTAAATGTGGACATAACAAGTGTATTAGGTGATCACATTCCCACACAAAGTGCTGGCTTGATACTAAATTACCCAAACAAGCACATTTTCATAGGATTGTCTGCATGCAAACATGCAGGGCCGGATTATGAGAGGGACGCAAGGGGCGCGAGCCCCAGGGCCTCCACCACATGCCCTGCAAAGGGGGCCTCCACCAACCTTTGGGTTATGGTCTGGTCCAGGAGACTTTTCAGTCTTTGGTCTGATGAGCTGCGGGACTGGCAACAAAGCTATTGGCAGCAGGGGGGCGTGCCTGGGTAAGCCTTTTTATGTTTTTGCAAACCTGCAGCCAAAGCCACCATATGGCAGGACGGAGAGTCTAGAGCAGCAAAGCCGCCGTCAGCAACGCTACAATGATGGGTGCGTGTAGAGCTATCACTGCACATAAGCCACCAAGCACAGCCGCTGGCAGCTCAATGCAGGGAACTGTTTCCTGCTGGACCAACTGGGCGACTACACTATCCCCCGCCCAGAATGGCAGGAGTTCCCGAGCAGCACGCATCTGCACAAGGGTGGCACAAGGGACTCAATCTGTAGTTCCAGAAAGTAGAGGGGTGCCAGACAACCACCAATCAGTTACATGGCTGGACTATAAAAATTGAAAAAAATACTGTATCTGGGGCCTCCACCACACTTAATCCGTCCCTGCAAACATGTAACAGCCCTAGCCTTTGGGCTATGTCTGTGTAGAATTCATTGCCTGGGTCCTACCTTCATGACTTTTGTAACCTATTATCCAATGTCTGGTCAAGGGTCCATATACAACAATGGTTACCATTCGCCATCTGCAACCTTTATCACCATTACTGACAACCTTCCCAAATATTTATCTAGTCTACAAAATGTATTGCCTTATTCCTTAAATTTTTCACTATAATTTACGGAAAGCAAGGGCTCATAAGGATCTGAGGGGCATGTCTGCAGGGGGACCATGTTTGGGACCAATGAGGTGGATGGGATTGTTTCAGGAAAGGTTAGGACTAGAGATGAGCGAACTTCTTGAAAGAAATTCGGGTTCGCCCGAATCGAACTTTCACGAATCGCTCATCTGAAAAAAAAAATGCCGGCATGGTGGGAGCGGGCAGGCCGGCTACGCTGTCAGCGGGCGGCGGAAGCCGGCCCGCTGACAGCTCAGCCGGCCTGCCCGCTCCCACCATGCCGGCATTTGTTTAAAAAGCAAGCACTTACCTGCATGGTCGGAGCGTGGAGGCCGGCGCCGCTCTCAGGCGCCCTCTGATGACGCGCCCTCTGATGACGCGTCCTCTGATGACAGCTGAGAGCGGCGCCAGCCTCCACGCTCCGGCGCCGCTCTCAGCTGTCATCAGAGGACGCGTCATCAGAGGGTGCGTCATCAGAGGGCGCCTGAGAGCGGCGCCGGCCTCCACGCTCAAACCATGCAGGTAAGTGTTTGCTTTTTAAACAAATACCGGCATGGTGGGAGCGGGCAGGCCGGCTGCGCTGTCAGCGGGCCGGCTTCCGCCGCCCGCTGACAGTGTAGCCGGCCTGCCCGCTCCCACCATGCCGGCATTTTTTTTTTTCTATTTCAGGGAAAATTCGATCGGCACAAACCCAAAAAAATTCGGGTTCGTGCCGAATCGAATTTTCCCTGAAATTCGGAGCGAATTCCGGTTCGTCCGAACCGGTTCGCTCATCCCTAGTTAAGACATGGGGAGGAGAAAGTTCCTGGAAGTGATGTAGAGGTATAGTGGGCAGAAAACTCCCAGTCCCAAGTCCTGGACGCAGACACAATCACAACAGAATCTGTTTTTTAGGAAGCTTGGGGTTGGGGCTGCAGGCCACAAAATGGCTTTAAATGGCAGGCAGGTCACAATTTTACAAGATAAGTTAAATATCCAACTGCCGAGGGAAGGGTAAGTACTAACACGGTCTACCACCACCCCACTTTGAGACAGAATGGTTGGTCCCTTGTGGTGTTAGGAGGTTCACACATGTAAATTTCCCAAAACGGGGCCTTCAGATCACTACAATGACTTCAAGTTTGGACTCAGTGGGAGCAGGTCACCCTTTTATACCTAGGCCCACCCCGCACTGAGCCTAGCTCTGCCTACTCTATCATCTAATCTTTAGGAAAGTATCCTCTTAAGATGCCCCTCAAAATGAATGCAAAAAGGATGTTGATGTTACTGTATTGATATGTTTAATAGATGTTATTTATTTGAAGCTATGTTAATTATTTAGGTCAAGAGGTGGCTGATTTTGAAATAAATAATTCCAAATGAACATACTCATATGTGTTATTCTTGGTTGAGAAAGGGAAGGTAGAGTAAGAGGAAGAGAAGACTGGCTCTTTAAACAGTCATGGCTAAGCGGGTGCAATACACTACTGCTTGTCCATATAATACCCTACATATAATGCCCGCCACCGCTACCACACACACCACCATGAATCTCCTGAGAATAAATAAATGTCAAAAGACCATAAATTAATTTGGAATGATTTCATATAAACCGGCCACAGCTACAACAATCCCAAGCACATTAAATGAAACATGATATAACTAATCCTAGTGAAGTGAAAATGAAACCAAATTCCTTTACAATTTTTCCTGAGGCACCAAGAGATTCTGTGCTTGTTTCAGCTTCGCAAGCAATCACAGAATGTATTCTTCATCCCCACTGCTACACTCCAGGTCAGGACCATACTGCACTTCACCACCACAACCAGCATTACCATCATGCAACCATTGTACCTACCGGCCAATCCGCAAAGCGAAAACCGGACTGCATAACTATTCTTCCTGATGATTGTTCAGAGTCTTGCTGGCTACCACAATATTGCTGCCAGCACTGGGTTCCAACCTATTATTGTGTCATTGTAACATGTATGTTACAAACTAGAAGTCCAGCTATCATAAATAGATTATAGGGCAGGTTATACTGTGTATATAACCTGTAATCTAATGGCTGGACCCCTCATTTAAAGTTAAAGTGGAGGTCTGAAAAGACTTAACTTCATCTATCCATCTCCAAATACTGGCAGCATGTGGCATCCCAGACGCCAATCCCTTTAGTGGGCATACTGCTGGAATGTGGAAGAGGTAAGTATCGGTAAGCCTAGCAAGCAGGCTTGCTGGGATGTGCTTGGCAGAGGGGTATTATGATCTCTTCTGATGTAACAAGAAGATGAAATTATGTTAGAAGGTTTTTGTGCAAGGGCGGTAAGAATAGTTTTTTTGTGATTAGGTTTATTGTTATGGCAAGAAATTATTTATCAGTTAGTTAATTGCAATTAATCTGATCACGATTCATGACAATCTGGAGTCAATGCAAATAACCAATGTAAAAAATGAAGCAGCAAAATTTGTAAAAAACACTATTTGTCGCAGTCTCAAAACTTGTGGGCACAATATATACACAGGCCCTACTATTAGACCAAATAAAAATCCTCCTAAAAGGGCTTTC
The DNA here is from genome assembly GCA_027917425.1 of Gastrophryne carolinensis. Lineage (NCBI taxonomy): Eukaryota > Metazoa > Chordata > Amphibia > Anura > Microhylidae > Gastrophryne > Gastrophryne carolinensis. The sequence goes on along the minus strand of CM051236.1, from coordinate 110,517,299 downwards.
AAGGTTTCCTTTGTTTCCCCCGCCATATCTTTGCGTATGGGCATCACTCTTTGCTCTACTTTACTAATGCAATTAGTGGCCATAGTTACTGGTGTTTGTATTCAGCTAGAATTCCAGACATCCGTAGCCTTCAGTGCTTTTCTTATTTCTAGTGCGAAATTTGTTATTGGCGATATGAAATTGTGTGATAGAACTCCAAGGCATCCATCTGTAGCTCTAAGAGCTTATCTGTTTTCCTCCGCAAGCAGGAAATCCTAGAGATAGCTCTGAAAACAATGTTTGTCCGCAGCCTCCTTTCCCGGCTGCTTTTTACTGGAGTGTGTTTTGCAGAAACAAAAAGATAACAGATAATGTGAGATCATATTGTACCTCTTGGCTGGAGCCCATAGCATGAAGGCCGCTCTTTGCTAGCGCTAACCAGTGTGTCTATGAAGAGAGAGTTCAGCTCCCCTTTACATCTCCAGCCTTACATCTGGCTGGGGGACAAGACTCCTGCTCTTCAAACTAATGGTCACATCCTGGCCATGTCACTGTTATCTGTCCATGTTCTCCAACAAATGTGGAATCCCTTTTCTCATCTAACGCGCTGTACACAAGCCGTCCTTATATACTTATTATCTGAATGACAGGCCACATATAGATAAGTGTGCTGGGCGATCCATAACATATGGTGACTGGTGCTGTCTATAGAAACCGCGTGGAATACAGTACAATATAGGGGTTTTTAATGGGAAACCACTGTGGACAACTCTGACTTAATGGACAACTATCATTAATACCTGAAAACGAAATGCTAATATAAGATACTTTATAGAAAAATAAATATATGACTAATATACCTTAGTTACTTTACTTATACTTTGCTTCCCCGATGTACTTTTTACCAGCTTTGCCCCTGATTCAGTAAACATTTCTTAAAATATCTCATGAAAATAAGAGCCATGTCATGCTTTAATACAGAACAAGGCATAAAATAAAAAGACAATTTCCGGAGATAATAAATGCCTAGAAGTGAAAAATCCCATCAGTCTTGTGTTTTTTTCTGCTGCTTGAAATAAAATACAAGACATAAGACCTGAACTGCATCTTTAAGAAGGAAATCCATGTTAAAAATAGAAGTGCATGACTATCTCTGGCTTAATAAATATATGCAATAGCGTCTTGTATTACACGTTAAATTATGTAGGAATTTAACGCCCTATAGGAGTAAACGTTATGCTGGAATGCGCCATGTAAATATGAAGTGGGGAGGCTTGCTGGGAAATCAGATCCATGCCCCGTCATTTCTCTAGAAAATATGTCTGTTCTGTTCCCAGACTATGACTTAAGTTGGCCGTGATGGAACATCCTTTCCAAATTTACCCCCACAGCAGTTGATCAAGGTGTGTGCCGTGATGTACCCTTTAGAAGAATCCAATTGCTTAGTAAAAATAACTCCTTTAATCATTCAGGCAGTATAATGGATAGACGTTTACAGTAGTGTTGCATATGGAGCGCTAGGGGAATGCTGCAGGGCTCAGATTTTCTGTTTCTCCCTTACCAGTTTAATAAATACAAAAATAATCCTATCTACGGCATTTTCTTTCTTGATCCCAGCGGCTTTTTTGAAGCCTTCTCCACATCTTTCATGTTGATTGCAGGCTTCTTCTGGGCTTGATTTGAGCTCTCTTCCTCCGGTGTTCAGTCTGTAGGGGAAAACAGGTTCCCTTTGCTTCATCTCTGCCACATTACAGGATGAATGATGCTGCCTCCTCAGGGAGAGGCTTTTATATTTGGAGGAGTAGCTTATTACCTTATGGTCACAGAACATCCCTGATCTATGCCAAGTGCACTTGATGGTAACTTAGAAGGGAGGGGCAACTGTTTAGTTAAACTGTAAAAAATATTTTTAAAAAGGCTAAGATTATCTGGGGCCCTTTAGTGCTTGGTCATTGTATGGTAGTGGAGTATACAGTTCACTAATATACCCTATCCACCCCTAACCCCCCTTTTTTAGTCTCTCCGTTCTTTTTATTCTTCTTCTTTCTTTCTCTCTCTTTCTCTTGTCTCCTTCCTTCGCTATTCGTTGTGGTTGGTAATGTCTCACTGCAGTCATTGGCAAAGCGTCGATAAGCCAGGAAGTAATAATGATTAATAACGTACCAATGTTGTGTTGTTATTATTGCTTTATTACTGCTTAATAATTGACCTTTGGGCTTATTGTCAGTAAGGTTGTGTACTGTTATGGAAAGGAAATTAAAAAAAAATATTAAAAACAAAAAATAAAGTATAAGATGGCTAAACTTGACCTAAATGTTGCCTCTCGTTAGGGTCTGTGTGGCATGTTTAAGATGGGTTTTTGGGTGCTTAGATGTAGAGGTTACACCAGGAGGTGTAACTAGCTTGAATGGTAAATAATCAAGCCAGATATGCCCAGACACATGTCTGTGAAAAAATAGAGGAAGGTTTCAGGTGCAAGGATGAGCCAATACCACAGGAACCTTTAGGTCCAGAAGACACCTTTTCCCTCTAACCTTCTAGCCAGGTAGACGTGGGTAACATCCGCGAAGACCCAAAATGGCAGAATTTTAATATAATAATAATAATTATTGTTACAAATTAATTATTTTTCAAGTGCAATCTTCTCTTGTAGCACTGTGTGCTTGTAGACTATTACAAATGAGGTGTTACAGAGTTCACAATAAATATTCTGAATACAAATAGGCACAATAGGTAGTCCTGCCCTTACAAGCTTATAGTCTAAAGGAGTGTATTTGTTAGGTTGGTTGGGGATATTTATATAGTGCTATGTTTATGGAAATATTGTATTACAGTATATTCAGGCCTGTCTCCAGGCCTATATGGGCTCTTGCACAATAAAATCCCAGTACATTCAATGTGTTATGTCGCAAGTGACATTACAAATCTACTGAAAGCCCAGTACTGCCCAAACATTCTCCTCTATTTAGGGCAACATCAATTTCTTGTTGTTCTCTTCATCCAGTAACACTTGTTCTAGTGAAAACTATACTGAGTATGGGACATTAGTATTTCAAGATGCTCCTGCATGTGAGCTATCCTTCTAAGCCCCAAGCCAGTGTACCGGTACATGCTTTTGGAGCTGTCAGTGGGCCCCTCAAATCGAATTGGTCCCTGGCACTTGCCTAGTTTTGCTGTGTTCTGCCATGTATATAATTATAATTATAATTTATGCTGACGCAGCTTATCTTTAGCTGCATCAGCTCCTGGCATTTATTTTTTTTGCCAGTTCTGCGCCAGTAAGTGGAAATCACTATTTTTTCTCCTGCCTCTGGCACCACCTTCAAGCACGACCATCAAAGCCCTGGACCGTGGAAGCACCTAGCTTCACCCTTAAAGAGAGACTCCAGGGCAGGCATACTCGCTCCCCCCGGGGGCACCCCGATTGGGGGTAATAGTTGCGGGGCCTCAGCAGGGACATCTGGGGCCAGCCAGGGGCTGGTAAAATCCAGGACTGATTGTTCGCCCCAGTCACAGCCACTGAATATGAATAATATATCCAAATAGTATCATGTTATATACAGTTGATGGACTTTGGCTCTGCCTTGGAAGCTTTTAAAATATGTCCATTTTGTATAATAAATTTTAATTAAGCTGTGTATTGTATGACTTGTAGGTAGTAGCTGCACATTTATTTACACAGCATAAGAGGGTGTTGGATGTTACAGTTTTGGTTCTATGCTTGTGGTTTGAACCCATGCTGACAACCGTATGCAGTTAAAGTGGAACTAAACCCGGGATTTTCACTATCCTGAAGTCTTTTAGATTTCAGGGCCGGTGTGCCAGGGTAATGTTCCAATTTTAAGCAAGCCTACACCTAAAAGTGAAGCCTGTACTTTCAGGAAGAGTGTTGCATGCACAGTAATGACTAGTGTTGAGTTTCAGATTCTGGATGAGATTGAGCTCAGTGCCATTTTTGCCAGTTTAGTTATGTACAAGAAAAGCTGAATTTTGGCAGGAATTGAGTCAAATGTTCGCAAAGAAAACAGCATGTCTCCCCTCCCCATCCGATACTACCAGTTTAGTGCACCAGGCATGCCTGAAAGAGTATCAGACCTCTGCTGAAGGTCACCCGGTACCCTGTCTTTGTTGGAGATCTTCAAACCCTGGAGATGCAAGCCCCTATGTCTGGAGAACCAGATTAGTAGCTCAGGCAGTGTGGGGGGCACATTCTTATTCTCTCTACTGACTTTGTAAAAAAATTAGGATTTGGCGATATTTTGGGAAAACTTTTCCAAACAGCATCTGCAACATATAACTGTATGCCAGTCTGTACATAGCCTCAGAAACACTGACGTCCTACTGCCGTGCTGGTTTCAGACATGTTTCCGTGCTGAGCTAGGCAACGCTTATCTAAGAGCACTCAGCATGGTTCATCTGGGAGCATTGCTCTCTCTTCGGTCAGCAAGGAAACCATAACCACTGCATGCTCCCCAGTGACAGATTCTTCTGTAGCAGGTGGGGGTAAGCTTGTCTCCAGCCAGGCAGATGATGACAGTAAAAAAGCAAAGTCTTTTAGGGGTAAGGCAAGTTTTTTCTTTCCATGCCTACAAATGGCCACATATTCCCTGTCTTAGCTAACATGAAAATTTATAATAAAGTGATATAACAACAGTGGAACTATTGGTATACAGGCCCGCGCTAGCAATTTCCCAAATAAAAAATCAATGAATACATGTGATAAATAATGCTCAACGTGAAATGTCCTCAACCCCAAAAAGATGTTGTTTTGATGTTGCTAGGCAACCATCAGGGAGATCGAGAGCAGTGCTAGTATTGCCATGTGTTGACATATGATTCCTGCTAAACAGCGCTGATTGGCTGAAGCGGCCCATGTGTCTGCGCTGTCTCTGGAGGACTTTATAGGTCCTTCGGCTGTGTGCTTGGACTGCTTTGTTTCCAATGGGGATTCCTTTTGTGCTGGCGGCGGGGGATTGGTATTTATAGCTTGGGATAGGATGTTGGAGCAGGCAGTTAGCGACAGCCTGTTTCCCCTGGCCATGGAAGTTGGAATCGCAGCTGAGCTAAATAACTTATCTGTTTCTTTTTGTGACACTGCTGAAGGACCTTTTATCATGTGACCGGACTTTTTGGTATAAACTTTCTGCCGCCACCAGCCTAGTTAAAGTTGCCTTGCGGCGACGAAACGCATCGGCGGTGGCGAGCGGTAGATTCTTCAGAGCTTTTTGGAGTTTTTAAAGAAATCCTTTGGACATTTTATTTACTTTTATGGGATCGCCCTTTTATTGGACCAAATGGGGATTGTCTGATTCCAGGATCGGTGAGATTACAACTGTATCTCAATGCTGATTATTTTACCTGTCTTGTGAGTGGATTTGGATCTTTTTATTAAAGTTATAGTTTTTGCAATATTACACTATTTTGGGCTTTCTGCTTCTCCATGTATGTCACCCCCTGAGATTTGCCTGGAAAAGAGAGATTGCACAGCGGACGGCTGTATGGAAATAGTACCTTTGTGACATTTGTAAACGCTGGAGGGTTGAAGTGTGGAAGCATTGCTGGATAAGCGTTTATTTAAAAGTGGATTACATCAGAATTGGCAACAACGCCGTGTAAAGTCAATTTTAAGCGCATTGCCTACTTAAAGTTGGTAAGAGTTTGCACGATTGGTGGAGGATTCCTTTGCACAATTTTGCGTGGAGTGCATGCACCGTGGGACATAGTTATATTGAGCACTATAGCACCTTTGAAGGATTAAAAATTGGGACTTTTGTTTTGTTTTATTCAATCTAGCTTGCTCTGTGTTTATATTAACATGAAAATTTGTCTGAGGCTAGGTTTCAATATTTCAATGCTTAGTTGCCCTTTAAAGCTGCTGCTGTTATGCAATCTGTTTTGTCTGATATTAATAGCGCTGGGATCATCATGGGAATAAGCACTCCAGCAAATTGATTCTTTAGCACAGTGTCTAGCTGCATTTAGAATTACTGGCTAATGATGGAAGCTGGAGGGAAATAATATTGCTTTCTCTCGGTTGTAGGCTTACAGGGATCAATACCTCACCGCAGAAGAAGCATTTTGTGGTTTCGATTGATTTCGGGCTGGAATTGGCATGTGAAGCTCTTCCCCCCACCTCTCACCCCCCAAACAGAGAAAATTGTTCCCACAGGATGTGCTTAACAGTTTCAATGTGTATCAAGAGACTGCTGAGTCTTCACTGGGAGGCTCTCGCCATATGTCACCACTTGTCTCTTTCTGTGACCTCTCTGGCTCATTCCTCCAGGCTCCTGCCACTCTACAAGGCCTCTGACAGCCTTTCCTTATTTGACCTGGCAATTACGAAGCAGTTCTGTATGTACTTGAGCCTTGCGGTTGGGGTTCACCCATCTCTAGTCACAATTTGAGCGGCCCAAACTTGTCCCTCTGAAATAAATGGTCAGCTTAAGCATACACCACCCTGTGCATGTGCCCACTGGTCCATTAACGTGAATCAGCGTGCACAGAACAGGGGATGCCGCTATGTGCAGTCCGCATTGGCCGTCACCTGAAGAGATGAGGGGCTGGATTCCTTGACCAGATAAGGTGTTTTATTTTTTTAACCAATCCCGTGCTGGGCAATGGAGACTGGTGGGGGGGGGGGAGCTGTTATAATGACTGGGCTTTCACTTTAATATTTATCTACTATATTTCCACATGGAGGCTTTGGAGGCACAGCACTGTGCAAGTCCATCCTACAACCTCAGTACGGAAACTGGAGCGACACCCAACCCCGATGAAGCACATCCCCAGGAATTGGGTGACTGACCTGTCACTCATGTCACAGAGCTTTTTCTTTTTTTTTTTTTTTTAATTGACGAACCAGGCTTAGCAGTGGGAGAAGGAAGGGGAGGGAAGGTCTTTCACTTAAAAGGACTTACTCTTTATACATAGCACCCTGCAAATGTAATACCTTTTCTCTATTTATTTAGTCCAAATGATTGTAGCCATTTGTAACAACAAGAATGAAAATAATGTATTGCTGTAGTATTACTACTGTAATAGCACAACTGGAAAATAAAAACAAATACATTTTAGATGGAAGTTGACTTCTTCTGTCAGTTGTTATGTGTTTTGTATTATAGGTTGAAGGAGCCACTCTTGGGATGGGGGGGGGGATCATGGCTTGTTATAGGCTTGTGTAAAACTCCACCACCTTCCATTAAACCATTAGTTGCCCACAACAAACCTTTCTTGTTAGCACAGTCCTGTAGAATTGTCATGAAATATATATTTGTAGGGTCTAGGGGACGCAGATCAATTACTGTACAGGCTGATGGGGCAGGGCACAGATAGCAGCAGTGGGACCATTGTTTTTCTAGATTTGGAGAGGATATTTATTGGCCAGATGTGTTGCAATTACAATGTTATTTCAAGAGACCAAAGCAGCACTTTGCGTGGTTGCAGATTAAGACCAAGAGCAGAGCTCAACCACTCACAGTAGGATGCTACTTGTGTTTTGTTTATTAGTAGCATTAGTTCTCTGATAAAAATGGTCAAGTGTGTATTACATTACATTTATAAAGCGGCCCAAATATTTGTATTCGATCATCATCACATTTTTTTATGTGTCACCATCTACATGGGAACGTTTTCTTCTAGGTGTGTGTGTGTAGGATTTTCGGGCCATCCAGGTTATACATTCAGATTGCAATGGCAATGGAATTGATTAGTGTAGACAATGCAATTAATATGTTGGATAAACTGTGTTACATGGAAAGATGTATATGTATTTTTGTAGCAACTTGTACTCGATATGGGATGTGTGGTAATCAGGATCTAGTTGGCAATTTTAATATGTGTGCACTCATAAATGGATATAATAGAGCCTGTATATAGAATATATACTGGCTGGCTTTCTTCCCCTGACAATGTCATTGGTATGGCGAAATGTGTCAGATGATGAAATTATAAATATTATCTGTAAAAAGGATTATTTATTATTGCTATTACATGTTACAAATAAATGTTCCTGTTTTACACTATGGGCTTTGTCCCCTTAAACATTTTCTGTGTGGAATGAATACAGAGCATCAACATATTTCAAAATTGTATACATGGTATCTGGTTGTGGCTGCTATTTTTGACAGGAACCCTGGCAGGGGGAGACCTGTCTTTTACTTTCTTTGCCATGTTGCCCATGGTGATCACAGCTGATTGCAGAAATACATGTTAAAAAAGGGTCATGTCTACTCAGTCTGTAAACATTTTGCAAGTGGGGAGACCAATTGCTGATTTTGGAAGAGGAATGTTGCACCATTCGTGTTTGATGTAGGATTCCAGCTGCTTAACAGTTTTCTTTTGGTAAAAGGTCTGGACTATCATCTAGCTTAACCAATCCCCTTGACAGTCTTGTCACCCTTCAGAACAGTTACCACCATGCTTAGTACATACTGTCTATAGCCCACACTCTCATCTCCACCTTTATCCCTTAGATTGTAAGCTTGAATGGACAGAACACTCTCTCCTGATATACTCTTGTATCAATGTGTACTTGATTAAGCGGTAGACCCATATTTGGATTTCCATCCGCTTTAATAATAATAAGAATACTGCGGAAAGTCCAGTTCAGCACCTGAACTCTTCTATGGTGAAGCCATGTTGTTGTGATGGATGCACTATGTCATGCTGAAATATGTAAGGTCTTCCTTGAAAGAGATGTCTGGATTTGAGCATATGTTGTTCTAAAAGTGATAGTGATATATATATATATATATATATATATATATATATATATATATCTCAATCTAAAGGGTTGAGATTTATATGGGCATGAAAAGTAGAAGAATAAATCAGATAATTTTTACATAGCAAAACATAGGGGGAGCTTTGGTGTCTCAAATGTATTTAGTTATTATGTTGCTGCTCAATTAGGCCAACTTATACAGATTTTTAATAGTGGAGAAGAGCCCAGTTGTGTAATGATAGAACAGGAATCATGTGATTTGTTTTCCACTGATTCCCTCATGTGGATTGCTATGGAAAAAAAGGCTATATATATATATATATATATAATGTATATAGATATATATGTGTGTGTCCTGCATTGTCTAATGCATTAGCTCTTTGGGATACTATTAGCAAAAAACACAACCTGATTTCCAAACATACACCGGAAGAACCCCCCCAGGGGAAATTCCTGACTTTGAGCCTGGAAGAAAAAGGGCATATCTAAAATGGTGGACACAGAAAGGTCTCTAAAGAATTGCAGACTTTATGACTTCAAGTGGATTACCGAGTACGGCAATTTTTGGAGACAAATTTCAAGAAGAATACACATATAGGCGCAGCCATCTTGCCTCATAAGCATCACATACTGAGGAGAAGGGGGGAGTGCAGGTTATAGCTGTGTTCTGCACAGACAGAGCTGGGGTCAGGCAAATGACACCAATCCTAGAATGTAGAGCAATATAGTCAGAAGACACTTCCTGTTTGCAGGCTGCCTGAGACTCCATGGGCTGCCATCTTGGATGTTTAAAGGCTCAGAAAATGCACTAGGCACAGATAGGATGATTTTTAATGTGGGCAATCTGTAGGTACAGTTTGGGGGAAACATACAAGATATGCTCTTATTCTGGGTGAAGGCCTGATTTAAATAAACCTGTTGTGTGTTCTTCTTAGTACTTTTTATTTATAGTTTTTTTGGGGGGGTTATGCGATTTGGTCTCTATTTTTAATTTAAATGGCTGATATCTAGATATATTTCATATTTTGTTTTACAATTAATACTATGCTAATTAATTGAAGAAATATTATTAATATCGAATTTAGGTGATTCGACCAGAAAAGCTTATATTTCCATTTTGTCTGTTACCTTTTCTGCAATTCATACAATGCATATTGAATGTTATATGAAGAATATTAAAATTATTTAAATATAAAACCTATATATACTTATCAGCATTAATAGTGCCTTGCAAGATGTTTAAGCTGCCCATGCTATAGGCACTAATACAAGCTCATACTATCAGAGATGCAGACTTTTGAACTGTACGTTGATAAAAAGCTAGATGGTCCCTATCCTCTTGAGGCAATAGGACATGGTGTCCATGATTTTATTAAATAATTTGAAATTGTGATTCATCTAACCACAGAACAGTTTTTTTATTTTACCTCAGTCCATTGAAACCGGACCAACAGCCTTGTACAGTTGGAAAAAAAACTCCCGGGACTCGCTGCATTTCCATGCATGATACTAAATTATTGTCAGCACTCACATTTGCTCCTGTCTCGCTCAAAGCTGAGCTAGCAGTCATTTTGGAGCTTCCTTTCCCTGCATCCCAGCTATGCTGCTGTTAGGATTCAACTGGCATAACCCACAATGTACAGCAGCAGGAAACCCAGCAGCACTTCCTCTTTCCAGGTGGCCTGCAGCAATCTGAATTGCCCTGGGGGGGGGGGGGGAGGAGCATTGTCTGGTTTAAATAAGCTTGGCCAGAGAAGACGGTGGAATTTCTGTATTGTGTTGTGCTATTAAGTTTCTTTTTTTGCATGATACAGTTTTAACTTGCATTTCTGCATTGCACTGCGAACTGTGTTCTCAGACAATGATTTCTGAAAGTGTTCCGGAGCCGATGCAGTGATTTGCATTACTGATTCAAACTTGTTTTGAATGCAGTGCCATCGGAGGGCCAATGAATCACAACCATCTATTAATGATTGGGTCGTGTCCCTTGTGCACATGAATTTCTCCAGATTCTCTAAATCTTTTGATATTACGTACTGTCATTGGTGGGATATTCAGTCTTTGCAATTTAATGTTGAGGAACATTTTTCATTCTTCGCTGCTGAGAGACTTTGCCTTTCTTTTTAGACATCTTCAAGTGAAAATTGACCCCCAGCTGTTTTTACCACTCTTCCAGCCTTTTGTTAACCATTCCCCAACTTGTTTGAGATGTTTTCTGCCATCTGATATGTGTTCTGTTGTGAATAAAACATGGTTATATTAGATTTCCAATTAATTGCATTCTTTCTTAAACTTTGGCACAACAATATTTTGGGAATTGGACTTGTAAAAGACAATTCTTGTATTTTTGCATTAGTATATGCTGGTCACGTGATCGCATTTGCTGGGATTGATAATGACGTTGACAGGACAAATGGCTGGCAGCCAAAACCAGCCATAAATGTAAAAGTACATCTATTCTATAGGACAGGAGATGCCTATAGGACAGGGGAGGCATAGATCATGGTGGGTCTATGAGGTACAAGTCTGCTTTAAGTGACTTATTGATGCACTGGATTTTTATGTTCCTTCTCACCACATAGCCCCACCCTCCCTCCTCTCCTCGTCTCCTTTGCAGAGCATTGTTGCTCGCAATCAGTGAGGAAATCGACATGTCTGAATTGTTCTAGAGAAGGCAAATGTGCTATACAGATGTGACCGCATTACTGCCCATGAAAAATCTTCTATATCACACACAGCTCTCACATTGCAACATGCATAAAGGCTCCATCTGGTGGGCCAACGAAGCCTAACGACTTCCAACTGGGTTCCGCAAAGATTCAGTGAGCAGAGTTAGATAGGAAACACAGGAATTTACAGTCATTTTACACAAAGATCAAATTATCCCTCCTCATATGTTTAGCATCATCATCACAGATAAGGGGGAGCAGCTTGATTCAAGCAGCAAAAGTGGTAAAAGCAAATAGCTCTTAGGAGATAAGAATAACCTAGAAATGACATCATCGCAGGAGACACGACCGAGGGCCCCAGAAGACTAAAACATATTAGAACGCTTGCTCCCCATTCCATACATATTAACATTCCAATGACAAAAGTCAAGTTCCTTGTCTGTCCATGGCAGCCCATGGAATCTTGGGAAGAATAGTTTGGTAGAACTAAAGAAGACCTCTACTTACCTGAGCTTCATGTCAAGGTCCAGCACTGACTCCCCAGGGTGCAGATTCAAGAGCATGTCACTTGGCTCCAGGAGCTCATCCAGTGGTGTTCCCCTACTGTTTGGGGCCATGCACGTCAGTGCAAGCTAATGGGTGTACCTAGACAGACCCTTTAACTTCCTGTCTTCGGTGACCAAATCGGAAGTGAATCTAGAGCATGCAGTACAGAAGTTTTGGAAGGATCCCTAACTTTACCTTCAGAAGCTTGGAATCGGTAACAGCTGGCATGAGTAAATATTAAACCCAATGGACTGACTCCTAGAGGGCCCTTGAAAAGTCTAAACTTTTGGTCCACTTAGAATCCCTATAAAGTATCCTTATTTGGCATGTCTGAATCATTGTGCAAAAGACATACTCACCTAGTTCCAGAGACACACAGTGAGTGCAGAGCTGTGGTGTCCCTGCTCAATCCACTGGGCAAACCCAGCAAACTGATGGTTTGATAGCCATTGGACACAACGGGCTCTGCTACATGCCACATCTGACCACTGACAGATCCCGGGAACTACAGTATGTAGCGTGGTCTTGGTCTTCTATTACAATTGGGCCATCCCAACTTAGGATGATCCCTAGGGACCATTGTAAGTGAAACCAAAAGTCTTTCCAGTTTTGTGGTTTACTGTAATAATAATGAAAACAGTGAAAAGGCCCTTTAAAACATTAGATTAGCTTCAGGACTATAGTTTATTAACTGATATTGGACAGCAGATACAGTAAATTCTATTACAGGGTCACAATAATTAGTCTCTGTTCTGACTCAAAAAGCTGTAAGTCTGGATTAAGGAGACAGACCCACTGTGTATGACTGTATTAAACCGGACCTTCAGTATCATTTAATGAAAAGCCCGAACCCTTAAAAAACTATTCCCCAGCATCTAAAATGAATATATTTTACGTTTTTAGTCGCTCACTTATTATTCTTTCCCTCACTGGGCTTAACCTTTGTCCAGGACTATAGGATATGGACGCCGCCATCTTGCCTCAAAAGCATCACATATTAAGGAAAGAACGGAGTGAAAAGTACAGGGGGCCAGGGTATAGATGTGCTTTGCACAGGCACAGCAGAGTCAGGAAAAGGCCAGCAATCCCAGAATGCAGAGTGGCATAGTCAGAAGACACATCCTGTTACAGGCAGACTGAGACTCCATGTGCCACCATCTTGGATATTTAAAGGCTCAAAAAATGCAATAGGTGCAGGTAGGATGATTTTTTTAATGTGGACAATCTGTATGTACGGGGTGGCGGAAAAATACAAGATAGACTTATAATAAGGATGAAGGACCTGTTTAATCCTGGTCTTACTGACGATAACTTGTCGGTTTTAAACTCAGCTGAAGAGGTAAGGCGGAAGGATGTTTGATGGCAAGAAGAACTGACTGTCTGCAGCAAAGCTAGGCTATGGAAGCTGACAGGGGCAAACTTACAATCTGAACAGCGCCATTATAATAACAGCCAGCATAGCAGTGAATGTGGACCCAAGGCATGCAATATGACAGTCTTAGTGTGGTTCTTTTCCGAGCTGCATGGAGGTTACCTGGTTAGAAAATATGTTTTTGGGATAAAAATAGTTGAAGAAAATGCTATTTAAATTGGAATAACACCCCCAAAATCTATCCCCCATGCAAATCTACCCTTAACCTTTTATTTTAATTGTGCTACTCACCATTGTCCTAATGTTCTGCTGCACTCGGCATGCGGCACAGCCATCTCAGATTCGGCTGAGTGCCCTCTAATTTCCCTTGCCCACCCCCCCCCCTTCCATGCACTGTAAACGCCAGCGTGACCTAGAGCTGAGCGCCGCTTGCGCTTTTCCGGCTGCAGCAGCTTCCAGTGTCATTGCCACCATTGCTGCTAGAAAATTGCAAAAAACTGTTTAAACCGGACCAACAGCCTTGTACAGTTCACAGTCCGATCCATTTTAAAGAACATTTTTTATACTTACCTGACCTTGAGTTGAATCCACACAGCCCTGGATTCTGAAGAGCTCCTTCTCTGCTGTCAGCTCCAGTGTTTCAGTGTGTTCTAAGGCTACGAAGGATCAAGCCTGCAAGAGGTCAGGAAATTTTTATAGTTAAACTTTTTACATATAAAATCTGAGCAACAATCTGCATAAATACGTATTTTTTGGCTTCCATCTATGTAGCAGACTGACATGTTTGACAAGTTTGTCCAGCACATGGTGCATACTGGATGTAAACCATCTCATTGTGGCATTATCATGTGATTTTTTACCCCCTAGTGCCCACTAGATGGCTCCCTCTCTGATAAGATCGCTTCCATGGCCTGGTAACTGAGAGAAAAGCATTTCAGTGCAACATCCTGAGCCTCAGATTTAATTAAACAGAGACTTTTATTGTTCTGTAACAGGTGCAGATATGTTTTGCTTTGTTTTTAGAACTAAGTTTATATTTGCTGTATATTGCTATTATTCTTTGCTATTTCTACTTGTGACTAAAAGTGGCCAGAAGTCCGAAACTTGCTTCTGACATGCTTCTGGCTCATACAGTAAAGTTTCCAGTCTCTTTAACTGAAACTGATACAAGAACAAACTTAAAGACTGAAAATGCCAGACGAATAGTGCAAACTTTCTCTACATAAGATCTGTTTATTGGTCAACAGGTACATTGCATACAAGGAATTTGTTAAGTTGAAAATAGTTATCATATCTGTAAATATACATACTATACTTTTATATACACAGAATAACTGTAGCTAGTACAAAAGATCCCAAAAACATAGAATTACAGTGGCAGTCCAGTGTAGGGGTAACTGGGGGGGGGGGGGGTTACAAAAAAAAGTATGGACTTGTGGGTAAATGCAGGCCAATTACTGTTTTTACATTCTTGATGGTTCTCTGAATTCTTAGATTGTCAAACTTGTCTGGTGTGGCCCTCAGTCCTGCCACACCACACGTTCTTGTTCTTGTTCAATCTCAGGTTACTCCTAGGATGGTGGTTTCAACGTTGTAGCAGAAACCTTGTACATGATGTCCCTGCTGTTTTGTTTATTTTAGACTTAAATCAATCTCCAAATAGGAGATACTTTTTTAAAGTGACCCTCTAGTTAAATGGGACAGAAAGGTCCCTAAAGTAGGCAGTGAGTGGGCATCTGCTCTGCATGCTAGTGAAGCCTGGACTCCATTAATCACCTACAAACCTCACAGGTCACCAGCAGTGACATGGGGCTGGGGATCGGACTATCACCAGAATGTCTTTTCGAGGTGACCGACAAACCCATCCCAGTCCCCCCCCCTCCCCCCACTCCTGTGCTGCCCACTCCCCTGCAGACTTATTTGACTGGAGCTCACTGTAAAAGCTAACCCTAAATAACCCTGTAAAAGCTAACCCTAAATACAGTATCATAGTGATCACTGAAAACATTGTTGTGACCTAAGGCCCATACCCTGCTGGGTGGTGTGGGACACTGCTTGCGTCTGGAAAGAGTAGCCCCAGCAACCCTAAAAACATACCCCTTTAGGTGGATGGTCCCGGGCCCTCTTCCTATGGCCCGCTGGGGACAGCAATTGGCCATCAGCGGTTACCTGGGTCTGAAATCTGAAAACCAGAAGAGGTGAATTTTTCGGGGTTGCGGAGGGCTATGTGCGGGGAGGGGTATCACTATTCATTTTGCACACAAGACACAAGCAGCAACAGTCTGGTCTGGGGCCACAATATTATAGCAGCAACATTTAGGCTTGACATAACATGACATATCCTGAGCCCAAATCTTCTTTTTAGCCCCTTTCTAGCATTCAAAATGTAAATAATTAAATCCTAATCTCTTTCCATAGGGGATATATTGAGACCCTGCTTTACTTATAAAATGCACAGCTACTTCAAGGTGACTCGCTTGGTGAGCTCTCTTGCTTAAAATATCTAATCATCTGCAGAAAATCCTAAACAGACAAGAAGTACCGGTAAAGGTGTTTTCGGACAAATATAAAAAGGGATTTTCCTGAACACAATGTTGTAGCATGTATGAATGAGGAGCTTCCTCCTAGGATTCCCACATAACCACATAAACATTTAATTCTTGGGTTTTTCCTGGTTAGAGAAAAAAGGAAACCTGCCTGAATTAATCACATTACCTTTTGCTTCTAGAGCATGAGAATGTCACCTTTCACCCATCTGGCACTACATTGATGGTCAATGGGGTCAGACCAGTGAATAAGCTGCCAATAGCCACTACCAGTGATGCAACACAGAAGTGTATTTTTTCTATTTTCGGGTTTCCCTTTACTCTTAGAATAGTGGGGCATCCAAAATCACAAGGTCCAAAGGGTTTTCCAGCAACCAGTCCACTGTGTACAGAGGCAATCTGTACATTCAACTGAGCGCCAGAAATGGGTTCAGGGTTGGCTCACAGAGAAGGATGGGCAATATTGCCCCACCAGTTTCGTCCATGTATATCCTCTAGAGCAGGTATAAGGGCCGCATTGATTTATTGCTCCTATTCAAGGGTCCACAATAAAATTTAGGTTGCAAAAACACAAAGCAGTTTACTGGAAGCAAGCTTTAACCTTAAAGCACTGAATATGCCTTTATGTTTAAGCAAAGGTGAGACAGGGAGGGGTGAACAGAAGTGGAAGAAGTGAGGTGACCAGAGATGAGGTGAGAAGAGGTGAATAAACGTGGGTAAGACAGGAAGAGGTGAGGACAGAAGGAGTGACAAAAGGTAAGGCAGGGAGAGGTAAATTGAGCAGAGGTGAGGTGGGCAGGGTTGATATAGGAAGAGGTAAGTCGAGGTGGGAAGAGGTAAGCTGAGGTGGGTAGAGGTCGGCAGAGGTGAGGTTAAGATGTTCAGAGACGTGATGGACAGAGGTGGGGTGGAAAGAGATGGTTAGAGATAGTTATAGGTAAGGAGAGGTGAGATGGGACAAGGTGGGAAGAGGTGAGGTAGGGAGAGGAGAGTTAAAGAAGGTAGAGGTAAGCAGGTGGTTAGCACAGGTACAGAGGGAAGAGGTAAGCAGAGGTGAGGTGGGGAGAGATAAGCTGGGAAGAGTCTACATAAACACCAAGCACAAACAACAGACCAGTAGCACATGTGTGTCGCCCTCCTCTAAAGAGATGGACATAGGTGCCCCATCTTCTGCTTTGGGAGTTAGAGATGCACTTCCCTCACCTGACCAGCGGCTTTCACTGCAGGCAATGCGAGATGTGCTCTATAACTGTGCAAGGGGTACAGAGGTACAGCCGCAACTGAGGGCAGTGAAGGCCGCATGTGGCCCCTGGGCCGAAGGTTGTGCATCCATGCTCTAGAGGGTCCAAGCCTCTAGACAGTGGATTATGCTTTTAAATAAAACTGGAGTTTTTATTTTATGAAAATTCAACATTAAAATGTAAAAATATAATTTCCCTCCTCTTGCTACCCTCCCAGCCATCAATGTAAAGGTTGTTGGGGTCCACAAGCACTGTTTCAGTGATAGCCTGTAGCCTTCCTGCTTTTAATAGCATTTCTATATTTCTATAGAAGTGCTGGCTTAGAGTGAGGCTTGGGCCCAGGACCATGGGCGCTGTCATGCTGTACTCTGGGTATAAGCATTCAGCCAGTAGTCCTGATCAGGGTTGACTGTGGTAAAAAATCAGCCATGGATTTTACTAACCCCAGCAAGACTATGACCAGCCCATTAGCTGCTGAGCCCATTTATCTGTCGATGCTTTAATAACAACCAGGGGTGAATATGACTACGCCTCAAATGATGGTACTGAAGCCTTGGTATTGTATTGACATTGGTATTGTATTGGTATTGACAGGGGTGGGCCACAGCAACAGCAAGGCAGGGTAAGAACATGGGCTGGCTGTCTTGGTTGGGGGTTGAGTGAGGCCTGTTAAGAGCAAACAGGTTGGCAGAGAATTAGAAGCCCCGCAGGAGGAGGACGTGTGCTGCATGCTGATGGCTATGTCCAGCCCAGTCGGCCTCCAAGCAGCACAGCCTACCAGGCATTCTCCCTGTGCCATCAAGGCCAGTCTGCCCCTGGCCCTGCAGGAAGCCTGTGGAAGCAGCCCCTATGAGGGCAGAAAGTGGATTTGTAGTGTAACCACAGGTACATGGTGACAAGGAGAAACCATGACATGATTTATAAAAAAACTTTTTTATTATTATTAAAGCCAGCCTGGCATCGGAAATGTACCCCAAAGTCCTAGGAAGGAAAGGGTGTACCAAAATGGCTACTGCCCTGTAGACACTGGTAGGAAAGATTACACTGTGGGGAATACAAAGGTACAAGGAGGCAGCAATGTGTGAGCAATATTTGGCGTAATGCACATGTATTTATAGAGCAAAAAGAATTGTACTGCAAGGTCCACTTTAAAGAGGACTACAGCAGGGAAGAGAAGAGGGGACAGTTACAAAGTCAAAGTTGGGCATTCATAGTAAATTAGTCTAAAACCACGCTGGTAACATAAGAGTATTTTTTCATTCATACAAAATAAGAAACAACTCATTCAATAGACTCATGGAGTGTGGGACCAATGTCACAACAGTCCAATAGACAGAAAAAAAGAAGAAACAGGGTCAACAGTTTTAAAATTATGTTAAACCTGTTTACACTCCGTGCAAAAAGTCTCGGAAAAGAAAAGAAATAATATATATAAGAAGGTTCCCAGAGTGCGCTCACCAACTCGCTCCGTGGAGCATCTGCAGCAGGTGATTGCGAGGAGTTAGTGAGCGTACTCCTGGACTTGCGTTGGCAGACAAGAGTTTAGAGACCGCTCCTTCTCTGTCTTTATCAGTTTAGAAAAGGTGGATGTGACAAGGTGGATCAGGCCTCCCTTCCTGTTTGAAATCATTGTTTTTGGATGTGTCTTCTTTGATATTGTATCTGGTAAGCGATATTAAAGACGGGCCCATGGGACCCCTATTTTAACAGTATTACGCTATGTTATTTCATTTTCTTTTTCCATCCTTGCAAATC
This sequence comes from Gastrophryne carolinensis, assembly GCA_027917425.1. NCBI lineage: Eukaryota > Metazoa > Chordata > Amphibia > Anura > Microhylidae > Gastrophryne > Gastrophryne carolinensis. The sequence goes on along the minus strand of CM051236.1, from coordinate 110,498,469 downwards.
TTCCTAAAGAGGACCTGAACTTAATTGGTCATTTGATGAACACTGAATTACAGTTTCTGGTATGTTACCAAATATAATTCTTGATGATTGGATTTTACACAAGTGGATTGATTGAAAGCACTGGTGGTGAAACGTATTAATGGAGCAGGAGAACTAATAATAATTGAACTTTTTAAATCTATTTTATTAATAATACCTTTTCCGTGGAGCATTTTGTGCTCTGTTTCTGCCTTCCGGGGGGGAAGGGGGGCAAGGTTTTGCACTTGTGGTGGAACAGTGAGTGTGGAGACCTTGCATCGTTAGAGGGCTTGCAACTAAATGCCCCGCAGGTTAGAGTTTTTCAAATTGTGCCTTTCACATGGGGCAGAGGAATTGGCTGTGCATGACTCTTTCTACTAGAAGCAGTGCTAGCGGCTGAAGTGTGTGTTTGGGTCTTCTGACCCTCAGTCTCACAAAACCGTGCTGGGGAAATGTGAAAATCTCTAAGTTGCAGGGAACCAGTGGTAGAATTATCATGGAAGGGTGCTGGGATCGCTTTTAGTCATTTTTTACTTTGGGTTGTCTTCAACGACTATCGGTGCAGGATAGGTTTTAGCGTATATATATATATAGTTGATATCTCTCTCTCTCTATATATATATATATGGAGATACATTGGACATGCTACTCAGCATGTTATTTAGCCAGCATTGTGCCCACAGTGTGGCAGACATGGTAAATCAGGTCCAACGTGCACAGATTCCTCAGACAGCTTGGAAATGTTTTTACCTTTTCCAGAATAGTCTGTAGCTGTGTGCTACATCATTTCATGAGCCATTTAAAAATAGTAATGTTCATTTGAAATACGCATTGTTTATCCATTTTTATCCACTACCTCCGTTCACTATCCCATGTACTCTCCTGCCCTTCCCATAGTGGGATTTCCCTCTATGATGGACCCTTTCTGCGTTCAAGCCAGTGCTGTTTTTGTTTTCACATGGCAGGCGCGACATAGGGGCACTTCCTGTACAAGCAGGAAGCAGACATTTCCTGTCGATTTCCTGTTGCTATGGCAACAAGCCCTCAAAAGCAGGAAACTTTGACCCCGGTCTACTCGTTGGTCTTGTAAGGATGATTTGTTGGATTCTACTGTGCATACTTCAAGACTTTAAGGATGATGATAAAAACAAGACAGGTTGCTGAATACAAAGTATGTGTTTGTCGTATAATTCAACATTAAAGACTAAGAAATCACATATGGCTAAAAAAGTTTCTGTGTCATAAATCATAGCAACTCATAGCCAATAATATTAGTTTTGATTTGCCTGATAGTTTAGCTGTTAAATGCTGGCATAATACTGACCTTACTTCTTTCGCAGCACATTGTGCCCATCTGGATCTTCAATAGTTATTTAGGAAATCCACAGCTTTACTTGGAAAATGTGGTCAGACATGGCACAGGGCAGCAAAAGGGCTTTGCACTGGGTGTGGCCAAACATGGTACTGGTTGTTATCAGGGCTTGGCACTGAGAGTGGTAAGACATGGCACAGTTCGTTAACAGGGCTTGGCACTGAACATGGCACAAGTCAGCTACAGGACTTTACACTGAGGATTGAGGACAGACATGGTTTAGATCAGCAACCAGGATTGGCACTGAGCATGGCGCATGCCGGCTATAGGACGTGGTCAGCCAGGGTCCAGTTTGGCAAGAGGACTAGCCACTGGGCGTGGTCAGACATGGCACAGTTCATTAACAGGGCTTGGCACTGAACATGGCACAGGTCAGCTACAGGACTTTACAGTGGGGACTGAGAACAGACATGGCTTAGATCAGCAACAGCAGGATCCAGGTTGGATGGCAGGGTCCAGGTTGGCAACAGGATTTGGCGCTAGATGTAGCATGAGTCAGCAACAGACTGGCAGAGAGAAGCAACACTCACACTGACAATATGGTCAGCAGCAAACTACTTCCTGGAGACAGCTTTTAAATATGCGCTCTCCAATCAGCTATCACGCTGAGCCCACCATTGCCAGGCAACAGAGATGCCAAAGTGGCAGCAGCAATGGAGGTTTCTGTGGCAACAAAATGCTCTTTAAAGGAGCACTATCGAGCAACGTCGTAATATTAAAAATCCATATAAACACGTCAACTAATGAGAGGAGGGGTCACTTATACACCCAAACTGAATAAAACTTCCGCAAGCTTGAGGTTTATTCTCTCATGGTAGGAAAAAAAACAATTCTCTTTCAAGAATCTCTCTTGTCCCAGTTTATTTGTATTCAGTGAATATACTCTAAATGATTGCACTACCCGAAAAAATAATTGTGTGCTTACCCTAAACCAAGAATTGTAAATATAGGGGACAGTGAAAACAATTCCCCTGCCCCTAAAAATGGGAGCACCACATGAATAATAGACGTAATACATTTATTTTATTATGCAAAAGATACAATATTTAAAACTCACATGGACAGACACAGAGACAATTAGAAACAGAGCGCCCCCTACCCTCCATTTACAATACCCATATATCAGAGGATTACTTGTGGACTAGTGCAGATCCCAGATACATAAGCTTATAAATAATACTAATGAATTGATAATAAATATTACATTTTGTGCTGGCACAAAAAATAAAAAAATGTGAAAGAATCCTGTCTCTAGGGGAATAAATACAATAACTCAAAAACCAACCCATAAATCCCAAATCCATGCAGGACACATAATCAATAAAGGAATAAGTAAACAATAGCAGATTAGCCACACAAAAGAAAATTAGCCACGCAATCATGTGAATATCCACATGCTCTAAACAAATTCATATGCTGCAAATCTATATTAAAGACTCAACATTAGACATTAGACAGCAGGACAAAAACCATTTCAAAATGCAATAACTTAATAAAGCTGAGGCAGAAGCACGCTTATTTAGTATAACAGATAGGGTGCAACATGGTGGTTTGGGATACCCTGCGGCCTGGTGCATTTAAAGCAGACCAAAACCAATTCAAAATGCAATAACTGAATAAAGCTGAGACTGTAGATGCTTATTTAGTATAACACGAATGCCCAAATGTTCAATAAATGTGCCAGACAAAATACTAATTAAATGATCAGGGATAAAAAATCTATGTAAACAGTGGAACCATAAGTCAGGTAGTATATCACACAATAAGTAAAAATGTCGGCAGCAAACAACGTCCACCCGCTGGGAGGGGAAGGAGCACTCAGAGACAGAGAGGGTGAGCACTCCTGCCTAATCCTCCCACCTTTAAACGCACCCCAAGACCCGTACGACTGGAGAATCTCTCTAATTCAACAAACCTGCCTGTAAACTCACCTTTTCCATGTTCCCACAGTGCCTGCACGGGGCTGATCAGCCGGTCAATGGCAGCAAGAATATCTGAGATTCGTGCACCATTGGCCATACCCCACGTGCCCCTAGCTGTGGCATGCCCATGTTAGCCATTGCACTGGTGCGTGCCTAGATAGTGCTATAGCACCAAGATATGGCCATCGAAAAGATTATTCGATAGGGCGACACAGTGGGTCATCTCAATTCAGGATGCCCAATAAAAAGGTAGACGACCACCCCAAGAGTCTTATAGATTTAAGGTGGGGTGGTTGTTCCTGTTTAAAGCAGCGCCAAGAGGAGTGCGCAGGCGCGCAGATCTCGGATGGCGGTGTGCTGAGCGAGCTCCGTGCCCACCGGACAGAGCGTGGGCTGTAGAGCGGAGGCAGGCGCGCTGCTCACCTGTCAGTGTGTGGCCGTTGAGTCGGGGAGGTGGCGGGTGTCGGCGGGACCAGTTGCGGGAAGGTCGGGTGCCGGCGGAGCCAGTGAAGAGCGGCGGTCTCGGAGGGCCGTGCCCGCCAGACAGGCAGCGGGCAACGGAGCGGAGGCAGACGTGTTGCTCACCTGTCAGTGAGTGGTGGACCGGTCGGGGGAGTGGCGGGTGTGGGCAGGACCAGGCGCAGTGAGGTCGGGTGCCGGCGGAGTCTACGAGGAGTGCCTGTCGCAGTGGAGGTAGGCAGAGTGATGGCGGGTGGCCTCTCTGCTGCGGAGGGCAGTGAGGCCTCCTTTCTTATTAGTGAAAACGAAGATACCCCCTTGGCAGCACAAGAAATAGCGCTGATTTGCTCCCAAAAATAGATAACTTGCTACAAACAGCTCTTGCTTCCAACACGCGGCCTATTATGGAACATTTAACTAAAGAGATTGAAAAAATGTCCTGTGGCCTAATTACCTTGGATAAGAAAATGGGTGAAATCACTACAGCACAGGGTATCCTGGAATCAGAGCTCTCACAGTTAAAGAGGGACAACTCTATGCTGAATGTTAAAATGGAGGACCTTGAAAATAGGGAGCGTAGATCGAATTTACGTTTCAGGGGTCTCCCGGAGCACATGGAAGACGCTAAAGATATTGTTATGGCACTGTGCCAGGAGTTGGTCCCAGGGCTACCGGTGGAGCGGCTTGAATTAGATCTGGTACATAGGGCCCTGGGTCCAAGATGAGCGCCAGAGGAACCCCCGCATGATGTAATTGCAAAGTTCCATTATTATACCAGCAAGGAGTTAATCCAGAAGGCTGCCCAGGATGCAACTAACCTCCTTTTTCGGGGGTGCAAATTCCAAGTGTTTTCTGACCTCTCAGCTGTTACGATGGCTAGAAGGAAGGAGCTTAGACCACTTTTGTTTGTTCTGCGTGAGCATGACATTAAATATAAATGGGGGTTTCCCTTCCGAGTTTCTTTCATGTTCAAAGGCAATTCCTATTCGGCGACATCCTTGGAGGAGCTGCAGCAACACATGGCGGCTATGCAATTATCTAAGGCCTCAGGCTCTAAATCATCTAGAACTGTGGATGAATCTCCTAGGTCACAGCGTGCAGGGAAGAGGCAGAAGCGCTGGACATCTACAAATTGCCGAGGCGTCCGCTTAACATATGAGGATACATGAAGAGTCCGTTGATGCGCTGTTCCTCAAATCAGTCCATCGGCTGATTTTTTTTTTGAATGCTCCTGCTGAGTTGAGACCACACCAGTTACATGGCAGTTCAGTAGATTCTAGAGTTGATATTTTACTATATATAGGATTTCCGGTTTGTTTAGTGTTAATGCTATGTTATTGGTCTCTGGTATTATCTTATGTGTAATGCCCCTCTTTAGGCCTTTAGAAGGTCTAACGGCTGCGTTTTCTTTAGCATTATTGCGCGACTTGCCATAGATATGTGATTTTTATAACCCCACTTGTCTGGTGGCATTTACATGTCGCACTCCCGTTCAATCAGGGGTAAATTACCTCTTGGTTTTTTTTTTTTTCTCTTATTAACCATTGTACTATGTTAGTGATTGTCACTTTTGCTATAATATAATATTTTTGTTGTTTTGGGTTTAATGTGTCCCCGATCTTGCGGTAGTAGGTGGTTCGGTGGCACACACTTCGTTTGTTCGTGCCTGTGTAGAGGGGTGTCTGCCTGTGATTCCTCCTAGTTGACTAACTGGGGGGAGAATGGCGGTCCACCCCCCTGTACGGAGGCGAGCGGACGATTTTATTTAATATTTTAGATACTTGGATATCTTTTTTTCACACTGGTCTTTCGTCTTGTTTTTGCTTATTCGGTTCTTTCTATTCTTTTCTGCTCTCTTGTTCTCTCTTGAGCTTTTATCCTTCTCTCCCCCACCCTCTCCTTCCCCTTTTTTTTTTTTTTCCCTTCCCCTTCTTCCCTCACCCCTCTTTCCTCCTGAACTCAGTAGTACTATATTTCAGATTTCATAGTTGTTTATTATGGCGACAATATTTTCACTGAATGTACAGGGTTTCAACTCTCCTAATAAAAGGAGTTTAGCATTTCGTAAGATTAATACTTTGCGCCCCGATGTATTATGTCTCCAGGAGACACACTTCTCGGACTCCTCCAAACCCAAATTCCTCAATGCCAGATATCCACAAATTTTTATGGCCTGTGCCGAAGCTAAACAAAAAGGGGTCCTTATAGGATTCCGAGGAGGCTCCCAATTCCATTGCTCTAGAGAAATCGGAGATTCAGGGGGTAGGTACCTTATTCTTACTGGCGAAATGCAGGATGTAGAGGTGACATTCGCAACTTATTACACCCCCAACGCTAATCAGCTATCTTTTCTGTCAAACTTTTTAAAGGAGGTAATGTCGGTCGCCAAGGGGACAACGATAATATGTGGGGACTCGAATTTAGTTTTAAATCCTCTTCTTGATAGACAATCCACAAAAAATACTTTGGCACAATTGGTTACGGCTTCAAAAACATTTAGGAGATTGCTGGATTCTTGTTCAGTCCCAGAATTTCATGCACTTCTCCCATCCACACTCAGTGTACACTAGAATAGATCATTTTTTTTTGCCCTTGACTACTCTGGCGCAAATGAGTGATGTGAATATTATCCCGATATCTTGGTCTGACCATGACGGTTTGCTACTTAAATTGAATTCTCTCCTTAGTAGGCCATCAGGATTCCTCTGGTCTCTTAACGTCTCACTTTTGTCAGATCCGGTCTTGGTCCAGTCTATTACAGAGTCGCTGACTGAATATTTCGAGTTAAATGCGACACCGGAGGTCTCTTCCACGATCTGCTGGGAAGCTCATAAGCCCACTATAAGGGGAAAGTTAATACAGTTAGCTTCCAGAAAAAAAAAGGAGAGGAATGTCTATATAGATAAGCTAGAGAAGGAGTACCTAGAGTTAGCCGAATTAGCCAAAAGACGAATGACTGCAGAAATCCGAACCAAATTATATACAGTGACAGAGGAACTTAATTTGGCTTTAGCGGGTAAAGCTGAGAACGCTTTGAGGTGGCTTAGACACAGATATTATTGCAAAGCGAATAAGCCCGACTCTTTGTAGCCTAAAAAATTAAAGACCCCCGATCAAATATATCATCCAATTAGACTGAAGAGCGATAGAGGTGTTATATCTAGTAACCCTATTAAGATAATTGAAATATTTAGAGCGCAGCTTTCCAAATTGTATTCTAACCCTAACCCCCCGAAAGTGGAAGATATCTGGTTTTTTAGATAGACTCTCATTGCCCATGTTACCAGATGATTTACAAGATCTTATGGACGTCGACTTTGATGTCGTAGAGGTCCAGCGAGTGATAGCAGGTTTGAAACCTAACAAAAGGCCAGGGCCTGATGGTTTTCCCGCAGCATATTATAAAAGTTTTAATTCTGTATTGGCCCCGAAGTTGACGGCGGTTTTCAATGCTGTTCGAGGAGGTGAGTCCTTCTCTCAGGAATCACTTTCCGCATCGATAAGCATGATACCGAAACCGGACTCAGACAACACTATTTGGACTAACTTTAGACCGATATCCTTAATCAATTTAGATGTTAAGATATTTACCAAAGTCCTCGCAAACAGACTGTCAGGATATTTGCCACTTTTAATTCACAACGATCAGACTGGCTTCATACCAGGGCGGCAGGCGGGAGACAATATTAGGAGAGTAATTCAGATTTTGCGTATAGCCAGGGAAAGGGATTTGCCTATTATGTTGCTCTCTCTGGACATTAGAAAAGCTTTCGATTCTGTGTCCTGGGAGTATCTTTTTGTCTGCTAGAGAAGTGGGGCTTTGGTCCACGTTTTTTGAGTGTACTGAAAACAGTATATAATGCCCCGGTAGCTTTTGTGAAATACTGTGGCTACAGATCGGATCCCTTCCCTTTGGCTAGAGGAACGAGACATGGTTGCCCCTTGTCTCCCTTACTGTTTGCCCTGGCGATGGAGCCTTTAGCTCAGATGGTTAGGGATTCTCCAGACGTCACAGGAGTAGAAATTGGGGGCGAGCAGCATAAACGTAGTCTATTTGCCGACGATGTATTGTTGAGCGTTTCAAATCCCCTCATCTCTATACCAAATTTAATGCAAATTTTAGGTCAATTTGCGGAGGTCTCTGGTCTTCGGGTGAACACTACCAAATCCAAGGCTTTGAATGTTAACCTTCCAGTGGTCACGTGGCGACAATTACAATCTGTATATGATTTCAGTTGGGAAGATAATGCTATAAAATATTTAGGGATATCCCTAACCAATGATTATGATTCCCTTTTTGCAGCAAATTATCTGCCTTTACGCAGGAGATTTAATATCCTACTGTCACAATGGAAGGAGTATAACCTATCGTGGCTTGGCAAAGTGGCAGAACCCTGGCTAGAACCCTACCGGTGCAGCTTCCATCTAGGTTTCTAAGAGAGTTGCAAGGGCGGGTTCTTACGTTTATCTGGAATGGTAAAAGACAAAGGATAGCACGGAGGGTTATGGTTAGGTCAAAGTTAGCAGGTGGTTTGGGAGTTCCGAGATTTGCGAAATACTACCAAGCAGCACAAGTTGCTCAGCTTCTTTCATATCGTACTACTGCAGATATTCCGGGCTGGGTTCGCATTGAATCGGCCATAGCTGCTCCTATACCGATCAGTGATCTCCTTTGGCTCACACCAAAGGCGAGAAAATTGACGAATAATCCGATTATGGCTCATTCCCTTCGGATGTGGGATGATATTAAATTTTCGAGTGGGCTGGCCTCTCCACATATGCCTTTAATGCCTCTTTGGGGAAATTTGCTATTTACCTCAGCGATCACTGATCCTTCCAGATTTAGTAAGTGGCGAAGTGCGGGGATTTTGTGTGTGCATGACTGTTGTCAAGGGTCCGACATTGCCTCCTTCCAGCATCTCAAGGAGAGGTGTGGCCTATTATCAAAAGACTTTTTTGGGTATCTTCAAGTTTCCCACTTTATAAAATCAATAGTGAAAAATTCCTCAAAACTGGATGATTTTACTTGTTTCGAGTTACGTTGTATGCGCGACCTGAGGGGTAAGAGCGCTATCGCTAATATATATCAATCACTTTGTTCGAACCTAGACAGGGGAGTTCTACCATACAGGGAGAAGTGGGAGCTTGAATTAGAGGAGGTGAAAGCTCCAGAAGCCTGGGAGAGGATGTGGCGGGCATCTTTTGGTAAAAGGGCCTCAGTACAGGCAATAGAAGTAAATGTAAAGGTGGCTTTGCGTTGGTATATGGTCCCTGCGCAACTGGCACATGTGGCGGGGAGATCGCAGAGCAATTGTTTTAGCGGCTGCGATATGCTAGGATCAAATAGCCACATTTGGTGAAAATGTGAGGTTGCCAGAAACTTTTGGAGTAAAATTTGTGATTTGCTTGGTAAGATTTTTGGAAGAAATATAACTCTGGATCCCTGGGTGGCGTTATTAAATGAACCTTTATCGGGTAGTTCGGTAAAACAAAGACAACTACTATATTATATATGTACCTGCGCCAAGTTGGTCATTGCTAAGGCATGGAAAACTACAACATTACGTTTTGGGGAATTTAAAAACAGAGTTAATAATACTATGGCAATGGAGAAATTATCAGCAATTCATGAAGACAGGTTGGAGGAGTTCCGGGAAGTGTGGGCTCCCTGGATAGGGGAAGTTTTCCCCGTCATATTTGATAGGAATCTTTTGTGTGTTTGAGTATTGCTATATATTGATATGGGTTCTGCTATTTGATCCCCAATCTTCCCCCCTTTTATTCCCTCCCTTACCCCTCTTCCCCCCTCCCCCCCCCCTTCTGTTTTTGTGCAATAAAAAATGATTGAAGTAAAGCAGCGCCAAATGGAAGCTATTTGAGGTGGGATAGGGCTCCTATCTGCACCTGCCTTCCACAGCCTCATGGGAAAGCTATACTTACTTTTTCCCTACAGAACTCCCCTCTGCTGAGGGGCTGACTTGCTGGTGAGGACAGCCCTTCTGTGGGGCTGGGAGGTAAAGAGAAGCGGATATTTGGGGTGACAGAGGTTCTATTTTTTTAAAGCATCAGTACACCCTTTTGGTTTTAAAGGGATTGTACACCCAAAGGCAATAAGAAGGAAGCAAGCAGCTCACCTGATGCATGTCCCATGTGTGTCTCATCCATTTCATGCAGCACATGGTAGGAGCCGTAGCTGGGCTCCAGAGTTTGCCCTCTGTTTAATTTTATCCCCCAGGAACACACAAACAATTAGTCTAACAGCTACTCTGTCCCTTGCTGCTCTCAGTGTCAGTCATAGTGGCTCCACAGCTGTCTCTGACCACAGCAGATCACTATATAACTTACAAAGCTGTGCCATGCCCTTCCCTACAACTCAGAAATTGAGGCAAAGAAAGCAGCATTTCTTAGAATACATAAGATATTTACTTAGAACTGGAGATGTTGAGATGCTTTGAAATGGATCATATTACACTGTTCCCAAAGGGAATAGGGAGGAGAAAGTTGGTGTGTTCCTGTACAGTGACTTTAAAGCTGGCATGTAGTGGAGCCTGACATAAGCATTCTATGGGTCTACTGTTGTAGTGTTGGGCTGTTTATAGTAGCTTTTGCCAGCCCGACACCCTCCATGACAAGTTTGTCCCAGGTATGGTGTAGGGCTGCATCATCATTTAATGAGTAAGCACCAAGGGTAAAAATGCACTTTAGAGTGAAAAATAAAATAAAAATAAAAGTCATATTGTACAGTGCAGCAGCAGTTTTAAAACTCCTAGCCTGAGTTTTATTACTCTAAAGTACTTATGTTCTTGTCACACTGCTACTTTGGCAAGTGAGTTGGCCAATTTTGGGGTCACTTGTCAAATGGAGTCATGCACAGCACACTTTCCAGCACAGGTATAGCTCTGCTTTAATGTTTAGAACATAAAATTATAATGAAAGTGGGCGAGGTAAAAAAATGCAGTAAAATCTATATAATAATCAGATGAGATTAAAACAATGTGTTACAAAAATTCTAAGGTAAATGAATGTGTCTGTTAATATGCAGTACTATTATTTGTTGCTTTCATTTGAAAAAAAAGATAAAGGATATAATGATATACATAATCTCATTAGGGCCATGGTTTAGGGTGAGGACATGTCAAGGGTGGGAGGTCTTTAGGTGCCTATGATGGGTTTATGACCACAGTCCTAACAGATGTAAATACGAGCCAGCATTTGCGTGATATAATTCTTCTTCCTCTTCCATTTATATCACATAAAAACCTTTCCACAGTCTGAGATCTGCTCTGAATTACTTTACTTGCTTGGCTTATTTTTAACCATGCAAATATGTTTGTAATACAAGAGCCTTAGAACAGATGATCAGAAAATGCTATTGCGAAATGTGAGCCCTTATAATTGGTTATGGTTGAGGAAACAGTTGCTCCAGTGAGGGGGTTCATTCCTCCAGGTCATGGCATTTCTGCAACAATGAGACAACTGCACTTGCTGTATTTTTCTTAAAGTGGACCAACACCCAGGATTTTGACTATCCTGGGTTTTGGTCCACTTCGGCCGCTGTGTGAAACCCCCCAGAAAGCCCCAAAAACTCACCTCTCCCCGCTCCCACGTGACTGGACGGTCCAATCCCCGCCAACGTCCAGGCGGGGATCAGGAACGTCCAAGCGGCTGCCGCTGCCGCCGCCTCCCTCGCGTCACTTTCGGCGCGCGCGCGCGCCCCCGCCGGCCATTCGCAGACGGCCGGCGCGGGCGCGAGCACGCCTACAGGGGCGCGAGGGAGGCGGCGGCGGCGGCAGCCGCTTGGACGTTCCTGATCCCCGCCTGGACGAAGATCAGGTAAGGTGTTTGGGGTTTTTTTGGGGGGTTTCACCGGGGTGGGAGGTGATCGGCCCGGGAATCTTATAGATTTCCGGGCCGATCACCTCTCGGTGTTGGTCCACTTTAAAGATGCTTAACAAGCTATGCAAATGGATTCCTCATCTGAAGTGAATTTAGGAAGCCATCTGGATGATTAGTGAAACGTCTTTAAGGAACCCATGACGTGGTTAGTTGCATTTACTTTGCACCGTATTTATGGTGCTATAGCAATTTTGTTAAAGCTGCATCCTCGGAGCCCCCCGCCGGAGCAGCCAGGTGATGCTGCTGGCTCGGTGGTGGTTCGGTTTTCTTTCCACTGACAAAGCCACGCCCTACTGCACCATCGACAATTGGCTAATCTCAATGGTGCCGCTTGACAAGTGCCAGTCAACTGGATGCATCCCCAGATCACTGGGCATGCATGTGCCCCCATGTCCAGCTAGTCAGAAGGTTGGGTGTGGAGTGTACACACAGCTAAAGGGAAGCTGGGGAATATTGCATCACGGGACCCCCCAGGATCAGGTACGATTACTGGCACCCTGGGGGGTTCACACAGTGGGGCATCTGGTGTATGATGCCCCGGGGCAGAATAGCGGCCGGGCCTGTAATCTTTTACTGAACCAAAAGATATCTGATGTTGGTCAGAAAAAAATCTTTTCCACATTTGGGAAAAGTGGGACACAATTAAAGAGGTAGCCTACTTAAGAGGTACACTATTAAAACTAAATCAAGCCAATAGTTTTCACAGATCGCTTACCCTCCCCAGCTCAACCAACCGACTTTCAAAAACTACTTATTAACTTCACCCCTACCTATCAGGTGAACCGAATATTAATAATCTGGTACCACCTACCAGAACGGCCCTCTTTTACAGAAAAATAGGAAAATTATGTTAATCAAAGAATCAATGAAAAAGAATCGGAAAAAACCTCCAATGCTATTTATCCATTCATTCACTATCATTAAGAATTTTCTGCCACAAATGTATCACCAGGTTTATGTTGGTGGGGTAACAGGAACACTGATGCACCTCTGGTGGCAATGCAAATTTGTTAAGGAATCATGGAATACAATTCAGGAAAATAATATTTCAATTACTAGTACAAAAAAAAATTCTTCTCAACCATTGAGAACCACTCGCAAACTATTCGAAATAAAGTAGCAAATATGTTGATTTGAAGCTCGCAAGAGTAGGGCTCTCTTTCCTATTGTATCGTGTATCCAGAATATTTACTGTAAACTCTGTATTTATAATAGTCTATGTACTGTATGTTTCTATCCTGTCTGTAATTACTACTTTGTACAGCGCTACAGAAGATGATGGCGCTATATAAATAAACAACAATAATAATAATAATTACAAAAAAATGATTCTCCAACTCTGGGGCAATGGAAACACTACAGCTAAGGTATTGTGGCTAGCAATAGCCCCAAATATGCTTGAAATTAAAGCAAACCTAACAATAAATAAAACGATGGCTGATAGACTTCTAGAAATAACTAAGACACTCAAAAGCCGACAAGCTTAATTTAATTTTAAAACCCATAAATAATAGAAGTGGTATAGACCATTGACTTAAAATAAAACTTTAAATAGGCAGCCAACAAGCAAACATAGGCCTGACTGATCTTTAAACTTAGGACAAACAATAAACTGCAGGGGGGTAGGTAGGTAATAGAACAAAAAAATGCTTCATTTTGCCCCAAGGGCGATAAAAAACAGAAACACTCCCACCAACTGACTTAATTACTACTCGTGAATTACAGAAACAGTGTTTACTTAAGAGAGGTAAGAAAGAAAAAAAATCATTGTAAACCAGGAGGAACACTTACAAATGTTGTGTGTTTGAGGAAATACATTGGTAAAGGAGGAAACTACTCATGTGAATAAGCAATCTGAAATAAGTAAAGAACATCTTAGTAAACTAGGCAAACTACTGTAGGCTATGCATGTCATCTTGGTAAATAAGGAAATCACTCATTTGAGTTAGAAACTATACTAGAGGCTTTGTTAGAAAATATTTCTGTGAACCAGCAAACTAAATTATTGTTGAATTAGGAGACTACTCATATCTTCAAGAACTATCTTGATCAACCAGGAGACCACTCAGGCAAGTCAGAAAAGATCTGAGTAAACCAATAGGCAAATCATATTAATTAGAAATAAATTATATTACCGGACCATCCTGATGAATCAGGAGATTACTTGTGTGAGTTAGAGTGGATCTCATAAACATTATTAAACTCTTTTTGGGGGGAAACAACCCAATATTCTATATGTTATATGTGTTTGATTTTTAGGTGGCTTTTATAGCTGTTGAAATGAGACATGTCTGTGTCTGGTGTTTAGCAAGTTTACACTGGATAATTTCAGGAGAGTTTAAGTAGTCATAATCATAGTAAGAAACCTGACCTGAGGCTACACAGTATATCTGAGAAAATATATAACTGACTGTGATGTTTAAAATCTCAAAATAAAGTGGTTGGTTTGAAGAGCTGACAATTTATAGGAAGGCAATCTTTTTTACAGTGTACGCTAAATATCACTCATGTCTGCAGACATTCCGCTGATCACCCCTTCAGGAATTTAGCCAAGGTTAAAATTTCAGCCCCCTGGGAATCACATGGTTGGGAAATATGCATATGTCTGCCAGTATCTAGTGATTGGAGTACACTGTGGGACTTATCCAGCGGAAGTGACAGCTGGGCCAAAAAGTCTCCCATACCAAGATACAAATTTAGAAGTTGAGTGAAGCACAAATAAATGACTAAAATATGTACAGAATGTGTGGTTTCTATAATAGCGAGTCATTTTTAAAGCGATAGCCTCAAGCAGGATTTCCCGCATTTTCATGTTAGGAGAAACACAGTTAAACATCTCTACCTTATCATGTTGACACATATATAGTTATGAAATTCATAGTGTTGGCGTTGGTGTATTTCAACTTGCCTAATGAGTTGTTGGAAACATTACTGAACTTTGTCCAACAATACTTTCAAGCACAAGAGCACATCAGTTTGGGGCAGTCATCGGGGCATTGTAGGCATGAATGCTCTGCGGGTTTAGGACAAAATGTACTTTAATGGTCTCACAGACACCTTTTAACAGATTGGAGAATGAATGTCAAATTGAAGAACCACCAATAATGGAGCACCACAGGCATGGGTTTTCTCCCCCATGCTCTTTTCACTTTTCAGTGACTGCGCGTCTTCGTTGGATTCTGCTAGTTCTGAAGTTTGCAGATGGCACCACAGTAATTGGACTTATCCAGAATAACAAGAAAAGACACTTACAGAAATGTAGAAATAACTTGGTCTTAAATACAGCAAAGACTGTAGATATGGTGGTGGACTACAGGAAGAACCATCCCAATATCCTTCCCATCACTATTTTTGGAGTAGATATAAGGATGATATAAAAAACTAGATTGCTGGGTTGCACAATTCCCAAAGTTCTGACATGGGGAAGGAATATAAAGGACATTCTCAAGAAGGATCAAAAAAGGCTGTTCGTCTTGACACAACAAAAGCTACTGATGCAACTCTGTAGCATTGCACAGCAAGGAAAGTAATGGCCTCCACTGTAAATTCCATCCAGTTTCCCATGATTATTGCGAGTATGTCGCTTGAGAGAAAGTGAAGAAGCCAGGTTGAGAAGTGATCTCAGAAAAGATTGACAGGGCCTGGGGGACGATAGATGACTGCAATGTTAAGGTGGAGGGGAGAGTATAGGCGGATGCAGTGGGTTTCAAATAAGAAAAAGGATAGTGAAGGCAAGGGAGGGATTGGGTTAAGGAGAAGCGATCGGAAAGCAGGACACCAACCCCACCTTGCTTGTTGCCAGGTCTGAGGGTGTGGCTGAATTGGAGACGCCCATATGACAAAGCAGCAGGCGAGACTGTGTCTGCGGGGTATCAGACATGTTTCAGTTAGGGCAAGGATAGTGAAGGAGTTAGTGATGAACAAGATTGTGGATAGAGGTGAGTTTGTTACACACATAGAGCATGCATTCCAGACTGCACAAGCAGCAGTGTTGGTGGAGCCTGAAGTGTTGTTGATGTGGATCAGATTATCAAGGATACAGAACATTCGGCGGCCGGAACGTCACTTCCCGCGTGAATGCAGGGTGGCCAATCGCAGTGGTGGTTTCCCTGTGGGGGAGCGAGGTTAAGGTAAGGCTTACCGGCCTCGTTTGGGGTTATGCGCAGGGGGCCTCCAGCATCCTGGATGCCACCCCCAGACTGTCAGATAGTAGTGGTGCTGGCTGCTACCAACACCCTCTCGTTGCTATTGTTTCAGTTGAGATACATTTTTTCCAGTTCTTTTTTCATACTCAGCCATGTAACTTACTATTGCCTCAATTTTCATATGTCTTATATCTTGCTAACCAGCTGTTCTGCTTAAAGATAACCAAAGCCCCATTTCGCAGAACCTACAGTCTAAAAGACAATTCCCTGTCACATTGGTTGGTTCACCTTCATCTAGCAAGCCCACTGTGCATGAATGGGCCTTGCCAGGCATCCCCACTGTACTTGCTTGTCGTTCCCAACCATCTTGCATGGCTGCCAGCGTGAGCACACCTAGCAGAGGTAGTGGGAAAGGGTGCACATGTAAGTTTAGTCACTCAAACAGTGGCATCCCCTGCATCTGGGTAAGGCCCAATGGGATTTCTGTGTCTGGGTGAGTATAGACAAACCAAGGATTATACACAGTGGGGCAGCCTAAATCAGGATGCCTGCCAATGAATCACTTTAATGAGGACTAACTCAGATAAATGAGTTTTGGTCTTCTTTAAAGAGGAACTCCAAGCTTTTTGTAACCCTGCAGCCACCCTGCCCCCCCCCCCCCAATGTGCTAAACCCAACTCATCTGATCACCCCAATCATCTCCTGATTCCGGCAGGAGGCTGGACTCTGAATGGCTGTAGAGCTGAGTGACAGTCAGGCTTGAGTGAATAACCAGTACCGTAACACTGCTGCACGGGATTGGATGGCAGATTTTTAATTAGATCTTATTTTGTGAAGCATAAACTTCTGCAGTGATTTACTAAGTTTAAAGTGGACCAGTTGGAAAAGAAAACTCCCCAAAACTCCCTTGCCCCAATTACACTCCACTCAAAGCTAAAACGCCAATTTTCTAATGGTAGGTGCCATTTTGGAGCTTCCTTTCCTAGCATATCAGCCATGCTGCTGCCTGGAGTCAAATGAAATAACTGACAATGTACAGTTACAGGAAACCCAGCAGCACTTCCTGTTTGCAGGTGGCCACAGCAGGATAAAAAAGGGTAAATGTATTTTTATGTACAGCAATCAATCAATTGCCCTGGGAAGGGACGAATTGCCCTTGGGAGAGTGGTATGTATGCAATGTTTGTTGTAAGGGTGTTGATCTGGATTAAATCTGTTTTGGGGTAATCCTGGAATCTCTTCGTCATACATGATTTCGCTCCTGTTTACAATATTGGCAGAAATTTGAGCTGCAGTATGTGGTATCAGCAAGTTTTGTATATAGGTTTCCTAATGTCATATAATAATAATAAAAACATCATGTTGTGATGAGCTGAATCTGCCTCTGTACTCCTGAGCTGCAGTTCTGCTGAATAATTTGCAATATACTGGTTCTGCATCACCCAAATCCCATTAATGTCCATAGGGAAACATTTGGAATGGGTTTTAGGTAAATAAAGTTTAGGTTCTAATGTTCACTTCTTCTCAGGCTAAAAATAGGTTATTTTGGGTTATTTTAGGTTATTTTGTAACTTTATATACATATGTTATAGAAAATAATAAGGGAATTCTTTCATTGTAAAAAATATTATTCAGTTAGCGGAAACCTATAGCATAAAAGTTTTATAGAAGATAAAGGGGGATTATTCTTTAACTGTAAAAATACATTAGAGGAGGTTTCTTCTTTTGCTTTAAAATACATAAACAATCTAAAGACAAATTACTGGTCATGCAAAAAGCAGAAATTAAATAATTTGACCTAAAGTGTGCCAAAGTTTTGTACTGGTCAAACTGAACTGAATTTGCAAGTGTATGTCTAGACTTTAAAAGAAAAAGAAACGGACTCCTTGCCATCCCTCAATGTTGATTTGGGGTTCTTAAATAAGCGCTGGCTTGTAGTGAAGGTAAGGATATTGGGCGTTCCGGGTGGGTTTGTATGGGGGGCTGCAGCATTCTGGATGTCCGCCCCCTGAACTTGCTTTTATTAGTTTGTGGGACCAACATTAAAAACGAGTGTTGGTCTGGTTTAAATAAAAAATTTAGAACCACTGGTGGTACCTGAGCTCCCCTCTGGTGGTACTCAAGGCCACTGGGAGTGAAAGCAAATGGGCATAAAGCACTCCAGACAAGCTCCTGCTTCAATAGGTTTCATGAGGTGGGCAAGTTTTGACATTCTATCTTGGGATGAGTGCAAGAGCTTGCAGTATAGGTCCTCCATCCTCCCAGAAAATCTGTATTATTGGTGGGCTAGGTGGTACTTGAGATATTTGCAATTAGGAAGTGGTACCCCCCCCCCCAAAAAAAAAACGTTGGGAACCCCTGGTCTAGAGTATATTTGTGGGGAGATAACGATTGGGGAGTACTATACTTACGCTCATAGTATTATCCCATACATAAGGAAGCGTTTAATGTCCATTAACCACACATAAGACTAATCTATTTGTCTAAACTAAGCACACCTTATAACATCTAAGAATAGGGACACACAGGGCTGTATTTACCATTAGGCAACCCTAGGCACCTGGGTGGCAACCTGGAAGGGGGGGGGGGCTGCCCTTACTACTAGAGTAAAGAAAAGAAATTAAATCTCACATAGCCAGAACATTAATGTCCCCTAACAAGCCCCGCCCAGCCACATAAGGATGCACAGTGTATTTGTGTGGAGGGGGGGGGGGTGCAATCAGTTGAACACAGGCCAGAGCTTCTCCCCTCCACTTGTGTGGTCATGTGACTACTGTATGTCAGAACGCAGTAAAAGATGGAACATGATTGCCTGCTTCTCTGTATTTCCCCCTTTGTGCCCTCCAGCCCATTGCACCCTTTCCCCCAACACTTTTTTTATATGGACCTTAAAAAAAAGGGGGCGCAAGTGCCTAGGGCACCCTGAACACCAAATACAGCCCTGGGGACACATACCTTTATTCTTTTTCTGTTGTTGTAGAGGCTATATAGCATAAATTCCAATGTTTCAGGGTGGAAAATAGGGACAATTTTTTAATTAAACCAGATAGGGTGTAACAGTTACAACAATATAAACAATTTGAATAGGCAAATAAATTATTTATTGATGCAGATCTGCATATTACACCTCAAAGAGGGGCAAATGGGAACAACGAGGGACAGGGAGACAGACAGTCCCTCCGAATGAGAAACACTTATGTATGTATATAGTATGGGGGGGGGATCATTTTTTATTTTTTTTAAACTGGACTGTAACTTTGACTTGAATCCAAAGCTGAGCATTGCACTACTGTGTCGGCTGACCGATGGACAGTTAATGAGTTGTTGAGTGGACAAATATATACCGGTATACAGTAGACCCACTGAAAATCCCATTTACAATACTTCCTGCTAGGCCTATGTGTTCTTTGTACAGTATACGCTCCACTTAACATTTTATGTTTAACACTCAACTTTTTGTGCTGGATTTTCTTCATACTCAAAGCTCTGTTAGTCGCTAATCCTGTAACAATATAGCGATATAATAGACTCGGAAAGGGCACAGTGTGATAATGAATGTTCTCATATTGCAGCAGGAACTTACATATATATATATATAGAACACTTGGTCTTTTCATCCTTCTGTTCCTTTCTCACCATTCTCTCTTTGTGGCATCCATGATTTGTCATGGGAAAATCATTTGTCACAACACTAGTTTGTGACCTAATGCTGAGACTAAGAAGGAAACGATTGCTGAATATTGCTCAGTTTCATCAGCATAAGATAGCCTTGCCAAGGGAAACAAAATAGATAAGAGAAGGTAGTGAGAAACGGAAAGATTGCATGACAAGCTCACTCGGCCTGCTTACTTTCACCCGCATTGTAAAGTGGCCCTTTCCATGGATGTGTGAAG
The DNA here is from genome assembly GCA_027917425.1 of Gastrophryne carolinensis. NCBI lineage: Eukaryota > Metazoa > Chordata > Amphibia > Anura > Microhylidae > Gastrophryne > Gastrophryne carolinensis. The sequence goes on along the minus strand of CM051236.1, from coordinate 110,478,765 downwards.
ATAACAGCTCAGCTCTGTCCACCATACTGGCTAAACAATCTTCCAAGACTAAAGCATTCAAGTAACAAGAACCCCTTCTTCAAACTTAAACTGGACCTTCAGCATCATTTCTTGAAAAGCCCAAACCTTTCAAAAACAATTCCCCAGCATTTAAAATTAATATATTTTACGTTTTTAGTATTTACTTTATATTCTTTCCCCCACTGGGCTGCGACTCTATTCAGCACTCTAGGATACAGGCCGCCATCTTGCCTCAGAAGCATCACATACTGAGGAGAGGAGAGGGGGGCAAAATTACAGGGGGCGGGTTATAGCTGTGCTTTGCAGACAGAGCAGAGCCGGGGTCAGAAAAAGGACAGCAATCCAAGAATGCAGAGCAGCACAGTCAGAAGACGCTTCCTGTTTGCAGGCAGCCTGAGACTCCATGTGCTGCCATCTTAGATGTTTAAAGGCTCATATAAGGCAGTAGATGCAGGTAGGATGCTTTTTAATGTGGGCAATCTGTATGTACAGAGTGAGGGAAACATACAAGATATAACTCTTATTCAGGGTGAAAGTCCGGTTTAATGGGTTAGAGATCCACCAAACAAGAACATTTAGGTCATGCACATTCAGTGAAGGGTTAAAGTACAGTGCTGCTGTTGCAGTAGTTAGTTATCAGGGTTGAAAAGATAAGTCAGCTGACTGAATTTTTTAAAAGTGTTCTGTAAATTTCTGTGTGACAAAGGTATGTCCTTAGGGTGCTGAGCTCATCTAGTATTTTCTTACTGTGTTAGAGAATGCTATAGAAGCAGTTTTCATTACCTGCAATCTGTTGCCATTGATAATATACACCAAGTCTGTACACCAAGAAGAGATAAGTGAGCCACACAGGACACTGCTGCTATATATATATATATATATATATATATATATATATATATATATATAGTGTGCTGTTCTATTTTTACATTTTAGCTATTTTAGACTTCAATGGGGTTACTCATTATGTCATGGCTTTGATGTATGTGAAACTCAGGGGACTCTCCCACAGTTGCATATACGGGAAACAATGTTTGTATTTCGAAGCAGAACCCAGACGTGTTTTTCTCCAGACAGGGGAGATCAGTTTTTAAGCTTTCGGTCACCCAGCGAGGCTCAACTATCACAGGCACAAAGCCACAAAGCAATCCTAAGATGTAAACACGAACCCACGCCAGCCCTGATTCGGAAACTAATCTGATAATGGTAATGCAAACAGATAGAAGCCGCCCACTAGGCTCAAAGTGTGTTCGTCATTTTACTGTGGCAGGGTTAAAAATAGTCTGTGAATTTCAGTTAATGATTGTGTGGGTGGGAGAAGCAGTGCTCAGTTTATCAGCGTTATTCCAGCATTCTTATCCTTCAGTTGCACATATAAAGAAAATATGAGCCTCCTGTTAAGGCTTCTACAAGGAAACTTCAACGGTCTCCATGGATCAGTGACAGAGAACAGCCACAAGTATATGTTTTTAAAATATGTGCACCACCTAGATAGCAGCCATATCGAGTTTAAATTATATATAAAAAAAAGTATATTGAGTGTATCAGAAAAAATATAGAAAAAGGAATACAATTATCACAAACTCTAGAAGAAAGAAAACCCAGGGGTTACAAGCTTTTGACCAAGTCCGACTACCTTTTACATGTGACAGACTGTGGGAACAAGAGCATTGAAGCAGGCCTCCAGTTTGGAGACCCCACCAGCTAAAAGCAAGCCTAAGAGCCCCAAAATATTTATTAAGTATGGAGTGGCCAGACCTCCAGCCATTTATGACTGGGGATCCACTTTACCATCTAAAATATCTGCACAAAATAGGGCAGGATGGACAAAAGCTTCTATAGCCATCGGTAGAACTACCAAAGCAATAAGAAATAATAAGAACAAGTTGGCCTGTTACTGCTTGATTTTACTTCCTTATAGTGTTGGGCGAACACCTGTAAGTTCGGGTTTGGAAAGTTTGGCCAAACTTTGAACAAAATTTAGGTTCAGTAGCTGAACTCGAACCAGCTCCCTTTTGAAATCAATGGTGACTCAAATTTTGGGTCACCCCACCACTACTGACCCGCCCACCGGGGTTCCTTGGGCTCCTCACACTCTGCGGCTGGAATTTATTTAGACAATTTAACATAGGAAAGAACGTCGACTGCTGACATGATGGCGGGGCTCAGGTGACCTGTACAGCCTACCTGCTGCTGCACACTTTAGGTTAAGCTGGTTGATGTTCTGGTTCAGGTTCTGGCTGAAATCCATGTTTGGGTTTGGAAACCTGAACCTGAATTTTGTGGTTCGGGTTTGCCCAACACTTCTTCCGTACAGTAAAGAAAAAACAACCTTGGCTGGACATTTTCAAATACAAATGCGATGTATGCAATGAACTTTAAACACCAAGCAGGGACAATAGAGAAAACATTTGCTATGCTATGTCTTTTGATGAAAACTTGTACTTTAGAATGTTCACTATAATGAAAAGAAGGTTTTAGTTGTGTTTTGTTTGTACTGGGAGTTGGTGTGGTTCTTGCATTATGTCTGCTTGGTCATCTGACAAAGTTGTTCTGTCCGATGTACACAAACCCACCTACAACAGACCAGCCAGTCCTGTCACGTGTTCCTTCAGGGATTGATGTCTACAGTGTGTCTCTGCAGAACTGACTCATGTTCCGCCCCTTAAAAATGTGTCCAGATAGTTAGGCCTGGCTATGGCCAGAATATATATGTGATGTACTATCCTCACTGGGAGCCGAGAGGATCACTGCAGAGTCAGGCGGCTCAGGGTATAGCTTCCAGAGTGCCAGGTATTACCTTTCGCTCACTGTCGCTCGCCCATACATTTCAATGGCCGTTCATTTGATTGTGTTTAAACAGTGTGTTTTTCTCAAATCATTGTGTGACCTCTCCTGGCTTCAAACACTTTTAGAAACTTTTTAGATTTTTATGCAGAATTGTCATTACAGGTCTGGCACTAAAGTGTTAATGTCACAGTGTTAAAACAATGTCATTCCACGTGTTTTCGCTTTGTTATAGATAGATATGTGTTCAAAAACAGACTTTAATCACACAGCGTCTGGCGCTCTATGCTATAGCGACCAGATTTAGAGCGCCGACGCTGTGTGTGTGGAGTATGGTGTGGAGTGCTGAGAGTCGGTTGCAATGAGCTGGCACTAGCTGTCGCTCCCTGCAGCGCTAAACTGATGTTAGAGCTCCCAATATACACCACATTCATCAATGCCGGCCAGGTTACTACAGCGTCTGAGGCGCTCTGTTACAGCGCCCGATACCCGCTCACAGCGTCTACTAGCGGTCAGTATCTGCCGATACCTGGCTTTAGTAATGAATCAGCCTCTAAGTCTAATAGTGTCTTACAGTGGCCATGTACCCTAATGTGGTAGCTGATATTAGACGACTATTAGACGACTATTTATACTATAGTGAAGTTATTGTGCAGAGTCTCGTAGAACTGATGTGCTGGTCTTACATGTAAACGTTTTAATTACTTCTGAGTCTCCCAATTGTCGCACCCCCAGTCCCTGGGGTGGTAAACTTTTTTTGTCAAATTTATTTTCTCAACAGTTGTCATTGTCTCCTGGCATGACATTCCTTAAAGCCTTTCATTATTGTGTGAGCTCTTAGAGCAGTATTCACTTTTGAAGAAACATCAGAACTTGAAGGCTTCTCCTCATAATGATACACTGTTGTCACCATCATGTTGAGTGGCACACTTAATTTATTGACTGACGAGTGCAGATCGGTTATCCTCAAGATAACTAAGCAGCTCTGACAAGATGGTCTTGACAAGCGTACCCTGTGATCTGTGCATTTGGCAGTGTGACAGCTCATTAGGCTATTCAGATGGGCACTGATGTTCAAGGGACATTCCACAATACTTTCAACTGCTTTTCTTGGCACATGGTCCATCAGGCAGAGCAATTGAAGTTTATGGCAATTTTAGGCATGCAGCTGGCCAAAAGATATAGACATAGCGAGGTCAGTGTGACCTAACTGCAAAGCCCTGTTGGTATCCAAAATAGTATCTTCACTAACTACAAAAAACAAACAAAATGAAATAAAAGATTAGTATAATACTGTATATCACTTAGTAAATGATGTCAGTATAAAGCTGGGCTTTACTTATAAATTGCAAAGTATCGTGGTGAATCACAAAGCAGCTACCCAAAATGATCAAAGGCTAATCCCAAATATTTGGCAAGTGTGGGGGAGCCCCTGCATGGCATACACATCAGACAAAGCAGGGCTGTAAAGTCCTGACTCCGCCCCCTTTTTTATTAGACTCCAACTCCTATATAAATGGCCGTTAATTAGCATAAACAAATGTACTGTAGTAAAACTGTAACATTGAACTTATTCAAACAATTATATAAGCAATCCGGATAAAACATAGGAACTGCAATATAATAAATCTGCTTTATGGGAATGAGGGGAAGAAGTGAGAAAGTGCTGAGTGAGACAGGATTCCAGGAGAGACACCAAAGACACTGCACAGCTGTAACTACTGTAATGTCCTCCATGAACATGGGGATTTAGTGAATGCATAACAGAACATTAGGAATATTAGGAAGCAGACACTTCTCTTTCTCTGTACAGTGGATGATGTAGCTCCACCCACCATGTCTCCACCCACCATGTCTCCACCCACCAAGTCTGTGGCTGCATTCACACAAAGGGCCTTATTTATCAAGGGATAGCGCCAGGTAGTGTCTCACTAGCGCCAGGTATCGCCAGCTATTGGCAGCTACCGACTCCAGAACGCCAGGCGGCGGACACAATCACGCATTTATCACGCTAAATGAGGCTAGCGCCGGCGAGAGCGTCAGCTAGCACGGGATTCATCATGTAGCGGACTGCAACGAACAGCGCCGCTGCTAATCCCATCACAGCGCCAGGTATGACCTCTCGCTACCTGGCGCTCTCCAATGCATTTCAATGGAGCAATCTTTAAATCTTCATATTAAATTGTTATTAATGTTTTTTTTTTTTTTTTTTTTTTTTAAATGTCAAAAATTCTGTGACCACTTCGCAATGTTAGATATTTTTTTAAAGGTAAAAAAATAAAAAATAAAAAATTTGTGCAGAATTGATATTACAGGTCTGATATTAATGTATTCATATTACAAAATGTTTAGAAAAACTTGTTTTTTTAATCAAAAAATATGCATGTTTGGGGGTTAAAAACTACTTTACACCCATCGCCGCCAGCGCTCTCGGGTTTATACAAGCTTTTCACAGCGCGAGAATTTTTTGAGCGTGATTTGTTAATGAATATGCTGGGAGCCGTTCGCTATGACCATTCGCTGTCAGGCGCTCCCATACAGCGCGGAACCTGTCAAACAGCGACTCCTAACTTGTATTCAACATTACCGCACACCGACTGAGTCGCTGTCAACAACCGAACAACGGCCAAGCACAGCGAATACTAGCGGGCGCTGTGAAAATCATGCTACTGGCGCTCATCTGTCGCTACCTGGCGCTATTACTGAATCGGCCTCTAAGGTGATTGCGTGGTGATGATTTTTTAGTGTTTTTGCGCTTGGAAAGCAATTGCCCTGGAAATGATCATGCGATTAATCAGGACATACAGGAAGAAGATCCAATTTCCATTTCCTGTAGTGCAAAACTACTCCAAAACTGTGGGCATCAATAAAAAAAAGTGCAATGATGTCACAAAACCAAAAAGTGAACTTTGAGCAACGCAAGTACAAGTATTTTTGAACCACAATACTTTGGGAGAAAATCTTACCTTTCTCCTCAGTCCCCCAGGGAAACCAAGCACTGTGACTGGTCACCAATGGCCTGATAGCCGGTGGACCATGTGATAGGATAAACTTACTACTGAGCATGTGTAGCATAGTTTCAGGCATAGTAACTAAGGTCCTTGGGGCAGCAGGAAAATAGTTTGTATAACCTTGTGTTTATATCTATACAGATCAGATGTAGTTTCTGTTCCAGTTTGGCTGCTTTCAATTGAACTGCAACTGGAACAGAAACAGCAACTTTATAGGTGTAACTGCAGGGTAATGGACAGGGGAGTTTGTAGAATGTATTATCTATCACTAAAACCCCCGGCTCCTGCTGCTGCTTATCACTGATAGTTACAGTATCAACAAGGGTCTTGGACAGAATACGTTATAATTAACACTTGCTATAAAAGTTACATCATTATACAATATTATTATTAGTATTATTATTAGTTTATATTAATATAATAGTAAGATATTTTTTTTTTATTCTGTGGTCTGTACTTTTCTACTTTTTCTAACTCCAATTCCACAGCCCTGAGACAAAGTAGTATTCACTAAGCCTTGTTGCCCTTCACACACTGAAGTCAATATTTACTACTCTTTTTGGAGCTCTTAGTGCAGATTGGAATGAGTAAACAGGACCGGCACTCCAAATAATGATGAAATAAACTGTATTCAATAACAGAGATATTCCATTGCATTTGTGTGAATAGATATATATGTGATGGCAAGTAACAGTCCTTTAAACCAACGTTTCGGGGGTCAGGAAGCCCCCTTTATTAAGGTAGACTGACAAACAGTGCTGTTCACAATCCCAGGTATAAATAGTGAAGATTTTCAAAAATTCCCGCCTGACATCATAGTGACGTCAGCGGGGTGTTCTGCACAGTATGCCATGTCAAATAAGAAATTAATATGAAAAATAATAAAAGTAGTATCCGAACTACTTACCTGCACCCTGCACGTACCGTCACTGCCCTCCACCCCGTCGGAGGGACGGGGAGCACTGACAGCCAGGCAGCGACGTCTGCCCGGCAACTGGTGACGCAGCGGGGGGAAAGGGAAAAAACGAATTTGACTGGGGATCAATTTTCAAAAGAGGGATAGTGTTACCAGAGGGTCAAGATAGAGAGTAGGGTACGATCCATAGTCCCCGGTTGCTAGTTACTATGCTTGTCATGTCTGTATTTTGTCCGCATGTTTATGCCATTACAATTATAGGGCACCCGTGAGCCTTTATGGGCTCACACCACCCGCAGGGAGCCCCGACAGTTCCGTGGGGCACTCCCCAGCTCGGGGTCTGCGGCATCTGAGTGTGCGCCGTCTGTTCCTTGGACTGGTGACAGCAGTGGCGGACGCGATCCAATAGGAATTTTTGAAAATCTTCTTTATAACAGGGATTGTGAACAGCACTGTTTGTCAGTCTACCTTGATAAAGGGGGCTTCCTGACCCCTGAAGCGTTGGTTTAAAGGACTGTTGCTTGCCATCACATGGACTTTATATCTATTCACACAAATGCAATGGAATATTTCTTTGATTGAATACAGTTTATTTCATCATTATTTGGAGTGCCGGTCCTGTTTACTCATTTGGATCTATAGCGGCGCCACCGCGGTCCTGGCACCCGCCACAAATGGATTTGTAAGAGTGCACCTGCTACTTCGAATAGTTGTTCTACAGTGCAGATTGGAGGGATAACCTCCTTTTTTAATGGAAACTTGAGATTCACTCCCATAGAGCACAAAAGGAAGGTTATGTAGCATATTATTAGACCTGCAGTTTAACTTGTTTCAGACACAGGGCCCCCACTGCCTCTGATAGCTTTGTTGTTGGTCCATGGCCCATCATAACAAATATTGAAAAGCCTCCTGGACCAGACTCATGGGTTTTTCTCTCAGTTTCCCTCAGTCCCCCAGTCATTTAGCATTATATTTAGCTGTTCAAATGTAAAAAAAAAAAAATCACAGCTAAATATCATGCTGAATTGTGAAAAAAAAGTATGGTGCTAAATCAACCCCATTGACTCCGATTGAGAGAGGGGAGAGGGGGTGCTTTGTCTCACACATCTCAATAGAAAACAATGGGACAGCAGAAGCCAGTAATCCCATCATGGCTGCCCCCAGGAACCACAAGAATTAATTCAACTGGACTGAACCTGATTCCAAAAACAGTTAATTCTAGTTCTAACTGGATCCTAACTTCATTTCTGACCCCACAAAGTCCAAACACTGTAACATAGAAGCAGAAGCATGCAGTGGGGGACCCGATGGCAAAAGGACCTGCCACTTCAAGGACCCCATTGCAGGACCCAGCGACCACAGGCAGCTGTAGCTATGCCTGAGGTGACCAACATGGACTGAAAGATGGGGGTGAGCGAAATACATGGTCTTTACCTGCAATGCCCATCTATACTGTTTTGTGAGCATGTTGCAGGTGCTAACTCTGCACAAAGCTTTTATCAAAACACGCCACAACGCACGCATAGACATGAAGGGGGTCCATTGGTTTCAATGGGGAGAAGCCGATTCTTGATTTTGTCTGGTTAGAGTAGTTGGTACTAGTAGTGGTTCCTACCCCAAAGTGATGTTAAAGTGCCTCATCACCTCTGTTGGCACTGCTAAACTAGGGGTTCCGCACTAGTACTATCCACTACATTTCCCCTCCTCCCCAGTAATAATAATCAGTGCGTACCACTGTAGAAAACATTCTTGATAAAATTGTATTATGACGAGCTTCCTAATGAGCAGACATTAGTCAAACAATCAGATACGTGTTGAATCTATATTTTTAGTGCTTTGCGTTTGTGTGACATGAAAATAGGCCACCTGCCTGTGTTTGTCTTAGTTTCTCTGTGCAAGTAAGAGTTCAGTTTCAGTTTCCGGTTTGACTCAGGCTTGACACTCTGTTTGAGTCATTTCGGGTACGCGGCTCAGTGGCGCTCACGCATAGCCTGTTTACAATTAGCCAGTACTGGGATTCCCAGAAAGAGTCGCTAGCAGCTCAGCTCTCATCCGAGCCTCCTCTGGCTGCATGACACAGGTGTCAGTGGCTAAAAATAAGCGTCTTCTCTGCGTGAAGTGGTTAATTAGTAAAACGAAACGGCAAGGCCACAGCCGGAGTCACAAAACAAAAGCGGCAGATTACATGGAGCGCTCAGAGCAGAGAGACGCATGTTTGTGCCATTTGTTTGTTTTCTGTGTAGTGCTCCTTTTTCCCCACATGGAGAACACTTGATGGCTTCCAGATGTACACAGATCGCTGACAAGGAATACGAGGGGCCCCGGCCCGGCTTATTCTTAGATATGAAGCTTTGCAGGGTCTATGCAAGGGGCCCCATCCTCCATCTTATTTATCTCATTTGTGCTCACTTGGCATCATTTAAAGAAAAGAAGCACTATTTGTCTCTGTTTTTAGTTATCTAGCTGCCTTCAACTGAGTTACAAGACTTTCTTGACAGAGCCCCATTTAATATTTTTGGCACAAGGGCCCCATCACATTTAGATATGTCACTGCTTATTGACCTAGTTTAGTTTTAAGGACTCATCGGCTTGTACCTTTTCTGAAAAATTATTGTAGATTATCATACAACATTTGTGCATGGAACATTTTATTTGACTTGTTGAAACAATGAAAACATATTACAGATTAAACTAAAAGAAAATAACGTATATAAAGTAGGTGAGAACTAGCACACAGAAGCACAAGATCAAATACAGGTGCTTTGGTTTTAATATGATGGTGCTTAAGGCAGTCCAAAACTAGGATTTTGACTATCCTGGGTTTTGGTCCTTGCCCTCGTGCCCTGCTGTGTGAAACCCCCCAGGTTGCCCAAACTTACCTCTTCCCGGTCCTATGTCGAATGCACGGCCACTTGTCCAATCAGCAAGCTCGGATCCGCTCAAGCCCCTTCGTCCAGGAGCTCGTCTAATGCATGCGGATCCGAGTGTGCTGGTGGCCGCATCCCCCGCTACTCTCTAACAGGGAGCACTCTGCTGAAGGTATAGATGAGAGATGCGGCTGCTGCTCGCACATGTGCCGTTGAACCACGAGCGAAGGTGAGATTTCGGATGACCCAGGGGGTTTCACACAGCAGGGTACCCCAGATTGGGGTGCCCCAGGGGGAGCGAGTATGTCTGCCCTGGAGCCTCATAGACTCCAAGGTGGGTTTCAGTCCTCTTTAAAGCAGGCAAATTATGCACTACCCATGTTACTATTAGAGTTGGGCTTCGGATTTGGGTCAAATTTGGGTAAATTCGACCAGGATTTAGCAAATTTTGTTGGGCAAAGCAGAATATTGTATATATAAAATTCGGGGTCCCATTTGACTAAGTTCAGCCAATGGCATTCTCTTTTTCATCCCATCCCCTAATCAGCTCTGCGGCGAGGGACAAGATTGCTGGGTTCTTGGGAAGGTAGCTCCTGATTCAGGGGGATACTGCCCTTCTTGTACCCTCCATTTCCTGAAGTTAACCAGCCTGGCCACCCTGAAGCACTTTTCCCTTTACCATTCTGGTTATACCTTTGTCAATTATTTCCCCTACCCCATAAAGTATGTACTACAGGGCCGGATTAAGTGTGGTGAAGGCCCCTGGGCACACAATCTGGTGGAGGCCTCAGATTCAATATTTTTTTGTCCTTGCCAATTAACTGTTTGGTGCTTGTCTGGCACCCACCCACTTATTAGAATGTCAGATCGAGTGCCTTGTGCCACCCTTGTGTGGATACATGCTGCTCAGGAACTCCTGCTTTGCCATTCTGGGTGGTGGGGGGGTGTAGTTGGCTGTGCTTGTGCGTGGTGGCTTATGTGCAGTAAACGGCCACTGATTAACAGCTCTGCACACACCCATCATTGTAGCATTTGCTTTGCTGCTCTAGACTCTCCGTACTACCCTGTGATGGATTTAGCTGCATGCCGCCGATAGCCCGGTTCTGATTCTGAGAGCTTGCTTTGGTCTCCTCTTGTGATATTGGTCATGGGTACAAACTTTGGTTCTAGGTAGAATATTCATTTGGGCCTGATAAGGACCTGTAAAAACAGTCCAATGCAGGTCTCTAGTCATAAACTGTTTTTAATGTGGTGGAGAAGTTTTCCACACATCAGTAAATGATACTCCAGATATGATATTTCCGAGTGCATAGAATTTCCCCTCATCAGAGCATTGAGCATTTGACAATGAGGTGCAGAATTTCTCCAAACATTATCTCCACCTAGTTGGCTATGCTGTTTGATCCTGCATGCTCATCAACCAAAGTTCCTGTTAGCTCTATTTTTTATTAGAACTTTATAGTATTTTACTAGTATTTTAGGTTTAAAGTTAAATGAACAAGATACATGTTTGGCAATATACATATTTCTATCTATTGTGTTCATTTTTATGATCTGGCAACAGATACTTGATACATATACATCTAGTGAAGCTGAATATGACCGTTCGTATCCCAGGTGTTCAGGGTCTTTATGGCCGGGGGGGGGGGGAATCTTTTTGTGCCTGAAGGTTTTAATTTGGTGAACCATATATCTGCAACCAAAGGTAAAGCCCTGAATAGGGAATGTCCTGGGTGTGATGTGTTTCTTTGGGTGTGATATGATTCTGCTACTGAAATACTCTTCTAAGAACTGTAAAGAGGAACCAATTCTTTTTTCAGCTGATCCTAATTATTCTAAGCAGTTTTTGCTAGTCCTTGACATAAGCACCTCCATACCAGACTGTAAAGGATGCGATGAGGATGGATCCGATGGCGGCATTGTAAAAGGTATTAAGGATGCATTGAGATAGGCCTTATAATTTTAGTTGACATAGAAAATATAGTGACATTTTTTTCTTGCACCACTTCTGCAAGGATGTATTCCCATGGTTCTAATTTTAAAAGCGTAAAAGCCCTGCCCAGGACCATCAAAAACTGTACTTACATTCTGTTCCCTGCAGCAAACCTCCTGTACTGCAGCTCTCTACTGTCACTGAGCAGCACAAAGCTTGATCTTCATCCTGGTTTTAGGCCAATGGATGGAGGTTCTCCTTTGCCACAGCATGTGAGCTACAGTGAACTAAACTGGCATATTTTCCCTCTCATGGAACACTGGGGGTGCCAGTTTTTGTAACTGAAAAGCAACAGTGCTGCAGAATGCCAAGGACATGGCCTAAGTGAGATCAAGATTTCTCTTAAACTACCAGTGTTGGTCATGAGCATTTCTAAATCTAGGGGAAATGTTAGTAGATAGTAAATTGTATGCCAATAGGCCTTAGAAGACTCTGTCTGGGTAAAACCCTTCCCTAATTTGTAATGCCCCGCTGTAAAAAAAGTTTGATTGTGAACTATGACTGCTGTGGGATCTCACGACAAGTTTAAACTAGTGGGGCATCAAGATTTGGGATGGACTGTTGTAAGGGGGTTAATAGTCTTTTAAGAGGAACAACACCCAGAACTGTCATCCTCCCAGGTATTGTTCTTCTCCAGTGATGCACCGTGAAAGCCCCGGGATCTCCTATAAAAACCTGTTCTCATAGTAATGAAGTCCCCTCCGGCTCCCCTGCTCCTCCGCATACCCACATCACCCATTCAGAAATGGCAGGTATGTGGCTGCCACATTGTTGCTCTTTTTAATGATTTATTTTATTGCATATTGGGGCATAGATTAAGTTGAATGACATATCGAACAACCATGTCCCAAAAATTGGATAGTTTAGACCAGAGTTATGATTTGATCCTTTTCCTAAATAAACCATACAACTACTGTATATGCATTTTTTCAGCCTACATAAAGGTAAGAACCAATTGCAGCCATGTCGATACACGTTTTACATAAATGTAATCTATCCTAGTTTGTAACTGGTATTTTCCTCTTGATGATTGGCTGGAAGCATGCACATCCATTTGGGCAATAAATTGATTTCCTGTCTTGGTAATTTGTTGCTCAGAGCATAACATTTTGAGTAAATTGCATCCATTCATAACTCCAAGAATATAAGTCTATTTGCCTTGGCTGTGGAGCATTCCCTGCATCTGGCCTGCAAATGGCTTCTATTGCACATTTTACATTTTCTTAAATAGTCCACACCAAAAACAATAGAGGGATGTTAGAAAAGCATTCCTTTAAACTTCATACATGTTCTGTTTATTTTAGTGTTGTTCCAGATCATTTCGTTTCTTCAGCTGTTGGGTTAAGATGGAGATTTCCCTTCTGTGGTGGGGCTTCATCCCTCTTGGTCACTGTGTGTGAAAGTCTGGTTTTAATATTTAGCCGCTGTATATCGTCATACAAAACTCACGTCCATCTGCTAAACTGCTGCAGCCAATTCACGGGGTGACTTTTTTTTACTATTTCTTTGCAATAGTTTATGGCTGATTCTTGGAAAATCCACATTCTTACATGTGTGTTTTTGCTTTTTAATGCATTTTTGGTGCATATTCAGAAAAGCAGATTGTTTATTCCGTATAGAAGCTTTATGTTTATGGTTTTATTTTTCTCTAACAAAGGGATGCACCGCCCAAATTACACTATATTATATGGTATATCTGTGTGCTCACCTACAACAAATTAGAAATCTACAAAACCTGGAGTGGGCATGTAATATACACACCTCTCTCCCAAAGGAAGCACCACTGCAATCAACAATACATTTTGAATATTTTATTGGTACAAAAAAGCTAAAGTTTAAAAATACATACACCACAACACAATTTAAAAACAACCAGTATGGCCAAAGGACCTGAATCAATATATATGGCCCCTAAGGGCCTATTAAATTAATGCCCTATGGGTGATAAATATAGATAAATACCTAAAAGGCTATAACCAATCTTTTTGTGCCGGCACAAAATTACTATAGGAATATATATGTGTGCAAATTCATAAATTCATAAATGTAACACTACCAAAAAAAGTTATATACAAATATACATGCAAAAAAAAAATATATATATATATATATACACAAAAAGTGCTCTAATGTATTAAAAAAATATATACACCAATCAGTATTCACTATCACAGTGTGAACATATATTGCCCAAACCTATAAACATCAATGTTAAAGTGCAAATGCATATAAAAATTACCACACAAAAATACCTAATAGTGCACAAAGAAACCATCCCAGTCAGCCTTGAAATGAAGACCAAAACAATATATGATTAAATACAAGTGCCGGCAGACAATGTAAATAGTTGAATCTCACGTCATGTGATGACACCCAGGGCAACGGTCAGGCCAACCTCAATACAAACTACTCTGTTATCTCTGTTATTGTTGTTAAAATTATAATTATAAAGGGCCCAAGGTTTGTCATGGACATCAATGATGAAGAGGACCGGCAACCACGGGAATTCACATTACGTCTAAACTGAACCTTTTCATTTACTAGAACAGAATCATTTTTATTACCATAAATTTTGCACCTAAACATAAGACTCAACTAGGTTTTAGAGGAGGAAAATAGATGAATGAATAATAATGGATGAATATGAGGACACTCCATCCCTGACATAAATATGAAGCCCCCCCATCACAACTATAACACACCTTACCAGCATATTACTTTCATTTGATTAACCTGGTGGAGACCTCTGATGCTGGTTGCTTTTGCTCTTTGTCTGCAGGTCCCTCCATACTGGCCCCCCATCAATTCACTTCTTCCTGCTCCACCCATATCTCTGCCCCTTCTCTGTATCCCCATGTCTGCCATGATTCCTACAGCGACAAATCTTCCCTAATTCCCCATCTTTCTCTGCCCCTCATCTTTTTCTGTTTCCTGATGCACCCTTTCCTCTTTGACCTGTTCTGTGCTGCACCTACATCTCTGTCCTGCTCCTAATCTTCGCCCTGCTCCCTATCTTTGCTCGGTTGCCTTCTGCATCCCTCTTATTTGCCTTGTTTCCTGCTGCATTCACATCTCTGCCCTGCTCCCCACTACATTAACATCTATACCCTGTCCCCCCATCTTTACCTGCTCACTATCTTTGCCCTGTTCCCTGCTGCACCCCTATCTCCACCCTCCTCCCTATATTTGCCCTGTTCCCCGCTTGCATCCCCATCTCCACCCTGCTCCCCGTTCCGCTCCGTTCACCATTCTTCCAGCTGCACCATCTCCACCTTGACTCCTGCTGCCGCTACATGTCTGTCCTGAGGGAGGAGTTCAGGTGGTGGCATATGTAACATATTAGACTCTGCAGACCCTGCAATTGGAGTGGTAGACATCTTACTTTACATCTAGTTAATGGTGATGATCCCTGCTGTACCATCCTCAGCAGTCCCCATGTGTCTATGCGTCACTCAGGGCCAGGGAAGGCATCGGGGAACAGCTGAAGCTGGTGCAGGATGCATCAGCACCATTAACAAGATATACAATAAGATGCCTACCATTCCCGATGCATGCTCTGCAGAGTCTAACATGTTACAAACACCAACACCCAAACCCCTCCCTCCTCCACCCGCTGCTCAAAAGAAAGAGTTGCTGCATCTTATGTAGTGAAAAATATGGTACATACATAATTTGTTTCCCAGAAAATAAGGCAATGTCATATATATATATATATATATATATATATATATATATATATATATATATATTTATTTGTACCAAAAGATGTTCTAGGGCTTTTTTCAGGGGATTTTTCCATAAACAATCTAAATTTGTGCATTTGTGCTGAAATTTTCATTTCAAAATTAATAGAAATACCGTAATGTGGCTGTCCAACTTTTCCCACCTCCCCCATGTTCCTGGAAGGTGCAAATGTGCAAAAAAAGTTAATATTTGCTATGGAGCACCTGTAGTGGACCTAGGGCAGACAGACGCCACAGAGTGTGCAGCATAAGACACGCTCTATACTTAAAAGTCCTGGCTTCTGCTTGTGGCTCCAGTGCAACTGTGTCATAGTGATATGTTTCTAGAGTTCAGGGGTAACTGAGGCCCAGGCAAGAAATGGCCCTGACAGTGACTGGGGCCTTCTGCTACTGGTGACCCAGGCACTTGCCCTATTTGCCCCTGTAACTGTAAGTTGGGAGTATTTTTTTAGGTAGCACTTATATTTAAAGCATCCTCAAAAAGACAGCAAAATCATTCTATGGCTTATTTTCAGAGATAGGGGAATAGGGTACAAGGTATTTTTCTTGTGTGCAAAAAAACAGGGGTACTTAAACAATGAACAATACAATGTACACGTTTAACCAATATGTATTAAACACCATGGGCCTCATGTACAAACGGGAAAGCTAGTTCACACCAGTGTACACCCACATCCACCAGTATGTCATATTTATTACCCTAAATAGACCTTTCTGCCAGCTTTAGCCCAATTCACTACTATTGCAGAGCATGGCAGAATCTGGCACTAGCGGGCGGTTTTCATGGTGGAAAGACTTATCGAGCTATTGAAATCATTGACTTTTTGAGAATACACACACACACACACACACACACACACACACACACACACACACACTATATATATATATATATATATATATATATATATATATATATATATATTATATAAACTATGTAAATAGAATTTTTTTCAACATATTTTCGATGACTTGATATAGATACTGTTTATATGGCTGCTCAACCTTATGCAACCTATTGTTACTTGAGCCACAAGCACAACGTTTCTTCTTCTTCTTCTTCTTGTAATGGTCATTAGCAAGTACTGGCTAAGGGAGGAAAGTAGCAGAAGATGTATTGGCAATGGCACCAGATGTACACAGCATTATGCTGTTATGGCGCTAATAAATAAAAAAAACTAAAAGTGTATGTGTGTGTATGTGTTCATCCCCCTGCAAAATTCAGTGTGACCAATGTTCTTCAGAAGAATCCACCTGTATGTAATGTATTCTCATGATATATACACAAGTGACCACCTCAGTTGGTGGTAATAACAGTACAAATTTAAAAGAAAGCCCACATCCAAGGCTAATATGTATACATGGTCACAAAACAGTAGAGTTAAATAAAAACAAAATTATTTTGATCCTCTATCTGTTAAAATTGATATATTGATATATTGTTACAGTGTTTCCATACATTTCTTCACATATGACATAATCACATATTCACAGCATTTGTTGTCATTGTAAATCCCTGTATGCTTCGTATTTAATTTTATACTTCACAAGTGGATCTGTGAATATTATCTGTAAATATACATATTACCGTATATACTCGAGTATAAGCCGAGTTTTTCAGCCCACTTTTTGGGCTGAAAAAAGCCGCCTCGGCTTATACTCGAGTCCAGGGGCGGACTGCCAGGGAAGGCCGCAACACTGAACCCAACAGATGCTGGAGGGTGAGGGGCGGCCGCTGCGGGTCCCTGCTGCCGCCGCCGCTCTCATACACACAAACACGCACACACATTCACACACTGACCGGCACGCGCTGATCGTCAATGGGCAGCGTCCAATGTTTTCATTGGACGCCGCCCATATGGGGCACGCCCACCGACGACCAGCGCGCAACAGCCAGGAAGTGCTGGTGTGTGTATGAGAACGGCGGCGGCTGGCGGCTGCCAGGCGGAGCTGAATGGAGGGTGTTGTGTGCCGAGCGACCGGCAGGAGGAGGAGGGGAGGGGGACCCCGCTGCCCCTCTGCAGGGTAACCTCGGCCAAACCTTGACCCCCGAAACCTGCGCGCCTGAGAGCGGCGGCGGCAGCAGCAGCAGGTACCCACAGTGTGTGTGTGTGTGTCTCTTTCTGTGTGTGTGTGTGTGTGTGTGTGTGTGTGTGTGTGTGTGTGTGTGTCTTTTTCTGTGTGTGTGTCTCTTTCTGTGTGTGTGTCCCTTTCTGTGTGTGTGTGTGTCTCTCTTTCTGTGTGTCAACTCCAATTCCAATTGAAAAAAGCCGCCTCGGCTTATACTCGAGTCAATAACTTGTTCCATTTTTTTGTGGTAAAATTAGGTGCCTCGGCTTATATTCGGGTCGGCCTATACTTGAGTATATACGGTATTAATTATCGGAATTTTGTAGATATACATGTAAATATAAGATTTCACATTAAGATAAGGTTACCTGATGTGTCCAGGAATGCCCCTTCATGAAGTCAAAAAAGTTTCTAAAATTGTTTGTTTGCAGCCAGGAGAGGTCACACAATGATTTGAGCAACCTGAAAGGATCCTGGAAGAGGTGAGTATTGGCGGCCTTGTTTCCCTGGCTGACGGAGATGCACAGCGGAGCAGCCCTGCTGCTGTATAATAAAGAGGGAGTCAAGTCATTTTTCACTGCACTTCCTCTTTAAAGAGGGGCTACATCTATTATTACAACCACTCCTGCTCATGATCTGTTGCTGCTCCACCTTGTAGCATACTCATTTACCCACTAGAAAGCACGCTGGGTTGGGGATTCAGAAGAAATGCTGCCGGCTAGTTATGGGCTGGCAAGAGGTGGATAAAATTCTGGGCTGAGATTATTACAGATTGCAGCTTATTGATCACCTTTAAAACTGTAAAAAAGTGAAAAGTAGTAAAAGGGTAAAGTGCACTTTAAGCTCTATTGCACTGCGAAAACGCTAATTGTAGCTATGGTTCTTTACCACTTAAAATGACAAGATAAGAAAAAAAAACAATAGTTAAAGGGTTTATATGTGGAAATCTTTTGCTTTCTACTTGTACAGATGTTCCCATAGCTAGCGTGCCCTTTGCCACCACATTCAGCAAAATAAGATTTAAAGTCCAACCAGGTTAAACTTTTGCCACCCACAATCTTTTCTTTTTATTTTTTACTCCCTGGAGGATTATCAGCTGATCCATGCTACTTAAGTATGAAAGATAAGGATGAGATTCTGCTGAGTGTTATTTGTTGTCTAGTTACAACAGATATTAAAGGTCAGAGACAGAATCTGCCCACAGTATCATTACTTATGGGATTCCTGCCCCTTTTCTTTCCCCCAATGCATGGTCCATTTTCCTCCACCACAGGCTTCTTGTAGGTCAGACCTATATGGTCAGATGCAGAGTAGCTGTAGCAATCACTATATATATATATATATATATGTATCGTATTTGTAATTATTTTATAGAAGCTTACTATAAAGGAACATGCTTGATTGAGCACATATCTTAATAAGCCTCTGTATTTTAATGTGCCCGCTTATTACTTTATAAGCTTTATCATGAAATTGCTCAATATTAAAAACGCATGTAAACATGCTGGATAGGGAGAGGGGGAGTTACTGAAATAGCCTGACTAAAAAATAAAAATGGGGGGGGGGGGGGGGAGAAATAAATCTCAAGGGTGACAGGTTTTAAGTGAACCGCTTCACTTTTACAGAGGTAAGCTGCTCTATTCCAATGCATGTCTCACAATCCAGCCTGTGGGGAGCAGCAGCATTAACCAGTCGGGGAGGCCGATTCATTAATAGCGGCAGGTAGCGACAGTTGAGCGACTGTAGCAGTATTTTCACAGCGCCCGCTAGTAGTCGCTGTGCTTGGCCGTTGTTCGGTAGTTGATACCGACTCAGTCGGTTTGCCGTAATGTTGAATATTGGGTGAGGAGTCGCTATTTGACAGGTTCCGCGCTGTATAGGAGCGCATGATAGCGACTGGCCATAGCGACCGGCTCCCACCATATTCATTAACAAATCACGCTCAAAAAATTATCGCGCTGTGAAATGCATGTTTAAACCCCAGAGCGCTGGCGGCGATGGGTTAAAAGTAGTTTTTTAACCCCCAAACAACCATATTTTTGGAAATAAAAAAAAACAAGTTTTTAATTACATTTTGTAATATGAATACATTAATATCAGACCTGTAATATCAATTCTGCACAAAGTTTTTTTTTTTTTTTTACCTTAAAAAATATCTAACATGGCAGAAGTGGTCACAGAATTTTTCACATTAAAAAAAAAAAAAAAGCATTAATATGAATTAATTATGAATATTTAAAGATTGTTCCATTGAAATGCATTGGAGAGCGCCAGGTAGCGAGAGGTGATACCTGTCGCTGTTCAAGGTCGGACGCTGGCGCTGTGGGCTGAGGCTGGAATAATGATGAATGAGTGGCTATCTGGCGCTATCTCAGTCGCTAAGCAGGATCGGCTTGATAAATGTGTGATTGTGGTGGGGAGCCGGCGGCGTTCTCGTGGCGGTGCCCATCATTACCGGTCGCTCACCAGGCGCTACCTGTCGCTATCCCTTGTTAAATAAGGGCCTAAATATCTGCTGAAAGAATTGCATAATGGGAAAACACATCTGCACACACTGTTGTTCCAGCACAGGCTGGCACAGGAGAAAGACCATTTTTAGCAAATCTGCCCTGTAAAAGTAGAATAATACATTCACAATCCCAATTTCTTCTTCCATTCCAGGGAGTATTAGTAGTATGTTGTCTAGCTAACTAGCATATTAATTTGGATTATTATTATTGGGCCACCCACCCATCCCCCTCCCTGTGCTAGGCAATACAATAAAAGACAACGGGATAGGGAGGCAAAAGCTGAGAGTAAGACTATGAGTGGCAGGTCACTCAACCAATCCCGTACAGCAGTGTGACTGTACTGGTCTGCCACTCAAGTCCAACAGTCACTTAAAGGAGCAGTATCGCGAAATTTGCATTAAAAAAGATAAATAATTAAATAGCCAAACAATAGCTTCTAACATGTGTATAAATAATCTGGCGATAGAAAAAGGAAAACATTTATGCCTTTCTTTTAAATTGTATAATGCCAATGGCTCAGTCCATTTGCTGAATAGAGGGATCTGCTGGGTTGTATTTAGTGAGTTGCTTCATTTAGCCCACTGGTCTCCTAGCAACACTTTACCTCAGAGGCTGACACTGTAATCAGTGGTAACGGCTGTGTGTGTGTGAGGTGCTGCTTTTGTTATGAGACCAGGTGACTCAAATGTGTAAAATCTATACAAAATAAACTAAACTGACTGAAAATAACTGAAATTCTTCTTTGAATAACTGTGCAGGAAAATCTAAAGGTATTAAAGTAGAACAAAACCCTGAGTTGCCGACCCTGAAGTCTATAAGACCGGCCATTGACCTTGCCCCTTGGGCATTCTAAATCAGGATGCTCACTGTGTGAAACGACCCCTGGATAACCACAGATCCCCCCATTTTTCTGGCGCGCTCACGCAGATAGTCATTTAGACAGGCCGGGCGGCCAGGAAGGTTACTGCTCAGGCTCCCCATCTGCGTGCAAACAGAGCTGATTGGATGAGAGCCCGCGCATGCGCTGTGGGACAGGGAAAGGTACGTTTTCACAGGCGAACTTGGGGATTTCACATATCAGGGCATCCCAAGTTGGGATGCCCCTATGGGCACAAAACAAAACTCCAGATAGTGAAAATCCTGGGTTGGGCTTTGCTCAAAACACACAAAGTTGAAAGAAAGATCATATGGAAAAATGTGTTGAGAAAAGAGAGAGAAAATGGTGAACTGAAAGATTCTGCAGCAGAGCCAACATGAAGGGAAAACTGTCAAAATCAGCTAAATGACTTCTAGAGCTTTTCTCTCTGTTTTAGATATATAAGTTCTGGCCAGGCATATAAGTTCTCTCCTCAGCATGGAACAGGCCAGAGTGTCGGGCTCCGACACTCAGAAGACATAAACATGAGCTATTAGTCTCCAGCTGCTCAACACAGACATCATTTTTTTCTAAATTTGTAATTCTTACTCCAACACTTACCTACATTCAAAGTACCATTTAAATATAAGTCACCAAGAAAAATTTGCGATACTGCTCCTTTAAAGTGGACCAACACCCAGGATTTTGACTATCCTGGGTCTTGGTCCACTTCGGTGGGGCACCCCCGATCGGGGTGCCCCGCTGTGTGAAACCCCCCCGAACCCCCCGAACTCACCTCTGTCCGCGGCGACGGACAAGCCGCGGACAAGCGGCTCCTCCGCCACCGCCTCCCGCGCGTCCCTGTTGACGCGCGCGTGCCCGCGCCGGCCATTCACAGACGGCCGGCGCGGGCACGCGCACGTCTAGAGGGGCGCGAGGGAGGCGGCGGCGGCCGGCCGCCGCCGAAACTAAGGTAAGAAGTTTGGGGTGTTTGGGGGGGTTTCACCCCGCGGGACATCCCGATCTCGGATGTCCCGCGGGGAGGGAGGTGATCGGCCCGGGAATCTTATAGATTCCCGGGCCGATCACCGGTGGGTGTTGGTCCACTTTAAGTCTTTGAATGCCATGCAGAACCCTTCCCACTGTAAGCATCAGGGGAGGTTTTCGGCATTTAGGTAAGGTGTTTAGCATATGGTGGGGGAGGGTGGCTGAGGACAGGCTACAAAAAGCTTGGTCTTGGCCATTTTAAGAATAATTCTGATTTATATGAGGTCAAAAACTATTCTGCTAAGAGGTCTGGAAAGCTAATAGATTTACCTTACATTTGATTGTTTCAGTTAGAATACGACCAGCAATAATTACGGTAAGTATTTAGAATATTGCGGTATCCAGAGATTTGTAGAGCCTCTCCAGTTTTTAGATAATACATGTGCACTCCATTTTGAGAGGATCTCTAATCGAATATGAAAATTCAAAAAATGTAAACAATACCTAAAAGTACTAAGGAAAACATTGTAATAAAAATACCTTATTGGGTAGTGTGGTTGTGTGGCTCCAATGAGGTAGCAAGTTTATAATGTATTTATTAAGGTTTCAAATCACCAAACCAATCATGGTAGTAAAAAATTAGGAAGACAATTAAAGTCAATGGAACGTTTTTACTCTGTAGTACAAAGTGCCATTGACTTTCATTGCCTTCCTATCTGGTGATTCACTAAAAGTGACAATTGAAATTTTTACTACCATGAGAATTTTTTTCTTCTCTTATGCCCTTATTCATCAAGCGATAGCGCCAGGTAGTGTCTGACGAGCGCCAGGTAGTGGCAGCTAACGGTGACTACCGACTCAAGTACGCCCGCGGCGGTCACAATGACGCATTTATCAAGCAAAATGAGGCTAGCGCCGGCGAGAGCGACGGCTAGCGCGGCATTCATCATGAAGCCGCCTGGACCGAACAGCGCCGCTGCAAATTCCCTCACAGCGCCAGGTATGAGCTGTCGCTCCCTGGCGATGTCCAATGCATTTCAATGGAGCAATCTATAATTATTCATAATTAATTGGTATTATTTTTTTTTTTTTTTTTTTTAATGTCAAAAAATCGGAGACCACTTCTGCAATGTTAGGATTTATTTTTAAGTAAAAAAAAATTTTTACAAAAATTTGTGCAGAATTGATCTAACAGGTCTGAGATTAATGTATTCATATTACAAAATGATTCTAAAAACATGTATAATGTTACATTCAAAAAATATGGTTGTTTAGGGGTTAAAAACTAGTTAATACACATCGCCGCCAGCGCTCTGGGGTTTAAACAAGGAATGGACAGCGACAGCACATTCGGAGCGTGATTTGTTAATGAATATGAAGCTAGCCGTTCGCTCTGGCCATTCATTGTCAGGCGCTCACATACAACGCTGGACCTGTGAAACAGCGACCCCCCAGCCCGTATTCAACATTACCGCACACCGACTGAGTCGCTGTCATCAAGCTAACGCCGGCCAAGCACAGCGAATACTGGCTGGCGCTGAAAAAATCACGCTACAGTCGCTCATCTGTCGCTACCTGGCGCTATTAATGAATCGGCCTCCCCGTGAATCGAGCTCAAAGAGACAGTCAGTGCTTCTTAATTAGGAAAAAATATTTTTCCAAATGCGATTGGGCAGCTCTACAAGTTAGGTAATAATTATGTTTAAAGGTGTAGATTTTTTCTTCTAGTTGCAAAATAACAGCAGCCTATGGGAAATGCGTATACATTTGTAGAGGCTATTTTTCTAAAATAAAATATCTGAATCAGTAAAAATTATTAGCAACTCACCTATAAAACTGTCCCATCGCATGTGCAAGAGATGTAGATTTTTAAAAGGAAGCAAACTATTTTGTAACTTTATCTTATTGCATGAGAAAAGCTCTGACTGCCTGTGCGAAATATCCAAAATCATCAACCATTGGGGTTCCTCAGACATACTGCGTGGGGGGGACGGGTTAGGATTTTTCTGGAGAGTCGGTGAGTTTTTCTCATTCAGCACACAAAAAAAAGACAAAATGCCATGTGCAATAGAGCAGTTTAAGAGGTGGAATGTTATGTTTAAAGGGGTACTGTAGATATTGCATTACAAGTTACAATCTGGCAGCAGCCTATGGGAAATCCAAACACATAAAAAAGCCTCTCCAGATGTGTGTGGATTTCCTATAGGCTGCTGTTAT
Organism: Gastrophryne carolinensis; assembly: GCA_027917425.1. NCBI lineage: Eukaryota > Metazoa > Chordata > Amphibia > Anura > Microhylidae > Gastrophryne > Gastrophryne carolinensis. The sequence goes on along the minus strand of CM051236.1, from coordinate 110,454,787 downwards.
TGACCATCTTGTAAAATAAAATATCTACCCCAGCAAAAACAATGTGTACCTCACCTGCAAAACTGCACCATTGCATGTGCATAGGGTTTTTATGTATACATAGAAGAATATATAAGATCATTTTACTAATCCCCCAGGGTGTTCTAACTTTGCAATCTATGCATTTGTTTTTACTATGGGAATTATCCAAATGAGTTTGGATTTTTCTGGAAGTGCACTGGAGCCCTGCCGAAGGGCATAGGGGCTGGTAATGAAACAGGGCTGGGGGGTGGCTGCTGGGCCCCTTGGCTCTGGGCTTACCAGCCCCTATGCTTGGTGTGCAGGGCTGGTTAGTGCTCTGGAACATTATAATATTTTAAATAGTTTCTAAATATTTTTTACATTTAAAAACTTTTAAATGTAAAGCCAGCAAACCCAAACTTCTACGAGTTCCCCCATCCCTATTTTAACTAAATTAAAACATGTACCCCCTTAAAAATAATGTGCCCCCTGTCTGTAGAATTCTCCCATAACAAGTGCAAAGGGTTTCTATTTTTAAAAGAAGAAAACTATTTCTAATTTCTATGTTATTGTGCCAATGTATTTCCAAACTCAACCTATCCAGAAAAAACCTTCCAAAACCCACAACCAGAATCCCCCCTCCCCCCCATAGGCTTTGATGATGTTGAGATTTTGGTGAAACTGGGGTAGAAAGGATCCCTAAAAAAGATCTGTAACTGTGTTGTCATATGGCATCTTACTGGGGCTCCATCAGATTGTTACATTGATCAATGTAGATAATTAATTTTTAGCTTACTGCCATTTGATTGGTAATTGGCTGACTCGGGTTCTTCATGTTGTATAGCAGGGGTCCCCAACCTGTAGCACGGAAGCCACATGTGGCTCACTGACCGCTGTTGTGTGATTTGCAGGTCTATTAATAGTTTACACAGTGGGGACAACTATAACATTCCAAACTATAGCAACTAAAAATCATTAAAAAGGAAGTCCAAGCTTTATGTATCCCCCCCCCCCCCCCGTCTCCCCTTCCTCCTGCTGTGCTAATCCCTATTTTTATGTTTAAAGTGGACTAAAACCCATGCCCAAACGGCCCTGAAATCTATAAATTACAGGGCCGCTGGATTTCATCCCCCCAGGCATCCAGAATCGGGAAGTTGTGCTGTGTGAAACCCCCTAGTCGCCTGGAAACTCACCTTCTTTCCCGGTCCATCCACACTATCCCTTTAGCAGGGCGCATTACCGCGCCAGGCAATTGTGAGTGACCGGCACTGGCATGCTCCCTGTTAGAGGCTAACAGGGGATGCGGCCGCAATCGCGTTTGGATCCGCTGCAATAGACAAGCTATTAGAAAATGGGATGGGAGTGGACTGGAAGAGAGGGCTGCGCATGTGCGATAGAACTGGTAAGGGTGAGTCAGATTGGGTGACCTGGGGGGTTTCACACAGCCGGGCATCCCCAATCGGGGTGCACCGGGGGCAAGAACCAAAACCCAGGATAGTCAAAATCCAGGGTTTTGGTCCACTTTAAATAATAAAATAGCTCACCTGATTACTACAATCCTCGGGGGCTTGGGGCTCTGAATGGCAGCCGTGGGCATGAGTGACAGTTGGACTTGAGTGACAGACCAGTGCAGTCGCACTGCCGCATGGATCATGTAACTGACCTGCCAAGGTCCCAGCTTCAACCTGCCTGCCCCCAGGTGAGTTTTTTATGTTATTACCTATTTAAAGGAAGGATAGGTGGGGTGTTACAAAATGCTTGAACTCCCCCTTTAATTCCAAGGTTAACTAGTCTAATATATGAAAAGGCTGTAACTGAATATACAGATTATGAATTACAGGCAAGCTTTGGGTGTAATCTGGGGGTTGAATCGTCTTATCACTCATCCCATTGGGGGAAACTCCCCTCAGTTTCTGCCTTGGGACACTCATGTAATTAAATTAAGCATTTGGAAGGCAAGGCCTTGAAGCATCTGGTTTCTGAAAATAAAATGAGTATATGTCTCAATAATTTGCTTTTAGAGAAAGAAAAACAATACAGCTTGCCAATGGATTTTTTTTGGCTTACCAACAATGGACATAAAACTACTGCAATATAGTGTAGTGTTACTTGGACAAGTAATAGCTGTGAAGTTATTAAGGGTGCATTCACGCGTATCTATTTCGCAATGTTTGGGCATTAGTGCTTTAATCACTGGACTGTGGTTTTTGTATTGTTTTCTGTATTGTGTTGTGTTCCTGTGCTGTGCAGACATTGGGGTCAATTCAGAGCCTGGTGAGAAAACTCACTTCTTTTTTAGTTAACTGCCATTAACTTTCATTGCCTATCGGGAGTGTACATTTTCACCTGGTTCTGAATCAGCCCCAAGGTAGGCAATGAAAGTAAATGGCAATTTTCTCTCCTAAAAAATAACTGCTTTTTCTCACCAGGTTCTGAATTTGACTTCTATGGCATGTGCTGGTCAAACAGTTAACCACAGTCGTTGAAGTGGACCAAAACACAGGATTTTGACTATCCTGGGTTTGGTCCTTGCCCCCAGGTGAAACCCGTTGAGTGAAACCCCCCCAGGTCCCTCGATCGCACTCACCTTTCCCTGGCCCTACGACGCATGTGCAGCCTCTCGTCCATTGGGTGCGCTCTGTTCCGCTTACATCAGTTCGACTAAGCCTTTGGGCCTTATTTATCAAGGGCTAGCGCCAGGTAGTGTCTGACGAGCGCCAGGTACCGCCAGCTAACGGCGGCTACCGACTCAAGTACGCCCGGCGGCGGTCACAATGACGCATTTATCACGCTAAATGAGGCTAGCGCCGGCGAGAGCGACAGCTAGCGCGGGATTCATCATGTAGCCAACTGCAACGAACAGCGCCGCTGCTAATCCCATCACAGCGCCAGGTATGACCTGTCGCTCCCTGGCGTTGTCCAATGCATTTCAATGGAGCCATCTTTAATTAATCATAATTAATTGCTATTAATGTACTTAATTTTTTTTTTAATGTCAAAAATTCTGTGACCACTTCAGCTATGTTAGGATTTTTTTTTAAGGTAAAAAAAAAAAAAAAATAATTTGTGCAGAATTGATATTACAGGTCTGATATTAATGTATTCATATTACAAAATGATTAGAAAAACTTGTATAATTTTACAATCAAAAAATATGGTTGTTTGGGGGTTAAAAACTATTTTACACCCATCGCCGCCAGCGCTCTGGGGTTTAAACAAGGAATTCACAGCGTGAAAATATTCGGAGCGTGATTTGTTAATGAATCTGCAGCAAGCCGTTCGCTCTGGCCATTCGCTGTCAGGCGCACCTATACAACGCTGAACCTGTGAAACAGCGACTCCTAACCCCGTATTCAACATTACCGCACACCGACTGAGTCGCTGTCAACAAGCAAACTTAACTGTCGCTACCTGGCGCTATTAATGAATTGGTCTCTTTGTCTAATGTGAGTGGATCTGAGCATGCTGGCGGCCGCATTCCCTGCCACCCTCTAACAGGAAGCGTGCTCACGCCGGCCATTTACAAATACCTGGCGCGGGCACGCGCCCTGCTAGAGGGACAGCAGCGATTCGGCCACTACGTGCGAATGCTCCTTTGGACCGGGAATGAAGGTGAGTCTATGAGGCGACCTGGGGGGTTTCACACAGCGGGGCATCCTGATTTTGGATGCCCTGGGTGGGAGGGGATCAATCGACCCAGGAATCTTATAGTATTATTGTTTTTACCCAAAAAAAGAATCATTCAACCGTGACGTTTCGGGTTAGGCACTGCTTCATTAACATAGTTCGATTGAGAACGGGGTGCATACCCCAAAACAGGATGATTTTTGGAATCAGCTCACCACCTAAATATTTTCCGCATGACACTTGATGCGAGTTTGACTTCTGTTCAGTTGGCCCTATGGGTGCAAATAGTGTGATGTTCAACAAATCAGAGTATCCTTCAGTCCTCAATGGACCTTATGCGGTTGCTACCTTCGCACCCTTTGTAGTTAGCTCTGGATGTTGGCAGGCAGTGGGGAGACCCTAATGTTTTGATACTTTGATGTTATGGATATTGATTTTATATGCATTCGCCAGTTGGCATGTTAATTCATATAGTGATTTGATCGGATGATAGTGCTTTGATACGGCTGTTTCTGTCTGAGGGTCAGCCTTTGTGCTGTTGTGATTTCTGACTTTGAGACCGGCTTTATGAGAGGTTTATATTGGCACTATTGCACTTTAAATAGATATCCCTACACATTTTTGCACTCTATCTTGCACACTGCACTTTTTGCACAAATAGTTATTAAATTCATTTAGTATATAGATTTCATGCTTGCTGTATTATGATTATGATCAGGTATCAATTTTCTCCCCACCGCTTACACATCCTGTATGTTTGTATGTCCTGTGTAGTATTGTCTTATGTTTTTTAATGTGTTTTAATATGTCCATTGTATAGGTTGTGGTTGTAAACATTTAATAAAGTTTGATATTAATTTTTTGATTCTGAGTTGGAGTGCCTCCCCTGTTGTGTTTTGAAGTATCCTATATATGGCTATTTGAGCCTGGGAGTAGCACCCTTTATTGTACTTTGGCCCTTATTTATGATGGAATAGCGCCAGGTAGCGACTGGTGAGCGGCCGGTAATGACGGGCACCGCCACGAGAACGCCGGCTCCCCACCACAATCACACATTTATCAAGCCAATCCTGCTTAGCGACTGAGATAGCGCCAGATAGCCACTCATTCATCATTATTCCAGCCTCAGACCACAGCGCCAGCGTCCGACCTTGAACAGCGACAGGTATGACCTCTCGCTACCTGGCGCTCTCCAATGCATTTCAATGGAACAATCTTTAAATATTCATAATTAATTGTTATGAATTTTCTTTTTTTTTTTTTTTAAATGTGAAAAATTCTGTGACCACTTCTGCCATTTTAGGTAATTTTTTTAAGGTAAAAAAAAAATTGTACAGAATTGTTGGTCTGATATTAATGTATTCATTACAAAATTATTTAAAAAACTAGTTTTTTTTGGTTTCCAAAAATATGGTTGTTTGGGGGTTAAAAAACTACTTTTAACCCATCGCCACCAGCGCTCTGGGGTTTAAACATGCATTTTACAGCGCGAGAATTTTTTGAGTGTGATTTTTTTAATGAATATGGTGGGAGCCGGTCAATAGGGCCAGTCGCTATCATGCGCTCCCATACAGCGCGGAACCTGTCAAATAGCGACTCCTCACCCAATATTCAACATTACGGCAAACCGACTGAGTCGCTATCTACAACCGAACAACGGCCAAGCACAGCGACTACTAGCGGGCGCTCTGAAAATGCAGCTACAGTCGTTCAACTGTCGCTACCTGCCACTATTAATGAATCGGCCTCTTGGTGGGTTGTGCAAGCCTCCCTTTTTTGGCTTTGTAGTTACACCCCGGCCTGGCACAAAGGAGGGCTGTGAAAAAGTAAAACTAGCCCACGGTGGCATTTGCGGTGGGTCCACACATATGCAGTGATGTCTTTAATAAAACACCAAGGTACCCAAAGCTAAAAGTGTGTACAAACCTCTATTCAAATATCTCCCTGCATGATAGATAAAACACAATCTAACCACTTGTGTTTTCTTCATTTTAGGTGTGTGTGTTACAAGAACAATTTGTTAACCTAAAACGGAGGCCTGTGGATTGAAGCGCTGTGTTTCAGTAAGTTCTGTTCACATTTTTTACTGATTGGCAGAAGGCAGCATAGAGACATACTGCATGCATTAGCGGTGTGTAGAGGCTTTACATTAATAACTAAACTAACCAAAAGATTGACTAACCAAAGTAACATTACTCTGTATGTGTTTGAGTTCATTGGCTGGGTTTTAAACTGTAATGGGTTACTGTATGCCATACTCACCTTACCTCCCAGAGGCTATCCAATGTAGCACCAGACACTGCCTTACTTTTGCCCTCTTCGCTTGGGCTCCAAAAATTCTTTCCTGACAGTTCTATTGCATCCATAAAGACAATGCTGAACTAAAACAATTTCAAGAGTTATCTGAAAGATTTAGAGAGGCAAGATTCAAATTATTAAAAAAAACCTCCAGCACCTGATTGGAAGTTAAATAAAAGCCCTTTATAGGGTCAGGGCTGGCCCTATGTTTAATGTTACCTTGTGCAAGATTTCAGGATGCTGCCCCCCAAATAAAAGGGAATGCAGTAAACATCGAGTGATAGTGCAGAGAGAAACAGCGCAGACATAGAAAAGAGAGAGAAATTGAGGGAACATGGGAAAAAGAGAGAGACAAAGGAAAGGAGGACATTAATGAAGCATGATAAAGAGCTACAGCGTAGGAAAAAGAGAGATAGAAAGAGGAAACATTGAAAAGAGAGAGATGGGGGAGCATAGAAAGGAGAGACTCAAGTAGCACATATGCAATCACACAGGTTGCACAACCAAAAGAATTGGCTTTCTATCCTACGATGAAGATCCTTGACAGCCTCTCCAAGCCTTCTACTTTGCGACTCAAAGCAGGAGAGCACCCTTCAGATGTTAGGGGACCAAATCTGGAGCTTGGCTAGTGGGTGGATATCTTTACTGTAGCCTCATAAAGCAACCAAACACCCATTTCTTTTTATAAATGGGAGTTGATCAGACCACAGCTGTAATGACCACAGGAGGTGATTAGAAGCCCCCCTGACCTTCATACACAACATCTAAGACAAGTTTTCACTTATCTGAGTGGTACTTCCTTTCAGCAGATGAAACGCCAGAATAAAACTAATATTTTCAGTGTTTTTCCAAAAGAAGTAACAGAAGGCGTAACTACAGGGTCCACAGGGGTTGCAACTCATGAGGTCAGGGGGCCCCCAATATTGTTGCTCCTCCATCCTATTATTAGATATGTTGTCACATAGCATCATGTACAGAAGGAGAGCGCCATTCATTTCTGCAGTTTTATTTTTTACTAGTCTACTTGTCCAGTTCTCGATTCATATAGACCCATTTTTTAAAACAGCACCATCACTAGGTGCTTGCATTGTGGCCAGATAACACAGTCATTTCTAGTTCATCTACAGTCTGAAACTGCCCATTCAATAAGGGAACTGATTGTTTCCTCTCGAACTACTGGAAGTCAAGCTTAAGATTGGTTGGAAGCCCCCTTAACACAATTCAAAGAAACTTGAGGGGACACTCTGGTATGTCCCGTACATGCAACCGGAAAAATCTGCACTCACCCTAAATAAATCGGTACAAACCAATATATAGAGAATATAAAGGACTAATTTATTAAAGTCAAACAATGAATAGTAACCGCAATAAGCAAAATACAGACATATAGGTTTAAAAAACAAATACAAGACAAGTCCCGTCCAGGAGAAGTGGTGAATCCATGCAGCGCGTAGGCGGTTGTTCATCCCGGCGTGTGGGGGGATCGGTAGGCTCTGCTACATCACGGTGATGTATTGATTTCTCTGACTTTACTATATTTTATTACTCTGCATTGTATTGCACTGTTTGGTTTGCCGGCCAGCGAGTGTTTTGTTTTGCCAATCACTCTATCCCTTTTTCATTGCTGCACTTGTTGCTTTCTTTGGCACCTCACTGCACTCTTCAGCACCCTTTGTTGCACGTTTTCTACACACCCCGCTCATTCCCTCCTCATTCATCCTTTCTCACTATATTTCTCTACTTTCAATTGGCCAAACTCACATCCGCTGGTCTGGTAATAACAGTATATAACGTCATGCCCCTCTGTTGTGTGGCATGTTATTGTTAACATACTAGTATATTGTATATACATTATTACTGCGCTCTGTTTATTTAGCATTGCCTTGCCCATGCCCCCACCACCTTCTTTTTAAACTTGTCTTGTATTTGTTTTTTAAACCTATATGTCTGTATTTTGCTTATTGCGGTTACTATTCATTGTTTGACTTTAATAAATTAGTCCTTTATATTCTCTATATATTGGTTTGTACCGATTTATTTAGGGTGAGTGCAGATTTTTCCGGTTGCATGTACGGGACATACCAGAGTGTCCCCTCAAGTTTCTTTGATTACTCACAGATATACAAGCACCGGACCATCTAGCACCCCCTTATGTGATTCTTTTTTTGAATTATTAAATAGGCTGTGCTTATCCATCTATAGTTTGTTCCCTTAACACAATTCAGCATGTTGTGGATCCTTTTTCTTACTGCCTACTGTATCAATGGAGAACATCAGCGATCAATATAAATAATATAACCAATACATGTAAGAGAGTCATTATCCATGGAACAATTCTTGCTTAATACCCCTAGGAATGGTAGTGTTCATTGAGTTTGCTGTGTTTAAGTTGGTGCCGCTATAGACGGGAGCTCTGTGGATGGGTATATTAAATGTATTTTAGATAAGATTAGTAAGGTTATGTTGCATACATTTAAAGGTTTTTTTTTATATATATTTAAAAGTGTCTAAGGTAGGTATTTAGCAAAGAGCATAAAATTCCAATCAATAGCAGCTTTCCTAGGCTTAGAGATAAAATTTACCCACGTGTATGATACTGGCAGATGCACCTGCTTGTTGTACAATAGGCCATAGCGTATTTCAAAAAATATATATTTTTTCATACAGACAGTGAAAAGTTCACTCTACAGTAGCCCTTTTTTAACCGACAGAGACACACGGTTTCAGATGTAGAATTTCCAGACTCATCATGGAAATTATAACGAGAACTAAAGAAGAACACTAAAGTGGTTAAAGACCATAAGAAAAACAGAGAACAAGGTACATTCACGTAAAAACTGAGCTTGTCAGACCACAAACTGCTTAAAAAAATATACAGCCGTACTAAAAAAAACAAGACAGGTTGGTTTGAGCTGGCTCACATACAGATACACAGTAGCAAGCTCACGCATAGATGAGGATTGTGGGTGACAGTTGAATGGCTGATCAGTGAACAGCAAAGGTAAATACAATTTCAAAATGTTCTAAGATTTTAAGTTTTGCTTATCTCAGCTTTTACTATGAAATGCAGATCCATACATCAGATCCATACAACAGTTCCTAGTGTACAATTAACTTTAAAATAAAGGGTAATAAATGTGTGGGAAGGGTGTATAAATTCTAGGCAAAAGGTCATACCGGTTGTATTTATATCCTTATTGTCCTGCTGTGGTTTTTCCTACGTATTACACGTATAATGAAATATAATTCCCTACTAGGACATTTTCCACATAGTCATCAGCTTCTCCTGTATATCAGATGCTCTTAAGCCAGGTACAGTTATTAGCAATAGTGGCATAATGTTTTACATTTAAAAAAATGATGTATGGTATAGGAATTATTTGACTGCTAATGAAGAAGCATTGTGTTCTAGAGATATTAGATCAGCATAGTTGCATATATAGGGCAGTATATATGCCCATGTTGCTATATACTGTTACAGATAAACCGTGACTGGTCACATTTTTCTGTTGTCATTTTTTTCTCCAGTTTTGTTTGCAGCAGGAATGTAAACTTGCTCCATTGTCCAATTAGGAATGATATTTCCTAGCAAATAAAAAATTGTTTTTATGTACAGTATTGGGCCTTACCATTGGCTGGCAATCACAATCACTTGCAAATTGCTATGCCGATGTGATTGCAATTTCCTATGCAATGTTTTGGAATAAAGCCAGCCATGCCTTGATTCAGGGGACCAAGACTGACTGTTATATAGAACAGCATATCTATTCAACTATAAATTGTTGGAGATAAAACATGACTGGTTGCTCTAGGGGCCAGTAGCCCCAGGATTTCTCCAGGTTGTCTTACAATAGGAGTTTAAACTAGTTATACCCAGAAAGGTTACTACAAAGTAAACTTCGGGGGTTATTTAAGAAGGGACAGCACCAAGTGCCTGCCTCGTAGCGGCAGGCAGCGGCTGGTGAACTCTGGGCGCTGTACGCAAACCACATTTATGAAAGCGAATCTGGTGAGCGACTCTAGCAGCACCATGTAGCCTCCGATGTATTATTACAGGCAGCTCAGCATATAGTGCTGGAGCTCTAGCTTCCAGAGCGGTCGCACTGAGATGGCGTTACCTCTCGCTCCCTGCAGCGCTGTACTGGTGTACATCACATTCATCAATGCTGGCCAGGTTACTACTGCAACTGAGGAGCTATGTTACAGTGCCCGATACCCGCTTACAGCATCTACTAGTGGTCGCTCTAAGCGCCGCTATACAACCGCTCATCTGCTGATACCTGGACTTAGTAATGAATCATCCTCTTAGATTTTTTGTATGTGAGTAAAGATACACACATCTATCTTTTTATGCTTGCTATACAATCAATTTCCCTGGTTGAACTGTAGTTCAAATGACAGCAAGGAATAGGTAAGAACATATATACATACAGTGCTAGGATTTGTCCTCTGGGCCTGCGTTGAGAATACTGGAGGCCTTGAGGTGTTCTGTGTGGTTCCTACATTATCCACTTACTTTCCTGGGGTACAGATATAGTTAGATGAGACTTCCTGACTTTTGTTAAGAAACCTTTAGTGCAGCCCAACCTTGGAACAACATACAGGACAGTATCAACATCTTAATATTACTCACCGGAGAACTCCAACACCCATAGTCATAGTTCAGCCTTTATAAACCTGCTCTGTGGCTCTTGGAAGTTCCTGGATTCTTCCCTTGCACAGCTTCAACTATCAGGCTTCTTGACCTCCTCCTGTTCTTTCTTAGACTTCCACAGCAGTAACTCTACATGACTCCAAAAATAGTGGCCTTCCTAGGAGGCATCTTGAATGGGGATGTCCTATAGTGGAAAACACTTAGGGACTGTCAGTCTTCCTTCCCACATTCCACTTGCCAGTCCAAACAAAGTTTATGGTTCTCCCTGCAGCTACTTCCTTCTTCCCAGCCCACATCCCCCAAAATACGGCTCCAAGCTAGTGTCCAGACCTTCTCCTCACCTGGCTTCTTAGTAAACTGTTAGAAGTAAAAAGGAAGTTATGTGTTTTTTTCTTTATGAGGCCTGAGATGAGTGTAGTTTATAGAATCCACTAGTGGTTCACAACTCTGGTTTTGGGTAACCCTTGTATGCACAATATTCAAGAGTGTTTAACAAATTCCCATATTTGCACATAAGAAATAAATTTACGATGGAATTACCTCTGTAGTAATACTATATATTACATGGCCAGGAATTGCCTTCCGAGGTCTGGGTTGAGGATCCTGGATGCCTTGAGTTGTTCTGTATGGTGAATGCTATATCCATTCTTTTTCCTGATACAGATTTAGACTTCCTGAATTGTTTTTTAAACCTTTATTGCAGCTCAACCACGGCATGGCATACAGGATACTAACCACAGCTTAACATTACTCACTGGAGCACCACAACAACCATAGTCTAGTTCTATTAATGGGGAACAGTCACACAGATACTAAACCTATATGGCACCTGTAACCCTTTTGACCTGTTCCAGCCTTGCTCACTTCATTGGCTATTAGCAGTCCCTGTACTCCTCTCTTGTGAGCTCCAAGCTAGTGTCCAACTCTCCGCTCAACATCTGGCTTCTTAGTAACTGTTGGAAGTGACTTATCTGAATTATCCTTGAAATCCTCCCAACTTGCTTTTGCTCCCAAACCCTAAACTTCCAGAACTGTCACACTACTGTACTTATCTTGAACTATGACTCCGCCAAGTGGTGCCTTAGAATGGACAGGTTGCCTGGGTAGGAGGCCCCTGGTACAAGGAGTTCCCTCTCTAAACCTTAACCTCTGCTTCTGTACTCAACTAGATACCTTCTCTTAAAGTGGACCGTCAACCAGGGGTGATCGCAGTGAGGGACCCCCCCCCCAAAACCCCCAAAAATCTTACCTCCGCCGCCGCCTCCCACGCGCCCCTCTAGACGTGCGCGCGCCCGCGCCGGCCGTTTGTGAATGGCCGGTGTGACAGACTCTCTGCCCCTTTGGACTTTACACAGGTTCATTACTTTCCTTTTCTTAAGCATGTTACAGACTGCCAGTGTATTGATTGATTACGTTATTCATTGTTCTGACTGCCATTGTATTGATTGATTACGTCACAGACAATGGCATTGTTCTGATTGAGTGTATTACAGACGTCTATTGTGTTGCTGATTGCGTCACCGGCAGAGTTGAGGGATTGTGTGCCCTGCTGCTATTGGTCGGTGTGTGGGTCATGCAATGGAGACTTGTGTATATAAGGCCTAGAGTGGCACTAATAAAGTTGACTTCACCTTCACCCTCAATACTGAAGTCCTGTCTCTTATTGGGGGAAACGCTATATTACAATTCACTAGCCCTTGTAAGGGCTGTTCCTGGTTCCTCACGGACGACTCTGGAATTCCAGCAGCACCTCTTACGATTGGGAAATCGGGAAGGGCGGTGAAGCCCTCCGGCGATAAGGGTTATCGCTACAGCCGGCACGGGCGCGCGCTCTGTCAGAGGGGCGCGCGGGCGGCGGCGGACGCGCTGTGTTGTCCGCCGCTGTCAACTGCTTGTCCGTCGGCGGTGATTGGTCAGCACGGCCACGTGGTAGCGTGGTGAGGTGAGTTTTGGGGGCTTTCTCGGGGGTTTCAAACAGCGGGGCACCCTTAATCGGGGTGCCCCCCTGAAGTGGACCAAAACCCAGGATAGTCAAAATCCTGGGTGTTGGTCCACTTTAATTTCCTGAGATAGGAAGACCCTCCATGTAGTGCAAGGACCAGAGGATACTAGGATTGGTAGAAATCCTCCCTTTCTTTCAATGTTACTCTATAGCCCTGTACTTCTACCAAGTGCTCTACTGGTCTGGTCCTCACCTGGACTGGGCCCCTCGATGTGATGCTTGGAAATTGGCAGCCTTGGCACATGCTCCTGGATTGAGGAAGGTCCTTCCTCTGATTCTCAACCCTGGTTCCTGTAATTCCTCTGTTCTTCATTCTACTCAATACTGTAAATGTAACAGTTTAATTTTCTAACTGTTGCATCTCTGTAGCCTCCCTGCTACTTGTATGTACAGTAAGTAAGCACGGTATGTATGTACTTGGCAAATAAAGCTTTGCAGTCTTCCATGGGGGGTGGGGGTGCACAGAATGGAAGGAATGTTTCATATTTCGTTGAGCACCCAAACCTGATCTAGATTGGACCCACTTTCTCTGACAACCTTCACTCCCCAAGCACCTCACTTGATAACTCTCTAGCACTGGCCAGTTGAATGAATCCTACTTGGTCTACAGTGTATACTATAAAATGGGCCAAGCACATAGGAAGTGTCACAGCAGTGTTTTTTCAATTGACTGTATCACTGAATCCATTCAAACAGGGGTAGATTGTATATAGTAAAACCCCTCCTGTCTTATCTAGGTTCTTCTAAAGCAGGTGGAAAGATTCAGGTCACACACACACAGATGTATTGAGTATATGTAACTTAGGAGCTATTTTCTGCATCTGAAGCTACTTATCCTCAGTATTTCTACAATACTCCTGTACCTTGTGAACCGAAACATTTTTACCTAAGTGTGGTCCTGCCTACAAAGGTTACCCAAAACCACTAGTGTAGTCTGTAAATTACACTCATCTCAGGCCTTATCAAGATACCACATAACATAACACATAAAATGCCTTTGCTTTTTCATTTCAATTTAAACTAAAAAAAAAAATATTTCAGGGCAAGCTTAACTTGTTTTTGTGAACAACCTTCAACCATATGATGAAACCTGCAGCTTTAGGAAAATATTTTCTTTAATGGTATTAGGTTTACCCTATCTGCTTTAGTATCTTTAGTATTGGAGACACAGAATAACCCCTTATAGAATAAAGAAAGAAAAGAGAAGAAAAACAAGGGATAAGTGAATTTAAAGAGAGAAGATGGGCATATGGAAAAGGGAGCGTGCGAGAAGGAGGAACTGTGGAAAAAGAGAGAGACAAAGAAGGAGGGTGTGTGATAAGGAGAGGGTGTAAATAAAGAGTAAGAAGGAGCGAGTGTGAAGAAGAGAGAGAGAAAGAGAACAATGGGTTGTATAAAAGATAGGGGGAAAGCGAGAGAAGGAGGGGGTCTGGAAGAAGGAGAGAGCAAAAGAGAAGAGGGATGTAGAAAAGTGAGAGAGAGAGAGAGAGAGAAAGAGGGGGTGTGGAAGAGAAAGAGAGATAAAGATAAAGGAGGAGCTGTAAAGAGAGATAGAAAACAAATGGATTTGTTTGAAAGAGAGAGAAAGATAAGGATGTAGAAAGATAGAGAGAAGGATGGGGTGTGGAAGAGAAAGGGAGAAAGAAAATGACAGGATGTAGAAAAGAGAGAGGGTGCGAGAGAGGGGGAGTGTGAAAGAGAAATAGAAAAACAAAAAGAAGGAGATAGAAAAAGAAGGAGAGGGTGTGTAGAAGAAATAAAAACAAGACAGGGGAAAAAGAAATGAATGGGGTGTTGAAAAAAGAGAGAAAGAAGGCAGGAATGTGAAAAAAGAGCGAAAAGAGATACTGTGAAAAGAAAGAGAGGTGGAGATGTGACAAGAGAGGGAGAGGTGGGATGAGGTCCCATGTAACCTAAATGCTGGCCATGACTATGTACAAGTAGAAACAACACCAATCGGGATGCTGTACCACAGCACCACTCCCTCACTAAAGGGCTGCACAAATAAAGTATATTAAATGTTATTGATACATAAAAACATACACTAGACACTTTAAAAAGTGTAGACAGAAGGGGTCAAAATGCCAAAATGATCACAATCAAATAACAATAAAAAGTACCACGGAGATAATATATATAAACAGCCTGGGTCCAAAAATACAAAAATAAGTATTGCACAATAATAATCAGTACTGTAGAAGGGTGTCTCAACAGTCACAAATTCACAATAAAACTTGAACACAAAACAAAATTCCTGCCGCATCATGCATACCATAAATGCGACCGGACAGGTGTGAATGTAGCCTAAAGGACATGTATGATTTGCTTGCTGGTGGAGGGTCAGCATTCTGCTCAATCAAACCCTAAAGTGGAACAGAAGCGACCAGGTAGATTCCAGGGCCGGCCATTGGCTTTCCACACGGGGCATCCCAATTTGCTGTGTGAAGCTCCCCATAATGGCATTGGTAATCGCTTTCCTCTCCCCAATCCAATGGTGCATTTGCTGGCTCTCGTCCAATGAGAGCCATCTATGTCAAGCGTACGTGTGCTACTGCCCCAGCCCTTCTGTTCAGGGGATGCGGCAGTGTGCGCTCCACATTGAAGTCTGATTGGCTGCACATTCGCCATAGAAATGAATAAGAGGTGAGTTGTACGGGGCATTCTGGGGGGTTTCACACAGCTGGGCATGACAATTCGGGGAATGGAACAAAACACGGGACAGTCAAATTCACGGGTTTTGTTCCTCTAAAATGAAAAGGGCAAAACTTGTCCAAAAATGTTAGGGGGGGTTAACATCTGTGTGTAATTCTAGATGTCGCCTTTAACAGAATAATATAATGCGTGTTGAAGAAATTCCCTTTTTGTTTCAGTATAACATCTTTATTCTGTTAAAGGAAAACTTTTGCTTTACATACAGTTTTTTATGCATAGTAAAAGGGAAATACATTATTTGGCTAAAGGCGCCTCTGATGTTATTATTCGGATGATGTACCTGACATGTTGTTCCTATGCATTCTGGGGGCACTTGGCTGCTTTAGTTGCTTGGAACCTGGGGGATGTAGAACCAGACTATTGCAAACTATTTGGCAGAACAGCATTAGAAGAGAATAGAGGCAGCTTCAGCTTGTCACTATTAACAAGGCAATACAAGGAGCTGGCAGAAGACTTTCATTCCTTTCATAGGACAGGATGGAGGGGGTCATTCACATTTGGAAGAAAGGTGATCACTTCATGAGGGTAGTAAGAGATTCTCTACAGTAAGAGCAATGACACTTCTAGGTGCCAATTTCAATAATTCAGCACGACATGTAAAACTGTTTTAACTACAAATTTGAATCTTAAACCAGGATCTGATTTGGCTGTTGACTAGATGGACTTTTCGTTTAGCTTTTTTATGCCGTACAAGTCTCAGATACCATTAAATTTTATGCTTCCCGTGATATAAGAATTTGTCATAATGCAAAAGTAGACCTTTATTACTTTCATCTTTAATTACATTACATTATAGTAGCTAATTAGATCGGCAACATGGTTATGACCTGTAGAGGTCACTGTGCCATTCAGATTGTATTACACTGATGGCTGTGTGTGACAGATACAACCTGCGCTGCTTCGGGATTCACAGGATAGTCACTTGTTCAGCTTTGAGATCATTACCTATTTACCACTGTGTAAGCAGATCATTTAAAGTGGACCAAAACCCTAAACAACAATTTGCCCCCAATTTGTTTTGAAATGAGCATCTTATTTAGAAATCCTGTGTTTGTGTAACCCCCCCGTGAACGATTGAAATCTTACTTTTCTGACATTTCCACGACACATGTGTAGACTCTCGTCCAATCAGCGCTTTATGCCCTGCTTATTAATGTGCAGCATAAATCTCTGTTTAGAAACAGAGCTCCGCATAGGGAGTCGGTAGGGAACGCATCCCGAGTTCTCCTGCAGTCTGAGGCCCTTATTTAACAAGGGATAGCGCCAGGTAGCGAATGGTGAGCGAACAGTAATGACGCTCACCGCCACGAGAACGCCGGCTCCCCTCCGCAATCACACATTTATCAAGCCGATTCTGATTAGCGACTGACAGAGCGCCAGATAGCGAATCATTCATCATTATTCCAGCCTCACCCCACAGCGCCAGGGAGCGACCATGAACAGCGACAGGTATGACCTCTCGCTACCTGGCGCTCTTCAATGCATTTCAATGGAGCAATCTTTAAATATTCATTGCTATTATTATTTATTTTTTTTGTTAAATGTCAAAAATTCTGTGACCACTTCTGCAATGTTAGATATTTTTTTTAAGCTAAAAAAAATAAAATAAAATTTGTGCAGAATTGATATTACAGGTCTGATATTAATGTATTCATATTACAAAATGTTTTGAAAAACATGTTTTTTTTTTCTAAAAATATGGTTGTTTGGGGGTTAAAAACTACTTTTAACCCATCGCCGCCAGCGCTCTGGGGTTTAAACAAGCATTTCACAGCGCGAGAATTTTGGAGAGTGATTTGTTAATGAATATGCTGGGAGCCGTTCGCTATGGCCATTCGCTGTCATGCGCTCCCATACAGCGCGGAACCTGTCAAACAGCGACTCATAACCCCGTATTCAACATTACCGCACACCGACTGGGTCGCTGTCAACAGCCGAACAACGGCCAAGCACAGCGAATACTAGTGAGCGCTGTGAAAATAACGCTACTGTCGCTCATCTGTCGCTATCTGTCGCTATTAATGAATCAGCCTGTTACTTTTCTGACATTTCCACGACACATGTGCAGACTCTCGTCCAATCAGCGCTTTATGCCCTGCTTATTAATGTGCAGCATAAATCTCTGTTTAGAAACAGAGCTCCGCATAGGGAGTCGGTAGGGAACACATCCCGATTTCTCCTGCAGTGTGAGTCAATCTGCCTCCCCCAGCCTATCTGAATGAGCACCGGAGCACATGTCAGCCATGAAATGCTAGGGACAAGACTACAGGCTGTGGGCTCACCATAAGGAGTTCATATATACCGGTAACTATTATAAATACCATTAAATGGTGCGACAGCCCAAATCCACTATATAAAGCAACTGCGCCCGTCCAGGGGAGTATACAGAGCCAATAAAAATGGGACACAGCGGAGCGCTCTGCTGCATGTTTTTGGCTGTATTATTATAAATACATTCTAGCTGTATAACCTTTGTGTCTTTTTCAAGCAAAAGGTGAGACCACAAAAAAGCTAAGATTTGCAGCAATCTCGAGGGATTTCATACATCTGATTTTGGATGCCTCAGAAGATCCACTTTAAAGTGGACTAAAACCCACGCCGATCTAAAAGATTCCCGGGCCGATCAATTCCCTCTCTCCGGGGGATCCAAAATCAGGAATACCTCATACACTTAACTTGCTTACCAGTCCAACGGCGCATGCGTGAGCCACGGCCGCATCCCCGCTATCCCTCTAGCAGGCTGCGTGTCTGCACCAGGCGTTTGTGAGTGGTCGGCGCGGGCATGCTCCCTGTTAGAGGGAAGCTGGGGTTGCGGTCCCCTGAGCACTCAGAGCCGCTGGCCTTAGGCGAAGGCTTAGACGACGCAACGTCAGCGGCTCCGAGCGCACTGATTGGACGAGCGGCCCCACATTGTGCCCTAGGGCCAGGAAGAGGTGAGTTGCGCTCGGCGGTCTTGGGGGTTTCACACCCCCCCCCATCAGGGTGCCTCAGGGGAAAGGACCAAAACCCACGATAGTCAAAATCCTGGGTCTTGGTACACTTTAAGGGAGCTCTGTTGTGAAAAAATGGTCTAACAAAACAAATCAGAATAAATTTGCTAGATGCCAAGATATGGGGTGACTTATACACCCTGCATCATAGGTTCCAGCCA
The DNA here is from genome assembly GCA_027917425.1 of Gastrophryne carolinensis. Classification (NCBI taxonomy): domain Eukaryota; kingdom Metazoa; phylum Chordata; class Amphibia; order Anura; family Microhylidae; genus Gastrophryne; species Gastrophryne carolinensis. Next base: position 110,436,343 of record CM051236.1, on the reverse strand, counting down.
TGCTGATTCTTCCATGTCGATGAGGAATGGGGTTCACAAACCTGTCAGCCCTGTTTTTTCTAACTTCCAGTATACGGGGAAAATAGAAGTAGACTAATTTTGTATGTCCCATGGTTCTACAGGAGGATGGCCATCCCCAATTTGGAATGCCCAGGTGTGGGGGTTAAAGTGGACCAAAACCCAGGATTTTGACTATCCTGGCTTTTGGTCCTTGCCCCCGGGGCACCCTGATCTGGGATGCCCAGCTGTGTTAAACCCCCCAGGTCACCCGATCTGACTAACCCTTCCCCGGTCCTACGGTGAATGCGCCGCCTCTTGTCCAATCAGCACGCTCAGATTCGCTAAGTGCTCATCTCAGGTGAGAGGATCCGAGCGCACTGGCGGCCGCATCCCCTGCTACCCTCTAACAGGTAGAGTGCCCATGCCGTCCATTCACAAATGCCTGGCGCGGGCACATGCCCTTATAAAGGGATAGCAGGGATGCGGCCACTGCTTGCGCATGTGCCATTGGACGGGGAAAGAAGGGGAGTACCGGGCTACCTTAAAGGTTTCACACAGCGGGGCATCCCGATTCTGGATGCCCTCGGGGAGGAGGGAATCTAGATTGCAGGGCTGTTGGGGCGTGGATTTTGGGTGCAGTAAAAGGGTACGTCCACTTGGAACTGTATTTTTTGTGCCAAAAGGATGTGCTCAACGTGTTGGACTGATCTAATGGGTTTTTTTCTATGTTAGAAAATGTGTGTTTTATGGAAGCCATTTTCACAACCAGCAATCGGTCGCTGTTGGCAATGTACATCAATAAGAGAGAACACACAGAACACTGCTGCTATGGCTGCTGAGGTGAGGGAGATCACTCAGTCTCACACATGCCCAGCACCAGTGTTCTGTGTGTACAGGCCTCACATCTCTCTTCTTAGTACTCAGTGTAAGTTGCCAATGGCAACAGATTGGAGATAGTAAGAATTGCCTCCATAAAACACACATTTTCTAACAATCAGCTCAGCACCTTATGGGCATCATTTTGGCACACAAAAACACTTTCAAAGAGCCAAAAATCTACAGTTTGGTCCTTAAAGGGTAAGTCCACTTTCAATGGCATTTTTGGACGTTTCCATTATTGTGTGCCAAAATGATGTCTTTAATGTGTTAAGCTTATATGTTATTTTTTTTTCTATCTGTTTGCAACTCAGTGTTATAAAAGAAAACTGTTTTCCCTAGCAACTTTGTGTTTACCATGGCAATGTACATCTATCGGTGGATCAGAGACTTTCTCACTCTAGCTTGCTAATTGTCTGATTGGCTAAGACACAGACAACATGTTTAACCCATTCTGCTGTAATTCAACTTATTCAGATAGAGAGGATCCAATCTTGTATTCCAGTAGCTAAAGGGTTACTGGGAGCATTCTCAGCGGGGAAAGTTCATTACGGCTGCTTGACTTAGGCAAGGCTGCTAACGTGCTCAGCTGTTACATTGGAGGGATTCTGGAATATGTAGTCAGTATTCTTTACTCAATGCCACAAAAACCACTCCCATCTTAGGATCACAGCCACATAGGGATAGAGGAAACTTGGAAAGTAAATCACAGGTCTGGGGGCACAATCCTAACACAAATGTCTACCAGCAGCTGCACTGTTCTGGATCACTAACACGCCTGGCCAAAGCCATTTCATTATTATTTGAAATGTGTGTTTTTGAAGCGGCTGAGGCTGTGCCTATCAGATAATGGAGCTATTTACGGAAGTCAGTATACGGCTGCAAGTGAAGTCATGATAAGCTGTGTTTTGCTGGTGCGCATTTAATAAGGGTTACTCAATAACAGCGGCCAGGAAACAGGCCTGAGAGTGTGTTTGGGTTAATGGGCGGAGGAAATGCCAGGCTAGAACTTGCAGAGGTTGGAGTCATTGTAGCAACAATTACCTAAAAGAGAGTTCAGCGGATGTGTTCTATTTAGTCTTACGTGGGAGCTATTGCTTAAAGTGGACCAACACCCAGGATTTTCACTATCCTGGGTTTTGGTCCACTTCCGCGGGGCACCCCGATGGGGGGTGCCCCGATGCGTGAAACCCCCCAGAATGGCAGAAAAAACTCACCTCACCCCGCTCCTACGGCGTATGCGCGGGCCTCGTCCAATCAGCTCGCTCAGAGCCGCTGTGGTATGCACGTACAAGGGACGGGTAACCACAGCGGCTCCAAGCACGCTGGTGGCTGCTTCTCGCGCTTCCCTCTAACAGGGAGCGCGCCCGCGCCGGCCATTCACAAACGGCCAACGCGTGCGCCATTGGAACGGGGGTAAGGTAAGGTGAATGGGGCGTCCTGGGGGGTTTCACACAGCGGGGCATACCGATTTCAGATGCCCCGCGGGGGCGGATCTGATCGGCCCGGAAATCTTAAAGATTCCCGGGCTGATCAGCCAGGGTGTTGGTCCCCTTTAAACCCACTATGGGCTGTAACTCACAGATTTTAACAATGGCTGATGAGGTGCATGTGGATCCCCTTTAGGTAACATTGAATATTTTGGCCAAAACAGCTGGTTTGCAACTTTTGTTCTCAAAACTTTCCTTACCGAGAAGCGCAGGTGATATCTGTGCATATAATGGTGCGTAACTAATCGTACGTTTTTGTTTCAGTTTCAAGATGTGTTCTAGGGCTTACAGTTACAAAGGTGTGAATGAAGCCTTGGGTTAATTGCTGGTAACTGCCAATCAGAAAAGAGCTAGGAATAATTCACACCTCTGAACTTTTGAAATACATTTGGCCAAACCCCTGCCAATGCTCCATTCTTATGGTGTAGAACTAGAAATGGATATTTTTACAATTTGAATTGTCCTGAAACACAGATTTTTTTTTACTGTCCCTCACTGTGGCAATAAATGGAGGAGGTGGAGCTTTAAAGCTAAAACAGGCGCCATTATCTGGGATTAGAGTGAAGCAGGAGCAGTTAAAATTGGCAAAATGCACTCTTTATAGGGGGAGCAATTCAGGGGATGCTAGTTAAAAATGTGGATTTGGGTTCGCTTTACAGTGGATGACACCTCGATGGGGCTGGTCCTGGAGTCTAAAACATTCCAGGGCTGGCCGCTAGTCTGCCCTCTGGGCATCCTATAGTGGGATGCCCCGCTGGGTGAAATCCCTGTATACTCACCTTTGACTTCGATGATACATCTTTATTTGTTATCTCTGTATTTGCTCAAATGTATTTAAGGTGGACTAAAACTCAGGATTTTGACAATCCTGGGTTTTGTCTTTGCCTTTTCGGTCACCCCGATCGGGGGTTCCCCGCTGTATGAAACCCCCCAGGTCACCCGATCTCACTTACCCTTCCTTGGTCCTACGGCACATGCGCTGCCTCTCATCCAGTCAGCGCTTGGATCCGCTCCGGCACCTTCGTCCGAAAGCTGGCCTAAGGCAAGCGGATCCGAGCGTGCTGGCAGCCGCATCCCCCGCTACCCTTTAAGAGGGAGCGTGCCCACACCGGCCATTCACAAATGCCTGGCGCGGGCACGTGCCCTGCTAAATGGATAGCGGGGATGCAGCCGTTGCTCGCACATGCGCCGTTGGACCAGAAAAGAAGGTGAGTTTTTGGGTGACCTGGGGGGTTTGACACAGCAAGGCATCCCGAATCTGGATGTCCCAAGGGGGGCAAGTATGCCTGCCCTGAAGTCTCATAGTCTTATAGACTCCAGGGTACATTCTGGTCCTCTTTAAAATCCTTGCCCAGGCACACACAAACTTCCTCCACCTTTATCCCAGTGTAACAGTGTAAATGAGCCATCTCTGTTGCCACATTACTATATTACTTTTAATATTATTATTTATTTAAATAGGGGGGAGGATAGAAGGTCAGAGGCAGGCTGCGTCTCGGTTAAAAGCATTGGATTAGAGATGAAATTTAAGGAGACCACATTTGACTACAGTGTCGGATCCTGTAGAAGTGAGTGTGTTGCTTGGGTGGGGGGTTAAGTAGTGGTTTTGACTGCCTAGGAAAGCTACTGGCCACTCGTTTTACTTTTGGTCCCCATACCACCAATGAAACTGCATTCTGCTGGCCATCTGTTAGGACTGGCATGAATGGGGTCTTAAACCAGCGATCCACCGTCTGTCTCTGCTCTGTCGGTCCACTGCTCCAGCCACTGTGATGTTTGCTGTGGTTTGGTTTTTCCCCTGGGTCCTAGAGCTGTCTTGTTTAACCTCACCTGGCATGTGTTGGCCGCGCCCCTGTGTTGGATCATTGCTTTGTTATCCAGGCTGTGCTCTCCAACCCTCTGCTATACCTTTTTGTCATTGTGGGGCCCATGGTCTTCCTGAAGCTTGCAATTGACTCTTGGGCCTTCTGGTATCCTGATTTGGGGCTCAGGTCTTTCTTGTCCTAGCTGGGCCTACGGCTCTTCCATCCTGATGTGTCCTATTGTCTGTGCTGGGCCCACTGCCCTTCCATTGCCTGTGCTGTCTGTGCTGGGCACACAGCTTTTCTATTGTCTGTATAGTGCAGCCCATCCAGTGACTGTGCTGCTGTTTGTGCTGGACCCACGGTCTTCCATTGTCAGTGCTATTATCTGCCCTGAGCCCACGGTACCTCAAGGTCCGTACTTTTGTCTCTACTGTGCCCACAGCCTTCAATTAACTGCACTGGGGCCCAGTTTCTCTACTACCTGCACTGGGGCCCCGTTTCTCCACTACCTGCACTGGGTCCCAGTTTCTCCACTACCTGCACTGGGGCCCAGTTTCTCCACTACCTGCACTGGGTCCCAGTTTCTCCACTACCTGCACTGGGGCCCAGTTTCTCCACTACCTGCACTGGGGCCCAGTTTCTCCACTACCTGCACTGGGGCCCAGTTTCTCCACTACCTGCACTGGGGCCCAGTTTCTCTACTACCTGCACTGGGGCCCAGTTTCTCCACTACCTGCACTGGGGCCCAGTTTCTCCACTACCTGCACTGGGTCCCAGTTTCTCCACTACCTGCACTGGGGCCCAGTTTCTCTACTACCTGCACTGGGTCCCAGTTTTTCCACTACCTGCACTGGGGCCCAGTTTCTCCACTACCTGCACTGGGTCCCAGTTTCTCCACTACCTGCAGTGGGTCCCAGTTTCTCCACTACCTGCAGTGGGTCCCAGTTTCTCCACTACCTGCACTGGGGCCCAGTTTCTCTACTACCTGCACTGGGGCCCAGTTTCTCCACTACCTGCACTGGGGCCCAGTTTCTCCACTACCTGCACTGGGTCCCAGTTTCTCCACTACCTGCAGTGGGTCCCAGTTTCTCCACTACCTGCAGTGGGTCCCAGTTTCTCCACTACCTGCACTGGGGCCCAGTTTCTCTACTACCTGGACTGGGGCACAGTTTCTCCGCTACCTGCACTGGGTCCCAGTTTCTCCACTACCTGCACTGGGTCCCAGTTTTTCCACTACCTGCACTGGGGCCCAGTTTCTCTACTACCTGCACTGGGGCCCAGTTTCTCTACTACCTGCACTGGGACCCAGTTCTGCTGTTGTTGGCACTGGGGCCCAGTTTCTCCACTACCTGCTCTGGGACCCAGTCTAACCACTGCCTACACTGAGGCCCAGTTTCACCACTTCCTATACTGGGGCCCAGTTCCCCAGTTGACTGCCCTGGGACCCAGATCCTCTATTGTCGGCTTCAGGGCCCAAATCATCCATTGTCTTCATTGGGGCCCAGACCATTTGTTCTTGTCTTGTGTACGTCTACCCTGTGTTTCACCACCCTCAAGTCTGCGACCACCAAAGGACTATCAGGGGCCTGTGTACCCTCCACCTCTAGGAGCGCTGCTGAAGAACTGGGTTGATTTTGTGCTCTCCAAGAACCGGACCTCCCACACCTCTTCTGTTTGGCAGCTTACCTCTTTGGTGGCACAGGTGGGTTGTTAGTCCTCCATCCACTATGTTGCTAGTCCTGTACCCATATCCAGACGCCCGCACTAGGGAATCCCCAGGCCTCCCGGGATGTTCAGCCCATGGCCTCTACGGATGAATTAACTGCCTGGCTGAGAGCCGCCTCCCTGTCCCTGTCCAAGTAATTCCACTGTTTGGTCCCCTAACCATGTCCAGACACCAGCACCAGGGAATTCCCAGGCCTCCCTTAATTCGCCTGGATGTGACACCATCATGATCCCCGCCCCCTACATACCCCACGCTTTCTAAGCTTTATCATTATTGCATGAACACAGACACATGCACAGGGCCAGCCTTAGAGACAGTGTCACCATGTGCAAGATTTAAGGATGGCGCCCCCCTCCAGACAACAGAGGACACACAGAAAAGTGTGAGACAAGGAGATGGGGCAAAAAAAAACAAAAGGAATACTGAGCGTGGAAAAGAGAGAACTAAGAGGGAATGTGGAAATAAGATCGGATGAAGGAATTTAAAAGAAGATGAAAAGAGAGGATGAAATGTGGAAAAAGAAAAGATGAGAAAATATAGAAAAATATAGGATCACATAGAAAGTGAGAGAGAAGGAGACTTAAGTATGTGTCAATAAAGATAAAAACAATGTGGAAATGAGAGCAAGAGAATGTGGGAAAATGAAAAAGTAGAGGGAAATACGAGAGGGAGAGAGGAAAATAAGCAAAGAAAGAGAGAGAAAAAAGAAAGCTAGAGTGAAAGAAAGACAAAAAAAAATGGAGATAAAACGAGAACAAGAGACAGAGGAAAAAAAATAGAGACAGAAAGAAAGAGAGCAAGAAATTGGAAAGAAAGAAGGAGGGAAGGGGAAAAAAAGAAAATGTTTAGAAGCTGAAAAGAGAGGCAGATGGTAGATAGTTGACAAGAGAAAAATGGAGGATATGTGTGTATACAACATGAATAAGGCCGGGGGTATGAAAAGAGAGGAGAATGAAGGGATCATAACATAAAAGACAAAGAAGGAGAAAGGGAAATTCAAGAAGTAGGAGAAAGGTAAAAAAAGAATGATAAAGAAATTATATATACACACAGAGAGGTTGAGGTTGCGCCCTGTGTGACTGCACAGCTCGCACAGCCCAAAGGTCATCTCTGCACGTGTAGACATACTTCAGAAAGCCTCAGTGTTATTATGTTTTAAGGTCACAGATGAATGAAATGACTTTTCAACAGTTTGCAGATATAGACAATTCCTAATAAGCAAATAGCTGTTTTACGCAAATGGCTTATGCAGAAGAAGATTTGTGCGCAAGCACTTTGTGTTTGCTCGGCTCTTTCAGGAGAGTTGAGTTCAATGCCCTTGCTGCTAACCCATAATTAGGTCCTTGTATGTGTTTTCATAGGGCTTATTGTCTATCCACACTTAAACCGGACAAACAGAGTGTCACAGTTGAAAAAAAAGGTAGCGGCCATTTTGGAGCTTCCTCTCCCAGCATCTCAGCTCAATAACTGACAATGCACAGTAACAGGAAGCTCAGCAGCACTTCCTGTTTGCAGGTGGCCTGCAGATGCATGAGCCGCCATTTTGTTTCTAAAATTTACCGGAGCAGGAGTTAGAAAATGCTAAATTAATTTTATGTGCAGCAATCTAAATTGCCCTGGGCAATTCATATTCATATGGGCAATGTTTGTGTTGGTCTGGTTTAAGTCATTTTGACCGTTGGTCCGCTTTAAGCAACAGAAGCGCTCAGGATTATAATTTTTTAATTGATTGCACATTACTTATTTTTCTACATAAAGCAGTGTGATGTAATAAACAATAGAGAGGATTATTTTATCTTTTGCTGTGGGACAATTTTTAAGGTATATTTAGGTGCTTTTTACAATAAGTATTTTTTTTCACATTTTTCATATCCTGACTCACCAGATGGCAGTAATATAAATCCTGTAGACAGCTCCACGTTCCTTGTGTGGGTCTGTGATGTTTCCCTTACTCCATAAAGGTTGGCAGATAGCTTACTCAACTGCTCGTGGATCATGTGGAATACATTTCAAAAGCTTTATTTCAGTACAGAATCTTGCAGCAAAACTTCTTACATCAGAAATCTTGACATGTATGTTCAATACAGCAGGAAACTTGTGATGTAACCCATACAACAGCAGTAGGTAGAAAGAGCATAGCTGCAGAATGGAGCAGCAGGTGTGCAATGCTTGGATGCCAAACTGGAAATGGCTGAGGGAGAGAGGAAGAAGGGAGGAGCTACTTGCATTGCAGCAAAACTAAGGGAGCCAGGAAGGGAAAAGGGGGATTAAAGGCACACTGCTCAGCCTAGTTAAGTAAATTAACATTATAGTAAACAGTTACCCCAGGTAATGTAAAACACACGCTGTGGGACATGACATCTCACAAAGTCAAAACAAAACTGAATAATATATTGGGCTGCTTTTTTCTATGTCTTACATCTGTAGGTTTACAAAGAAGCAAGCCGCCTAAGGTGGTGACCCATGTTGGACCTGAAATAGTGTACTAAACAATGCCAAACAGCTAAGAAAAATGGGTCTAGCCCAGGGGTGGAGCTTGGGAGCCACAGGTGGCTTATGGACAGCTTATGTGCAGCTGATAACTGCTAGCACACTGTTGAGACTAGGTATGGTAATGCAGAGCTCTACCGTTCATCTCTTTGGAACTGGTTGATTCACTTATGGAGGGCAAGTATTTTACGGGGCAAGTGTGATGCTTTAAAGTACATTACTGTGTCTGTATTTGGAAACGTTTTCAGTTGTTTCCTGTTAAATGGCTTCTAGGATCTATCTGTGTCGAGCATGTCTTCTTTCTTTGTCTGTATGTGCCATGTAAATATTTTCTGTTTCTCCATCCACTTTCAGCCTTGAGGTAGAAGGGCCACAAGCCTGAAAAACGTGTCCACAAGTATTCATGTATAGTATTGGGCAAGTCCGAACCGCAAAGTTCGTGTTCGTAGCAAACTTTGGGAGTTCAGACTTCAGCCAGAAGTGTTTGAGTTCTGCGTTTGGCCAAACTCATTCTGATTAGACATATCTGTGGCAAATTTGCTAAGCCTTTTAACCTACTGTAAATGAAAATCCAACGCAAATGCTGTAAGTGCTTCTATATGATGTGCCGCAGAGCCTGTAACTTGGAGAACCAACAGGACCATAATAAGCACAACAAGCGCCGCTGGAGACAACAGACTTTTTGGAACTTGTTGGGGTTTGCTGGATTGTCTGCAGAATTTGAACTGTCTAAAATTTGATTTCAAATTCACCTAAATAGCAGCGTCTAGGCCTTATTCCAGTACAGTTCTGTTAAAGCATCACTAGAGCTTGACTGGGTCTTTTGAAAAAAAAAATCAACTAATGTAAAATAAAAAAAATCTCTATCTGAGCTTAGGTCAGTGTGAATGTTGCTGATGGATACATAGTAACTGAGCCATTCTTTACCACTTGCTGTGGGAGTGACAGGCTGTCACTTCCACAACAAGCGGTGAGGAATAACTTAGTCATTATGTATCCATTAGCTTATTTTTATTTAACAGGGGCATACTGGCCATAGTGATAGCCAGAATGATTCCCAATAGGCTGTATTGACTTGGGGTTGGCTGGGCTGGGTCTCTCCTCTTACCTGGAGCTTGTGCAGTTGCTTCAGTAGATTGCAGCTTCAAATACCCCCTAATTTTCCAACCTCCAAAAATTGGCTCCCTAGCCCCACTGTTCCCTTCCAACCAAGATACCACAACCTATGTTGTGTCCCTGCAGTGCTTTAGCCTAATATCTATGGGGGGCATACCCACCGCTGCTACATCATCTTCCTCTGCAATGCTAAAGCTTTAGTACCATCACTTTAGGATTAGCCCATTACCCAACTGCCTATGATCTCTCCCTGCAATAATATAGCCTCAGCTATGGAGCGGACACATTGACAGGCTGGGTCAATGCATTGACAGTGGGGCTCAGTTAGGATATCATGGAATCCCAGGCCCCAGTCCACCCCTAGCTCTAGTGACATCTATTGGCATAAGTCTGAGATCAGGCAACAAGGAGCTCACCTGAAGCCTGTTAGATGTGCCTTTCCTCCATTTGTCACAGCACGCCTTATATGCTGTAGCAAGACTCCAAAATTAGCACCACCTTTCAATTCCATTCCTCTACAACCACGCTCCAAAAGAGGCTGCATGGCCACCTCTACCCCTCTGCACTCCCAACAATGAGGCTTGCTCACACTGGGAGTGTTTAGAGACGCGGTGGCCCTGCAACTTGCAGAAATTCGAAGTGTGGTTGAGGAAAAATTAAAAACACAGGAAAGAAGAAAAAAGACTTGCTACAGCATCTACGGCATGCTGTGGAAAATATAGAAGGGGGCCATGGGACAGGCTTCAGGTGAACTCCTTGCTGCCTTATTATCGCCATTGCCAGGGCTTTCCCTTAACATTGATACCACTTCTTGGCTAACTCAATAGATTGAAAAGGTAAGATATCTTATGCAGACATTATGACATACTACCGATACAGTAAGTTTTAAAAAACTTTTTAATACAAAGCATTACTTTAGGAGCTCCTAAAGTCCCTAATCATGTAAGGTGGTTGCATTATTTCTTTATAGCTGAGGGGTGGGCCCAAGAAAGATTTTCCCTGGTGGACCATAGAATGATTTCCTGTGGTGGACCATAGAATGATTTCCTCTTGTAGGCCGCTGAGATTGAACAGGTATGATCCTGTTGTTATACAGTCAGCTCTGCTGAAGACAGTGCACTGCCCACCTGGCCTCAGTGCAGACCCCTATTTTCAGTCACTGAGGAGCATGCGCCGTTCCTCTGACAGATCTAGCCTGAGGGGGGTCAGGCTGCTATAAATATCCAGGACTTTAGGTGTTTCACGTTTCCAAAGCAAATACAAAGGGTTTACAGTGTCAACATTGCGCAGTTTCCAAGGACGTATTCCTTTTCCTTTCGACTGAAAACTTTGACTGACTTATACAGCACTTTGTTCTTATGGTAAATCTAGAAGTATTTCATTGTATTTTTTTTCGAAAAGCAGAGACATTTGGAATGGCGCTTGACTGTGTCATGTGTACCTCAGACATGATTAAGATGAGCCTGAAGCATATTTAGCATTGTTCTAGATCAAATGGTTGTCTGATTGTGCTTAAGCCATTAGTCAAAGACTGTCTGAGCTAAAGGTTAGGATAGAAATAAACCACAATGTGACTCCACTGAGAATAAATTTCCTTTCTCCCAGCCCCGTGCATTGTTAAGTGGACATATATACAGAGACTGGAGCAGGAGTCACACAAGCAGGAAGTGAAATGTTTACAAGGCCCTCTAAAAATAAATACTCAGAGAATGCTTACATGATGATGTACCGAGAAAACTCTTTTAATCAGCGCTGAAGTGAATAGTTATATTGTTCTTTTACTTACATTCATTTGTAACAAATAAACACAGCCATACAGCTTATTTTTAAAATATACTGTAAGGAATGCCAAGACTTTAAAGCGAGGCTAACAGAGCACTATTAGTGTATGATTAATGAGGCAGATTTTTCCTAAGTAAAACTCTAGTATAGCTCCAGGGCATCATCAAAATGATCTAGGCCCCATTTAGCTTGTATGTTAGTCCACCCTAGGAACCCGTTAAGCCTAAATGTTTAACCCCCACAGCCGCTTTTTATGCCTTCCTCTTCCAAGTCTATCCAGCATTTCCATTCATTTAGAGCCTCTACCTACACTATTCAAGGGTGGAGGGGCCATAGGGAGACCCAGGATGATTACTGGTGGGCTGCACTGCTGCTTCTAACATCCCCATCCAATCCCTGCCTTCCTAGTCTCCCCCACAGCCCCACCTGTACCCGAACTTATTGTACCTATCCAACTAAGACACCCCAGCCCATGTTCTGCCCACCCCCATGATATAGCACCAAAGCCCTAGCATCATGGGTGGAGGACCATACCCACCCCTGCCAAACTATCTGCAATACTAATGTTCAGTGCTGGATTAAGCATTGGGTACAAGGGACTCCACCACTGATGTGACTGGATATGCAGCAGGACTTCAAATCGACACGGACACACATACACACACACCCTCACAGTCTGTTCTACTGGCAGGCCCAGGGCACCCCAGTCTGACACTGACCTATACCACATGTGTGCGGGCTCTGGTGCAGAAGGTATATGCGATTGCTGTGCTTGCAAGGAGCCAGTAGGGTAGCAGCAGAAAAGTCATAATCTATAACACACCCACTGCCAATGCCCTAATCGATAAATGGCAAGTAGGGCACACACAGCCCTGCCTAACCCAGTGGCTGGGCTAGGGACAGTGGTCCTCTATGAGACTTCATAGACCTACCAGTCCTCTATGAGCCTCCAAAACACTCAACCCAGCCTCGCTAATGATTAAGTACCATCAATTTATGAATGGCCATATCGACTACTGCTCAGGATCTTTCCATTCAGTCCTATAACCTCATCCCTGGAGCCCACTCGTTGGCTGTCCAAGGAATCATGAGATGGACACAGGACAGTAAGACCTGGGGCCGATCTTTGGTCTCAGTTCAAGACATGAGATCTAGAAATCATGCATTCCATATTCCCCAGTTTTTTTTGTTTCCTGTGGTCTTGCATACTGTAGCACCTGAAAGGTTAATCACACCTAAGTTTAATCAAATACAGAACAACTACTGTCAAGCTTTGCCAGGCTACCAGTATACAACATAACTGTGTGCCTGACCATATCATGAGGCTAACTTGGTCAGTGAGCAAAGTAAAGAGTGAAGTTTATAGTTGATCTACTTGTTGTAAAGGAGACCCTATGTGTGCAGCAGCTTTACTCACATGGTCAATGTGGTAATGACAGCTGTGGCTGGGACTACTCAATCTATTATGCATGCTGGACATCTTACAGAAACGTTCTGATGACAGCTCTAGAATAGCTCATATGTTTCAGGCACAACCCAAGGGGTAATAACAAGGGGGTGCAGATGAGTGGATTCTGCTCTGGACACAAGAGAATGAAGCACAACTAAAATAGTGTTCTTAACAAGACTACGGGTGATAGCTACAAACTCTGCTTCAGACAGTTATCTTATGAAAATTCCACTTACTTGACCAACTTTAAATCATGCTGTACGAGTAGCAGAAATTACAATAGTACAATCAGAATACATTCTTCATTCAGCAGTTCCAGGCCTTGGTTATTATCTAGCAACTGCCGCTAGCACAAAAAAGACCAACTCACACACAAATCACACCTGGGTCTTAGCATATTTATTAGATGTCAAGTGCCCAGGAAGAGTCAACTGGGATTGCAATGCCGACCTTTGCTGATGAGGGCCACTAGCCTGAAACACGTGTCCACAAGTAGAAAGTGATGGCTGTGTAAATATTAGAAGATTTACTCTTTCTAGGCTTCTCTGATGAAGCCAATGAACTCTATCATCATCATCATCATCATCATCATCATCATCACCACCAGAAGCATTCAGTTGCATCAAAATCCACACCTTAAAAATAAAATGAAAACTTGTACAGTAAACACATAATAAAATGTTAGATTGCATTTATGGCACATTTGTAAAAAAATATGTATAATTTGCAAAACAAAAAGTCTGAAAATCTGCTCCAGGCATCACCACTGCATTGATGTTCTCACTCATTTCCAAGAACTAAAATCCAAAAAAGGACTTTAAACTGGACTGTCAAATTTCCAAGATGAAGTAACACTAAGGTAGATGCGCACACACCAAAATCTTGGATACATACTGTATAATTAGCTATCACCCGTAGTCTTGTTAAGAACACTATTTTAGTTGTGCTTAGCTCGTGTGAACAGATAGAGTCACCTTTGTTTTCCATAAGTCTCAGATCTGTGCAGCAGTTGAGGATTAACATGTGGAATGTTGGCTCTCTCCTTTAGTTCCATTCCTGTGAGAACAGATTTGTTTTATTAATACAGCTGTCATTGTCTATCACATTCCTGTATGGTTATTAGCCTCAGGCTCAGTTGTGGCATGAACTGGAAGTTACAGTTGTAAGGTGACAGATTCTGAATCTAAAATGACAGTGCCAGTGCCAAACTGGGCCTAATGCTCAGCCTAGACCACGCATGCTCGACCTGCAGCCCAGGGGCCACATGTTGTGGGGAAAGTGGAGGGAGTAAATAGAACTAGTTAAATAGGGGTGTACAGTAAGGATTTCAGGGTGATATCAGAAAGTCATATTGATAAATAGAGGTCGCAGCAGTGGCTTGGAGGAACGTGGTGATATTGATTGATTGATTGAACAACACCATCCCTGGGTAAAATCTTTCACACAATAATTTGGTACTCCCTCTCTGAATATATGGGTCCTTTATTTATAGCCCTCCTCATCAGTCCCACTTCTTAACCAGGTTCCCAATACTCAACCCATCTAAGCTCCCATATTATTGTATGCATTGCTGGGTGCTTAGATGGGTTGTGAATTGGGAACATGGTTAAGAAGTGGGACTGATGAGGAGGGCTATAAATAAATGACCCATATATTCAGAGAGGGAGTACTGCTAGCATGTGGGGACATATGAATGTAGGGGTGTGGTGAAAGGACATGCAAGTGGAGTTTGGGAAGAGAATGGGCATCCGTATTGATCTTTATTATGCTATTCCAAAGAAAAATCTTAAGCTATTCATTGTGGTCCATGACCAGGTTCAAAATCAAGTGGCCTACACTCTTCAAAAGGTTGTGCACCCCTGGCCTCAACCAACAGAGTTCAGTATGGCCTTACAAATTATGAGATGTATTTTTATATAATATGTAGCAACTAATGACATATTATTATCTGCATAAGACCCAAAGATACAAATGGTAGATATTGTACATCTATAGATAAAATCTTAAACTTTAAAATGGAACAAAACATTTTAATTTCCCGGGTTTTATTCCATGCCCCTGCTGTGTGAAATCGCAAAGATTGCCAACTAAAACTCAGCTTTCCCTACTCCAACGCTGCAAGTGGCCCTTTGCCACTTTTACACATGCAACCGGGCATGCAGTAAATGCGGCAGCACCCATTTCCCATTGAAGACTATCAGAGCCCTTTGCCGAATGATGTAGTCAAGGCAAAGGGCTCGGATTGGACAAAAGCCTGTGCATCCGCTGTTGGAGCGGGAAAAGGTAAATTTTTGATGGGCATCCTGGGGGGTTTCACACAGTGGAGCATCCCGATTCTGGATGCCCAGTGAAATGCCAGCGGCCGACCCTGGAATCTTTTGGATTGCAGGCTGGCCGCTGATTGTTTTTTTCTGCTTTAGGAAAATGTGATATGCAATGGGAAACATTGGCAACTGAAAGAAAATGTCCTGCTTATGTACTATGCTACTAGGAAAATGGTCTGCTAGAAAAGTACGGTATATGCAATGTTGCTATTAAAACAATTTGTTCTAATAGTGGAGTTCTAATGAATCAGGCAGTTTGAACAGGAAATGGGGAGAAATGCTTTTATGTTACATTACACAATCACACCCTGAAGGTTTCAGCAGATTTGGCTCTGGCCCAGGAAGCAGAGCACTATGACAAAACAGAAGCGACAGACCTTGTTTTGATTCAAACTATTATAATAGTTTTGCTTTCCTCGATCAAACACTTGCCATGTCCTAAGGGGGCTTTGTCTGCCCCTTTAGGGGATGTCCTCATATTATCTCAAAGCAGACCCCTGGTGGGCAAATTATGCCTCTTCATAGCTTATCTTGTTCATTTAGGTCTTAGGTCAGGTGAGGAAGGGGCCATGTCATTATTCTTTCTTATTTGAGGCCATTACTGGATAACCATGTAGTGGCGTACTTTGATGCATGTGGTGGAGCATTTTCCTGCATAAAAATCTTCTTGAAAGATGCAGACTTTATCCTGTGCTACTGCTTGAGAAAAGTGTATTTTAAAGATGGTAGAGTTAGGCATTTGCATGCATCTTTAACATTAAAAGGTCCAACTAGATATTTTTAAAAAATATCAGCCCAAAGCAGTACCTCACTTCCACCTGGGGCTCTTTGCCTGTTACTGATACAGCCACTGGCCATCCATCTGGTCTATCAAGAGTCACTCTTTCCATAAAACATTTCAAAAAATAGTTTTTTGATTTTTTTTCTTGTTTCAAGTTTCCTACCTTGGCCATGTCGCTGAGTGGTAAACACCTTGTACTTCTGGACACTTCAGCAAGGTTGCAGTTCTGATATATGCCAACATTGGAAGAGAATGGCTTCCTGGTCACTACATTTGATTTTTCTTGATCTTTTTTGTATTTTCTCAATTTGTTTCTTGCCAACCTGTTGACTATTTGCAACAAAATATTTGAAGAGTTTGTGATAGTGCCTCAATAGCTAAGAAATGTCTTCATTCTTTTGATTGTCTTTTAACATGTTCTGGCTTTTCAGTGTCAATTAAATTGTTTCCTTTTGCCTGAGGTAAATAAGCTGCCCAATAATTACCGGTATGTACACTTTATAGCGTCTTTATCTCCTTAGGCCACACCCTTCCTCATTACACAAATACACATCACCTGATATACTTTAATCTAATAAGCATTCAAGATAATACAGCTTGGAAAATATGCATAAAAATCATGATATGGATAATTTTGCAGTGTATAGTAAAGACGTTAATGAAAGTGAAAAGGTAAACCAAAAATAGCACGCAATATACAACTGAAGTTTTGTGGGTATTCTTGTAGATCACAGGCTTAAATCTGACCAACATGCATTTCTCACCTAATGGGTGCTGGTCAGTGTGAGGTGTCATTGCCAGGGCCCCCCACAGCACGTTAACCAGCTGGAAGCTGAGATTATCTCACCTTCCCCCTCGCTCTTCCAGCAAAACTATGCAATGCGATTGCCCGCATGGATCTGTGGACCTGTCACAGCTCTGTTTCACTGGGGGTGCAAGGAGAAAGGTAAGAAAATCCGGGCTTTCAGTGGGGTCCCCACATGCGCTTAGTATGGGCTGGACCAGCACTCATTAGGTAAAAAATGGTTGTCTGTCCAGTTTGACGGCAAGGAATGCCAATCCACTGCTTCTAAGGCTATAAGAACTCTTTCTTGTATTAAAGTGGACCTTCAGCATCATTTAATGAAAAGCCCAAACCCTTAAAAAAACAATTAAAAACTATTCCCCAGCATCTGAAATTAATATATCTCTAACGTTTTTAGTCACTTACTTTTTATTCATTACCCCACTGGCCTGCAACTCTGTTCAGCTCTCTAGGATATGGGTGCCACCGTCTTGGCTCAGTAGCATCACATACTGAGGAGAGGAAAGGGGTCAAAAGTGCAGGGGGGGCGGGTTATAGCTGTGCTTTGCACAGACAGAGCAGAGCTGGGGGCAGGAAAAGGTCATCAATCCCAGAATGCAGAGCGGCACAGTCAGAAGACACTTCCTGTTTGTAGGGAGCCTGACAGGCAGGTAGGATGATTTTTAATGTGAGCAATCTGTATGTACAGGGTGGGGGAAACATATAAGATAGACTCTTATTCAGGGTAAAGGTCCAGTTTAAGAGGCATTTGCACAAAAATAGCTTTGCTCGGCAAAGATACACTACACTTGTATCTTGTCAATGCAAGATACACTTTGCTAACCTTAGATGCTGGAAATATGAATGCCATTGTATATTATTATTAGGTGAGAATAGTTTCTCCCATATTCCCCTCTATTCATGATTCTTCTGTACATTTTTTAATCCCCCCCCCCCCCACATATTTTTGAGCTTCAATAGCCATGTTGATGCTCATTTACCCTGTCATTACCCTGTGTATTTTATCCTGCAAGACCCTTTTATGGACTGCAACACATAGCTGGGAGGCCGATTCATTAATAGCGACAGATGAGCGCCAGTAGCGTGATTTTCACAGCGCCAGCTAGTATTCGCTGTGCTTGGCCGGGGTTTGCTTGTTGACAGCGACTCAGTCGGTGTGCGGTAATGTTGAATACGGGGTTAGGGGTCGATGTTTCACAGGTTCTGCGTTGTATGGGTGCGCCTGACAGCGAATGGCCAGAGCGAACGGCTTGCTGCAGATTCATTAACAAATCACGCTCAAAAATTTCTCGCGCTGTGAATTCCTTGTTTAAACCCCAGAGCGCTGGCGCCGATGTGTGTAAAGTAGTTTTTAACCCCCAAACAACCATTTTTTTTTAATGTAAAAATTATACAAGTTTTTCTAAACATTTTGTAATATGAATACATTAATATCAGACCTGTAATATCAATTCTGCACAATTTTTATTTTTATTTTTTTTTTACTTAAAAAAAAATCCTAACATTGCAGAAGTGGTCACAGATTTTTTGACATTAAAAAAAAATAAAATAAAAAAAATAGCAATTAATTATGATTATTTAAAGATTGCTCCATTGAAATGCATTGGACAACGCCAGGGAGCGCCAGGTCATACCTGTCGCTGTGATGGGATTATCAGCGGCGCTGTTCGTTGCAGTCGGCTACATGATGAATCCCGCGCTAGCTGACGCTCTCGCCGGCGCTAGCCTCATTTAGCGTGATAAATGCGTCATTGTGACCGCCGCCGGGCGTACTTGAGTCGGTAGCCGCCGTTAGCTGGCGGTACCTGGCGCTCGTCAGACACTACCTGGCGCTAGTCCTTGATAAATAAACCCCTTAGTGTCCTCCCTAGGACAAGCCTTCCCTGTCCGCTCCAGGCTTGTTAGCCTTTATAACCACTGTTCCCTTTGTAAGACTATTCTTGCCGCTAACAAGAGTCTTACCCAGGAAAGTTAAAAAGTGCTAAAGAAATTGACACAATTAATTGCAGGAAAAAAGGCAGAGAAGTACTTGAAAGCTATTTTCCTCATGTTATTTTGAAGGACTTTTTGAGTGCCTTTATATTATCCTATTACACAAAGCCATGCTTATCTGCTGAAAAAAAACTCTTGAAAACTACTTCAAAAGTTCTTCAAACCTACAAGCCTGCATTGTTTAATTCAGCTTTGATGGTGGCCCTCTTCTAACAATGCCTGCTGTCATAAAGCTTGTATACATGTTTCCCAAAATTGTACTTAAAATATAGCGTGCCGCTATTCACTTTATGTGCATTTTTGTCTGTTTGTACCTACTGTGTACATGGATAGTAGAAGGGTATTATGACTTATGACTCTGAAAGAAGACTCAAGGTAAAAGTCACTAGTAGAGATGGGCGAACCAGAACCGCAAAGTTTGCAAGTTCCCGAACCCAAACATAGACAGCCAGAGGTCCATGTTTGAGTTCGGTGTCTGGCCTGAACACTAAATAGCTGGTTGATAGGCTGCTGAGCATCAACCTGCTTCACCTAAGGGTGCACTCACATGAGCCCCCAATCCTCAGCGGCCGCAGCATCAGTGGCTAATGTTCTTGTAATAAAAAAGCCTTGTTAGTGCTACTTAACCCTTTTGGTGCCAAGCACGTAACACCTACGTGCTGGCTTGGCTGGGCCTTAAGTGCCAAGCCCGTAGGTGTTACGTGCTTGACTTTCCTCGCTTCTAGTTTAAAAAATAAAAATCAAAAATACTCACCTGACCCCTTGTTGGATCCGGCCGGGTCTCCTCTTTAATTTGGTGCCATCCGATCCCCCGTGGGGGGTCGGATGGCTCCAGGAGAGCCCCCGGAATAGGCCGCCCCCCCCCCGCTTCTGCAGCAGCAGCTGCTAACTGTAAAAAAAAAAAAAAAATAAAAATGACATTCACTTACCTGTGTGTGCGCTGGCTCCCGCTGTCCCTCCTCTTCACCTGGGGGGCCTCCGATCCCCCCCCAGGACTTACCGTTCTTCAGGAGAGAGCCTGGGAGGCTCTCTCCTCTCTTCTTCAAGATGGCGGCCGCCATCTTGCCTCTAAGCCCCGCCCCCTTGGGGGCGGGGCTTATGACGTCATCCCGGTCCCGATCACCGGCTTCAGCTTTCTCAGCTTCTCAGATGCCGGTGATCGGTGCCCTGGAAGGAGGTGACAGGAGATCCTCTGATCTCCTGCCTTCTCCTTCTCTGGATGCCGATCACCGGCATCTGTCAGCTGAGCGGCGAGGGACAAGAGCTTGCAATCGAAGGTAAGTACAGTAAAAAAAAATTTTTTTTTTTTCTAATAAAATACTTTTTATTATTGTGTGGTGTTTTTTTTTCACATTAACCCTTTGTGAGCTGGTAAGGGGTCCATGAGACCCCTTATACCAGTTCACAAGGCTGGGGGGGTGGCAAGTCACCTGCCCTAGCGGGTGGCTTGCCATTAACCCCCGCACCCCCATTACCTGCCTCCCCAAAGGCCAGGGGGGGGCAGAAGAGCCCGGGCCCACATAGGCTATGTGGGCTCGTAGGCTGCAGGGTGGGGGGGCCACCAAAGCTGGCCCCCCCACTCTGTGCCTACAAGCCCCCATAGCTGGTCCCGGGCTGGTTACTTTGGGTAAGGGGGACCCCACGTCATTTTTTTTTTTGGATTTTTAAGGGTTTTTAACCCTTAAAAATCCCAAAAAAAATGGGGTCTCCCTCCCCGGGAAGGGGGACCCTATGTCATTTTTTTTTTTGAATTAACCATTTGTCATCCAGCAGCTATAAAAGGCTTCTGGGCAGGAAAGGGTGTCTACCTATACATATGTGGTATCGCTGTAACCGGGAGAAATTGGGGTTTCTCACGCAATAAGATTTTATTGACAAACTTACATTTTTTATTACAAAAAACTCGACAAATTGTAAAAAAATATATTTTTTTTAATTTTTTTCACACATTTCACCCAAAAATGTTGAGAATACACCTAAAAAATACAAACAAGACATTTCATGTTAAAGCCCAGACTCTGTTGAAAAAAACAATATATAATTTTCCTGGGAAATCCCTGGAAATCCTTTCAAAAATGACAGTTGAACATGTGTAGCGCGAAACAGTCAAACTCAGTCTGGCAACAGGGAGTGGCAAATGCTGCAGGTAGGCTGGCAGCGAAAGGGTTAAAGGGACCAGGGCAAACATAAAAGTAGATAGATTCTCACTAATAGTCCTGCCCAGCTGATCCCCCTTACCACTGCCAGAGATCCAGACCGCGCCATCCCCCCTCATGACTGCTGCCTGTGGTTGCCTGGCTGCAACTGACCACACCCACTTCATTCATTGCAATAGACTGAAACGAAAGGTGCAGCCATGGTCAGTCACCGTGACTGACACAAAGGGACGGCCGGTTGGCCCTGGGATGCCAGGATGTGGAAATGAGAATGAGAAAGTTTCAAACTACTGTTATAGGGCAAAAAGCTGCATGGGGCTGCTAGTGAGTATCTATTGTTTTTTTTTATTTTTGCTCGGACAGGGCCATTAGTTCACTTATATATGTGTTTAATTCATAAATGAGTAAATAAACTTGCTGAAAGCGTATTCTTTGCATCTATGCCTGCTTTCTCGCATTACTCACTGCAGTATATTCTTTGCTATTAGCATCTATGCCCTCTGCATTGACAGCTCCCACCGCCCCCCCCCCCCAGACAGAAAGCAAGCAAGAGCCTGAGCTGAGCAACAGGCATCCTCTTTTGCCTTACCCCAGACCAAACAGCACCAGTCTATTAAAAAAAAATTGCCAAATAAAATAATATTTTAAAAAAACTTGCTGAAAAAGTCTGGTACCCCATCCGTGCCCCTAGGATGATGGTGATCTGTGCAGCCACCTGATGTGAAGTCTCTTACCCTCTTATCCTAAAATGATCCTGATGCTAACAGCTTACTTGCTCTAGGTGAAAGCAGACTAAAACACATGTACCACTCATATTGATTAATGGCACAAGCTAAATACAAAGTTGGCAAAGCAATATGTTATGTCAACAACCTAAATAGATTGAATAACAGGATTTTAACCTGGACCTATGAACTGAAAGCAAGTCTTTGGCCGGTGGTCTCCATTGGCTTCAAGTAAATCAAACCATTCAGATTCCTAGGCAGTGATAAGTCTTTACATTTTTCGTAGTCATGCAAGATCTGGATGGAAAGTGGCAGTGTGGTGATTTTAATTTTTTCCCTTAAAGCCAAAATTGTTTTTGAATATTTTTATCTAATTAATTACCAGGTTCTTATTTAACCTTCCATAGGAGGTAGTTTTTCTGCTCTAATTAAAACATAAAACCAGGACCCAGTGGTTTGCCTAGACAGATACATTAAAGGGCACGGGGCTTGCCATGGTTCACGGGCACAGCAGTATACAATCTGGCATATTATATTGTGATCCTGTCACTTTCAGAAATCCATGGACAAAAACAGGGAAAATAAAATGTTGGGTAGCATGTCCATTTTATCCTAGGGGCAGTAATCCATGTGCCAGCTAAACCTGCCCTGCTTGCCAGACTGCATCCCTGGGTGCTCAAAACCAGCATGCACAAATAGTAAAGTATCACTGTAATCTGTAATATGTAATGAGTAATGTTCATAATAACTTAGCCACTTAGTTGATACAGAGCCTAGAGTATTGCTGTGGCAGCCCTGCCCATCCCAGTTCTGTCATTGAAAATTTTGGTTCATCCTGGACCAATTATTTCACCCAAATACTACCATAACCCATAAAAGCTCACCCTAACAACAAATAATCCTGAGAATAACCATTGGCTTTATGAGGTTCAACCTCAATGAATACCCTACACTGTGTTACTCTATACTCTATATAATAAAAAATTAAATGTATACAAAATATCCCTTCTAAAAATAACAAGACAATACATAACACCCACCAAAACCATAGAAATAAACCATCAGTCCATTGAAGATCTTCACTGCAACCAAATAGTTACCCAATAAAAGCTCAACATTTGCTCACTTACCCGTTCATGTGCTTCTGTGCAAACTAGCCTGTAAAATAAAATTTATAATTTTGTACACAAATATTGGTGAATGTGTGCGACATTTGACGTCCCTGGCACCCTGGGTATTTGCCTATGCGGTTTATACAAAAGTCACGCCCTGGTAAATCACAGCAGATATTACTATAACACTTAGAATTGGAATATATTTCCAAGGAACAGGCAAATATAAAAATCAGAATTTAAAAAAAATCACCCCAGCCTTTTTTCTTTCCTGTTTTCTTTCTCATGCTTCTTATTTCTCATTATTATTCTTCTCTCCTTCTCTTTACAGTTCCTCAGTGTTGTCTGATTGATGGATCAATATATGATGACATGCAAACACTGAATTATATCTACTGTATGATAACCTTTGCTACTATATTTTTTTTCATCACCTTCACAATACATTTTTATTACCTTTGTTTTTTCTTTTTCTTTCTAAATATCAAAAACTCATTTTGGATTCTTTCAATTTAAAATCAGTTTAAAAGGGGAAAAAAGCATCAGTCCACTATGGACCCTGCTGCCAGCCATCCCCTGCCTGGTGCTGACATGTTAGCATATTAAAATAAAATGAAGCTTAAAGGGCAAAGGTTCACACAGAGGGCCATCCTGGGCCATCGCAGGCCACGGCCTCGGTATACCTTTAGCTAGACGCATACACAGTCCAGCCATTTGTTACTGGATGACCCCGGCACGCCCCCAGCTAGAGGTGAGCAGGGATGCAACCAGTGGCCCACTCTGCACCATTCAGCTCACTAGCCGCTGTGATGTCACATCATCATGCATACCTGAATGGAACTGAGCGCACTGATTCTGCAGCAGCTGGCTCATGTAATTGTACAGTGGCTTCCCATCTGACGCACATTCTGCAGTTTATTAAACCTCTCCGCTCACTAGCCGCGGCCCGTCTGCCTGCTGGGTGCCGTTGTTTATTTATTTTTTGAAACAAAAAGTTGCCACTGATCTGACCCTGTCCCTGTGGGCCCCCTGGCAAGTGTGCATCATGCATTAGCAAGGTATGCGTGGTGGTTAAGCACGCCACTGTCTCTATACCTATCTCTCAGACTGGCAGAAATCACCTCTGTGGCAGGTAGAACACTTTTACTAATATTTTAGGGTCTGTCCATACAGTTTCTTTAAACAACCAGGCCAGGTAGGCTGCACACCCCCTGTAATGCAAGGATCCTTCAGACCACATGATGCAGCATCCAAGCAATCAGGTCATAGTGACATATGCAGGGTACCGTGGGTCTTCCAGAGCTTTGCTGTGCAAGTCAATGGTCTACAAAGTGCCTGCTTTAGTGTGGGTTTATATAAATCATGATAACATTTGGTTATCCAATACAAGTTATTTCTGATTTCAGATTAAAGGAGCAGTATCGCGAATTTTTCTTGGTGACTTATATTTAAATGGTACTTTGAATGTAGGTAAGTGTTGGAGTAAGAATTACAAATTTAGAAAAAAATGATGTGTGTGTTGAGCAGCTGGAGACTAATAGCTCATGTATATGTCTGCTGAGTGTCGGGGCCGACACTCTGGCCTGTTCCACACTGAGGAGAGGGTGAAACAATGTATCAAAGTATCAGCTGTTCAGTGCTGGCAGCCGTCCAGCATAAGATAACAACATTGCGACATTGCCTGGCCAGAACTTATATATCTAAAACAGAGAGAAAAGCTCTAGAAGTCATTTAGCTGATTTTGACAGTTTTCCCTTCATGTTGGCTCTGCTGCAGAATCTTTCAGTTTACCATTTTCTCTTTCATATTTTTATTTTTCATTTTTCCATATGATCTTTCTTTCAGCTTTGTGTGTTTTGAGCAAAGCCCAACCCAGGATTTTCACTATCTGGAGTTTTGTTTTCTGCCCCTGGGGGCATCCCGACTTGGGATGCCCTGATATGTGAAATCCCCAAGTTCGCCTGTGAAAACGTACCTTTCCCTGTCCCACAGCGCATGTGCAGGCTCTCATCCAATCAGGTCTGTTTGCACGCAGATGGGGAGCCTGAGCAGTAACCTTCCTGGCCGCCCGGCCTGTCTAAATGACTATCTTTGTCAGCGCCAGAAAAATGGGGGGATCTGTGGTTATCCAGGGGTCGTTTCACACAGTGGGGCATCCTGATTTAGAATGCCCAAGGGGCAAGGTCAATGGCCGGGTCTTATAGACTTCAGGGTCTGCAACTCAGGGTTTTGTTCCACTTTAATACCTTTAGATTTTCCTGCACAGTTATTCAAAGAATTTCATTCGTTTTCAGTCAGTTTAGTTATTTTGTATAGATTTTACACATTTGAGTCACCTGGTCTCATAACAAAAGCAGCACCTCACACACACACAGCCGTTACCACTGATTACAGTGTCAGCCTCTGAGGTAAAGTGTTGCTAGGAGACCAGTGGGCTAAATGAAGCAGCTCACTAAATACAACCCAGCAGATCCCCCTATTCAGCAAATGGACTGAGCCATTGTCATTATACAATTTAAAAGAAAGGCATATATTTTTTCCTTTTTCTATCGCCAGATTATTTATACACATGTTAGAAGCTATTGTGTGGCTATTTAATTATTTATCTTTTTTAATGCAAATTTCGCAATACTGCTCCTTTAAATGCGTCTGTCTCTCTGTCTCCCTTCTGTGGTTTAACACTCTGTTCATAACTTGTGCAAACACTTGTGACCAAGTAGTCAGTCTGGGAAGTGATGGTGCTTTTGCAGCTAATATATATATATATATATATATATATATATATATATATATATAACTCTTGAGCAGCAGTGGTTCCTGTGGCTTGGTCTTTGCACGAAGATATTGGCTGCACAGAGGAAAGCACATAAAAAGGAAGAGACACTTAAATCACAACAAGCAGAATATGGAGCTTCTTCCCTTATTACAATCACAGGATAATGCTAAGTCATTTCTTATGTGTGTGGCTAGAAGTTATTGATACTTAGGGTACGGAATATCCTTTGTGGAACAAAACCCTGAACGGCCAGCCCCCGGGTGCATCCCATTTTTGGGGTTCTCCGCTGTGTGAAGATCGCCCATAATAATTTACCACTTCCCGGTCCAACGGCACATGCGCAGGCTCTCGTCCAAACAAAATCATTTGCCATGACTGTCATTCAGCAAACGGCTCTGATTGTTTTCAGTGGCCACATCCCCTGCACCTTCGGGCTATGTGTGCGCTTGCTTCAGCCATTCAGATAGGCTGGGATGGGTGAGCACGCCGCTGGGGATGTGGCCACTTGCTCCATTGGATGTGGAAGAGTGGGGGGTTTCACACAGCAGGGCATCCCAGCGCACAGAACAAAATCCAGCTTTTGTTCTGCTTTAAAATTGTATTAACAAGTCATATAGCATTTAATAACAACAGATTAACAATTAAAACTATAACTACTATATATATAGTATAATATCTCCTTACATCCTTGTTTGACTATGCCTGCATAAAGTGATTACTTTTTGCATATTATTATGTACAACTGTTATGACTTGCAATGTGAACCTTTTGCTAACTTCAATAAAATCTTGGTAAAAGAAAACTATAATAATTTTTTTATTTTTAGTTTATAGATAGAGTTGGGAACAGTTACAGCTAATATAGTTTGATTATTGTTTATTTGTGTGGTTATCTTTTATAGCCCTATACAATTTAAAAACTACAGAAAGGGTACTGTAGGGATGAAGCTAGCAAAGTTCTGGAAGGAGTATATACAGTATCTCATCCAGAATGTTAGGTTGGTGAGTTAAAAAAAGAATCCAGGAAGTTATTCAGCCTCAATGCTTAGAGGCCTGAGGCGGGCAGGCTGATTCATTACTAGTGCCAGGTACCAACAGATGAGCGTCTCTAGCGAGGCTTTGAGAGTGACCGCTAGTAGTCGCTGTTTCAGAGCGTCTCAGTCGCTGTCTGGCATTGATGAATATATTGTGCGAGTCGCTCTAACACCAGTACAGCGCTGTATGGGAGCGAACGTTAGCGCCAGCTCAGTGCTCCCGACTCACACCATATTCATCAAAAAAATAGCCCCACACAGTGCCAGTGCTCAAAATCGGGTAGTTGTAGCCCAGAGCGCCAGACGCTGTGTAATTAAAGTCTGTTTTTGAACATGTATCCACTAGTAACAAAGCGAAAACATAAGGAATTACATTGTTATTAAATTGTAACATGAACACTTTAATACCTGACATGTAAGTTTTCAAAAATGACTTTAAATAGGCCAGGAGAGGTGACACAAATATTTGATAATTAAAAAATAATAAATAAATAAAAGAAAACCCTGTTTAAAGAGAATAAAATGATCTCTGGAAGCCAGAGCGCCAGCGGTATACAATGAGCCGTCTGTGATGAAGAATCGGTCGCTACGTGTCGCTGTTGGAGTCGCTTACCAGATTCGCTTTGATAAATGTGGTATTGCATACAGCGCCCGGCGGTCAACGTTCACTACCTGCCGTTACCTGTCGCTGCCGGTTGTTAGCTGGCGCTGTGGCATGATGAATAAAGCCCTATGTTATATTTTCACAGGCCTGGATTTCTATAGAGCGACAGGGAAGGTTGGTAGCGTGATCTTTTGTTCCCTCAGGTAGCTGAGCCAACCCATTACTGGGTTATAAAGAGTCAGGGGTAGGGGGAGCTATGTGATGAGACAGAG
The DNA here is from genome assembly GCA_027917425.1 of Gastrophryne carolinensis. Lineage (NCBI taxonomy): Eukaryota > Metazoa > Chordata > Amphibia > Anura > Microhylidae > Gastrophryne > Gastrophryne carolinensis. The sequence continues at coordinate 110,409,028 of CM051236.1, read as the reverse complement.
CATGCCTCAGGATTTAAGCCTGTGAATGAGAAACGTGGACCTGCATGGCCTATGAAAGTGGACTTGCTATATGTTTTGAGGAAACCATCCTTAATGTTGAGATGAAGCAGCACTATACTCAAGTCATCACTTCCTTAATCATGGTGTATGGCTCCAAATGGCAGTTAATAAGTGCACCAATGGAAATCCAGATTGGTCACCGGCAGACACGCTTTTCAGCGGAAGTCATAAAAGAATCCCACTTTAAAGAGGAACTTCGGCGTTCCAGTCCCTGGGGTTTTCCGAATTGGGATGCCCGACTGTGTGAAACCCCCATGAACCCGGAAACACTCACCCTCTCCCGGATCCCTCGCCATGTCTGTGCGCCCCGGCCACATCCCCACTCCCCTCTAGCAGTGCGCGCGTCTGCGCCCGGCCTTCCTGTATGGGTGGCGCAGTCACGCCACGGCTGCAAGGGGGCGGAGGATGAGCAGCTTAGCCGTCAGTGGGGCCGAAGGGAGCCGAGTGACAGTGAGCGTACTGATTGGCTGAGTGCTCCGCTCACTCGCATCCGAGTGTAAATCACAGAGCACACCCTTAGGTCAGGAACGCTATCGGTGTATTGTGGCCTGGGCTTGGTCCCTATTAACCCTTTTGGTGCCAAGCACGTAACACCTACGTGCTGGCTTGGCTGGGCCTTAAGTGCCAAGCCCGTAGGTGTTACGTGCTTGACTTTCCTCGCTTCTAGTTTAAAAAATAAAAATCAAAAATACTCACCTGACCCCTTGTTGGATCCGGCCGGGTCTCCTCTTTAATTTGGTGCCATCCGATCCCCCGTGGGGGGTCGGATGGCTCCAGGAGAGCCCCCGGAATAGGCCGCCCCCCCCCCCCGCTTCTGCAGCAGCAGCTGCTAACTGTAAAAAAAAATAAAAAATAAAAATGACATTCACTTACCTGTGTGTGCGCTGGCTCCCGCTGTCCCTCCTCTTCACCTGGGGGGCCTCCGATCCCCCCCCAGGACTTACCGTTCTTCAGGAGAGAGCCTGGGAGGCTCTCTCCTCTCTTCTTCAAGATGGCGGCCGCCATCTTGCCTCTAAGCCCCGCCCCCTTGGGGGCGGGGCTTATGACGTCATCCCGGTCCCGATCACCGGCTTCAGCTTTCTCAGCTTCTCAGATGCCGGTGATCGGTGCCCTGGAAGGAGGTGACAGGAGATCCTCTGATCTCCTGCCTTCTCCTTCTCTGGATGCCGATCACCGGCATCTGTCAGCTGAGCGGCGAGGGACAAGAGCTTGCAATCGAAGGTAAGTACAGTAAAAAAAAATTTTTTTTTTTTCTAATAAAATACTTTTTATTATTGTGTGGTGTTTTTTTTTCACATTAACCCTTTGTGAGCTGGTAAGGGGTCCATGAGACCCCTTATACCAGTTCACAAGGCTGGGGGGGTGGCAAGTCACCTGCCCTAGCGGGTGGCTTGCCATTAACCCCCGCACCCCCATTACCTGCCTCCCCAAAGGCCAGGGGGGGGCAGAAGAGCCCGGGCCCACATAGGCTATGTGGGCTCGTAGGCTGCAGGGTGGGGGGGCCACCAAAGCTGGCCCCCCCACTCTGTGCCTACAAGCCCCCATAGCTGGTCCCGGGCTGGTTACTTTGGGTAAGGGGGACCCCACGTCATTTTTTTTTTTGGATTTTTAAGGGTTTTTAACCCTTAAAAATCCAAAAAAAAATGGGGTCTCCCTCCCCGGGAAGGGGGACCCTATGTCATTTTTTTTTTTGAATTAACCATTTGTCATCCAGCAGCTATAAAAGGCTTCTGGGCAGGAAAGGGTGTCTACCTATACATATGTGGTATCGCTGTAACCGGGAGAAATTGGGGTTTCTCACGCAATAAGATTTTATTGACAAACTTACATTTTTTATTACAAAAAACTCGACAAATTGTAAAAAAATATATTTTTTTTAATTTTTTTCACACATTTCACCCAAAAATGTTGAGAATACACCTAAAAAATACAAACAAGACATTTCATGTTAAAGCCCAGACTCTGTTGAAAAAAACAATATATAATTTTCCTGGGAAATCCCTGGAAATCCTTTCAAAAATGACAGTTGAACATGTGTAGCGCGAAACAGTCAAACTCAGTCTGGCAACAGGGAGTGGCAAATGCTGCAGGTAGGCTGGCAGCGAAAGGGTTAAAGGGGTCTGAGGCCAATGGGAGCTGCAGTCAGTTCTGTTCAGTGGTGAAGCGCAACTGGCTGGCCTGAGATCTACCAGCTCATTGGCTACAGTAATTCCAGGGGCTGGTCAGTAAGGTTGAACAACCCACTAATCAGTTAGATCTGCCTGGGAGGCTGCGTCACCTGCCATTGACAGCGCAAAGTCTATTCATGCAAACTCAGCTGCTGGGCGTGCGCTCCAGACAGCCACAGGGGAGCGAGGGTGGCGGCAAGCGCAGATCACCGCGTGCTCCAACTTCTTTGACCACAACAAAGCCTCAAAGAAGTCATTGGCAGTGCATGCACAGCGTAGTGTCCTGCAAAAGCCATAGGCTGCTGTGTAACATGAGCAAAACTGCCCTGCGACACCCATTGCAGGAAATTCCTATAGGCCACCCGTACACAGGAAGTGAGGCTAAATCTAATGATTCTAAACTAAATCTAATTATACTAATGTGGCAATTCTGCTTGCTGTGCAAAGCTGAAAAACATTTTGGATGGATTTGTACTATTATTCATTGTTTTAGCAGCTGTACCATGTTAGCCATTGATGTGGGCAGAAAATCTGAAATATAAATACCACTTATCGGCTAACTCTATAGATTGAAAAGGTGATTTTTGGAAGCACCCAAGGCTTCTTACAGTCACACATTTATATAAAAATTACAGATTAATTAAGAGGCACAATTGTTAATGTAATGAGTGTGAACAATAATACTACTACACTGCGAGACAGCGAGGACCGGCGTATGGATCAGCCTCCAAGTGAATAATAATAATAATTAATTTTCAATAATCCCCCTGATCCCTATCTCACATCTTACACACTTGATGTTTATCTTTATTCATATGTGTCTGATCTGAGATACACTTATCAGCAAAACATTTAAATGAACACCCATTTTACATTAAATGGTCCCAGCAAGGGGGCATCCCACACAATTGCACCGCCACCAGTCTAAGATAATCTTACCTGCTCGCCATTTCACCGATATGCAGCCCCTTGTCCAGCTGCTGGCAGTCGCCCAGTCCATACTGCTTTCAGCCACCAATAGAATCTGAATCATGCAGCTGCAATTCAGCAGTGGACCGAGGAGCAGGTAATCTGGTGTAGGCGCATCACCAATCAGGATCAGAGGTGAAGCCTAGGATGCTTTGATCGCTCGCATTTGCAATCTTTGGGGTTAGCTGATAAATGGTTCTAGTTTAAAGGGCCTCGTTAACTCGTTCATGGGAGCAGCCATGATGGAATTACTGCATAATGCCGTACCATTGCATACCTCCTAAATGTCCCTCATTTAGAGGGACTGTCCCTCTTTTGAGTCCATGACCCCCTGTCCCTCGTTGTTCTAATTTGTCCCTCTCTGAGGTGTAACATGCAGATCTGCATCAATAAATGATTAATTTGCCTATTGTGGCAAATTGTGGTAATATTGTTGTAACTATTACAACCTATCTCTCCATCATGGCTGCTCCCATGAACAATAAGCGTTAGTTAGACTGGAATGGCCCTTTAACGTCTGATTTTCTGCCTAATATATTACATTAATACAGCCATTTACATGGGGGCGAAGCTAAGATGACAAATGTTTCAGGCAGAATATTATTTTTCTGCAATTATATCTAATATATATATATATATATATATATATATATATATATATATATCTGACTCTAGTTCCGGATTGCAACTTTGTTTTGCGAGGAGCAGTTTTTATGACGTTGTTTGCCACCAAAGCTATATGCAATACTTCTAAGCTAAGCATTCATAAAGGGACTGTTTGCTCAACAAAGAGTGATTCGATTATTCAGTAAACAGTGAAGTATTACAGCGTATATATTGCCATCATCTCCAGTGTCAGGCAGGAGAATATTGGACCCACCAGAAGAATTCTTGGGGCCCACCCTTATGTGGTAACTCATAATGTTATTAGATTGTTGAATAATATCAAATGTAAACCATATTGTTGGTCCTGAGTCAGGGGATGGGGCCCACTGGATGATTCTATGATGCTGATGAGCCACCAGTCTTTTTTCTTTTAAATAAATGGACCAGTGTTGTTTTTCCCGAGTGGGCACCACCTGCTCTCCTCTGTCAGATTTATTTTTTAGTTGTGGGGGGCTCAATAGCGAGCACACAATCGTTTTTTTTCAGGAGGGGGGGGCATGCTGTCTTGCACAAGGCCCTGTCTAATGCCCTATTTAGAAAGATTAAACAAAACCCAGGATTTTCACAATCCTGGGATTGGGATGGTCCACTATGTGTAAACCCCCCAAATGGCCCAAATTAATGTACCTTTACCTAATATCACGGAGCATGTGCGGGGTCTAATCCAATGAGTGATGTATGCCGTGCATATTAATGCCCAGTATATGGCTTTATTCTTAGTATACAGTACATCCTGCTCCAGATAAAATTCTTTACGTCTGGGTATTAGTCCGCCAGATGGCACTGGACTGCAGAGACTGCAAAATTGGCTCCTCCCGGCCCCTCAAATACCCGGGACCTCCCACAAATCCCCAGATTTTCTCTGCAGTCTGGACTGCGAAGGACAAGAAGATGGCTCTCTCTTCTCGCAGGTGAGCGGGGCTATTAGCCTGCGGCCCTGTAGGACTATTCCTACCCGTTCCATTGTTAATGTGCCTCCCAGCTTTGGCTGCGCTGGTGCGGGTGATGGTAGGAAGCTTAGGAGCGCTGCTCCACCGCAATCCCCCACCAAAGGGTAGGCGGTATAGGCATATGGTGAGCCTTATGGGATGCCCCTCCCGCGCTAATGCCCCTTGCCCCTGTCTATCGGTGGGCCCTACATTAGGTGGCCGCTGCCTCCCCTCGCTCTCCTTTGTAGTTTCTCGGGGGGGGGGGGGTGAGTGTGTGCTTTGAAAAATTCACTTTGTATGTGTGCTTGGTTTGCCTTTAGTTCTGTCACCGCACAGACTTTGGTTGTACTGGTTGCTTGTTTGAATATGCCGCCGCTGCCGCGCGCGCGGTTGAACGGCGCCATTACCTCAGGCGCTGCTGCGCCATCATTGTTAGCTTCTCACGTGTGCGGCTTCGCGCTCTTCGGGGGGCGGCGCCTGCGGATGATGCGTTCCGCATCACTGTCTCCGCGGCCCGCCCCTCGAGGTCCGTGAGTGCGCCTCTACCGCGCCCCTACCGCGGTCGGTGAGTGCCCTCGCGGGCTGTTTGTTTTGTCGCTTATGCCTTACAGGCGGGTCAAACTCAATTGGTTTCTCCCGGCCCTACCCCCTCTATTTAGTTATTAAACTGTTTGAGGCCTAGTGAACTAATTCCTCCCACTTCCCTAGCGGGTTATTGGGGCATCCCGGGTTGCTTTTATAGCGTGAATCCCTGTCGGCCTAATGTGCCGCTAAAATCACTATATGGAGGCTTCTCAGAATAATGTGCTCGGGGTTCCTTCGGGACAAGCCCGGCTGTGTGTAGCGTGTGGGGTGTCCCCTACAAGTGTTGACATTGTGCGGGTTTGTATACCTTGTGCCCAGCAGGTGCTTGCGCTGCAGCCTGGTTTACCAGCAGCTGGGCCTGCCCCACGTATGGCTTCACCTACTCCCCCAAGCTTAAATTTGACTCCCAGTGAGCTGCATACCAGTGTGGAGTCTCAGCCTGATGTGTCTACTAGACTGGCTAGTGTTGAAAAGTTGCTTGCTAATACCATCTGATGAGCGGCCCACGGGTTATGATGATTCTGGCTCTGATCCCTGGGCCCCAGATGATACTGATAGGCTTTTGGCTCAGATCTTTGAGGTGCTTTCTATCTCTCCCCCGGTCGCGGCTCCTAAGCAGCAGGGGGAATTGTTTCATATTGCTAAGCCACGTTTAGAGTTCCCTGAACAATCTCATTTCAATAATCTCGTGCTCAAGGAATGGGAGCGTCCTAGCAGGCTCCCCGGAGTCCCTAAGAGTTGGGATAAAAGATATCCCTTTCCTGCTAATGTGGTAAAGCGTTGGTCATCCCCTCCCGAAGTGGATGCCCTAATCCTGAGTTTGTCTAACACCTCTGTCATGCATTCCCCTGACTCTACTACTCTGAGGGATAGTGAGGACCGGCGTATTGATCAGCTGGCGCCCCATGCCTTTGCCTGTGTGGGTACGGCCTGCTTAAAAGTGTCCTGGATGGAGCTCCTGTTGATGTGTTTAGTGAAGAGTATAATGCACTCTCGCGCTGTGAGGTATTTGTTGCTTATGTCCTCCCTGCCTTGGATGATACCATTAGGATGTGTGGCAGAGCCTCTGCCTTGGTGGTGGCTATACGCCGCTCGGTTTGGCTGCGCCAGTGGGCAGCTGACAACGCTGCCAAGAAGGCTCTCACTGGATTTCCCTTCAAAGGACTACGCCTATTTGGGGACCGCCTGGACCTGTTTGCTAAGGGAGGCAGGTTACCCCAGCGCAGGAGGCAGTGTCCAGGAGGTAGTGTCCTCTGGTTACAAGCTAGAGTTTGCTGCCTGGCCGCCCCCAAGATTCATCAGATCCCAGATGTCTCAGGACCCTATGTCAGCTCAGGCTCTGTTTCTTTCAGTGCAAAGCCCTCTGGAGCTGGGGGTCATCTGTCAGGTCCTCTTACTAGAAAGGGGCAAGGGTTTTTATTCCAACCTCAAAATTTCAAAAGAGATGGGTCAGTCAGGCCCATCCTGGACGTGAAGATCCTCAACAAATTTGTCAGATGCAGGCACTTTCGCATGGAAACTCTGCGCTCTGCTATCAGTTCCCGGCGTCCAGGGGACTTCATGACTTCTGTGGACATGAAAGATGCTTACCTTCATATTCCTGTCTTTCCAGGTCATCAAAGTTTCCTCAGATTCGCTCTGGAGGATCAGCACTACCAATTTGTGTCATTACCCTTTGGTCTCACTTCAGCTCCCAGAGTGTTCACCAAGGTGCTGGCAGGAGTGATGTCTCTGCTCAAGTCTCAGGGCATTCACGTTCTGCCCTATTTGGACGACATTCTCATCACTTCTCAGTCCCTCCAACAGGCAGAGTGGGATACTCAGCGAGTAGTGTCCACACTGGAGTCATTTGGCTGGGTGATCAACCATCCCAAGTCTTCCCTGTCTCCCTCCTTGGTGACGCCATTCCTGGGAATGAATCTGGATACAGTTCATGCAAGGATTTTTCTTCCTTAGCAGAAGGTGGACAGTCTGCTAACGCATGTTCAGTTCCTGCTCTCTCCTGCAGCTGGTGGGCCTGATGGTGTCGTGCTTCAAGGTGGTCCCTTATGCCCAGTTTCACATGAGGCCTCTGCAACTCCACCTCTTGTCAGTATGGGACAAGGATCCTGCGTCCCTGGACCAGGTCCTTGTTCTGTCCCCCCTAGTCAGGCGGTCCCTCTCGTGGTGGCTGGACTCCAGGAACCTGTTGGCGGGCAGATCCTTTCTGGCCCCCTGCTGGGAGACGGTCACCACGGATGCCAGCCTGACAGGTTGGGGGGCTTCTGGAAGTCCCTACACTTCCTAGGGTTGTGGGGCCCTCAGGAGGCCCACACACCTGCCTACATCAATCAATCAGGTTGCCTACATCAATCATCAGGGAGGGACCCGGAGCAAGGGGGCCCTCAAGGAAGTGTCTCCGATCCTGTCCTGGGCCGAGGACAATGTTCCCTGCATCTCAGCTGTGTACATTCCGGGGGTGGAGAATCTGCAGGCAGACTCTTTGAGCAGGGGGACCTCTCGCCTGGGAGAATGGTCCCTCTGCGACAGGGTGTTTCACTCTCTGTGTCACCGTTGGGGTCAGCCAGATGTGGATCTGTTTGCGTCCCGTCACAATCACAAGCTCTCAGCCTTTGTCTCCCTGTCCCAGGATCCTCTGGCCTTGGCCACAGATGCTCTGACAATGTCATGGAAGGATTTTCAGCTTCTGTATGTCTTTCCCCCGTCCCCCCTGTTGGGCAGGGTTCTGCGCAAGATAGCTCAGGAAGGGGTGCCAGCAATCCTGGTGGCTCCCAGGTGGCCAAGAAGAGTGTGGTTCGCAGACATAGTGCAGCTGGCAGTAGATCAATATGCTCTGCCCAAGGTTCCAGACCTGCTCACTCAGGGACATTTACGCCATCCTAATTTAGAAACACTGGCTTTGACGGCCTGGCTGCTGAAACCTCCATCTTGATGGAAAAGGGGCTGTCTGCCTCTGTTGTTAACACCATGATTAGGGCTAGGAAGAAGTCTTCTTCTTCCATCTACTATAGGGTTTGGCATGCCTACATTGACTGGTGTGAGTCTAGGTCTCTTCCCTGTCGTGTGTTCTCTATTCCCAGGATTCTGGAGTTCCTCCAACATGGTTTGGATCAGGGGCTTCAACTCAGTACTCTGAAGGGTCATGTCTCTGCCCTGGCTGTTTTTTCCAGAGATCTTTTGCTCAGCATTCTCTGATCAGGACCATTTTCCAGGGGGTTACTCATGTGCGTCCTCCACGTAAGCCTTTGTTGCCTGTCTGGGATTTGAACTTGGTCCTGTCTGCCCTGCAGGGTGCTCCCTTTGAACCTGTGCAGGAGGCTGCTTTGGCCATTCTTACTCTCAAGGTTGTCTTTTTGGTGGCTATCACTTCTGTTAGGCGTGTTTCTGAGTTGGCGGCGCTTTCCATCCAGCCCCCCTACTTTGAGAGACACCAGGACAAGGTGGTGTTTCGCTTCAAACCAGATTTTCTGCCTAAGGTTGTGTCTGCCTTTCATCTGAATCAGGACATTGTTCTACCTTACTTGTGCCCTAATCCTAGTAACACTAAGGAGAGGGTTTTGCATTCCTTGGATGTGGTTAGGAGTCTGAAATACTATCTGGTGGCTACTGCAGCTTTCAGAAAAACTTTTTTTGGTCCGTTCTGGTCCTAGGAAGGGTCTGGCTCCTGCTAAATCTACTATCAGCAAATGGATCCGTCAGGCTGTGATTCAGGCCTACACTGCTAAGGGGAATAATCCTCCCTTCCGCCTTACTGCTCATTCTACTCGTGCTATTGGGGCCTCTTGGGCTTTTCAGCACCAGGCTTCTGTTGAACAAGTTTGCAAGGCCGCTACTTGGTCTTCTGTTCATACTTTTTCCAAGTTTTACAAGGTTGATGTTTTGGCCGCAAGGTTCTGCAGGCGGCAGTGGTCTGACCTGTCTGCTTTTACCTTTTGGGGATCCCACCCTACTTCATGGACACTGCTATTGGATGTCCCAGACGTAAAGAATCTTATCTGGAACAGGATGTACTGTATACTAATACAATTCTGTGATTACTCACCTGTAGAATTGTTATTATGAGTATACAGTACGTCCTGCTCCACCCCACCCTTGGTTTCATTATACTTGTATCCTCTATATGGTGATTGTTATCATTGTTTGATAGTTACTGGTTGGTTATGTTATCATTCTCCCGGCTTCTTGTTAACTGCTTTTCAATGCTGGGGATTTGTGGGAGGTCCCGGGTATTTGAGGGGCCGAGAGGAGCCAATTTCGCGGTCTCTGCAGTCCAGCGCCATCTGGCGGAGTAATACCCAGACGTAAAGAATCTTAGCTGGAGCAGGAGGTACTGTATACTCATAATAACAATTCTACAGGTGAGTAATCACAGAATTGTATTTTTTAGACACAGAGTTTGGCAATAGGGAGCGAGTGGACACATTGCCAGTTCTCTTTATACTGGGGAGCGCTCCCATCCCCAGGCTTGTCACAGCACAGAGATGCTGGGGATACAGCTGTCATTGTTTACCTCGACAATGGAGCCATAGCAAAGGTGAGTTTTGTGGTGACCCTTGGGGGCGATTACACAGAGGGGATACTGATTTGGGATTCCCCAGGGGTAGGACATTGGCTGACCCTGGAATCGTTTAGAATTCAGACATTTTTAACCTGTCCACGGCCTGTTGCAATGTGAAATTACCTTAAATCAAAAAAAGACCTTTGTAATCCTTATATATATATGTAACTCCTAAAACTCCTCAACCCGCTATATATTTGGTGACCAATTCTGTACCCAAGAAGAAATTGTGGCCAGAGTTGCTCTTTAACCTTTTATAGGGAGGCGGTGATGGAAGGCTCCCACATGCCACAAACCACCAAATCACAAAATTACCACAACATGGACAATATTGGGGGTGACTAAGTAGCAGAGGGCTGGATATTCTTGGTGCTGGGCCGGGCACATACCCAAGTTGACCAGCACAATGCACTGAAAAGACAGGTGATGATAAAAATCATGAGATGATACATTTAGAGAAAGGTTCATTACCTTCCATCTCGACCCCTTACTGAGTTGTAGTGAAATGTGTGAACTTCATCCCAACAATACTTTCAACATCAGGGACATCACAAGGCCTTGGTCAGGTTCTAAAATTGGGATGACATTTAATTAGCTTTTAGGACTCATTGCATTGCTGCCCAGCCGAACTTGGAGGAGCAGGATTCTCAGCCCAATGATTATTTGCTGTTAATACACATCCTAAGGTCTCTGGTATAGCCCTAAGGGAAAGTCAAGTCTAGATAACTCTAGAGGTTCATGGGAGCATCCATGATGGAACTACCCCATTTTCCTCTACTGAGATGTTTGAGACAAAGTAATCCCCTCCGCTCCCTTCCCCTCTCAATAAAACTCAATGGGGCACCATGCCACAGTAACCCTATCATGGTTACATCCATGAACCACAAGAGTTATTTAGGCTGGACTGTCCCTTTAAACTTTAAAAAGCAGCATTATTTTGTCAGAGGGCAATCAGTGCTACCTTCTCAATTAAAAGTGGTTTTACGCAGCTATCAATCTTCAAGCCTATATTAAACCCAAGTCACTGGTGCTAATACCTGAATGATGCAAATGTCTATGTGGAATGTCTTCAATGTGACTTCAGTGTGAAATCTGGCAAAGGAACCCTGGCACAAGGTAATACTTCTCTATGTGAAATGGCAAGAAGATGACGTTTGCAGAGTTATTAGTTGGATATGTGTTAAATCATTTTCCATTATAAACGCATTCTACCCGTAGTGCCAGGCCGGATTATCATGTGCACACATGGAGGAGAAAATATTGACCCAAAGCATGACTGACACCCTGTTTATGGACTAGTGGCTTGTGTGTCCCTAAATGGTGCCATGGTGCTTTATGTGTGAAGAATAAATGAATTATACAGTTTGGTTTGAAATGTTGTTCCCATAACGTTCGCTGGAGACTTCCAGGGAATATTGTTCCTGGGAATATTGTTCTTCTTGGACCAGGTTTACTTTTCTCTTCCAAATGCTCTGCCAAGTCTATTGCAGTTTTCCTGTTTGTGAAAAACAGAACGAGCCAGAATAATACTTCTCTAGTGCCGATCCCTAACCCAAGTGGAGGTGGTCTCCTGCCAGTTTGTCTTGTTTGTTTTCTCACGTTCCTGGGAAATAGTGCAGTGGAAGATGGACCACAAATACCATTGCTATGGCACCTGATAAGCTGAAAAGCAATACATAGGGGGTTATTCATCAAGGGATAGCGGCAGGTAATGCCTTGTAGCGGCAGGCAGCGTCTGGTGAACGCCGGGCGCTGTACGCAATACTAATCTGGTGAGCGACTCTAACAGCACCATGTAGTGTACGATTCATCATTACAGGAGGCTCAGCATATATCGCTGGCGCTCTAGCTTCCAGAGCGCCAGCTATTACCTGTCGCTACCTGTCGCTCTCTCATAAATTTCAATGGACGTTCATTTTCTTCTGTTTAAACAGGGTTTTTTTGTTTTTAACTTTTTTTTTCTCGCAAATAATTGTGTGACCTCTCCTGAGAGTCCTGACCTAGAAAAAGTCATTTTTATATTTTTATGCAAAATTGTCATTACAGGTCTGGCATTAAAGTATTAATGTCAAAATGTTACAACAATGTCATTCCATGTGTTTTCGCTTTGTTACTGGTGGATATGTGTTCAAAAACAGACTTTAATCACACAGTGTCTGCCGCTCTATGCTATAGCGACCAGATCCAGAGCGCCGTTGCTGTGTGAGTCAGTTTTTTTGTTGAATATGGAGTCGCTGAGAGTCGGTCACACTGAGCTGACTCTACCTTTTGCTCGCTGATGTTAGAATGCCCAACATACGTCTCATTCATCAATGCCCGCCAGGTTACTAGAACGTCTGAGGCGCTCTATTTCAGCGCCCGATACCCGCTTACAGCGTCTACTAGCTATACAGACGCTCATCTGCCGACCTGGCACTAGTAATGAATCAGCCTCCCCGTTGCTGCATTTGTTATGGACTACCATTGAAAGTGATTTCTGCAAATGGCAGCTAGAAATTTGACTAAATATTTAGTTTTCTAAATATATAATATGTCATAACTCAAGCTTTTAGACAAAACTGCACGTAACAGTGCAACAATAACCCAGAAGTCGAGGTGCTTTTCCTAGGGCAAGAAAAATCACAGAGCATTTGGTAAAACTGTGAATGCATTTTCAGGGGTTTTAAACAGGGACAGACTAGGGTTAGAAATCCGCTTGGGGTTTTACTGACTTTGACCTATCATCGGCCGATGAGCTTTCCACAGTGCTTCCCAGCTGGTCAACAACTGAGCTCCAAAGCTGAAGTTTTAGCATTGCAGGGGCAAATGATGAGAAAAAGTGGATATGTGAATCTAGTTGAAACAGGTCACTTTTACATGCTAATGCATGTTTATTGACCGAGGATTCTGGAAATAAATAGATGATAATCGCCATAACTAAAAAAAGGATACTCCCCAGTTATCCCTTAGACGGCTTCTTCCCGGTCCAGTGTGAGAAACATTATGGTTTCTGCTGTTGGTTCCCCCCCCCCCCGCATCATGGCGCCCTGCAGCTGCTGGTGGTTGCAGTGAATGGAATTGGGCTTGCTCCAGTTACTGAGACAGATGTGGGGGCAGAGTCCTGTCCCTCATCCGGAATCCCCTCCGCCTGGCAGCCGCATCTACAGCAGGCTCCGGCTCGCGCAGCGTCGAGCACTTCCGCTCTCTCCTCTCCCAGGTGCATACCCTGCTCCTCTGCTCATGCTCCCGCGTACATGCAAGCACCGCTGTTTTGTGCCCTCCGGTGGTGCTGCATACAGTGTGGCTGCTGGAGGTTAGTTTAAAGGGTCAATAAGCCCAAGTGTTACTGTGGGCGAATCACCCTAAAGGTTTCTGGGAAAACCCAGGTCCATTGAGACCTGTTCCCCTCTGCCCAATCCCGTCTGCTCCAGCCCTATAAAGGGTTTCCTCCCTCACTTTCTCGCTGCTCATGATGCTGGGTGATATTGTTCCTAGACTTTGGATTATTACCATCGCCGACCTAACTTGCCTGACCATTCCGTGACCGCTGCCTGAACTCACCTCTGCCTGGATCCCAACTACGAAACCGCCTCATCCCCTTGTACTTCGAACTCTCTGATTACCCAGCTTGACCCTTGTCTTGACCTTTGACCCTTCTCGTGCTTCACCCTTGTTGCTGCGTACCGTGTATGACCCCAGCTTGCCCAATAATGCCCAGTCTTACCTCTGGTTCATCGGTCTTCGCCCCTGTGAGTTTACAATCTTTGAGTTATCAAGTCGTGGGGGCAACCGTGTCTGGTGAGGCATTTAAAGCATACATAGATTGGGGATTGTGAACTCACCAAGAAGGCGGGTGCCCTCGGGGTTTGACAGCACTCATCTGTATCACACTCGCCTAGAAGAAACTGGCCCTGCGATTGGCCAGTGACAATCACATAGGCCAGGGTAATTTTTGTCATTCCGGGCATCAAGAGAACCCCACAGCACGTGCCTACTGGGGGTATGCACAGGTGGCTCCAGCAATATGGATGACCCCACGCCTATCAGATTAGTTAGCCAGCACCGATTTTCTCTTTTTAGGCATTATGCTTCAAAAATAATTATGGATGTGCTTCCAATATACACTGCTAAAAGGCCATTTACCTGTTCAATTATATTTGTGACTGGTCTGTTCGGCTTCTGAGCCCCACAGCAATCTGTGGTTTAGATGGAAGGTAAATGAACTCGCCAATATTATCCCTTCAGTTTGTGGTTTACCCAGAATGTGGTGGCTTTTCAAGGGAGAGATGTGGTCAGTGTAATGCAAACACTGTGGAATTCTTTAATAACACATAAACATTCTCACTTCAAAAATTCTAAATAGATCAAATCAAACCTTCTGCTTCTGTGAAAGCATTTGCTTTAGGTGTGGCTTTGCCTCTAGTAAATAACAAGACCGTCTCTCAGATACAAGCAGAAATGGCTTGTATCTAACCCACATCACAAAGTTAAAGAAGGACTATCCTAAAAAAATGGGCAATGATAAAAATAAAAAATACAGCACAATGGGTTAAACCTGTCACTTGTGTCTTAGCCAATCAGAAGATTAGCAAACTTGAGTGAGGAAGTCTCTGATCTGTACATCTAATGCACCAGTTGAAACACATTTCTAAGGTAACACATTGTTGCTAAGGAAAATGGTTTTCTTTTAGTACACAGAGTTGCAAACAAATAGAAAATAAAAAAACAGATAAGCTTAGCACATTGAACATAATTTGGCACACAATAATGGAAACTTGAAAAAAATTCCATTGAAAGTGGAATTACCCTTTAGAATCCCTGCTCAGGAAAGCACTAAAATGTTCTTTCCTTGGGAACAGTGTAAAGCAGGCCATTTCAAATCATCTTAAAATTTCTGATTATAAGTTACCTTACCCTGTTTCCCCAAAAATAAGCCCTAGCATTTTTTTTTATAATTTTTGAGGATGCTTTATATAAAAGCCCTACCCTAAAAATAAGCCTAAGAGGCCGATTCATTAATAGCGGCAGGTAGCGACAGTTGAGCGACTGTAGCAGTATTTTCACAGTGCCCGCTAGTAGTCGCTATGTTTGGCCATTGTTCGGTTGTTGATAGAGACTGAGTCGGTGTGCAGTAATGTTGAATACGGGGTGACGAGTCGCTATTTGACAGGTTCCGCACTGTATGGGAGCGCATGATAGCGACTGGTCAGAGCAACCGGCTCCCACCATATTCATCAAAAAATCACGCTCAAAAAAATTCTCGCGCTGTGAAATGCATGTTTAAACCCCAGAGCGCTGGCGGCGATGTGTTAAAAGTAGTTTTTAACCCCCAAACCACCATATTTTTGGAAACCGAAAAATAATTTAGTAATATGAATACAATAATATCAGACCTGTAATATCAATTCTGCACAAATTTTTTTTTTTTTTTTACCTTAAAATCTAACATGGCAAAAAAAAAAAACATTAATAACAATTAATTATGAATATTTAAAGATTGTTCCATTGAAATGCATTGGAGAGAGCCAGGTAGCGAGAGGTCATACCTGTCGCTGTTCAAGGTCGGACGCTGGCGCTGTGGGCTGAGGCTGGAATAATGATGAATGAGTGGCTATCTGGCGCTATCTCAGTCGCTAAGCAGGATCGGCTTGATAAATGTGTGATTGTGGTGGGGAGCCGGCGTTCTCGTGGCGGAGCCCGTCATTACCGGTCGCTCACCAGTCGCTACCTGTCGCTATTCCTTCATAAATAAGGGCCTTAGTTACAATTACAAGGGCAAATAAGGTTCTTTCCCATGACACCAGGTATCCCTGGGCAGTAGCATCTTGCCAATATGACACAGGCGTCACTTAACAGCCTGTATCATATTGTGAAGCTGCACAGATGCCGGGGAGCCACACGCAGATAAGTATATAGTCCTCCTCACACTGCACACTGCAATGGGGCCTGTGCACCTCCAAGCCCACTATGGCTGCAGTAGCACCAATAGCAAATGCTACAATTTTTTTATGGAGTGGCACCCACCAGGAAGGGGTAGGGGTGGCTACTATGTTATGGTAGGAATGAAAATGAAGAACAAATGTAGATTGTTCATGGAAAAATAAGAGATACTCTGAAGCAGTTATGGGGCAGTTATGGCCTAGAGGTAGGGAAACAAGCTTGTGACCGGAAGGTGACAGGTTCAATTCCCAACCATGGGACATGACTGAAGTGCCCTTGAGCAAGGAACCTAAACCCCAATTGCTCCCCGGGGGGCTGAGTTTAGGGCATCCCACTGCCCCGGCACAGGTGCACTTCACTTTCCCATAGTGTGTGATTCACTTGTGTATAGTCACTCACATGGTGTTTATTCACTGGCATGTCCACTGTGTGTAATTCACTTGTGTGAATATATATGTTGTGTGCACAGATGTTGGCACACAACGGCCTTTATTATTATTATTATTAATAATAATAAAAATAGCCCCAGTGCATCTATTGGAACAAAAATTACTAAGAGACCCTGTAATATTTTCGGGGAATCGCGGTATATAATGTGACGTTGGTGGAAGTGAATAGAGTTTAATGTTAGATCAATAAATGGCTTTTTGTGTGGTGTTTTATTTTACTTTTTCCACCTTGAACTAGTAAGGGGTCCAACAGATGTGCATTATAATGTTTAATTAATGTTTTTGTAAATGAATTATGGCCTGATATGGCCCAGAATCACAGGAAGCAGCAGACTTAAAGAGGAATAACACACCCAATTTTTACTTTTCGGCTTGTTGTTCCTCTCAGTGGGGGCATCCCAAATTGACTGTCGCTCCCCCGATGCAGACTCATCTAAGAATGAGCGTGCTGATTGGCTGAGCAGCCCGTTCAACGCGCTCGCTATAGCTCAGCTCCCTTTGGCTCCGCTGATGGCTAAGTTGCCTAGAAGCAATCTTGGTGAAAGCTTTAGGCTTTTTTTTTGCTACAAATTTCACAAACAGCCGAGCAGCGCAGAAGGGAGCTAAGTGCATCGGCTGCATCCCTCGCACACCTCCTAGCCGTCGTGGGCCCACGTCACGCATTCAGAAAGGCCAGGCTAGAGGTGAACCGAGATGCGGCCATGGCGCAGAGACGCAACAAGGGCTCCAGGACAAGGTGAGCGAAACAGGGCTTCTGGGGGTTTTACACAGCGGGGCGACCCAGCTTGGGTGCCCCAAGGAGTGGAATTTGGATGGCCTTTTAGACTCCAGGGCCTCCGATGTTCCTCTTTAACACTCCAGTGTCAAGTATTAGCCAAGCCCTCACCCAAAATCTAATCTCATAAATCAGAATACTGCATGTAACGTCCAATCATCATATTGTGCCCTAGCATAAGGCCGGTGCACATCTAGATATAAGATTAGAAAATGCACGGACCGACTCTGCAGATGACAGAGCATTTCATGAGCAAGCTGCTGGCTGAGAGCGAGAACTGGAATGGGCAGGAAAGGGTTGTAAACTATAAAAGATTTTATTGAGGAACTTGAAGTATTTCATAACAGAACCAACTGAGCAATCTTGGTGAAAGCTTTAGGCCTTTTTTTTTTTTTTGCTGCACTTTAAAATAGATCTGGAGAACAAATTTCACAAACAGCCACAATATATTTATACTCAGAAAAGGGAACTTTTTTGATACAAGGATGAGGGGGGGGGGGAGATTTCAAAGCCTTTCCTGAAAAAGAAACCGTCATGGGATATTTTCGTAACAATCATTTTTATTTCAGCACAGATGTAGCAAACATTAGGAGGATAACTTGTGTTATGTTAAAGCAATAGGTGTAAAGTAAAATATACCTTAAAAGGAGCAGATCCCCCCCCCCATCGGCCCTAACTAACCTTTTGGATGTCGCCGCTGCATTCTGCGGTGACATCCGGCTACTTCAGGGCCCGATCCTCACCCCGCCACCGGCTGCAAGTGACAGCACCGCTTTTTACACTTCAAAGTCCCACACCGCTTAATGCCCATTCATGGTAACTGCACAGGCACGAGATCGGGGTCCGTGAGCAGTGCCTGATGGGATACAAGATGGTGCCGTCTGTTAGAAGGTCACCAGGTATTTGAGGGGCCCAAAAAATGGATCCCCCGGAGAGGTGAGTAAGTAGTATCCAAAGCTAAAACTAGAGGGGGGGGGGGGGGGGGGGGGCAGCAGATCAGTGAGGTTTGGGAAAAAAATTTTAACCTCCACGATGTTCCTCTTTAAGTCGGGTAACACCTCAAAGGGCATCAGATGCCCCCTCGTTACTGAGAAATCCACTTTTTCAGGGTAAATAATGTTTTGCAAACATGACCTTTGGGGTAGTAAAGGGGTGCAGGTAGTATATTATTAGGGCAGGGGTCCCCCACTTTCTCCTACAAGGCCCACCAACATGCCAGGTTTTGCAGATCTCCACCTAGATGTGTGCAGCAGCAGAACTACAGAGGCAGCTAGGTGGAGGTCCACATAACATGAGTTTTGGAAAGGGTTGAGCAACACTGCTTTAGGGCCCTGATTTGTCCTGTGTGTCTCTTAGTAGTTCCAGTTACTTTCAGTTAAGGCAACTCAAATAAAATATTGATACTTACCTTTTGTCCTCTGCAGCTGTTTCATCCTATTCCTGCGATTTAAAACTTACCGGGTGCTGAGTTTAAGTATACACTGTCTCAATTTGCATACGAGCCTCTGAGGAACATTGTCCATACCCTGTGATGGACTGGGGACAAATATTAGACCACCCCGGCCCACCCATAACCAGCATGCAAAATCTTTGCTGAGACCCCCACCCTTTATGTTCCCCAGACCACTTGCCCATGGTCTGGGGTGAGTGTAATCTCTCACTGCTGTTCATCCAATGCTCCTAGACATCAATTTATATGAAGAGAACTGCTTTAACCGAACCTTCACTCTGAATAAGAGTCTATCTTGTATTCCCCCCCCCCCCCTGTACATACATGGCCCATATTAAAAATCATCCTACCTGCACCTAGTGCATTTTCTGAGCCTTTAAACATCCAAGAAGGCAGTCCATGGAGTCTCAGGCTGCCTGCAAACAGGAAGTATCTTTTGACTATACCACTCTGCATTCTGGGGTTGCTGTCCTTTTCCTGACCCCAGCTCTGTGCAGGGCATAGCTATAATCTCTTCTCCTCATCACATCATGTTGGGAAGGAACAAGGAGTAGCTTCTTAGGCAGCGGCCATATCCTGGAGTCCTGAACAGAGTTGCAGGCCAGCGAGGGTAAGAATAACAAGTAAGCAACTAAAAATACATTAATTTTAGATGGGAATAATTTTTTAAGGGTTAGGACTTTTCATCAAATGATGTCTGATGCCTGTCCCAGAATCACAGGAAGCAGCAGACTTAAAGAGGAATAACACACCCAATTTTTACTTTTCGGCTTGTTGTTCCTCTCAGTGGGGGTAAAGAATTTAGCAGAGATTATAATATTCTTAGTATACAGTACGTCCTGCTCCAGATAAGAATCATTACACTTGGGTATTACTCCGCCAGATGGCGCTGGACTGCAGAGACCGCGAAACTGGCTCCTCCCAGCCCCTCAAATACCCGGGACCTCCCACAAATCCCCAGATTTTCTCTGCAGTCTGGACTGCGAAGGACAAGAAGATGGCTCTCTCTTCTCGCAGGTGAGCGGGGCTATTAGCCTGCGGCCCTGTAGGACTATTCCCATCCGTTCCATTTTTAATGTGCCTCCCAGCCTTGGCTGCGCTGGTCCGGGTGATGGTAGGCAGCACCGCTGTCAGGTGCTTAGGAGCGCTGCTCCACCGCAATCCCCCACCAAAGGGTAGGCGGTATAGGCATGTGGTGAGCCTCTATGGGATGCCCCTCCCGCACTATTGCCCCTTCTATCGGTGGGCCCTCTGTAAAGTGGCCGCTGCCCTCCCTTGCTCTCCCTTGTAGCTCTCGGGGGGGGGGGGGGGGCTGTATTTGCCTTGGTGTTTCACTGTATTATGTGCTTCTTGTTGGTGTCAGTCTCCGCGCTGACTTGGTTGCACTGGATGCGTTTTTGAAAATGCTGCCGCCGCGCGCGCTACAGCTGTGTTCCGCGGTTCGCGGCGGCATTACCTCAGGCGCTGTTGCACAGTCATTGGCTGCTTGTCACGTGTGCTGCTTCGCGCTCTTTGGGGGGGTGGGGCTCGTGGTTGGTGCGTTCCGCGTCACTGTCTCCGCTGCCCGCCCCTCGAGGTATACCCGGCGCCATTTTTCTCTGGATTCGGCTGCTGCGTGGCTGGCATCTACCTACCGCGGTCCGTGAGCAGCCTCGCGGGCGGCTTTATTTACCCTATGTCATTATACATGTCACTTATGGAGTTCTCTTCGCTTATGTCTTTCAGACGGGTCGAACTCTATTGGTTTCTCCCAGCCCTACTCCCTCTATTTAGTTATTTAACTTGTGAGGCCTAGTGTGTAAATTACTCCCACTTCCCTAGCGGGCAATTGGGGCATCCCGGGTTGGCCTATTGTGCCGCTATAATCACCATATGGAGGTGTCTCAGGATAATGTGCTCAGGGTTCCTTCGGGACAAGCCCGGCTGTGTGTAGATTGTGGGGTGTCCCCTACTAGTGCTGACAATGTGCGGGTCTGTATACCTTGTGCCCAGCAGGTGCTTGCGCTGCAGCCTGGTTTACCAGTAGCATGGCCTGCACCACGTATGGCTTCACGTACTCCCCCAAGCTTAAATTTGACTCCTATTGAGTTGCATACCAGTGGGGATTCTCAACCTGATGTGTCTTCCAGGCTAGTGTTGAAAAGTTGCTTGCTAAAACCTTGGCGCATATGGCCTCTGCTAAGAAGCGGCACTTGACGCCTGATATCACTCTTTTCCCTATGGCGGCTGATGAGTTCTTGGAACTGTCTTTTTATACCCCCTTGGAAGAAGGGGAGTTGTTCTCTGACTCGGAGTCATCTGATGAGAGGCCCAGGGGCTATGATTATTCTGGCTCTGACCCCTGGCCCCCGGATGATACTGATAGGCTGTTGGCCCAGATTTTTGAGGTACTGTCTATCTCTCCCCCGGTTACGGCCCCCAGGCAGCAGGGGGAATTGTTTCATACTGCTACGCCACGTTTAGAGTTTCCGGAGCAAGCCCATTTTAATAATCTCGTGCTCAAGGAATGGGAGCGTCCCAGCAGGCTTCCCGGAGTCCCTAAGAGTTGGGATAAGAGGTATCCCTTTCCTGCTGATGTGGTGAAGCGTTGGTCATCCCCTCCAGAGGTGGATGCCCCGGTCCTAGGGCTATCTAACACCTCTGTCATGCATTCCCCTGACTCTACTATGCTGCGGGATAGTGAGGACCGGCGTATTGATCAGCTGGCATCCCATGCCTTTGCCTGTGTGGGGACGGCACTGCGCCTGGTCTGTGCCTCTGTCTTTATGGCTGTGGCTATTAGGACCCTGCTTAGAAGTGTCTTAGATGGTGCTCCTGATGATGTGTCTAGTGAGGAGTTTAATGCACTCTCTCGTTGTGAGGTCTTTGTGACTTATGTCCTCTCTGCCTTGGATGATACCATTAGGATGTGTGGCAGAGCCTCTGCCCTAGTGGTGGCTATAGGCCGCTCGGTTTGGCTGCGCCAGTGGGCTGCTGACAACGCTGCCAAGAAAGCTCTCACTGGGTTTCCCTTCAAAGGACTACGCCTGTTTGGGGACCGCCGGGACCTGTTTGCTAAGGGAGGCAGGTTACCCCAGCACAGGCGGCAGTCTCGGCCCTTTCGGGGACAGGGCTCCTTTTCTCCCCCCTACCATGGAGCCAGACAGGGGAGGGGGGGGTCTCTCTTACCGGGGCCCGAGGAGATTTCTGGGGTAGGGGCAGAGGACGTGGACGCCCTGGCTCATCCTGGGGCTCCAAGTCTTCTCCCAAGCCCCCTCAGGCATGAAGGGGCGCCCTCACCCATCCGGGTGGGGGGACGGCTTCAGCATTTTGCTCACGTCTGGAGGCTTCATGTCTCAGACCGGTGGATTCAGGAGGTAGTGTCCTCCGGTTACAAGATAGAGTTTGCTGCCTGGCCGCCCCCAAGATTCATCAGATCCCGGATGTCTCAGGACCCCATGTCAGCTCAGGCTCTAATTCTGGCGGTGCAAAGCCTTCTGGAGCTGGGGGTCATCTGTCAGGTCCCCTTACGAGAAAGGGGCAAGGGGTTCTATTCCAACCTTTTCACCGTGCCCAAAAGAGATGGGTCAGTCAGGCCCATCCTGGACTTGAAGATCCTCAACAAATTTGTCAGGTGCAGGCGCTTTCGCATGGAAACTTTGCGCTCTGCTATCAGTTCCCTGCATCTAGGGGATTTCATGACCTCTGTGGACATCAAGGATGCTTACCTTCATATTCCTGTTTTTCCAGGCCATCAAAGATTCCTCAGGTTCGCTCTGGAGGATCAGCACTACCAATTTGTGGCATTGCCCTTCGGTCTCACCTCGGCTCCCAGAGTGTTCACCAAGGTGCTGTCAAGGGTGATGGCTCTGCTCAGGGCTCAGGGCTCAGGGCATTCGCGTGCTGACATATTTGGACGACATTCTCATCACTTCTCAGTCCCTCCATCAAGCAGAGCTGGATACTCAGCGGGTAGTGTCCACCCTGGAGTCATTTGGCTGGGTGATCAACCATCCCAAGTCTTCCCTGTCTCCCTCCTTGGTGACTCCCTTCCTGGGAATGAATCTGGATACAGTTCAGGCAAGGATTTTTCTTCCTCAGCAGAAGGTGGACAGTCTGCTAGCGCAGGTTCAGTCCCTGCTCTCTTGTCCTCATCCCTCCATCAGGCAGGGAATGCAGCTGGTGGGCCGGATGGTGTCGTGCTTCGAGGCGGTTCCTTATGCTCAGTTTCACATGAGGCCTCTGCAACTCCACCTCTTGTCAGTATGGGACAAGGATCCCGCGTCCCTGGACCATGTCCTTGTTCTATCCCCCCTAGCCAGGCGGTCCCTCTCGTGGTGGCTGGACTCCAGGAACCTGTTGGCGGGCAGATCCTTTCTGGCCCCCTGCTGGAAGATCACCACGGATGCCAGTCTGACAGGTTGGGGGGGCTTCTGGAAGTCCCTGCAGTTCCAAGGCCGGTGGGGCCCTCAGGAGGCCCACACACCCATCAACATTCTGGAACTAAGGGCGATCAGGTTGGTGCTGGCTCACTTGACCCAACACCTTTGGGGCCGGCCTGTACAGGTACGCTCGGACAACCAGACAGCGGTTGCCTACATCAATCATCAGGGGGGGACCCGGAGCAAGAGAGCCCTCAAGGAAGTGTCTCTGATCCTGTCCTGGGTAGAGGACAATGTTCCCTGCATATCTGCTGTGTACATTCCGGGGGTGGAGAATCTGCAAGCAGACTCTCTGAGCAGGGGGACCTCTCGCCTGGGAGAATGGTCCCTCTGCGAGAGGGTGTTTCACACTCTATGTCACCGTTGGGGCCAACCAGATGTGGATCTGTTTGCGTCCCGTCACAAGCTCCCGGCCTTTGTCTCCCTGTCCCAGGACCCTCTGGCCTTGGCAACAGATGCTCTAGCAATGTCATGGCAGGACTTTCCCCCATTCCCCCTGTTGGGCAGGGTTCTGCGCAAGATTGCTCAGGAGGGGGTGCCAGCTATCCTGGTGGCTCCCAGGTGGCCAAGAAGAGTGTGGTTCGCAGACGTGGTGCAGCTGGCAGTAGATCAGTACGCTCTGCCCTGGGTTCCAGACCTGCTCACTCAGGGTCATTTACGCCATCCCAATTTACAAACTCTGGCTTTGACGGCCTGGCTGCTGAAACCTCCATCTTGATGGAAAAGGGGCTGTCTGCCTCTGGTGTTGACACCATGATAAAAGCTAGAAAGAAGTCTTCTTCTTCCATTTACTATAGGGTTTGGCGTGCCTACATTTACTGGTGTGAGGCTAGGTCTCTTCCCTGTTGTGTGTTCTCTATTCCCAGGATCCTGGAGTTCCTGCAGCATGGATTGGAGCTGGGGCTCCAACTCAGTACTCTGAAGGGTCATGTCTCTGCCCTGGCTGTTTTCTTCCATAGGTCCTTTGCCCAGCATCATCTGATCAGGACTTTTTTCCAGGGGGTTACTCATGTGCGTCCCCCACGTAAGCCTATGTTGCCTGTTTGGGATTTGAACTTGGTCTTGTATGCCTTGCAGGGTGCTCCCTTTGAACCTGTGCAGGATGCTGCCCTGGCCATTCTTACTCTCAAGGTTGTCTTTTTGGTGGCTATCACTTCTGTTAGGCGTGTTTCTGAGTTGGCGACGCTTTCCATCCAGCCCCCCTACTTTGAGAGACACCAGGACAAGGTGGTGTCTGCCTTTCATCTGAATCAGGACATTGTTCTTCCTTCCTTGTGCCCTAATCCTAGTAATGCTAAGGAGAGGGTTTTGCATTCCTTGGATGTGGTTAGGTGCCTGAAGTACTATCTGGTGGCTACGGCACCTTTCAGAAAGACTGATGCTCTTTTTGTGGTCCCTTCTGGTCCTAGGAAGGGTTTGGCTCCTGCCAAATCTACTATCAGCAAATGGATCCGTCAGGCTGTGATTCAGGCCTATTCTGCTAAGGGGAAGAATCCTCCCTTCCACCTTACTGCTCATTCCACTCGTGCTATTGGTGCCTCTTGGGCTTTTCAGCACCAGGCTCCTGTTGAACAAGTTTGCAAGGCCGCTACTTGGTCTTCTGTTCATACCTTTTCAAAGTTTTACAAGGTTGATGTTAGGGCCTCAGCTGATGCTGCTTTTGGCCGCAAGGTTCTGCAGGTGGCAGTGGTCTGACCTGTCTGTTGTTACCTTTGGGGATCCAACCCTACTTTATGGACACTGCTATTGGATGTCCCAAGTGTAATGATTCTTATCTGGAGCAGGACGCACTGTATACTAAGAATAATACAATTCTGTGATTACTCACCTGTAGAATTGTTATTATGAGTATACAGTACTTCCTTCTCCACCCCACCCTTGGTTTGCATTATCCTTGGATCCCCTGTATGGTGGTTGTTATCCTTGTTTTATAGTTACTAGTTGGTTCTGTTATATTTCTCCCGGCTTCTCGTTAACTGCTTTTCAATGCTGGGGATTTGTGGGAGGTCCCAGGTATTTGAGGGGCCGGGAGGAGCCAGTTTCGCGGTCTCTGCAGTCCAGTAATACCCAAGTGTAATGATTCTTATCTGGAGCAGGATGTACTGTATACTCATAATACCAATTCTACAGGTGAGTAATCATAGAATTGTATTTTTCCCCATCCTTTCAATCTCATTTCTCCAGGACCATACAAAAAAGTAGTAACTCTCTCTATTGGTGCTCTCAGTGTGAGCAAGCATGACAAGCCTTCCCAGCTCAGCCATGACCCAGAAACTTAAACCGGACCAACACCCTTTTTTCTTTAATGGGTGTTGGTCTCACAGGGGGGAGGCATTCAGAATGCTGGAGCCCCCCCAACATAACCCCCCAGAACGCCTGATATCCATACCTTCACTCTGTGTCAGGCCACCGGTGTGCATGTGGGCAGGTCATGGATAGGGCGTTCCAGTGGGCAGCACCAAGAACGCAACCAAGACCCACTAGCGGCCAATTGCGGGACTCCTTTCCAGGCGCTGGTTCGCTTGAAGGTAAGGATGTTCGGGGGGGGGGGGGCTTTATCATTCTGGGTTCCCCCTAAGCTTGTTACTATTTGCTGTCTGCAGGACCAACACCCATTGAATAAAAAAACGGTGTTGGTCCAGTTTAAGAAGTGAAGGAGGCAGCTTTGCTTAGAAAACATAAGGTATTTAGATATAATGTGCAATTTTGAGATGGTTTGAGCTGACTTACAGTACTTGACATTGTTCTCAAGGCAAATAAGGTGGAAGGAAGTTACTGTGTGTCTGGGCATGGACTATAATATGCTTGTCTGAATAGGTGAGTTATGAAGGCACTTTTGAAGACTTGGAGGGTTAGAGAGTATCAAATCATTTGACGGGGGGCATCTCAGAGGAGTAGAGCTGGTCATGTAAAGTCCTAAAGATGAGCGTGGGAGAAAGTCAAAGAGGATGTTAACAGAGTGTTGTGGGAAGAGCAGAGGCTGCCTCTTGCTTGGTATCTTTGGATTAGGGATGGAATGTAGAAGGGCCACGGCTGGAGGTAAATTTGTAGGTTAGAGTTTAAAACTGTATTCAAGGAATACAGCCAGCGAAAGAGTGACACAGGGGAAGCAAGAGGAAAGGTGAATGATTCCAGCAGCATTCATTTTAGCAGTCACATCGTTGTGGGCCACAGAGGCGCGCGATTGCTGAGGAGGTTATTTTTCAATCAAAAAAAAATTATTTTAGTAAGCCAACTAAAATTCAACCATTTATAAGCCAGATAACTGACACATCTCTCATTCTTCTGTGATAAACAGAGACCCATAATTGGCTACATGTAACAATGAAAATTATAAAGAGGACCCCTCCATTCTTTACATTATACAAAACTAAAATTCAGCAGGTTGCCATCTTGCTATCATATTGCCTGTTTGGCAAAGCTAGCAGTTGCTTCTGCACTGTTTTAACTTTACCTTTAAACACTGCCATATAGAAATAACTACCAGTGTTTTCAAGCAATTAACCTATAAAATGACTTTTATGATGTAAAACGTGAGTTGAATCTGCATATGCGTAGCCAGCACCATTTCCTCTGTTTCTTATAAACTGTAATCTGAAGCAGCCAGGAAGCCCAGATTAGTGTGTATGAGCTTTATCACCTCATTCCAATATGCTTTGATCTGGGGATATCTCTGATTTGGAACACTTGCAGATTGCAGGTTTTGTACTTTTCGAATATTGGATTCATATGCTGATATAATGTATCTAGTAACTAGAGACCAGGTGGATGGGGTTTTGGGGGAGATGTGCAGAATTATAAAATATATGCGTGACCTATTTTACTGTCAATAACAATCCAAGTGGGGTTAGTTTCAGCTACACATGAGTAGTAAGTAGTCTAGCACAACTTGGATATCTCTGGTCCCAAAAAAGATGTTGGTGATTAACCAGTCCATGCATTCCACTCAGTTGCTCAGATGTCCGGAATTCGGTGGGACAGTCTTCTCACTAATGTCAGCAAAGTGGGACATTTAGGTATCCCAAGACATTTAGGTATCCCAAGACATTTTGGGAGGACAGTAAGACAAAATGCCTCAAAGTAGGACTATCCCTTCTAAAGTGAGACATCTGGTCAGTTTTTCCAGGTTCTACTACTCAATTTACATGAATTTCCAAATTTAATACAAATTCCCATTGCAAACTTCAGGAATGATGTATTTCTGGAACTTGGTTTATATATGGGAGTTGCACATAAATACAGCTTATCCCCCCAATAAGCTCCGTGGTTTATGGGCTCTATGAAAAAGCTCCACAGGCATTTCCTCGAGCCTTATATAATGCACATCTGATTGTCATTTGTTAATTTATAGTGCTTGGATTGAAATCGGATTTCTACTTCTTCTCCAGTTTTCTGCAATTATGCGTCCCAAACAGATAAATGTCCCAAATCCCCCATAGAAATGAATGGCGAAATGTTAGGGTCAGTCTCAGACACACCCCACATGGGCGGCCCCCCTCCTCTCTCATTGTCACACACCTACACTAGCAGATGAACACAGCTGCTACATCTGCAACCATGCACATCCCCACACAATCAAAACCAATACACTTACCCTCACACCTGCACACGCCCCAACACACCTACAGATGGGCACCCTAACACGCCCGCAGATGTACATGCATGCACCTCAACATCACCCCCACAGGTGTGCATCCACCACCCACAGATGTGAATGCACTTATCCTATCCCTTGCACACACCCCCCCCCCCTTGGACACCCATGCACACACCCCTACAGGCATACACTTCTACAAATATTCGTGCACGCCCCCAATACAATGCATGGACACTCCCCCAGACAGACATGCATGTGCACATCTTGTCATCCTGGGCGCAGTTCTCATTAGTTGCCTGCTGGTGGCACCATTCCAGTCTTATCACAACTCTGCTTATTAGTGTTCACCAAGAATATGGGCTCCTACTCCAGGTTAATCACCCATCTTCTCCTGATTACCAGCCTATAAATCAGCTCCACAGGCAAGGGGCCGGCACTCCAGTATTGTGTTGCATTGCTATGAATGCGTCAGCCTGTTCTTTGGTCTCCAGTCCTGATTCCCAGCTCCTGGTCATTCTGGTCCTCCAGTCTCCCCACCTGCTCCTACCTATTCCTGGTCCTCTGGTCTCCTAGTCCACTGTTTCTCAACCTGCGGTACATGTACTTGGAGAAGTTCAGTCTGATATATTATATAAACAGCAAAACATTATTTCTTCTTCATTTGAAAGTGTGTTGATGCCTATGACCTACTTATTTTGGTAATATTTTTAATTGGCTGAGAACCACTGTCATAGGCCCCTGTCTGCCCAGCCTGGTTTATATTTTACATACATGTATTCAGTTACTCAGTGCCCTTGTCTGTTGAGCCCTTGCATTTGTTTTGCATATATTGTGTATATTTTATGGTTGCTGTGAGTTGCTGTGTTTATATCTATTCTGGTTGCTGTGTTCACATGTGTTAATAAATCATCTTTATTTTATCATTATCTGTGTGTGTGGTACTTTAGCTGGTATAACCTGAAATCATGAAGACCCCCCACAGAGGCATTTACCTGCCCATTTATCCCCCAAAATTGTGCACAGCCCCAAATGCACACCTAAACCCATCTCGGATGCTTGCTGTTTCTCAGTGATGAAAGGAAGTTTGGAGGATTCTCAAAAAAAAAAGTTGAATTACATTTTCTCTACCACTTCCATTTCTCCAGTTGGGGTCAGTGACAAACACCTTCAGAAAATACATGTTTTTATACTTTGTTGGTGGATATAATACTGTTGGTATGTAAAAAGGTGTGGTGCACGCCATATAAATTTCAAATGAAACCATATCCTCCAATGAAAATGCTGGATACCATTTTCCAGCAGACACAGGCTGAGCATGCCTGTTTGATACAAATGTTTCACTGTAAAGTGCAGTTGTTGCTAAGCTTGGCAGACCTCTGTTCCACGATGAGTAGCAGATATCCAGTTCTGAAGTGGAACGCATTGGTATTTTTTATAATTTCATGTTATTTTAACTTTAGGATTGCTTTAACCTTACAAATAAATATCTATATAAAGTAAGCCTATGAAACATAAGTATGTTAACATCTTCATGATGGCCTTTTGATGGCTTCAGCATGTTCCAGATTGGCAACTGACTGACTAAGAGTATTTAGTGTTGCTTGTCTGGCTGTGGGCCCCTTTCCCCAATCAGACTGCTTCCTTGTGATGGGAGGCAGAATGAGTTCAAAGAACATGCCTACAATCCTGTTGGCTAGTGACCGTCATATACACAGCTGCAGCACAGACACCATGTAAATGTAAAAGGGTGAGTTTCAGGTTCTGTTTCTTGTTTCCAGGGGAGGGGGGTTTAAGCAAAAATGGGGGTGGGACTGGTACATTTTGGGTTTAGGTTAATTTAAAAAGCATACATCTCTGTCAATATTATATCTATATACGGTATTTAATATATACTTTCTCCAAAGCCTCAAAGATTGCCGATAAGCAGAGCACATCCAATAAAAATGCAGCATTTTGTTTCACCCCCTTGCAAAATATGGAAAGAATTAGCTAAGCACCAGTTTAGCGGTTACTCTATTTGACCAGGTTAATGAAAAAAATAACTTTTAGACTGACTGTAAAGTAAAGAATCATGTTCCAGTCATTATAAATGATATGGATTGTGCGTGGAAAAATTCCACATGTTGGATAATGTACAGATACTCCATTCCTTGTGATTTCTTTGTTTTGCACAGGAGACAGCAATGTGAGCCTTGCCATGCACAGTTACTCCCACCATTTATAAATCAAAGGACACGGCTGAAATTGTCAAAACATAATGCAATACAACATCTTTAAAATGTTTTGGTGCCTTTCCATTGTTTTTACTTTTCTTTGTACAGAGATCCACATGCGGTTTGTGTTTTGATGCCCATTTTCCCACAGCAAAATTTCAGTAAATTTCCCACCCCAAACCCTTCTTTACCCCAAGCAAACAACCAAACACACACACTGAAAAAACAGATTTACATTTAGCCTTCACTGGTTATAATTAAAACAAGGGACCTAAACTAAGACATGTGTGTACGAATACTTATAATCATTGGCAGATACCGGCGTATTGCACCCGGATATATATAGAACTCATAGAGCAATGGTGATTAGCTTGTATCACATATATTGTAGTACTGTATATACAGTACTGTCTTAACAGCAATAGTATATTACACACACTATTCTACCCTTATTATTATACAATCTGCAACTGTCAGACAATGCTTCCTCTACCTGAGAATTTTAAACTGGTGACAACCAAATCATTAAGTAAAGTATACAAAGAAAACCTGGAGAATTGTTCCCCCTATGTATAGAGGCTACAGATGTTACTATGGTGGTGGATACAACAAGGTCTTCTCTCAATAGTCCAAATGGCCAGGGGTGAACCAAGCTACTCTGCTGCCTGTGGCAAACTATAGAAAAGGTGTCCCCAGGATGTGCAGTTCCACTCCTCAATAGAGCATCACAAGGGGTAGGGGGCCACCAATGATTGACTTAAAAACATGACAGTGTGAAGTGGTGGCCATGAACTTCCCTAACCACTAAAAGATAGCAAGAAACGATGAAAAACAGGAATTGCTGCCCCCTCTGCAGTGCCGCCTGAGGCGGCTGCCTCACATGGCTTCATTACAGGTGCACCCCTGCAATCCACTAAATGACTAAATGAGGTGCCTTCTCTTCAATGGTCCCAGATTCTGCAGAAATATTCTAGGCCCAGAGATGCGCGGCATTTGTCCTACACATTTGTGGAGGAGTGCCACTTGCCATTCTCTCTCCTTCGAGAACAACAGCCCACCCGCCACCTACATTCATTAAGATTTGGCAAGGATTAAGGATAGACCAGCCTAATGTATCTGATATATATATATATATATATATATATATATATATATATATATATATATATATAACTTGTAATGTACATGTGCTTGGGGTGTTGATGCCATCTTTCACAGGGTGTACCTCAACACAAGGCCATATTTTATTTACATAGAAGCATAGTTTACTTTGTTGATAGTTTTATAAACTGGACCATTGTGGGAGTAGGGATTACTTTTGTAGGATAAGATTGCCTTCTATGGGTTCCACTGGTCAGGTTATAGCCTCTAGTCCAGGGGTACTCAAGCTTCGGTCTAGTGTTACATAACACAGTGCAGATAAGCTAATGCTCCGATAAGATGCCAGATTGACCAAGTCTACAAGCTGAAGTATTGCAGAAGTAGACCGTCTTGGGGGGACTGCATTACTGGCAGAAGAGCTTGCATTGTTGGGCAAGTATAGGACCTTCCCATTTCAAAATGGGAAGTGGTACTGAGGCTAGGAATCCCTGAAGAAATGTTAATAGTAGCCTCCTAGATGCTCCTTCAGGTTTTTTAACCTTTAATCTCACCAAGCTCCTTTCATCTCACCATATAATGATGTTTTGGAAGCAAGATGTGTATTGTTTGCTTTATAAGTGCTATGAGGTGTTACTAAGCTGCATTGGGAGAGGTTTTAGCAGCATTGTATGTGGATGATACATCTCCCACATTCACGCAGGCTTGGTTTTTCATTTTGAACATAAATAACTTCATTAATTACTCTTTTGAACTAGTCCTCCTCTGTGTCTAGTATGCCAACCTGACTGTCATCAAATTAGTGCTTATCTTTTACAGATGTAGGTATAGCAGTCTCGAGTATCTGGCTCTTTTATTCTGGGTCATGCGCTGCTGTAACTGACATTTTGTTTCTCCGGTGCTAATTGCATTGCACAGCATACACAATGTTGCTTTGCTGGTGTCTTGGTGTTGTTTCTTTTTGGTGGAACCAGCTGCTGCCAGTGTGTTTTTAGACTTAACGCACGGGTATGTGATATTTGTTAAAAATCCTAACAAACATCAAAGAGCTGAAACCAGGTTATACTTTGCTATTTATTCTTTTCAAAATATAAGCACATGTGGCGACTAAACTCGATGACATTATTTGCCTAGAGTAAGAAGAAAGGCGTTAACGCCATGATGGAAATCCTGCATTTGTCCCAGGGGATACAAAGCAACACCCTGTCTGACTTTTCAGAACCATTTAAGCTTTGCCATCATTTATAGGCAAAGTCTGTGTCTCGTTTACACTTTGGGCATCTGGAAGTTGTGACAGCTATGGGCAGGCATCTGCTGCAGGAAAGGGATTTGTATGGCTATTGCTCACGGTAACATTACACAGAGGCATCCGCAGCCCACTTTCTCTCCGAGGAATAGCGCAAGTCCTGTGATGTCAGCCTTGAGATATTAAAAGCCTTGCGCAGTAACATGCAGTCACTTGGCTGGAGCTCAGTCAGCAAGTAGGAATGTCCATTTTAAATGAAGATGGGACCTACAGGAAAGGTCAAGAGGGTAAACCATTTTAAAATTCAATATGACATAAAACTAGAACATGCCCAAAATCTACTGGTATAAAAGCGCTTTCAGACATGAGATGGCCACCCAGACCTGTTTCAATCTGCATAGGAGCAGCAGACTCATAGGTCTTCTGCAGGGGCTTTGCACTGTACTGTTAGATTCAGATTTAGGCCCTTATTTAACAAGGGATAGCGCCAGGTAGCGAATGGTGAGCGAACGGTAATGACGCTCACCGCCACGAGAACGCCGGCTCCCCTCCGCAATCACACATTTATCAAGCCGATCCTGCTTAGCGACTGACAGAGCGCCAGACAGCGAATCATTCATCATTATTCCAGCCTCACCCCACAGCGCCAGCGAGCGACCTTGAACAGCGACAGGTATGACCTCTCGCTACCTGGCGCTCTCCAATGCATTTCAATGGAACAATCTTTAAATATTCATAATTAATTGCTATTAATTTTTTTTTTTTTTTTTTTTAAATGTCAAAAATTCTGTGACCACTTCTGCAATGTTAGATATTTTTTTTAAGGTAAAAAAAAAAAAAAAAAAAAAAAATTGTGCAGAATTGATATTACAGGTCTGATATTAATGTATTCATATTACAAAATGTTTTGAAAAACATGTTTTGTTTTTTTTTTTCTAAAATTATTGTTGTTTGGGGGTTAAAAAAACTACTTTTAACCCATCGCCGCCAGCACTCTGGGGTTTAAACAAGCATTTCACAGCACGAGAATTTTTGGAGCGTGATTTGTTAATGAATATGCTGGGAGCCGTTCGCTATGGCCGTTCGCTGTCATGCGCTCCCATACAGCGCGGAACCTGTCAAACAGCGACTCCTAACCCCGTATTCAACATTACCGCACACCGACTGAGTCGCTGTCAACAGCCGAACAACGGCCAAGCACAGCGAATACTAGCGGGCGCTGTGAAAATAACGCTACTGTCGCTCATCTGTCGCTACCTGGCGCTATTAATGAATCGGCCTCCCAGATTCAGTATTGTATATACACGTGCATAAATACATACAAATAAATTCCTTGTGACTTGTAGGCTCAGTGTTGCCAACATGTGGCAGGTTGGGCAGCGTATGGCAAGGAGCTTATTTTTCTGGGACCCTGAGGAGTTTTGTAGTTGTAGGTGTGGGCTTTGGATGCTTCATCACTTCCACAGCAACTGTTTGACTATTTCTTACAGAGGGTTTCCAATTCACACAAGTGGAAGGACATTTGTCTAGCTTCAACTTTAGATTTGTCCCAGCCTTTCTGGCTAGAAGACAGTCTAACACATTCTGGTCCTAGTTCATTGGGTACAAAGGGGGGGTGGCAGCCGCTCAGACCATTTTATAACTAACCTGGGAGGTGCACGTTAGCAGGGCAATTAGAATACAAAAGTCTTAAAGGAGCCACAGCACTCAACCCTGTTAGCTTGCAGGCCGGCCTATAATCTGTCTCTAAACTTAGTTAAAAACAGAGGACTCGGTCACACACATCTGCAGAAGTATGCTTAAGCTGCACCACTACGCCAAAGTGCCTCTGTGGGGTGCAGTCCTAACTCTAATCTCTGAGAGCCCATTTGGGACATACAGTGCAATAGATAAATTGGGAGCAGGCTTACTTGAGGTTGCCCTAAACCTCTCTAGTTCATTGGGTCCCTTTTCTCTCCACAGGTCCCTAAGATGGATATCTGGCCTAATCTTTAGCACTTATGGGGTTCCCAGTCCCTTAGCTGCTTCTTTTCTTTCTCCTGCATTCTGTGTCCTTTAGGCTTTCATTCCAGCTCAACAAATCAAAGAACAAATGGTTTTAGCTAGTTCCTGACTAAATTCTGGTCCAAACTGTATATACACAGGCACATGCTAGGTTTTGTGTACAAGATTCTGGATATCTAATTTTGTTCACAAAAGGCGAGTATCGCTGTTTTTGTAACAACGGCCTGTGTCAATGCACATGGGCATGCTGCAAGTTGTTGTGTAAAGCTGGAATTTGTTCATAACAACTTTTGGGTGCGTGGAAAACAACAGAAAGCTGTCAAATCATTACATAATGAATGGCCAAAAAGAACCTTGCTTATGGCCATTTGAAGGTGATAAAAGGCTACAAAATGCTGCTTGATAGATTGACATTATCTTTAGTTATTGTTGACTGTTTCAATGGCCTGCTGAGTCACTTTGTGGTCTAGGTACCCTGCTGTCACCAACCACTAATGCTTCTAAGCACTGGCTAAGATAAGCCCCCTCTAATACAAGCTCAGCTAAACTGTTGCCAAACAGTTGAATGAGCACATGCTATCATGGCTTCCTGGAAGTTATTCCTGTTAGGAAACTAAACTAGTTTATAACAAAACGAAAAACTTCTAAGCATATTGAGAGGTAACGAATTACAGTTTTCAAAAATACTATAGAATCACTCACCTGTATATCTTATACATGTATCTCTCTATAGATGGTCTTTATCAAACTGGACTATGACCTATGTGCAGGTCCTAAGAAGATAGGAACCTTTTTGTTTTGCTTTTCCTTTTCTTTTATTCTTTATATCTTCCTCTTCTCATATATTACTTGTGACCTTCCTCTTGTCTCCACCCCTTACCTTCTAGATTGTAAGAGCCGCCTCTCCTAGTGTTTTTCAGTATGACTGTGTATTTGTGCTTTTCTGCCATGTATTGTAAGTTAGTTGTTTTACCCTGTTTGCAATTTCGCATTGTACAGCGCCATCATCTTCCTGGCGCTTTATAAATGAACAACAATAATAATAATTGTATTGTTCCGGTAGTTTTACACACAAGGGCCGACTAGATGCACCATATGGTCTCCTGTCATCAACCTTTATTTTTATGGTCATGCAGAATACTTTGATTCACACAAATGGGAGAAATGAATAGGAGTTTGATTCATAAACGGGGGGTGGGGTGGCTAGGATGTAGTAGTGAGGTGTGATGAGAATTTATTTGAATATGGGTATAAACTCAGAAGTGGCTTCCCGGTCCATGTAATCTTTACTGTATTTTAGATGTTTTTGAATATGTACAAAATATATGTATCAATGTACTTTTGAAATGATGATTGTGATATCAAATAATGCAATTAATGTCTATTCTTTACTCAAAAAGGTGGCGGGATCTGGGGTGTTGGAAGGGAAGTTATGGGTTTCTGAGGGGAATTCTGTCTTGTTAAGACAGACTCTTTTCATCTGAGGTCAGAGGCATAACTAAATGTGACTGGGCCCTGGTGCAGCACTAAATAGGGACCAGAGCATTTCTCATACATTACAGCCGTGGCTAGGATGACAATTTTTTAAACTAGTTGCAAATACAAATGTTGCTTGATCTTTCGGCACAAGATGCCACGTGAACACAAAATGGATAAAGAAAATTGAGGGGCAACCATATCAGCCCCTGATAAATTAGCTGCCTCTGCATACCCTGTGTTTATGCCCCTGCTAAAGGCAGAGTTCTGCTTTACAGGTCTGATCTACTAATTGCACCCAAAAGACAGGTGTCATTTCTTATTATTTTCAAACATGGAATGAAGAATATTCAGTGTAAAAGATGTTAATAAACTGTCATCATTATATTCCAGCAGTGCCCCAGGTGGCTTCTACCCCAGGGCTATTAGACAGCACCACTCCGATCAAGTGAGCTTCGGGCTTGAGAAACACAAAGGATAGAGAGGTATGTTGTTCAGATCTGAAGTTTCTCTATAAATAGTGCCATGTGCATGATTATTTGGTAGTAAGTGTCAGTTATAGTGATAAGTCCACTTTCAAGAAGTGTTCAGTTTTTACACTGCTTTGAACTACTGCAATCGCTTGAGCAGATTAGCTGAGATAAGTAAGCCATGTAGATGAATTCATGAAATATTTCCCTGTGTGGGTAGGTAATAGTCAATATTTAAACAGTGTGGTTAGTTTACTCTTACCACTTAGTGATTTAATTGTAGGTTCTAAAGTAGAAAGTGGTTGCCAAAGCTCAAGCTTCAGAGCTGGAAGATGCTAATGTGTAATGAGTACCCTGGCTTCAGGAGCCCCCTGGAGTGCCCAGGAAAGGCCAGGAAAGCAGACATCTAGTTCTAACTTGCTATTCTGTGATGATACACTTGCTTTTAAAGTGGCCCAACACCCACGGGTGATCGGCCCGGGAATCTATAAAATTCCCGGGCCGATCACCTCCCTCCCCGCGGGACATCCGAGATCGGGATGTCCCGCGGGGTGAAACCCCCCCAAACACCCCAAACTCCTTACCTTATCTTCCGGCGCGGCCGGCGCGGGCACGCGCGCGTCAAGAGGGACGCGCGGGAGGCGGCGGCGGAGGAGCCGCTTGTCCGCGGCTTGTCCGTCGGCGCTGGGAGCGGGGAGAGGTGAGTTGTTCGGGGGGTTCGGGGGGGTTTCACACAGCGGGGCACCCCGATCGGGGGTGCCCCACCGAAGTGGACCAAGACCCAGGATAGTCAAAATCCTGGGTGTTGGTCCACTTTAAAATAAACAAATGTCAGTCACTTAAAGGGATCGTCCATGCAGAAGGTTCATCCTGATGAACTGAGGGGTTTATTCATCAAGGGATAGCGCCAGGTAGTGCTTTGTAAGCGGCAGGCAGCGCCTGGTGAACGCTGGGCGCTGTAAGCAAAACCACATTTATGAAGGCGATTCTGATGATCGACTCTAACAGCGCCATGTAGTGTCCGATTTATTATTACAGGTGGCGCAGCGTATAGCGCCGGTGCTCTGGCTTCCAGAGCGCCAGGTATTACCTGTCGCTACCTGTCGCTCTCCCATACATTTCAATGGACATTCCTTTTCCTATGTTTAAACAGGACTTTTTGTGTTTATTTATTTATTTTTTCTCTCAAATAACTGGGAGGCCGATTCATTAATAGCGGCAGGTAGCGACAGTTGAGCTTCTGTAGCAGTATTTTCACAGTGCCCACTAGTAGTCGCTGTGCTTGGCCATTGTTCGGTTGTTGATAGCGACTGAGTCGGTGTGCAGTAATGTTGAATACGGGGTGACGAGTCGCTATTTGACAGGTTCCGCGATGTA
Organism: Gastrophryne carolinensis; assembly: GCA_027917425.1. Classification (NCBI taxonomy): domain Eukaryota; kingdom Metazoa; phylum Chordata; class Amphibia; order Anura; family Microhylidae; genus Gastrophryne; species Gastrophryne carolinensis. Next base: position 110,371,598 of record CM051236.1, on the reverse strand, counting down.
TGGGTGCGCATGATAGCGACTGGTCAGAGCGACCGGCTCCCACCACATTCATCAAAAAATCACGCTCAAAAAATTCAAGCGCTGTGAAATGCATGTTTAAACCCCAGAGCGCTGGCGGCGATGTGTTAAAAGTAGTTTTTTAACCCCCAAACCACCATATTTTTGGAAACAAAAAAAAAAAAAAAATTATAAAGAATTTAGAAATATGAATACATTAATATCAGACCTGTAATATCAATTCTGCACAAATTTTTATTTTTTTTTTACCTTAAAAAAATTAACTAACATGGCAGCATGTCACAGAATTTTGCACATTTAAAAAAAAAAAAAAACATTAATAACAATTAATTATGAATATTTAAAGATTGTTCCATTGAAATGCATTGGAGAGCGCCAGGTAGCGAGAGGTCATACCTGTCGCTGTTCAAGGTCAGACGCTGGCGCTGTGGGCTGAGGCTGGAATAATGATGAATGAGTGGCTATCTGGCGCTATCTCAGTCGCTAAGCAGGATCGGCTTGATAAATGTGTGATTGTGGTGGGGAGCCGGCGTTCTCGTGGCGGTGCCCGTCAATACCGGTCGCTCACCAGTCGCTACCTGTCGCTATTCCTTCATAAATAAGGGCCTGTATCACCTCTCCTGGTCTAGAAAGAGTCATTTTAGAAAACTTTTTGATTTTCGATTTTTTTATGCAGAATTGTCATTACAGGTCTTGCATTAATGTCACAATGTTATAACAATGTAATTCCATGTGTTTTTGCTTTGTTACTGGTGGATATGTGTTCAGAAACAGCCCACATTTACCCCTGTAACTTTTATAGCCCCAGCATCATGGCTGTGGGGACCATACAATTACATCTCTTTCAGAGTGGCCATATCTACCAATACCCATGATCTGCTATGCACCTGGAGGCAGGGCTCCGCAGCTGGAGGGCTGGAGATGGGCTGGAGATGGGTTGGCCAGTAAATTCCCAGGTTGATATTTGGTCTGAGTCTGCCCCTCACTGCCTTTACTGCAGGCATATTTAGCATTTGGATCAGAAACTGGTATATTAGAAAGTTACAATGTCCCAAGATCCAATTTTAAAATTAGGTAGTATAAACATGAGGGGGGGGGGGGTCAATCAGTAAAAGGTTCCTTTAATCTTTTTACCAGTTACCAAATAGATGGCAAGTTTTCCCTTGCAAACACTTTGTTGTTGCCTTGCCCATACATAACTCCCAACTGTCCCTTATTTGGAGGGACTGTCCCCCTTTGGAGTCCATGTCCCCGTGTCCCTCGTTGTTCTTCTCTGTCCTTCTTTGAGGTGTAATATGCAGATTTGCATCAATAAATAAATCATTTGTCTATTCAAAGTGTTTATATTGTTGTAACTCTTACATCCTTCTATCCACCAATCAATGAGGGGGCGTGGCTTAATTTAACAATTGTCCCTCTTTTTCACCCTAAAACGTTGGAAGGTATGTCAATATGATTTAAAAAGGAAACTGCCAGACAGACCCAAAAAATTGACGTTGCCTTTTAAAATACTGTACATGGAGACAAACAACATGATGATGAATTATTCTAGCATAATGTTAATAATTCTGCCCCAAACAATGCATTGTGGGAGTATAAAATTGTGTATCCCCTTCTAATTGTGTTGCAGCAGGAGGCAATCCAGTTTCAGGAGCAGGAAGTGATGGCTGCTGCAATGCAGGCACACACAATGCAGGCACACACATAATGCAGGCACACACATAACGCAGGCACACACACATAATGCAGGCACACACACATAATGCAGGCACACACACATAACACAGGCACACACACATAACGCAGGCACACACACATAATGTAGGCACACAAATAATGCAGGCACACACATAACGCAGGCACACACATAATGCAGGCACACACACATAACGCAGGCACACACACATAATGTAGACACACATAATGCAGGCACACACACATAATGCAGGCACACAAATAATGCAGGCATACACATAATGCAGGCACACACACATAACACAGGCACACACACATAACGCAGGCACACACACATAATGTAGGCACACAAATAATGCAGGCACACACATAATGCAGGCACACACATAACGCAGGCACACACACATAATGCAGGCATACACATAATGCAGGTACACACACATAATGCAGGCATACACATAATGCAGGCACACACATAATGCAGGTACACACATAATGCAGACACACATAACGCAGGCACACACATAATGCAGGTACACACATAATGCAGGCACACACATAATGCAGGTACACACATAATGCAGGCACACACATAATGCAGGCACACACATAACGCAGGCACACACACATAATGTAGGCACACACACATAATGTAGGCACACAAATAATGCAGGCATACACATAATGCAGGCACACACACATAATGCAGGCATACACATAATGCAGGCACACACATAATGTAGGCACACAAATAATGCAGGCATACACATAATGCAGGCACACACACATAACGCAGGCACACACACATAATGTAGGCACACACATAATGTAGGCACACAAATAATGCAGGCATACACATAATGCAGGCACACACACATAATGCAGGCATACACATAATGCAGGTACACACACATAATGCAGGCACACACACATAATGTAGGCACACACACATAATGCAGGCATACACATAATGCAGGCACACACACATAATGCAGGCATACACATAATGCAGGTACACACACATAATGCAGGCACACACACATAATGTAGGCACACAAATAATGCAGGCACACACATAATGCAGGCACACACATAATGCAGGCACACACACATAACGCAGGCACACAAATAATGCAGGCATACACATAATGCAGGCACACACACATAATGCAGGCATACACACATAATGCAGGTACACACATAACGCAGGCACACACACATAATGTAGACACACACATAATGCAGGCACACACACATAATGCAGGCACACACATAATGCAGGCACACACATAATGCAGGCATACACATAATGCAGGTACACACATAACGCAGGCACACACACATAATGTAGACACACATAATGCAGGCACACACACATAATGCAGGCACACACATAATGCAGGCACACACATAATGCAGGTACACACATAACGCAGGCACACACACATAATGTAGACACACACATAATGCAAGTACACACATAATGCAAGAACACACATAACGCAGGCACACACACATAATGTAGGCACACAAATAATGCAGGCATACACATAATGCAGGCACACACACATAATGCAGGCACACACATAACGCAGGCACGCACATAACGCAGGCACACACACATAATGCAGGCACACACATAATGCAGGCACACACATAACGCAGGCACACACACATAATGCAGGCACACACACATAATGCAGGCACACACATAACGCAGGCACACACATAACGCAGGCACACACACATAATGCAGGCACACACATAATGCAGACACACACATAACGCAGGCACACACACATAATGCAGGCACACACATAATGCAGGCACACACATAACGCAGGCACACACACATAATGCAGGCACACACATAATGCAGGCACACACATAACGCAGGCACACACACATAATGCAGGCACACACACACATAATGCAGGCACACACATAACGCAGGCACACACACATAATGCAGGCACACACACACATAATGCAGGCACACACACACATAATGCAGGCACACACATAACGCAGGCACACACACATAACGCAGGCACACACACATAATGCAGGCACACACACATAATGCAGGCACACACACATAACGCAGGCACACACATAATGCAGGCACACACATAATGCAGGCACACACACACATAATGCAGGCACACACACATAATGCAGGCACACACATAATGCAGAAGGGAATGAGGAATCTCTGTAGCTGTGTAAATACAAACTAATCGTGATGGTAAGCTTACAGTAGTTGGACAGGGGCCTCTTTTCTATATTGTGTTTCTACAAATGGTTGCGTTTGTACCACTATAATAGTTAAAGAAGATATGTTGCAAAAACATGGTCTATATTAAAAATGAATACTGCCATTTGCCCTGGCTAACCCATGGAGACAGAACTCTGGCTTTTGTTTCTCTCTACAGTTTCACTTTAAAGGGACTCTAAATCCAATAACAATTATTAGCCAGCAAGTAGCTCACCCGATGCCAGTACCAAAGCGGTTCCACCGCTGTCTGTGTCCACAGCAGAGCATGCTCAACTCTTAAAAATCTGCTCCCTGACACCCCCTTCCCAGCTCGGCCATTACCCAGAAAATGCACCAGATGGTGCAGGTACGTGGCACTGTGGCTAATAACTTGTGCACTCCAATGAGCTTGTGTGATGCTCTGATGTAGCAGGGCACGCTGATTGGCAGGGGCCGTCGCTCAGCAGAAACATTGCTTTTTGCTCTGTGAGGCACTGCCAGGCTTGCAGCATAGAGAGCAGGTATTTCTACTCTGCAGCCAACTCCTGCTGATTGCTGCATGTCACCACCAAATCATGAAGGTTAGTTTGTTGCTACTGTGAACCAGGATCCTCCCTGGCGCAGGTTTATTGTTAGTCTTAAAGAGGACCAACAGTCAAAAAGGACTTAAACCAGACCAACACAACAAACAATGCTCATATGCATCCCCTCCCAGGGCAATTTAGATCTCTGCACATAAGTATTAATTTGCCTTTTTCTAACTTCTGCTGTAGTGAATTTTAGAAACAAAATGGTGGCTCATGGATGTGCAGGCCACCTGCAAACAGGAAGTGATGTTGACCTTCCTGTTACTTTGCATTGTCAGTTATGTCAGTTGAATCCAGGCAGCAGCATGGCTGAGATGCTGGGAGAGGAAGCTCCAAAATGGCCACTGCCTTTCTTTTCCAACTGTGACAGGCTGTTGGTCTGGTTTAAAGTACAGTACACCCACCACCAAAGCTCATGTTCTAAAACAACAGTACATACATAAAAATCCTTCAATAGTAGTGGCCTAACACACACAAGCACAGAAGCTTGTAGCTGTATTACTGACAACAACCAAAAAAAGGCTCACTATCACTCATCAAATGTATGGGGTGGAGGTGTATTCAGGTGGAGCCAGGTGAGAAACCGCACTCATTTTTAGAAGAGACATTCACTTTCATTGTCTTCCTTGGGGCTGATAAAATACCAGGTGGAAATTTAAAATCTGTTTGTTGAATCAGCCCCAAGGTAGACAATAAAAGTGAACGGCAGTTTTCTCCTCTAAAAATGAGTGCGGTTTCTCACCTGGCTCCACCTGAATACACCTCCACCCCATACAAAAAGGAGTACGTTTTCTCAACTGGTTCTGAATCGACCCTCCTAAAAAAGAAGTGAGGGCTCTCACCTGGCTCTGAATCGACCCTATGGAAGGCAAGAAAACTAAGAATTCAGTCATTTATAGTCATTTGTGAATTCACTTGGGCTACTCTTGTTTTATACATCAAAATTGTTTCCATGTGAGTGAATGGATGAAGAAAATGGAAATGTCGCAGCATAACAATCTATTTGTTTTCCATCCTTGCCAAATAGAAGGGACTGGGTGACACATCCTGGGCAGCCCAGTCAGGATACAGAAATACCAGACTATTTGTATAGCCTGTAACACACTTAGAAACGGTGTGTGCCGTGCTATAAATATGGTCTATCATAGGGCAGACAGCCGTGAGTCATGGCGTGAATTTCTCTAGTGTAGAGCACTGACTAATTTCACTGTTTACCCAAGTTGTAGATCATTGATGCTTTATTCTGATCACACTTTTATCCACACCCTAAACCAGGGGTTCCCTACAGTACATTTCTGATTGTTATCAAGTATCACCTGGGAGGTAGGCATGGGTCGCCAGTCACCTAAGATTGCCATTTAAAGTGCATAAAACAAACACATAATACACATAGAGGCCGATTCATTAATAGCGGCAGGTAGCGACAGTTGAGCGACTGTAGCAGTATTTTCACAGCGCCCGCTAGTAGTCGCTGTGCTTGCCCGTTGTTCGGTTGTTGATAGCGACAGGTTCCGCGATGTATGGGTGCGCATGATAGCGACTGGTCATAGCGACCGGCTTCCACCATATTCATCAAAAAATCACGCTCAAAAAATTAAAGCGCTGTGAAATGCATGTTTAAACCCCAGAGCGCTGGCGGCGATGGGTTAAAACCACCATATTTTTGGAAACCAAAAAAAAAAAAAATTTTTATGAATTTAGTAATATGAATACAATAATATCAGACTTGTAATATCAATTCTGCACATTTTTTTTTTTCTTCTAAAATGGCAGAAGTGGTCACAGAATTTTTCGCATTTAAAAAAAAAAAAAAAAAACATTAATAACAATTAATTATGAATATTTAAAGATTGTTCCATTGAAATGCATTGGAGAGCGCCAGGTAGCGAGAGGTCATACCTGTCGCTGTTCAAGGTCGGACGCTGGCGCTGTGGGCTGAGGCTGGAATAATGATGAATGAGTGGCTATCTGGCGCTATCTCAGTCGCTAAGCAGGATTGGCTTGATAAATGTGTGATTGTGGTGGGGAGCCGGCGTTCTCGTGGCGGGGCCCGTCATTACCGGCCGCTCACCAGTCGCTACCTGTCACTATCCCTTGTTAAATAAGGGCCATAGTTTTCTTTGCCTTTTAGAGCAGTTTTGAGCTAAAAGTTTTGGCATGCCCCACTGTGAAAAACCCCCCAGGTCACCCTACGGAGCGTGCACAGGCTAAGGGCCGAATCTAGCGGAAAGCAGCCGAGCAAACTCGCTATCATCTAACAGGATGCGTGCCTGTGCTGGCCAATCAGAAATGCCTTGCGTGGGTGCACACCCAGCTTACAGTACGTTGGCAGCTGCCTGCACACGTGCCATTGGATAGTGGAGAAGGTAGATTTTACAGGGGACTTGGGGGGGGCAGTGTTTCACGCTGCGGTCTTGTAGACTCCAGGTCCGATTTTAGTACATTTTGAGAAACATATCAGAAGTAGGCAAAATACATATTTTAGAAGATCAGGTTAGGGTACAGGTCAGTGTGCAGCCTTGTTGAGCACCACCTCATAGGATCTGTACCACCAGGTACTAGTAATACTGATGTTGGGAGCCCCCGCCATAAACTCTCACTGAATTCCATTTTATGTGTGCAGTGACTTTAGTATGAAACAAAGCAAGCACAATATAGTGTCTATCCACATTCCAAACAATAACAATATCAGAAGAGGTCAAAAAATAAATGACAATCTGTAAGGGGACCAACAAGCTGTAAAGAAATAACACCACAGTGTAATAAATAGTATAATAGTGGATTTGTTGTTTAGATCTTGAAGATATTTTGCTTGTCATTCAACTCTTTTTTGTCTATAGCAGGGCAATATCTAGGCCATACTAGGCAAGGAGAGAAAATTGCATCCACCCGGTTCGTTAGTAGCAGTAACAAATAACAAAGTTGCTTGCCATACCATGAATATAGAACTAGTGGGCCAGGGTGGGTACACCCTTTATGTGCAGATAAAGGGGGGGGGGGGTTCAGCAGGGGGTGGAGCACACGGCTGCAGGACAGCTCCATCCTTGGCGGGGGTTTCTGCTTGACTGAGATGGTCGAGCAGCCCTGAAGGCAAGGCAAGGCAGCATACCTACCAACTTTTCAGGAAGGGAAAGAGGGACATTTGTTAAATTAGGCCACGCCCCCTCAATGAGGAATGAGAAATAGGTTGTAACAGTTAAACAATATAAACACTTTAAATATGCAAATGTATTAATACAGATCTACAGGTTAAACCTCAAAGAGAAACAAATGAGAACAATGAGGAACAGGGGGGCATGGACTCGAAAGAGGGACAGTCCCTCCAAATCTGGGACACTTGGCAGGTATGAGGAAGGGGGGCATGGTGTAAAAAGGAAAGAAGGAAAGGGGAAGAGTAGTGCACAGTGCGTGTGAGATACAAGAAAGAAGAGTTGATCCAGTGAAGATGGAGACTTGACACAGCGTGGGGTGCCACAGAACTTGAGACCCACTGGGTAACGGCCCCATCTGTATTGCCTCTGAATCGCAGAAACTCCCCTTATGCTCTACTCTACTCTGGCTGTACTTTTCTTGAAGCCATTTCACTATTATCTGACTGGCTTTCTCATCGGGGAGGCCGATTCAGTAATAGCGCCAGGTAGCGACAGATGAGCGCCAGTAGCGTGATTTTCACAGCGCACGCTAGTATTCGCTGTGCTTGGCCGTTGTTCAGTTGTTGACAGCGACTCAGTCGGTGTGCGGTAATGTTGAATACGGGGTTAGGAGTCCCTATTTGACAGGTTCCGCGCTGTATGGGAGCGCCTGACAGCGAATGGTCATAGCGAACGGCTCCCAGCATATTCATTAACAAATCACGCTCAAAAAATTCTCGCGCTGTGAAAAGCTTGTTTAAACCCCAGAGCGCTGGCGGTGATGGCTTAAAAGTAGTCTTTAACCTCCAAACATCCATATTTTTTGATTAAAAAATTAAACAAGTTTTTCTAAACATTTTGTAATATGAATACATTAATATCAGACCTATAATATCAATTCTGCACACATTTTTTTTTTAAATTTTTTTACCTTAAAAAAAATATCTAACATTGCCGAAGTGGTCACAGAATTAGAAAAAAAACGGACATTTAAAAAAAAAAAAAAAAAAAAAACAATAACAATTAAATATGAAGATTTAAAGATTGCTCCATTGAAATGCATTGGAGAGCGCCAGGTAGCGAGAGGTCATACCTGGCGCTGTGATGGGATTAGCAGCGGCGCTGTTCGTTGCAGTCCGCTACATGATGAATCCCGCGCTAGCTGACGCTCTCGCTGGCGCTAGCCTCATTTAGCATGATAAATGCGTGATTGTGTCCACTGCCTGGCGTTCTGGAGTCCTGGCGCTAGTGAGACACTACCTGGCGCTATCCCTTGATAAATAAGGGCCTTAGAGTGCAAGTCCTGTCACCGGGTTACATCCCCTGGTGCTGAGTGAAGGGGGGCAAAATTTAAAAAAATGCCTCATTTGGGATCCTGTGTTGTACACCGAGAAAGAGAGAGTTTACCTGGCGCGGGGCTCCACCTTCTTGGATCTGTTGCACAGAGTGGCTTCCCCTGCTCTATACACGGGGCCCGCCCGCCTATTCACTTACACAGGAACATGCAGAGAGCAGGGGAAGCCACTCTGCACAGTCCCTGTGCCTGCCGCAGAAGCATCAAGGACTTTGCTGTATCCCGGATTAAGTAAGGAGTTTTTTTATTGCAACCCCCCACCCTGCCTCAGCACCAAAGGAGGGTGGCAGGGCGGGGATGTTACCCGGTGACCAGACTTCCACTTTAAAGGAGCACTAATGAGCCAAGGAGTCACCTATACACACAAATTGAATAAAACTTCCGCTATGCTTGTGGTTTCTTCTCCTGGTAGAAATAGAATCCAGGGGTGACAGGTTTGGTGTATGAGGAGTAACAAAGCCTGTCCCCCTGATTTCCTCTTCCTTCCATTACAGTGGACCAAAACCCAGGATTTTGACTATCCTGGGTTAGGGTCCTTGTCCCTGTGGCATCCTGAGTGGGGGTGCCCCGCTGTGTGAAACCCCCCAGGTTGCCGAAACAAACTCGCCTATTTCCGGTCCTATGGCGCATGCATGGCCGCTTGTCCAATCAGCACGCTCGGATCTGCTAGGATCCCTTTGTCCAAGGAGAGCGGCTCCGAACGTGCTGATGGCCGCATCCCCCGCTACCCTCTAACAAGGAGCGTGCCTGTGCCGGCTATTCACAGATGCCTGACACGGGCACGCACCCTGATAGAGGGGTCTCGGGGATGCGGCCGCGGCTTGCGCATGTGTCATTGGACTGGAAAAGAAGGTAAGTGTAAGGGCGACCTGGGGGGTTTCACACAGCGGGGCATCCCGATTTTGGATGCTCGGGGGAGGGAATTGATCGGCCCAGGTATCTTTTTAAAATAAAAAAACAAGCCTGGCTGGATATTTCTTGATGCCATGTGTATAAGTGACCCCTCCTCCCTCCCTCCCTCCAGCATGTTTATATGGATTTTTATCATTGGGCCATTTTTAGCGATAGTGCTCCTTTAAGTATTAAAACGGACTTGCTGTATGACTGACTTTTGTGTTTATAGTAATAAATCCAGGCAACTAGATATGCTGCATTATTCTTTTCACAATGAACATAGCTAAGCTAGAAGTTGTGTTGTTAGCAGGTCAGCCTTGTTGTGCTTCGCGGAGGAATGAGGAAAACACACTAAAAAAGAAATCTGCAAATCTAGTTACAGAGGAACATCCAATCTCTGGGGCTGGCTAATTCCCCCTCCTTGACTGGTATGCCCCTGAGATTTTTGGGTAAATCTCGCCTAGCCGCCATCTTTTGTGGGCCGCATTCTTGCTATTCTGTACCTTAAAACAGACCAACAGCCTGGCACAGTTGGAAAAGAAAACTCCCCAAATTGACTTGCTCCATCTGCATATATGATACTGAATCTTTGTCAGCACTTACATTTGCTTGTGCATCTACTCAAAGCTAATACGCTTTGGAGCTTCCTTTCCCAGCACCACAGCCATTGCTACTGACTGGATTCAACTGGCATAACTGACAATGCATAGTAACAGGAAACCCAGTGCCACTTCCTGGTGGCCTGTGGCTCCAAGAAATGCCATTTTGTTAAAGGTAAAAGAATTTTTATGTACAGCAATCTGAACTTGAGCACTGTTTGTTGTAAGGATGTTGGCCCAGTTTAAAGTGGACCAACACCCAGGATTTTGACTATCCTGGGTTTTGGTCCACTTCAACGGGGCACCCCGATCGGGGGTGTCCCGCTCTCTGAAACCCCCCAGAAACCCCAAAAAACTCACCTCTCCCCGCTCCCACGTGACCGCGCCGTTCAATCCCCGCCGACGTCCAAGCGGGTGTCAGCGGCATCCAGGACAGCGCGTCCAGGACAGCGCGTCCGCCGCCGCCTCCCGCGCGTCACTTTCGGCGGGCGCGCACGTCTAGAGGGGCGCGCGGGAGGCGGCGGCGGATCAGGTAAGGAGTTTGGGGGTTTTCTGGGGGGGTTTTCTGGGGCGGGATGTCCCGCGGTGAGTGAGGTGAGTGAGGTGAGGGCCGATCACCCCTGGGTGTTGGTCCACTTTAAGAAAGGAATTTGTGCATGGCTGGCCTGGGTATGTCCCCATCTAGACGTGAGATGACCTGGTGGCAAGTTTGGCTCCATTTGGCTTGCTTGCCGCTCTGGCGTCAGGGCGGCTAGCAGAGCTAAACACAGCCTAGTGCACTGATTGGCTAGCAGCCAGTGTATGTGCCATGGGAATGCCAGAAAGATAAGTTCTCTCTGCGATCCCTGGGATTTCACACAGTGGGATACCCTGGCAAAAAGGAACAACACATTGGTGAAATTCCTTGATATTGTTCCGCTTTAAAGTCCAGTTTAGCAATTTCCCCCCCCCCTGCCCTGCCTCCCTCCCCTGGTGCTGAGGCAGGACGGGGGGGGGGTTACAAGAAAAAAAAAACAGCTTACCTCGGCTGGATCCAGCACCATTACTAGTGCTCCTGCAGCAGCCACACAGTGCACAGAGCTCTGTGCACGCTCCCGTCCATCTATTCAAGTAAATACATGGCCACATGGCCAGGGCCGTGCACAGAGCAGGGGATGTCCAAGATAGTGGCGACCTGAAGTGCAGGATAAACAGCACAAAAGGGTGAGGCAAGCAGGGAAGGGGTGATTAGAAAACTGGACTACCACCTTAAACGCCCGTTTTTAACTAAATGGGTTTAATCTCCTGTACGGGGGGGCATCCTGATTGCTGATGTCTCCCCATTCCCCAAGCTGTAATGCCAGGTAAAATCTTAACTTTCAAATTGTTCCCCGGAAAAATCGTGCTCCATATTTGGGAACTGTGATAACATGGTTGCTGGGTCAATACCCAGTGGAGATCTGGGGAGCATTTTGAAAAGTAAGGTTTTGTGAGCATAAGGAGACATCATGATTGCGGATGCTCCCCTGAGCATTAATGGAGTTAAACAGGATAAATCTTATGTTTTTCCTTGTTCCCCTGGCAAAATCTGGTGCTGTGATTGGCTGCCGGGTCCAAGTGGTTCCTGGCCTTATGGAATTCTGCCAGCGATCCAAGTACAAAGGTAGGATTTTTCCTGGTTGACTCAGTTAATGCACAGGGGGGCATTGGGATCTCTCCCAGAGGCATACATAGGCCTGATGGGGCCCCATAGCATTCACTGGCTGGGTCCGCAACTGAGGCGCGGTGATGGGAGACGTGGCATGCGTCCCGCAGTGAAGCCAGCATAAAAGAGGTGTGCAGGTACATACTACAGAGGCGGTGGAGGTGGAGTATAGAGATGAGCGAACCGGTTTGGACGAACCGGAATTCGCTCCGAATTTCAGGAAATATTCGATTCGGCACGAACCCGAATATTTTGTGGTTCGTGCCGATCGAATTTTTCCTGAAATTAAAAAAAAAAATGCTGGCATGGTGGGAGCAGGCCGGCCGGTTCCGCTGTCAGCTGACAGCGGAGCCGGCCGGCGGGCCGGTAAAGCCGGCCGGCCCGCTCCCACCATGCCGGCATTTAAAAAACAAAGAAAAAAAAAAAAAGAAAAAATGCCGGTATGGTGGGAGCGGGCCGGCCGGTTCCGCTCCCACCATGCCGGCATTTAAAAAAAAAAAAAAAAAAAAAAAGCATTTTTGCCGCCATGCTGGGAGCGGGCCGGCCGGCTCCGCTGTCAGCAGAACCGGCCGGCCCGCTCCCACCATGCCGGCATTTTAAAAAAAAGGCAAACACTTACCTGCAGGTCCGGAGCGTGGATGCCGGCGCTGCTCTCAGCTGTCATCTGAGGGCGCGTCATCAGAGGGCGCTTCTGATGACGCGCCCTCAGATGACAGCTGAGAGCGGCGCCGGCCTCCACGCTCCGGACCTGCAGGTAAGTGTTTGCCTTTTTTCTCAAATGCCGGCATGGTGGGAGCGGGCCGGCCGGTTCTGCTGACAGCGGAGCCGGCCGGCCCGCTCCCACCATGCCGGCAAAAATGCTTTTTTTTTAAATGCCGGCATGGTGGGAGCGGGCCGGCCAGCTTTACCGCTGACAGCGGAACCGGCCGGCCCGCTCCCACCATGCCGGCATTTTTGATGGGGAACTTCGTAAAAGTTCGATTCGGCCGAACCCGAATTTCTTTGTGAAATTCGGCGAATCGGCCAAATCGAACTTTTCAAAAGTTCGCTCATCTCTGGTGGAGTACACCAGGCCCCCTTGTTCCATGGGCCCGGGGGTCACATGTCTACACTGCCTCTATGGTATGTACACCCCTGATCCCTCCCCGGCGTATGGATCAACACCCACTTTCAGTGTTTTTCTGGTTTAACCCCTTCCCTGCTGCAGAGATGCTTCCTTGTTGTCAATACCTGTGCTGTATATATATATATATATATATATATATATATATATACACACACACACACACATAGGTTTGTGTTTATATACACATTTTGTATATACAGGCATGTTAGTGTGTGTTTGCATGGAAAAGCTAATATAATCTCATAAAACAGGGGCGACATCCATAAATGTCTACACTTTTCGGAGCAGCCACTGGTCCTTACTCATGACATGGTTCAAGGCTCAGTGGATTGCAAGTAGAGCTTACTCTGTTGTTATAATGGACCAAAACCCACACCGATATAGCTTCCCGGGGCCGATTGATTCCCTCCCCCTGGGACATCCATCCATCGGGATGCCCGGCTGTGTGAAACCCCCCCAGGGCCGGAGCCACATCTCCACTATCCCTCTAGCAGCGCGCCTGCGCAAGCCAGGCATTTGTGAATGGTCTGCACAGGGACTTGGGGGATGCGGGCGCCGGCGCACTTGGAGCTGCTGGCCTTAGACAAAGGCTTAGACGACGTGACGTCAGCAGCTCTGAGCACGCTGATTGGACGAGCGGCCGCGCATGCGCCGTAGGACCAGGAAGAGGCGAGTTAGGCTCGGGGATCAGGGCGGTTTCACACATTAGGGCACCCCCATTCATAGTTAAAATCCTTGGTTTTGGGCCCCTGTAAAAATGGTGCTGTGCCGTACAGATAATCTCATAAAACAGGGTGATATCCAGAAACGTCTATGCGTTTCGGAGCAGCCGCTGGTCCTTACTTATAACATGGATCAAGGCTCAGTGGATTGCAGGTAGAGCTGACTTTCTTGTTAAAGCGGACCTTCACCCTGAATTAGAGTCTATGTTATATGTTTCCCCCACCCTGTACATACAGATTGCTCACATTAAAAATCACCTGCATCTACTGCATTTTATGAGCCTTTAAATATCCAAGATGGCGGCCCATGGAGTTTTAGGCTGCCTTCAAAAAGGAAGTGTATTCTGACTGTGCCACTCTGCATTCTGGGATTGCTGTCCTTTTTCCTGACCCCAGCTCTGCTCTTTCTGTGCAAAGCACAGCTATAACCTGCCCCCCTCTCTTCTGCTCTGTATGTGGTGCTTCTGAAGCAAGAGGGCGGCGTCCATATCCTGGAGACCTGAACAGATTTGCAGCCCAGTGAGGGAAAGAATAAAAATTAAGTAACTAAAAACGTAAAATATAATACTTTTAGATGCTGGGGGATATATTTTTAAGGGTAATTAAATTATTAAGGTCCAGTTTTTTTGCGTACAAAAACGCCACTTTTTTTTTCTTAAAGTGGACCAACACCCAGGATTTTGACTATCCTGGGTATTGGTCCACTTCCCCGGGGCACCCCGATCGGGGGTGCCCCGCTGTGTGAAACCCCCCAGAAAGCCCCCAAAACTTACCTCTCCCCGCCACGGACAAGCTGATTGACAGCGACGGACAAGCAGCTTGCCCGTCGGCGCCTCCCGTGCGCCACTCTCTGAATGGCCGGCGCGGCGCGCGCACGTCTAGAGGAGCGCGAGTGAGGCGGCGGCGGCGGCGGAAGCAGCGGCTGGAGAGGTAAGGTTTTTCGGGGGTTTTGGGGGGTTTACACCCCGCGGGACATCCCGATCTCAGATGTCCCGCGGTGTGTGAGGTGATCGGCCCGGGAATCTTATAGATTCCTGGGCCGATCACCTCAGGGTGTTGGTCCATTTTAAAGCCTTCAGGCTTGAGATGATCTACCAACCATACGCTGCAGAAGCAAACGCAGAGTGCTAGTAGTCTCTCAATCATCATATACGGCTTAAAATATGTATCTTTATTTTTTCCTTTTTGTAACAATTATATTACAACAAAACAACATTACCATAACTTCAGCAGATGGAGCCCTGCATCAGCTTTATAAAGCCCGGCCCGGCGGAAGGCTGCGCGCTGATTGGTCGCCGCCTCAGCCAACCGCGGCTCTCCCCCGCCCCTCCCGGAGCGCACACTTCTTTTGTGTATGTGAGCGCGGAGCTGGCCTGTGATATGAGGCTATTTTTGGCGGGCTCCTCCCCCTGCCGATCTATTTCTGTCAGTGTGAGCTGGGGCCAGTGTGTGTGTGAGTGTGAGGGGAGCGCGCCGCCCGGGCCGCTGCTGCAGGACGCGCCTCTTTCTCTCAGGCTCTGGCCAGTCACACAGTCAGTCACACAGTCAGCGGGTGAGGTGACGGAGCTGCGGGCACTACAAGAAGGAGAAGGCGCCCGAACACCACTTTGGATTGTACCGCTAGCAGGAGGGAGCGCGTCGGCCATGGCTCCGGGGTGCGCAATGTGACAGAGCTGTGACACCGTATATATATATATATATATATATATATATATCTCAGCCGCTGGTGCCAGCCTGGTCTGTCCCGGAGAGAGGACGGGGGAGCCGGTGCCCGCTGCTGCAGCCCGCCCTTCCCTCACCCGCCTCCATGCCGGGATTACATCAAATGCTCAACACCATATACGAGGCTGACCCCGCTTCCTCCGCAGATGGCACCCGGAGGGCCCAGCCTGCCGGCCTGAGCCTCGCCTACAAGAGCCGACCAGGTACCTCACCAACATTAATATTAGCATTATTATATTATTAGTAATGACCCCACTGACTTCTATAGCGCTCACCTCTTCCGCAGCGCTGTACACGCACACACACGGGCCCAGCACACTACAAGTCCCAGCAGCTCTCTCTGTTCTCTCCTTGCAGGCAGGGTATGCTGAGACTTGTAGTTCAGCAGAAACTAGGTCTGAGGCCACACGAGCAAAGCAAATGACTAGGTCACTTGTAACCCCCCCCCCCCTCAGAATACAAGTTTTTTTGGGTCTCCCCTTTTGTTACAAATGCATGGGAAGGCTGAAATCAGGCAGAAATACTCACCCTATTGTTTTCATGGACTGTGACTTTTCTCAAACGTACTCTTCTTGCTATGCCATGTATGGTCCTAGACTGTAAGATTTCCTTCACCCCATTGGTAACCTGGTCTCTATCTGCTGTAGGACTACAAGTCCCAGCAGCTCTCTCTGTTGTCTTGAAGGCAGGGTATGCTGAGACCTGTAGTTCAGCAGCAGCTTGGTCTGAAGCCACACATTCAAAGTGCTGTACACACACACACACACACACACACACACAGATTCCTTCACACATGGTTTTCTATAGACAAATACCCTATTTTTTGTGGCACTGCAAGTCCCAGCAGCTCTATCTGTTCTGTTATTGTAGACAGGATATGCTGAGACTTGTAGTTCAGCAGCAGATTGGTCTGGCGCCACACAGCTTGGTCTGAAACCACACATGCAAAGTGATGTACACACACACACAGCTTCCTTTGCACTGGGTTTTCTATAGCCAAATACCAGATTTGCTGTGGCACTGCTAGTCCCAGCAGCTCTATCTGTTCTGTTATTGTAGGCAGGATATTCTGAGATTTGTAGTTCAGCAGCAGATTGGTTCGGCGCCACACATAATGTTAATATGTATTTATATAACGCTAACATGTTCCGCAGCGCTTTACAATCAGAATACAAAACAGAAAAATGATTGTAGGTCGGTTGTAACAGCAACCCCCCCCCCCCCCGGAATACCAGTTTGGGTTGCCCCCTTAGGGAAATATCCCTAGAAAGGCCAAAATGGGGCAGAAATACTCACCCTACTGTGTTTATGGGCTGCAACTCTTCTGGCTCTCCCATGCATGGTCATAGACCATAAGATTTCCTGCACCCCCAAGCAGTAACCTGGTCTCTATCTCCTGTGGGACTGCAAGTCCCAGCTCATCCTAGCAGCTGTATCTCTTGCAGGAAGGGTATGCTGAGAGTAGTTGTAGTTCAGCAGCAACTTGGTCTGAGGCCATACATGCAAAGCAGATCTGTAGTCTAAAATGACTGTATGTCACTTATAACAACCCCTCCACACCCCAGACATGTCAGTTTGCATTGGCCCTCCCCCAGTTAATTATCTCTAGGGGGCTGAAATCTGGATAAATTACCCTGTTGTGTTCATGGGATGTGACACATCTCATGCTTACCCTTCTCACTCTCCCGTGCATGGTCATAGATTGTAATAGGTGTATTTTTCTCCATCTGCTGTGGCACTACAAGTCAGGGCTTCTCTCAGCAGCTCTTTGTTTTCTTCTTGCAGGCAGGCTATGCTGAGACTTGTAGTTCAGTATGCAAAGCAGATCAGTATTAAAAAATGACTGTAGGTCACTTTTAACAAACCTCCTCACCCCCACCCAGACATCCCAGTTTAGGTTGTCCCTCCTTCCTGATAAATATCCTGATATCGGTTTAAATTACCCACCCCTCTGTGTTAATGGAGTGCAGCGACACTGTGGCTTAATCTTCTCATTCTCCCATGCACAGACCATAATATTTCCTGCATCTCCAATAGGTAACCTGGTCTCTATTTGCTGTGGGACTGCAAGTTCCAGCTCCTCCCAGAAGCTCCTAATTCCCTTTGTGCAGGCTGGTTATGCTGAGACTTGTAGTTCAACAGTAGCTGGAGACTGACCTGTCACAGCACACAACATATATTCTGCTCAATATGGTCACATGCGACAGAAAGTCTATGCAATAGCTAGAGAGTGTAAGGTGGATCTAAAGTCAAAAGATGACTGTAGGTCACTTGTAACAATCACACATTTTGAAAAACCCCTCTGCTTAAATTCGGGTGGCAAAATTACTCACCCTGCTGTGTTACTGGGCTGTGACAATCAGATATCACGCATACCCTTCTCTCTCTCCCATTTGTTGTGACAGATAAGCATCTCCATATCTTACTCTGGCCATAGAAATAAGATTTCCTGCACCCCATAGGTACCCTAGTCTTTATCTGGTGGGGGACTACAAGTGCCAGCACCTATCACTAGCGTCATAACTAAATGGGACCAGGCACTGGTGCACTGATTCTCCTCATAACAGTATCTTACATGTCAGGAAGATCACAAACGGTGAACAGAATAAGTGGTAACCTAGGAAAAGGTCAAATGTCATCTGCTCCTGGTCGGGGCCTTCCCTGACTTTCATTGCAGTGTGTTTTTTGCATTTTGTACAGCAGACATCTGGATGCGCTATAATAGTTATTGTGCAGCTACAGCTTCCAGGCTAATATTACATACATTAGGCTATCTCAGGCACTGCTTCTATGATTGGGGGCCGCCGCACATGCCCATAGATCGTACGATTATCTAAAGGCCATTATTCCGTATCTGAAGGAGATCGATTGCAATGTTGTCTAATAATACAAATCCATATAAACGTATAAATCCATAAAAAGAGGAGGAGTTACTTATACACCAAAGCTGAAAAAAATCTTGCTAAGCGCTTGCTTTTGTTTTAAAGGACGAAATAAAATCCACTGGTGACAGGTTTTTGAGTGTACCATTCGCCTTTTATATGCTCACCTTTGACTGCTTGTCTCTTGAGCCAGCTTTGGAGGCACATCCACTTTAACCAATGTGACATCTGCCCACAGCAGTGCGTGATGGGTAAAAGCATTTACACACATCAGAAGAATAGCAATAAGCTGTCCCAGCACAGGGTGACTCGAGAGACAGACATTTAAAGTTGAGCCTCCCCTGTAAAAGCAGGATGGTACATTGTAAAGCCTGTCACCCCTGATTATTATTCCTTACAGTTTTGGCAAAATGTATTTAAAGTGGACCAAAAGCCAGGATTTTGACTAATCTGGGTTTTGGTCCTCTCCCGATCGGGGGTGCCCCGCTGTGTGAAACCCCCCAGATCGCCGAAGTTAACTCACCTCTTCCCGGTCCTACAACACATGCACGGCCGCTCGTCTAATCAGCGCGCTCAGAGCCACTGACGTCATGTCGTCTAAGCCTTTGTGAGCTGGTGGCCGCATCCCCTGCTTCCCTATAACAGGGAGCGTGCCCGCGCCAGCCATTCACAAATGGCTGCGACTTGCCTTGCGCAGCTGGATTGGGAAGCAAGATAAGTGCATGTGGGACCTAGGGGGTTTCAGACAGCGTGGCTGCCGATTTTGGATGCTCTGGGGAAGGGAATCGATTGGCCCGGAAATCTTATAGATTCCTGGGCCGATCACGGTGGGTTTTGGTCCACTTTAAAGAGGAGCAACCACCTGTCTAGAGTCTATAGGACTCTAGGGCCGGTGGTCTGCCTCTGTGTGGGGCATTGCGATTTGGGATGCCTCGATGTGTGAAACCCACTGTATCCTCACCCCCCAAAGAATCCACCTTTGTGCAAATCCCCTGGCCTCAGCCACATCCCTGCTCACCTCTATCTGTGCATACCACACCAGGCCTGTCCTGGGTATGGGCCAAGGAGCATGAGTGCAGACAGTGATTGGCTCTCTTCAACTTTGCTTGCCACTCTGAATAGAATAGCCAGCAGTTAATTGATAGGAATATCAACCGCCTATAGGCAGCATGGGACTGATCTGTAAAAGCAAGGGATGCCCCTGATCTGAATTATCTTTGTGGACCAGAGGTCTATCCCTAACAAGTGACACTTGTCACGCATGTGGGAAGGGTTTTCCAGGCTGTAGGATAGTTGCACCCCTTGCTGCAGCATCATCAAGCAACAAATGTGATGCGCCATGGAGCTCCAGAACCTTGTGCAGGCACATCTCTCCTGACATCTGCCCTCCCATGGCAGCATATTCATTACATTGATTGTTTTATCAAAGACTTGCAATGTTTTCTCTAGTTATACATGTAGAGATATTTGGATTTCCCCCATCGTTTGACAGGGAATCATAGAAAATATGTGCAACCTGTTTAGTAAATGTCAGCATTTTTATTACCTATTCACGTAGTACTTCACCTACATGTCCTGACATGGTATCTGACCGAATCTTTCTAGCACATCTCTGACGATACCCTTTATTGGAAGTGGGTATTGAACACGAGTAAGCACGTTAAATTACTTAGATAAATTGAATGATTAATCAAATTTTTAATCACACTAGGCTTATTGCATAAGTGGCTTTTTGACTGAAGATATAGTATCATAAATGATAGTATCTTTAGGTAACACAGAAACAGGCTCAAATAGTCAGTTTTACTGGCGGGCCGACATTGCACAACATTGTAAATATATATACAGTGTGTGTATGTATGTAGCGGTAATTGTAAATTAGGAAAGGTCCCCTTTAAATGGAGATCTGTCCTAGTTAAAGCGGACCTTCACTCTGAATAAGAGTCTATCTTATATGTTTCCCACACCCTGTACATACAGATTGCTCACATTAAAAATCATCCTACCTGCATCTACTGCATGTTATGAGCCTTTAAACATCCAAGATGGCGGCTTATGGAAGCCGCCATCTTATCAGGCAGCCTGCAAACAGGAAGTGCCTCCTGACTGTGCTGCTCTGCATTCTGGGACTGCTGACCTTTACCTGACCCCAGCTCTGCTCTGTCTGAGCAAAGCACAGCTATAACCCGCCCCCCTGTACCTTATCCCACTCTCCTCTCCTCAGTAAGTGTGATGCATCTGAGTCAAGATGGCGGCGCCCGTATCCTAAATTCCTGAACAGAGTTGCAGCCCAGTGGAGGAAAGAATAATAAGTTAGTGACTAAAAGCGTAAAGTATATTAATTTTAGATGCTGGGGAACCGTTTTTTAAGAGTTTGGGCTTTTCATTAAATCACGCTGAAGGTCCGGTTTAAGCGGCGACCCGCCTCAAAAAAATTGTTATTATCAGTATTGGGAGGGGGGTTGGAAATTGCTGGTCCTTCTACACTACATGCAACAAAGAATTTCCAAGATTAGGCCCAATCCTGATTTCCAACTGGGACCCAGCACACCCACCACACCTCTAAATTGGTTTCAAACATATTTTTATTTTAATTATCATTTGAAACAGAGATCCATTGGATCACTCGAAGAGTGTTCTCCTTTGTCACAATCTCGTGAAAAACATGATTTGACATACAATACCCTTTTTTTAACATCTAATATACAGATATTTATAAGGCATGATTGCATTTGTAAAAGTTTCTATGGACGGCATACTATATCGCAGCTGATTTATCTTACTGGTATGGCGATCTGTGAAAGGGCAAACATGTTTCGCCAGAATGGCTTCCTCAGTGCCCTAATATAAATGTCAGAAAAAAAATATTTACATATATACAATTATGTTGCTTTCAGATGAAAAGAAACAAAAGCAATCGAAATATTAGGTTGTGACAGAATGATTAAATCATTTCAATTACTGACATATGTATAGATCGTATGTATTTTTTAATATATTCTCTCTGAATGGGTGCTGTCTAATAGCCCACCTGGTTTACAACAGTGCGGGTCGTGACTTGTAACCCTGAAAGGGATGGAGCACCTGCCATATTTAATAAATATTATGGTCTATTTTGGTCTGTTTTACATCACCATAGGGATGTTCTTGCATCTCTTAATGATAAATCTCTTCTGTTGTTGACTTCTTGGGACAATTTCGTATAGAAAAACCATGTATGTACAAGGTGTGTTTTATCTTGCTACCAATATCATATGTGTGTACATTTTGTTTCATATATGTGTACATTTATAAATAAGTTCTCCATTTGAACTAGCTGTTCATTTGTCAACTATGACCTATTTAACTCTGGAAAGGATGGAGGGCCCCCCCCTTTTTTTAAAATACGTAGCGATCCCACTTACATCTAGCTTTCCCTTCCAGCCGTGGACTATAAACGTTGCCATGCAGAAGTACCCAGCAATGCCTCTCAGAGAATATATTAACAGACATATGCTCTATAAATTATAATTCCAGCTCTTTACTGATATTTTTCCTCTAATAGCTAAGTAGCTGAAGAGACCGCAACTAGTTAAATACAGGGCCAGTATATCGTAATTACCAATATAAAACCCTGCAGTTCGCATCGCCGGTCTACAACAAAACGGCGGCGAAACGCAGACACTATTGCTGAGAGGACGGCGTGCACGGCGTCACTTCTGGCCGGCAAGCCGGAGGTACGATATCAGCGCTCTAATTTCTGCTGCGTTGACAGATGCGCGCCGTTCTCCAGCGCGCACACACAGGGGCACCGGACCTATACAGCCTGTTTTAAACCTGCCAGTCCTCATTGGAGATTGAAATTTAGATTAACATGCATTCACATGGTGCAGCACGCGCTGGCCTCATTGCGGAATGGCAACAACAATAGTCTTTAAGGTACCGGCTAAGGTGGTTTATACCCTTCCCTACGCTCCAGATGGAGCATACAACACTAATGCTGATCCTATTTGCTTATAGAAGACTCGCACAATCGGCTCTATCACTACACTAAGTAAATCCAACTTCAGGACGACGCAGCAATATACCCCATATATCTCCACACAGAGCAACTGCAATATACCCTTAACAATAAGGTAGTGACAATTTTTCCCCCCTAAAAAATAAGGATAGAAATGTTGATGTAGGAATATAGGGCTGTGGTTCCCTTTCATGGCAGCGCTCCTAACGATTAATAATTTTTTCTTAAAGGGCCAATTACTACACAATTAAAGGACCTCTATCCATTTATGACTTAGTACAACGGGGCAGGTGCTCCATCCCTTTCAGGGTTACAAGTCACGACCCGCACTGTTGGAAACCAGGTGGGCTATTAGACAGCACCCATTCAGAGAGAATATATTAAAAAACAGATATATTAAAAAATACATACGATCTATACATCTGTCAGTAATTGAAATGATTTAATCATGCTGTCACAACCTAATATTTCGATTGCTTTTGTTTCTTTTCATCTGAAAGCAACATAATTGTATATATGTAAATATTTTTTTTTCTGACATTTATATTAGGGCACTGAGGAAGCCATTCTGGCGAAACATGTTTGCCCTTTCACAGATCGCCATACCAGTAAGATAAATCAGCTGCGATGTAGTATGCCATCCATAGAAACTTTTACAAATGCAATCATGCCTTATAAATATCTGTATATTAGATGTTAAAAAAAGTGTATTGTATGTCAAATCATGTTTTTCACGAGATTGTGACAAAGGAGAACACTCTGAGTGATCCAATGGATTTCTGTTTTAAATGATAATTCAAATAAAAATATGTTTTAAACCAATTTAGAGGTGTGCTGGGTCCCAGTTGGAAATCAGGATTGGGCCTAATCCTGGAAATTCTTTGTTGCATGTTATATATATATATATATATATATATATATATATATATATATATATATATTACAAATAGTCTCTTTCTACCTTCTTAAAAAGTCATGTATATAATGCTACCCCTCTATAACAAAATACATTTTGTTTGGACTGTAAAAAGTACTCGTTAACTATGGAATTATGTTTTGATGTGTTACTAATTAAAAGGGGAGACTAAAAATTCTTAATATTATTAAAGGTGACCTCTGGCATTAATATGCAGATGTTTAACTATAGTAAACTGGGTCTCAGCAATTTCCAAGTTTTAAGAACTGCAGGGTACAAAATCGGGATGATTGTTAAAAGGGAACTAAAGTCTTTCTTTTTTGACTATATGTCTTTTTCATTGTATTTATTCATTAAAACTAGAGATGGGCAAAATCTGAAATCCTGAATTTCTGCAAATTTCTTATGTTTCACCACAAGACCCCCACCCCCAAACAAAAACATAGATATTTGATTTTAGGCATGTATAAGTCTGTGTCCTCCAGGGGTGGGTTCCTGTGGAGCATAGATGGGGCACGGTCATGCATTAGTCACACCGGGCACATGGGGTGTGTTTGCACACCTGATGTGAGGAGACAGTGATTCATAATTGCTGCTGACGAGAGGGGTGACATGGTGACAGATGTCCAACCTCTCCCTTTCTCAGGGCAGCACAATGGCAGAGCAGCCAGGAGTCGCCTATGATCGTAATGGCTTGCCCTCCGGGTAAGTGAAACAGGATGGACCCATGACCCCTGAAAGCCTGTTCTTCCTGCCCCATAATGGCTACTGTGTGTTGCTGTGCAGGCTCTATTAATATAACCGCAAGAAAGCAAAATGTACAAGCATGTTCCCATGCCTTCCTGCTATTAAACCGAGCTTGAAATAACACCTTGACCTTTACACGGCCATGCCTTGGCTTTACTGCCGTACTAACGTGCAGAATGTCCTTTTCTTTGCTCGCTCAGCTCGGCTTTGAAACTTTTTGCATCACGATGACATGTAGACTTCCGTCATAACTGTTAATGATAGCACAAGCGATGCTCTCAACCTCTCAACTTTCTGGGGTAGGAGAAAGGAAGCCTCAGCAGATTTGCTCTTTCAGCAATGCTTCACATTAGGGTGTCAAGTCGAGCCTTGCAGGCATTGTTATTAAATAATAGGCAGCTTGGCCAGGGGGGAGGATGGGTGTCTTAAAGCAGACCCAAACCACCATTTGCAGTTCTGTGCCATAGATGGTTCTGGTTCACAGCGACTCCAGTTTGTCCCCCCACACCGGTCACATTGATTAAAAGATAATTAGAAAAATTGTTTTAATCCATACAATTAAAAACCCAGCTGTGCAATCACTGTGCATTACCCTTGCAGGCCAGGTGGTGTGTTTAAATAAACCCCTAGTAGAGACTAAAGGTGTATTTCACCAGGAAATGTCACTTAGAGGCCGATTCATCAATAGCGCCAGGTAGCGACAGATGAGCGACTGTAGCGTGATTTTTTCAGCGCCAGCCAGTATTCGCTGTGCTTGGCCGGCATTAGCTTGATGACAGTGACTCAGTCGGTGTGCGGTAATGTTGAATACGGGCTGGGGGGTCGCTGTTTCACAGGTTCAGCGTTGTATGTGAGCGCCTGACAACGAATGGCCAGAGCGAACGGCTAGCTTCATATTCATCAAAAACTCACGCTCCGAATGTGCTGTCGCTGTCCATTCCTTGTTTAAACCCCAGAGCGCTGGCGCCGATCTGTATTAACTAGTTTTTAACCCCTAAACAACCATATTTTTTGAATGTAACATTATACATGTTTTTAGAATCATTTTGTTATATGAATACATTAATCTCAGACCTGTTAGATCAATTCTGCACATTTTTTTTTTTTTTTTTTTTTTTTTTTTTTACTTAAAAATAAATCCTAACATTGCAGAAGTGTTCTCCGATTTTTTGACATTTAAAAAATTTAAAAAAAAATTATTACCAATTAATCATGAATTATTATAGATTGCTCCATTGAAATGCATTGGACATCGCCAGGGAGCGACAGCTCATACCTGGCGCTGTGAGGGAATTTGCAGCGGCGCTGTTCGGTCCAGGCGGCTTCATGATGAATGCCGCGCTAGCCGTCGCTCTCGCCGGCGCTAGCCTCATTTTGCTTGATAAATGCGTCATTGTGACCGCCGCCGGGCGTACTTGAGTCGGTAGTCGCCGTTAGCTGCCGCTACCTGGCGCTCGTCGGACACTACCTGGCGCTATCGCTTGATGAATAAGGGCCTTAGTCTGCACAGTGATGTCACTAGTGTTTTTTTGGGGATTTAAAGCGCTTGAAGCTACCTTTCTACTTTAGATCCCCATCTTTCTAGCCCCCCTGTCCAAGGCATCTGCATATGAGGAGGGTGAGGTGTTTGTCTTTTTTTTGCTTGAATACTTTAGAGAATTCCTTACCTTTTCTTAACTGTGCTCCATCAGGGGACAGGAAACCACTGTATACACTTCCACTCCAATAGGAGGTGCGAAGCCCTGGGATGTTCAGCTATTTTCTGGTTTCCTGTGAAACCTGTAAAACCAATCATGCGAGTTAGGTTCCACCTGGACCCTATGTATAGGTCTGCTGAGCTGTCAGATATCTGAGCTGCAGACATCATCTCATTATTACCATATCTACTTTTGTTTTAACCATTTCAAGTCTGCGTCCTTTTTTGATTTTTAATTTCCCCATTTATAAAGATATTTTAATTTTTTTGGGTGGTGCGTTTATTTAGGGAGTTTTGTTAGGGATTTCCCATTCCTGCAAAGAGTTTTATTGTGCACAGTCAAGTTGTGACTGTGATTTAGATGGTGTTTTTGGTCACACAGCAATTGGTTGGAGATGCAAATGCAAATAGTGATGTGGGGGGAGGTTAGGATGCTTCTAGATTTGCATTGCAATTTGCATAATGATGCATGTAAAACAACGGCAGCATATATGTGGCTTACTAGCTTCCGTTCAACTTACATCACGCTCACCCATCTAGAAGGGATGATCTCAGACGGAGACCTGTGGCATATAGGACCATGAAGGATGCTCCTAAAATCCTTGTCTGGGCAAACTTATCTGATTCCAAGATTAGGTCCTGCAGTACCTCTGCAGGGAATGAGTTGCAGTGCCCAGAGACAGTGCAGGGCTGAGCACCCAGGAATCTTTGGGTGCTTGCACGCTGTGGGACCTGATCTCGGGAACAAGGGGCTAGTAAACTGATGGACCATGAGGATGCTGCAAGGCTTTACATTTTAAGGTGGACCTCTATTTTCCTAATGAAATAACCAGGCAAAGCCATTGCTAGGCTGACAAAAGCCCCCCCCCCCCCCCCACTCTCCAGCTTGTAAAATCAGCTTGTTATTGGGGGTCATGCTAATTATTTGGTAAAGTGTGACTTTCAGTACACATTGCAGTATGAATTGAAACCTGCATCTTGGTGAGCTTTTTTAAAGCGGACCTTCACTCTGAATAAGAGTCTATCTTATATGTTTCCCACACCCTGTACATACAGATTGCTAACATTAAAAATCATCCTACCTGCATCTACTGCATGTTATGAGCCTTTAAACATCCAAGATGGCGGCTTATGGAAGCCGCCATCTTATCAGGCAGCCTGCAAACAGGAAGTGCCTCCTGACTGTGCTGCTCTGCATTCTGGGACTGCTGACCATTACCTGACCCCAGCTCTGCTCTGTCTGAGCAAAGCACAGATATAACCCGCCCCCCTGTACCTTATCCCACTCTCCTCTCCTCAGTAAGTGTGATGCTTCTGAATCAAGATGGTGGCGCCCGTATCCTAAATTCCTGAACAGAGTTGCAGCCCAGTGGGGGAAAGAACAATAAGTTAGTGACCAAAAACTTAAAATATATTAATTTTAGATGCTGGGGAACCGTTTAAGAGTTTGGGCTTTTCATTAAATCACGCTGAAGGTGCGGTTTAACCCAAAACATTTTTTCTACTTTTTTGCACTAAAATGACCTGTACCTGTGATGGGGCATTTATACAGATGAGACACATCATTTTTCCTATGAGGTAAGAATGGTATTTTTAAAAGCGGACCAACATATGCCGCACTAACCCAACATGCACACCGTGTCTGCATTAAGTTTGGAAAAATCTGCACCCTATGGGCTATGGAAAATTCTTTAGCGTACCCCATAGGGTGCTGTTATTTCCAAACTTAAAAATAATATCCTTACCTTATTGGATAGATATATGATGTACCTCACCTGTAAAAATGCCTCATCACAGGTACAGGTGATTTTTTTGGGAAGAAGTAGGACAAACCTATTTTTTGCACTTGTGTGTGAGCACTAAAGAGCTTACCAGGATGCAGATGCCATGATGTTACAATGCACACTGCAATGATGAACACCGCAAGCCACACTGCCTTCACCCCCCCCCCCCCGACTGGTTTGCACGAGGCTATGCTTTGCTGTGCCTGCACCTCAGACTGATCAAATAACCCTTAGTACGTGCTTTGGCACAACCTGATTTTGCCAGCCGCTTTGATCCCCTATTGCACAATAACCTTCCAGTGGATTCAGTGAGTATTCCGAACTGTGGGATGGGTTTGGTCGGTGGGGGTATTTAGATAGGATTCTGTTCCACAGGGTCAGACTTCCCTTTCAGACTGTAGGACTGCTTTGGGCTGAATTTCAAGTAAACCATCAGACACTTGGTAAAGCATGATAAACATTAGGAAACCTGTAATGTTCATGACAGGTTTCCTTAAGCCATGCTATAGCATAATCAATAACCGCTGTGCTGTCTGCAAACTGCACATAATGGAAATATTAGTATTAGTGAATTCTTGTAAAGTTCGTGTTTAGGAATTACTGAAGTGTTAAAAACCAACATTTAATCCACCATAATATGAAAAACAATAGAACGGCCCTAAAAAAAACCCCCAAGATTTCGCTCATTGTGTTTGCTGCTTTTGTAGTTTTACCAGTAAACCATAACCGTGTAAAGACTCAGGCTGTGTGTTGGGTTTGTACAGTAATTGCATGCGGTAACTGAATATGTATGTGATTAGACAAGGCCTGTCAGGGTAATTTCCTGATCAACTCTGCAGATTAATGGTGGCGGATGCTCTTACATTACAGCGCTGATGATCTGAAAATAGAGTGACATCACACTTTTTTAAGTAAACTGTTTATGTAGTGCTAACACATCTCCTTCAGAAGTATGTATACATCTGCCGTGACCATCAGTCATGTACCAATCCCTCTAACCTGCCCTACATCGTTATTTTAACTATTTCATAGTTACTATTTGCTCCCCTTCCTGAGGTCTCCTTGCCTCTCTTTGGCTTGGCTTGATACTTCAGGATAGAAGCACTTGAAGGCATCACTCAGCAGCTTTCTGAGTGCCTTGGATGGCCCCAAAATGTTGATTTGTCTGGCTCCGCCCATTACAAGGAGTGATGGGTAAATTTAATATTCCTTGTGTTGGGTGGGCACTGTGTAAATACTTTCCATGACCTTCGAATAGAGGGTCTTTCGGTCTCTTTAGCCCTCCTCTATTAAGCCTGGGTTTCTCCTCACGGTGGCTTGTGACATGTTTCTGTGTTCATGGAATGATTTAAAAGGACACATTAGCAGAGTGTATGTGTGTGTGTGTGTTTCCCCTGTTCTGACAGCTTTAGAGAATGTTTAATGAAACCCACTGCGGGCATCATGGCCTGCCTGTCCTCGGGCCCTGGCCAGAGCTGCACAATTAGCCATGGTGGAATGTCGGCGAGTTGGTCTGTTTCTGTCATCAGCATTCCAGCTGTGAGAAGTCACAAGGAAACCTCATTTTTCTTGCAAGTCACTTTTTTTGCTGTTCATTTTATTACAACACAAACAGAACTGTATTTAACCATTCAACACCAACTTGTATATATCAGTGGAATGTAAAGGCTCTTCCTAAGGCAGTTTGCTTCCTAAGGCGGTTAAATGCTGGGCTGGCAAATAACACTAATCAGGCTTCAATATGCCAAAGACACTATATTTATTATCACAAAAGTTGTGGCACAAAGCATATATACACACAAATTACACACACACCGTGGTAAGCCAATAGAAAGCAACTTGCTATTTAAAAATATATTCAAAGAAGAGGGCCCCCGGCTGGAAAGCCCTGGACTCCACACATCCCTCCACACGCAGTCCACACACACCAGCTGGCCAGCCTTAAATAAGAGGGACAATAGTCCACCAATGGATAGCAATATGTAAACCGAGTACAGCGAGTTTCCAAATGTTCACCCGGACCGGAATTAGCTGGTGCCAAGCAAAGTATGTCCCGTGTACGGCGTCTCAATGACTGAAGTCCCACATGCCTAGAATGGGGCCAGATCATGTGAGAATCCAAGTACAGGAAATAGTGCAGGGGCGTCAAACTAGAACTGTCAAGCAGCGTTGGCTCGGCGGCCGCTAGCAGCGCAATTGCAATCTCACCGCCCTTCAGCGATTTGGCATTCACACATCAGTTCCCTCGGGTGCTGTGTCTGACATCGCGCATATTGCTGACGCAGTTACACCTTGATGCTGCCTGAGTGTGCTGGGCTACGTCAGAGGGGGGGCGTGGCGATCACCGACAATCGTTTCGCTCCGCCTCTGGAGCTTCACCCTGACGATGCTTTGTGCCACAACTTTTGTGATAATAAATATAGTGTCTTTGGCATATTGAAGCCTGATTAGTGTTATTTGCCAGCCCAGCATTTAACCACTGTCCTTTGTGTATACTCTTGATTAGTTTGGGTTAGCAGGGCTCCCGCTGGCGGGCATTACACATATGTATATAGGGGACTCCCAAGATTTTTAGTTGTTTCTAGTTGCGTAATGTTAAAAGTGAGTAGTTCGTTCCTGTAGAAAGAAAAAGTACTTCGACCAACCGATCACCCCCCCCCCCCATGTATCTTCTTGTTACCTGGCATTTTGATATAGATTTGTAATATCAGGTTCATTTTAAAGTGGATTTCCTTTATTTTCTTTGTTAGTGGGCCTTACAGAAGCAAGGTTTAAATGCGGGGACAATTTTATTTGTCTTCAAGACAATTTCATTTTTTTCAGCAGCATGGAAGGAGAAACAATTGTTGTTGGTATGTACAGGTCTTACAGCTTCTAGGCACTTCCTCCCGGGGGAAAATTATATTTATTCACAAACTTCCTGTCCTGGGAGATTTATTTTGGCACATACCTGCAGTGTTGAAGCAGTTTTGCAGCTCTAGCTAGAAACTCATGATGGTATTGTAAAAACACCCCTATTTACAAAATGCTGATTCGCTATCGGTTACACAGAACTCGTGAGAATCACGCCGCTTCTCAGACAGGAACATGCTGCCAGACTCTGTGGCCTGGAGGTAACGTTACTCATTGTATTATGTCACCAGGATGATCACAAGCCTCTCTAATCTCTCACTGGAATTTACTATAAACTATCACACTGCCATCCAGCCTAATCCTCGGGGGCCTTGTTGAAATACACTGGGTGGCATTTATACACACAAGAAATTGTTTCTGACAGGGTCTGATCTGTAAAAGGCTCCTGTGTAATTATTATTGCGATCTCTGATAAAATATAAAACTGTAAAAGGTAGCACATAGCTTACTCTCCTTCCATGCATGCTTTTCTGCTCTGCAAACTCTCCCTACCTATATACATACATATTCAGGTCAGTAAATTCGCCACTCGTCTTCAGTATGTAGGTATGGCCGATGTAAGTGGTTGCCGGCTTGGGTGATTGCCCTGATCCCCCATTACCAAAGGCATCAGCAAGCAGCTCGCTATTGCCCGGCTTGTCAGTAAAGCTCACTGATGCCCGCACAGATGAAGTCCAGTGTAGCATTGTAGATTAGAAATTCTCCTTTTACCATACAAAGACCAATTGCATTTCTTTAAATTACTCATATTGGCAAAATATCTGGCTACTATACCCAATAGTTGGCCCTTATTGTAATAAAATAGCATATTCCAAGTGTGACATACACTCCGCTTCAATTCTTCATGACGTTTGGGTTATTCTCCAGTAGAGGGCGAACTTCTGCAGAGATGAATGCAAAAAAGGAGCTCCTCCCGGTCCATAAATACCTGGGACCTCCCACCAATTCCCCAGTTTCTTCTCTGCAGGAAGGCGAGCAAGACAAAAGATGAAGACTTCTCTTACTTGCAGGTAAGCCGGGTTCGCGCCCGGCCATTTTTTGCCCCTATTGCTGCCAGGACCTTTCCTAAATTATCCCTATTCGAGCCTCCCAGCCTTGGCTGCGGGTCCTGGTAAGGGTAGGTAGCACCTTATGGGTGTGCAAGGAGCATTGCTCCGCCGTGAGACCCTATTACAAGGGGTAGGCGGTTGCCTGGGTTTGGTGATCCCGGTGTGGGATGCCCTGTCCCCGTCATTCCTATGGCCAGATTCTGGCTGGGATTCCCCCCTTCCGTTTCCCTTACTTCCCTCTGGGGGGGGGGGGGGGGATCGGCCTGTATACCCTGTTGGTTTATATGTGTGTATGGCTTCTCCCCCTCAGGCTTGTTTGGGGAGAGGGCGGGGCCGGGGGCTCTCGGTGCGGCCGCGGTAGCCCCGCCCCCTCGTTTGGCGCGATGCTGCGGGCCAGCCCATGGCTGGGATCCGCGTTGCTGGGAGGGAGGTGTGGCCTGACGACGCGCGTTCTGTGCTGGCCCGCCCCCCCTCCTCTTACTTCTCTTTTCACGAGGCTCTTCTCCGGGGGCCATCTTGGTGCTGCTGCGGGATCCTGTGTGCTCCTGGCCGGTAAGGACCTGTTGGCCACTTCCTTAGCTTATGCGGGGGCCCCTCTTCAGCAGGGGGGCCTCCTGTTTTATCGCATGTGTGTGTATGGATATATGTTATATATATATATATATATATAATTTTTTTTTTTGTGGGGCATCCCTTACGGGTGACAATGTGCTTATTTGTATACCATGTGCACAAAAGGCCATATCGCGGCAGTCGGGTGCCCAGCCTTCTGGGTCGGCGCCCCCCGCTTCATCGCCTTCCCCTCCCCACCTTATCCTTACCCCAAGTGACTTTGGGGGGAGTCGCATTCCGATGTTTGTGCTAGGTTGGCCAGCATCGAGAAATTTATGGTTAGCGCGGTGGGCAAGAAGGCCCAGGCTAAAAAGAGACATTTGTCGTTGGTCCTGGCGACTTGGGATATTGATGATGATTCATTTGCTATGTCGGATTATTCCCTGCTGGAGGAGGGGGAATTGTATGAGGAGTCAGATGCTGACGATGTACAATTTGGTGAGGCTGATGTTGGGCAGGCGCTGGGGGATGCTGTTGACACGGCCACGGTTTTGTCACATCTCTTGGGGGTTTTGGATATTGCGCCGCCTGAGGCGCCTCCTCTCAAGAAGGGGGAATTTTTTTGGGCCCACAAGCCTCGTTTGGAGTTCCCTACCCAGGATCATTTTGATGCATTGATCCTTAGGTAATGGGAGAAACCTAGTCGGCTTCCGGGTGTTCCTCAGGGATGGGATAAGAAGTATCCTTTCCCGGTGGAAGCGGGGGCTTCTCCTCCCGAGGTTGATGCGCCAGTTTTGGGGTTGACCAATTCCTCCGTGCTTCATACCCCAGACGCCACTTCCCTAAAGGATGGTGAGGATAGGCGCCTTGATCAGATGGCATGCCATGCCTTTACCAGTGTTGGTTCGGCTTTGCGGCCTGTTTGTGCATCTGTGCTAGTGGCGGTGGGTGCTAGGTCTCTGATTAGGGACTGGTTAAATGACGCTCACCTTGATCCGGCCAGCGCTGAGTTCACTACACTTAAAAGATTTGAATTGTTCATGGATTTTGTCTTGGCTCCTATGGAAGACACTATTGTTATGTGTAGTATGACTTCAGCCTTATTGGTGGCCATGCGCCGCTCGGTATGGCTCCGTCAGTGGACGGCGGACTTTGCGGCCAAGAAATCGCTCACAGCTCTTCCCTTCTTGGGTACGCGGCTGTTTGGAGATAAGTTGGATGCTGTGGCAAAGGGAGGTAAGTTACCTCATCCTTTTCGGGGGGCAGGCTCTTTCAATCCTTCCTTTCGAGGTGCCAGAGCTGGTAGAGGTTTGGCCTTCTCGGGTGTCAGAGGCTCTTCCTGGAACAGGGGCAGAGGTCGGGCCCGTCCCGCTTCTGCCTGGGATTCCAAACCCAAGCCTGCGGGTAAACCAGCTCAGCAATGAAGGGGCGCCCTCACCCGCTCGGGTGGGGGGACGGCTGCGGCTCTTCTTCCAGGTCTGGGCTCAGGAGGTCACAGACAATTGGATCTTGGAAGTGGTCTCCTCTGGGTACAAACTGGAGTTCAAGTACTGGCCTCCTCCAAGATTTTTAAGGTCTCGGGTGCCCGCGGACCCTCAGGCGGCACAGGGGCTCCTGTTAGCAGTGAAAACCCTTCTGGACATGGGAGTTGTATGCCCGGTGCCTCCGTCGGAGAGAGGCAGGGGTTTCTACTCCAACCTTTTGACGGTTCATGACACCCATAGACATCAAAGATGCATATTTGCATGTTCCAATTTTTCCAGCGCATCAGAGATTCCTCAGGTTCGAGGTGGACGATCAACATTTTCAGTTTGTAGCCCTTCCCTTCGGGTTGACCTCAGCGCCGAGGGTCTTCACCAAGGTTCTGGCGGGCATAATGGCCCTATTCAGAGCTCAGGGAATTCGCATTGTGCCGTATCTGGACGACCTATTGATTTCAGCGTCTTCCCTCCGTCAGGCGGAGCTGGACACCCACCAGGTGGTGTCGACCCTGGAGAGGTTCGGGTGGGTAATCAACCGCCCCAAGTCCTCTCTCTCGCCATCACGGGAGATTTCATTTCTGGGCATTAATCTGGATACCATTCAGGCCAGAGTGTTTCTACCCCAGACCAAGGTGCAGGGGATTCAGGATCTGATCCGCCTTCTTCTGGCCGATCCTTGCCCCTCTATCCGGCAGGGGATGAAACTGGTGGGATTGATGGCGGCCTCCTTCGAGGCGGTCCCGTTTGCGCAGTTTCACATGAGATCTCTTCAGCTTCATCTATTGACGCATTGGGACAGATGTCCGCTGTCATTGGATCAACCGTTCAGGATGTCTCCCGGGGTTCGGCAGTCTCTTCGGTGGTGGCTGGAGTCGAGCAACCTGTTGAGGGGCAGATCCTTTCTGGTTCCTCGCTGGGAGACGGTTACCACGGATGCCAGCCTGTCGGGCTGGGGAGGTTTCTGGAAAAGCCATCAGTTCAGCGGGGTGTGGGGTCCTCAGGAGGCTCACACCCCCATCAATGTTTTGGAGCTCAGAGCCATCCGGCTTGTTCTGTCACGGCACTTACAGGGTCTTCCCTGGTTCAGGTTCAGGTTCAGATTCGTTCAGACAACCGGATGGCGGTAGCCTACATCAATCACCAAGGGGGGACTCGCAGTAGGAGTGCCCTCAGGGAAGTCTCTCTGATCCTGCATTGGGCAGAGATCAATGTTCCTTGCATTTCGGCAATCTACATTCCGGGAGTGGAAAACACGGAGGCGGACTCCCTGAGCAGGGGGTTCTCTCGCCAAGGAGAGTGGTCCCTCAGCCCCGGGGTTTTTCGGTCTCTTTGTCGCAAGTGGGGGACTCCGGAGGTGGATCTCTTTGCCTCACGGCACAATCACAAACTCCCGGCCTTTGTGTCTCTTTCTCAGGATCCTCTAGCTCTGGCAGTGGATGCCTTTGTCCCTTGCTTGGAAGGATCTGGGGTTTCTGTACCTGTTTCCTCCCTTCTCCATGCTGTGCAAGGTAGTTTGCAAACTGGCTCTGGAGGGGGCACCAGCAATTCTGGTGGCTCCAAGGTGGCCAAGAAGGGTTTGGTACGCAGACATTGTAAGGCTGGCGGTAGATCAGTACCGGCTTCCCATGTTTCCGGATCTGTTATCTCAGGGTCACCTACGTTACCCCAATTTACAAACGCTGGCTTTGACGGCTTGGCTGCTGAAACCTTCATTTTAAAGGAGGAAGGTTTGTCTGAGGCTGTGGTTCAGACCTTGATTAGAGCTAGGAAGCGGTCCTCTTCTGGCATTTACTATAGGGCTTGGCGGTCCTATATTGACTGGTGTGAGGCTATGGCCTTGCCTTTCAGGGTGTTTTCGATCCCTAGGCTTTTGGAGTTTCTTCAGCACGGTCTGGATCTTGGGCTCCAGCTTAGTACCTTGAAAGGGCAGGTCTCTGCTCTGTCTGTTTGCCTTACACCCGCTGGTTAAGACTTTTTTCCAGGAGGTCCCTCATGTTCGAACCCCTCGGAAGGCTGTGGTTCCTGTTTGGGATTTGAATTTGGTTCTTTCGGCTCTCCAGGGTCCTCCTTTTGAGCCGTTACAGGATATTGCTCTTTCTGTTTTCACTCAAAGGTTGCTTTCTTTCTTCGGCGTGTTTCTGAGTTGGCGGCTCTGTCGATTTAGGCCCCTTACTTTGAAAGACACCAGGACAAGGTGGTCTTTCGCTTTAAGCCAGATTTCCTTCCTAAGGTGGTTTCTGCTTTCCATCTCAATCAGGATATTGTTCTCCCTTCCTTGTGTCCTAAGCCCAGCAATGACAAGGAGAGGGTTTTGCACAATTTGGATGTGGTTCGCTGTGTTAAATACTATTTGGTGACTACTTCTTCCTTCCGCAAGACAGATGCCTTTTTCGTGGTGCCCTGCGGGCCCAGGAAAGGTTTGGCGCCCGCCAAGTCTACCATTAGCAAATGGATTCGTCAGGCCATTGTTGGGGCCTATTCTGCTAAGGGGAGAACTCCCCCTTTTAGGGTCACTGCGCATTCTACTCGTGCTGTTGGTGCGTCCTGGGCTTTTCAGCACCAGGCTTCTGTTGAACAAGTTTGTAAGGCTGCTACTTGGTCTTCCGTTCATACTTTTTCCAAGTTTTACAAGGTTGATGTGCGGGCTTCAGCGGATGCTGTTTTTGGCCGCAAGGTTCAGCAAGCTGCTATGGTTTAAGTTGGTGCGTTCTTTACTGTTTATGGTTCCCACCCATGACAGGCACTGCTATTGGATGTCCCAAATGTCATGAAGAATTGAAGCGGAGTGTATCTCACACTTGGAATAATACCGTTTTGTGATTACTCACCTTTAAAACGGATATTATAAGTGTGACATACACTCCGCTTCACCCACCCTGTTTGGTATTCTGGATCCTTTATATGGTGAACCATTGTTTCTTGGTTGTTAGTATTGTTATATTTGGTTCTTCCTGGTCCCCTTACTGCTATCCTACTCTGGGGAATTGGTGGGAGGTCCCAGGTATTTATGGATTGGGAGGAGCTCCTTTTTTGCATTCATCTCTGCAGAAGTTCGCCCTCTACTGGAGAATAACCCAAATGTCATGAAGAATTGAAGCGGAGTGTATGTCACACTTATAATATCCGTTTTAAAGGTGAGTTTTCACAAAACTGTATTTTTAACATGCACATTTATTTGACTAGCTAACTACTTATATTTTATGTTTTTTTATTTCCTGCTACTTGCAGAAGAAACGATAATCTATAGTATGTAGGTATCTTAAAGGGTACCACCGTGACTGAAGGAACACGGTCACCTGCAGTGGGGGCATCCCAAGACTAGGGTGGGTCTCCATTGTCCTTATTTTATTACCCCCTGCTTCTGAGGATGGCTTTGCAGTCCGTCCTGCCCCTCTATCCTCATCTTACATTCTTGGAAACATGCTAATATTTCTAAATACAGTTATTTAGGAAGAACAAAAGGTAACCTTCCAAAAAGCAAAAAGCAAACACAAAAGGCCTGTCAGGGCAAGTGCAGCAGCTAAATGGATGTCTGTTGCACAAGACCATTAGAAGCGGCTGTGAATAGAAATCATTTCCGGCATTCAGAAACTCCTGTTGCAGTACCTGTTGCCTCCCTTCCTTCCTACACCAGGTTATTGGTGGGTCAATGGACATGGCTGCCTGGGAGCAGTACATTGGGTATCTCACCATTTGAGGTCTTGACATGGCTATTACATATGCAGCGTTGCTATAACTGTACTGCTTAATAAAAGAGAGAAGCCTGCTCACTAAATGTGAGGTCTATCCTTCTTATTTGTCTTCTATTAAAAAGGACAAGTCTATTTTACTAGCTGGACCATTTTTGGGTCTGCGTTTGGAAGTAATGACATCATTAAGGTGTGATTTATGATTCATGTCATAGCTCAGGAATGTTACCAGTGCTAGAGAACTGATAAAGCTGCTTTTCCATAGATAGGTAACTGTGGTTACTTCCATTCTATGCAGTGGATGGCTCTACTTTATGGTGCTTGGTTTCCTAGGAAAATCAGAGATAAGGGAGGTAAGAGCTTCTATACACACATAGAACTCCCAATTCTTTTCCACACCCCCCCAGGATTTTGGAAAAATGACTTTATTTCGCATCTGACTGGGCGTTAAGGTTGTAAAGCAACAATAACTTCCCACCTAAATCTCACCTATCCCCAAGGTTAAATTTTGGGTTGACGCCACCATATGCATGCTTCAATCACCCTTTCATTCTAAGACACACTTTTTATTAACCATGCCCCTCCCGCCAAAATATAAAGATCAGTTGGCTAGAAGACACCATGGACCTAAGCTGTGGTCTGATGTAGAAAAAAACTTCATCTCTCTAACTTAGACTTCTCAGTAAATAAAAAGTGTTTTTCTGCTTACGCTTTGTTTATACTCGATACTGTAACTGCCATTGGAAGCTAGAAGGAGTTTCAGGTAGAAGAGCCTTATCTTATTGATCAGGCTCTAAAGTGAATTTCGTTCGCTGTCCCTGGCCTGCCTATCTTATAGCTAGAGCAGGCACGCTTGGAAATCCATGGAGATGAGCCATTGTGCTGTATATTACTCCTTCACACAATGACTTTGCCCCGAGTCTTATCAATATTACAGATTATGATTAACTCGGTTCATTTCTGACAGGCTGACACTTAGGAAATCTAACATTAAATGATACGTGTGCAATTTCCTGTAAAGGGTTTCACACTTTGTATTTCTGAACACTTAGTAAAGCACTGCCAGGACATAAATGGACCAATAACCTCCACTGGTGACTGGCACACTTTGGTTAGTAATATTATTATTATTGGCTTTCTAAACTCTAGGTTTTCAGTTAGTGTTTTACCACGGGAGACCTGCCTTACAGGGAATACTGGATGATTTCCTCCATCCCAGTCCTTGCACTGGAGTTTATTAAAGTCTATTGCACAGAGGTTATGTATGAATAATTAAATATACTATAAAAGAACCATGTAATATGATCAACCCTCTATCCCTGGCTTATCAACTTCTCACATGATCATGATCACTTCCAAAAAATCCTTTATCATTACCCGGGTTAATTGAAGTAGCCCTGTCAGGGGCATTGGCTGGCACGCATGCACAACCAGAGGGGAGTGAACTGATGGATGCTGGTCATTCCCAATGGTTGTACTAGACTAAGTTTTAAACATTACTCTATGCCATTAGTTCATATGCCATAGATTATTGAGAAAGAGCTGGCACATGTGCCATGGGTTTGTTGGTGAGGAGAGCAATGGTGCATCACAAATTGGGGGACATGGGGGGGGGTTAACTTAAAGGCTTTGGTGAACTTTAGATGTTTGAAACAAGGGAGATACCATGAAACAGAACTTTATGTAATACTTATTGAGAAGATTACAAACATGAAACCTCTAAATGCTGTATAATATATAAATGTGACTGTCTGGACAACAATAAAAAAGGATAAATACTGACCAATAGACCCACACAGCTGATCAACCCTTTTCCAGGTGTTCGAAACATACGCCGCCAGAGATCCAGAACATGTCATTCCTGCTCATGACCAATGGCATATGGTCGCCAGGATGCCTTCTTGCGGACTGGCCACACCGCCTCCATTCATTTCAATAAAGGGTGCATGCAGAGAGCTGCTGAGCCTCTCCAATGTAGTGAATAGAGCAAGCCAGTGTTATAGGGTGAATATGCTGCACGGGACTTAGATTTGTGCTAGGCCAATAACCCCCTGGGCCTTAGTTTGGCAACATGGGAATGGTCAGACCTTTAGCATGATACACTGCTCAGCTCTACCTTAGTCAACATTGATTTCTCATCACCATGTGACATAATATATACAGTGTTATACCTTTACACTGGTGACAGAGGTAATTTCAACACAGGTCTTTCACACTAAGTTTATCGATATCCTATATCTGTTTTTATGTTATTAGGGGCACATGTAGGGCATACTTCACATCTATACTTTAATATAGAAATAAATTATATATTCTTAGTATACAGTACGTCCTGCTCCAGATAAGATTCCTTACTCTTGGGTATTACTCCGCCAGATGGCGCTGGAATGCAGAGACCGCAAAATTGTCTCCTCCCGGCCTCTCAAATATCCAGGACCTCCCACAAATCCCCAGATTTTCTCTGCAGTATGGACTGCGAAGGACAAGAAGATGGCTCTCTCTTCTCGCAGGTGAGCCGGGCTATTAGCCTGCGGCCCTGTAGGACTATTCCCACCCGTTCCATTGTTAATGTGCCTCCCAGCTTTGGCTGCACTGGTGCGGGTGACTGTAGGCAGCACCGCTGTCAGGTGCTTAGGAGTGCTGCTCCACCGCAATCCCCCACCAAAGGGTAGGCGGTATAGGCATATGGTGAGCCTTATGGGATGTCCCTCCCGTGCTATTGCCCCTGTCTATCGGTGGGCCCTACATTAGGTGGCCGCTGCCCTCCCTTGCTGTCACTTGTAGTTCTCGGGGGGGGGGGGGGTGAGTGTGTGCTTCTGTACTTTCACTTGTATTTGTGCTCGGTTTGCCTTTAGTTCTGTCGCTGCACAGACATTGGTTGCACTGGTTTCTTGTTTGAATATGCCGGGGCGCGCGCTTCTACGGCTTTCCGCGGTTGGCCGCGACATTACCTCAGGTGCTGCTGCGCCGTCATTGGTTGCTTGTCAGTGTGTGGCTTCACGCTCCTCAGGGGGGGCGTGGCCGGCGGATGGCGCGTTCTGCATCACTGTCTCCGCGGCCCGCCCCTCTAGGTATGCTCGGCGCCATCTTTTCTTGCTCTTCCTGCTGCGTGGCTGGCGCCTACCTACTGCAGTCCGTGAGTACCCTAGCGGGCTGTTTATTTTACTTTAAATGTCATGTATGCATGTCGCTTACGGGGTTTTTTCGTTTGTCTTACAGGCGGGTCAAACTCAATTGGTTTGTCCCGGCCCTACCCCCTCTATTGAGTTAATTAAACTTTTAGAGGCCTAGTGTGCTAATTGCTCCCACTTCCCTAGCGGGCTATTGGGGCATCCCGGGTTGCTTTTATAGCGTTAATCCCTGTCGGCTTATTGTGCCGCTATAATCACCATATGGAGGCGTCTCAGGATAATGTGCTCGGGGTTCCTTCGGGGTGTCCCCTACTAGCGTTGACAATGTGCAGGTTTGTGTACCTTGTGCCCAGCAGGTGCTTACTCTGCAGCCTGGTTTACCAGCGGCTGGGCCTGCTCCCCCAAGCTTAAATTTGACTCCCCGTGAGCTGCAGTGGGGAATCTCAGCCTGATGTGTCCACTAGACTGGCTAGTGTTGAAAAGTTGCTTGCTAATACCATGGCACGTAAGACCTCTGCTAAGAGGCGGCATTTGACACCTGATGTCACTCTTTTCCCTATGGAGGCTGAAGAGTTCTTTGATCTGTCTGGTTATACTCCCCTGGAAGAAGGGGAATTGTTCTCTGACTCTGAGTCATCTGATGAGCAGCCCAAGGGTTATGATGATTCTGGCTCTGATCCCTGGGCCCCAGATGATACTGATAGGCTTTTGGCCCAGATCTTTGAAGTGCTTGCTATCTCTCCCCCGGTTGCAGCTCCTAAGCAGCAGGGGGAATTGTTTCATAGTGCTAAGCCACGTTTAAAGTTCCCTGAACAATCTAATTTCAATAATCTCGTGCTCAAGGAATGGGAGCGTCCTAGCAGGCTCCCCGGAGTCCCTAAGAGAGGGATAAGAGATATCCCTTTCCTGCTGATGTGGTAAAGCGTTGGTCATCCCCTCCAGAAGAGGATGCCCCGATCTTGGGGTTGTCTAACACCTCTGTCATGCATTCCCCTGACTCTACTACCCTCAGGGATAGTGAGGACCGGCGTATTGATCAGCTGGCGTCCCATGCTTTTGTCTGTGTGAGGACAGCGCTGCGCCTGGTTTGTGCCTCTGCCATTACAGCTGTGGCTATTAAGACCCTGCTTAAAAGTGTCCTGGATGGAGCTCCTGTTGATGTGTTTAGTGAGGAGTATAATGCACTCTCGCGCTGTGAGGTATTTGTTGCTTATGTCCTCTCTGCCTTGGATGATACCATTAGGATGTGTGGGAGAGCCTATGCCTTGGTGGTGGCTATACACCGCTGGGTTTGGCTGCGCCAGTGGGCAGCTGACAACGCTGCCAAGAAGGCTCTCACTGGTTTTCCCTTCAAAGGATTGCGCCTATTTGGGGACCGCCGGGACCTGTTTGCTAAGGGAGGCAGGTTACCATAGCGCAGGAGGCAGTCTCGGTCCTTTCGGGGCTCGGGCTCCTTTTCTTCCCCCTACCGTGGATCCAGACCGGGGAAGGGGGTCTCCTTTACGGGGGCCCGAGGAGATTTCTGGGGAAGGGGCAGAGGACGTGGACGCCCTGGCTCATCCTGGGCTCCAAGCCTAAGCCTTCCCCCAAGGCCCCTCAGGCATGAAGGGGCGCCCTCACCCATCTGCGTGGGGGGACGGCTTCAGCACTTTGCTCATGTCTGGAGGCTTCATGTCTCAGACCGATGGATTCAGGGGGTAGTGTCCTCCGGTTACAAGATAGAGTTTGCTGCCTGGCCGCCCCCAAGATTCATCAGATCCCGGATGTATCAGGACCCCATGTCAGCTCAGGCTCTGATTCTGGCAGTGCAAAGCCTTCTGGAGCTGGGGGTCATCTGTCAGGTCCCTTTACGAGAGAGGGGCAGGGGTTTTTATTCCAACCTTTGCACTGTGCCCAAAAGAGATGGGTCAGTCAGGCCCATCCTGGACTTGAAGATCCTCAACAAATTTGTCAGATGCAGGCGCTTTCGCATGGAAACTCTGCGCTCTGCTATCAGTTCCCTGCGTCCAGGGGACTTTATGACCTCTGTGGACATCAAAGATGCTTACCTTCATATTCCTGTCTTTCCAGGTCATCAGAGATTCCTCAGATTCAATCTGGAGGATCAGCACTACCAATTTGTGGCATTGCCCAGAGTGTTCACCAAGGTGCTGGCAGGAGTGATGGCTCTGCTCAGGTTTCAGGGCATTCGCGTTCTGCCCTATCTGGACGACATTCTCATCACTTCTCAGTCCCTCCAACAGGCAGAGCTGGATACTCAGCGGGTAGTGTCCACACTGGAGTCATTTGGCTGGGTGATCAACCATCCCAAGTCTTCCCTGTCTCCCTCCTTGGTGACACCCTTCCTGGGAATGAATCTGGATACAGTTCAGGCAAGGATTTTTCTTCCTCAGCAGAAGGTGGACAGTCTGCTAGCACAGGTTCAGTTCCTGCTTTCTTGCCCTCATCCCTCCATCAGGCAAGGAATGCAGCTGGTGGGCCTGATGGTGTCGTGCTTCGAGGTGGTCCCTTATGCCCAGTTTCACATGAGGCCTCTGCAACTCCACCTCTTGTCAGTATGGGACAAGGATCCTGCGTCCCTGGACCAGGTCCTTGTTCTGTCCCCCCTAGCCAGGCGGTCCCTCTCGTGGTGGCTGGACTCCAGGAACCTGTTGGCGGGCAGATCCTTTCTGGCCCCCTGCTGGGAGACGGTCACCACGGATGCCAGCCTGGCAGGTTGGGGGGGCTTCTGGCAGTCCCTACAGTTCCAAGGGCAGTGGCCCACACACCCATCACTGTTATGGAATTGAGGGCGATCAGGTTGGTTCTGGCTCGCTTGACCCAACACCTTCGGGGCCGGCCTGTTCAGGTACGCTCGGACAACCAGATGGCGGTTCCCTACATCAATCATCAGGGAGGGACCCGGAGCAAGGGGGCCCTCAAGGAAGTGTCTCTGATCCTGTCCTGGGCGGAGGACAATGTTCCCTGCATATCAGCTGTGTACATTCCGGGGGTGGAGAATCTACAGACAGACTCTCTGAGCAGGGGGACCTCTCGCCTGGGAGAATGGTCCCTCAGCAGCAGGGTGTTTCACTCTCTGTGTCACTGTTGGGGTCAGCCAGATGTGGATCTGTTTGCGTCCTGTCACAATCACAAGCTCCCAGCCTTTGTCTCCCTGTCCCAGGATCCTCTGGCCTTGGCCACAGATGCTCTGACAATGTCATGGCAGGATTTTCAGCTTCTGTATGTCTTTCCTCCATTCCCCCTGTTGGGCAGGGTTCTGCGCAAGATAGCTCAGGAAGGGGTGCCAGCAATCCTGGTGGCTCCCAGGTGGCCAAGAAGAGTGTGGTTCGCAGACATAGTGCAGCTGGCAGTAGATCAGTACGCTCTGCCCAAGGTTCCAGACCTGCTTACTCAGGGACATTTACGCCATCCCAATTTACAAACACTGGCTTTGACGGCCTGGCTGCTGAAACTTCCATCTTAATGGAGAAGGGGCTGTCTGCCTCATTGTTAACACCATGATTAGGGCTAGGATGAAGTCTTCCTCTTCCATTTACTATAGGGTTTGGCCTGCCTACATTGACTGGTGTGAGTCTAGGTCTCTTCCCTGTCGTGTGTTCTCTATTCCCAGGATCCTGGAGTTCCTCCAACATGGTTTGGATCTGGGGCTTCAACTCAGTACTCTGAAGGGTCATGTCTCTGCCCTGGCTGTTTTCTTCCAGAGATCTTTTGCTCAGCATTCTCTGATCAGGACTTTTTTCCTGGGGGTTACTCATGTGCGTCCTCCACGTAAGCCTATGTTGCCTGTCTGGGATTTGAACTTGGTCCTGTCTGCCTTGCAGGGGGCTCCCTTTGAACCTGTGCAGGAGGCTGCTTTGGCCATTCTTACTCTCAAGGTTGTCTTTCTGGTGGCCATCACTTCTGTTAGGCGTGTTTCTGAGTTGGCGGCGCTTTCCATCCAGCCCCCCTACTTTGAGAGACATCAGGACAAGGTGGTGTTTCGCTTCAAGCCAGATTTTCTGCCTTAGGTTGTATCTGCCTTTCATCTAAATCAGGACATTGTTCTACCTTCCTTGTGCTCTAATCCTAGTAACGCTAAAGAGAGGGTTTTCCATTCCTTGGATGTGGTTAGGAAGCTGAAGTACTATCTGGTGGCTACGGCACCTTTCAGGAAAACTGATGCTCTT
The DNA here is from genome assembly GCA_027917425.1 of Gastrophryne carolinensis. Taxonomy (NCBI): domain Eukaryota; kingdom Metazoa; phylum Chordata; class Amphibia; order Anura; family Microhylidae; genus Gastrophryne; species Gastrophryne carolinensis. Next base: position 110,326,800 of record CM051236.1, on the reverse strand, counting down.
TTTGTGGTCCCTTCTGGTCCTAGGAAGGGTTTGGCCCCTGCTAAATTTACTATCAGCAAATGGATCCGTCAGGCTGTGATTCAGGCCTACACTGCTAAGGGGAAGAATCCTCCCTTCCGCCTTACTGCTCATTCTACTCGTGCTATTGGGGCCTCTTGGGCTTTTCAGCACCAGGCTTCTGTTGGACAAGTTTGCAAGGCCGCTACTTGGTCTTCTGTTCATACTTTTTCCAAGTTTTACAAGGTTGATGTTAGGGCCTCAGCTGATGCTGCTTTTGGCCGCAAGGTTCTGCAGGTGGCAGTGGTCTGACCTGTCTGTTGTTACCTTTGGGGATCCCACCCTACTTTATGGACACTGCTATTGGATGTCCCAGACGTAAAGAATCTTATCTGGAGCAGGACGTACTGTATACTAAGAATAATAACAATTCTACAGGTGAGTAATCACAGAATTGTATTATTCTAATGCTAGGAAGATATGGCTTTGCATGTGCCTACTGTCAATATTTTGCTTGGTACATAAATAGCCTGAAATAGAAGGCCTGAAATAAGACCTAAAAACAGTAAGGTCTTTCTTTTATAAAATGGGCTACTGAATCCTGGCCCTTGCTTGTTCTGAACATCCTCTGATCTAGAGCTGTAAGACCAGGTTATCTAGTTACTATATATCCCTTTCTTTAAACTGGAAATTTCTGGATTTGTCAAGTTGCTTTGTTTTTGCTTCTATTCTTATTTTTTTTTTTTAATCCTAAGAAGCCAGTTTCTCATTGGACAATATGACTTTCAATAAAAACAATGCTCTATCTGGGTGTCTCCTAGTATTTCAAGTATCTGATTAGTATGTGAGATCTTGGGTAACAATGGCCTAGAGGTACTCTAAATATTACATTACTAGACTCTGCGTAGGTTGTTGTACAGGTGAATCCACCCTGTATTAACACCTTCATAATACAAGTCACCTACTTTGTAACATACAGTGTAAGAACATTTTAGTAAAATAGAGATTTACCATATCTGTAGTCAGGAAGGCAAGGTAATGGTCAAAGGAAGGTCAATCATTTTCCTGAATATGTCTTTCAAGGAATCTGAATGGATTCCCAATTCAGGTTCAGTTCAGAGAGCACCTAACGAATAACTTACTTTTACTTATTACTACAGATTCAAGGTTTAAGAGGGCTCTTAAAGAGGTGCTGCAGCCAAAACTGACTGGAGCTCCTCTCAGCCCTGCAGCTTGGGAGCATCCTGATTTGGGATAACCTGCCATTCATGCGACCATCAGTTTGCCTGATTAACGCAATAGGCTGATCAGGCTAAATCATAGTCTGATCAGGATTGTCAGTAATGAACAGTAGTGAAATGCATATACAGGGATGAGAAACCGTTCTAATACAAATATATCCCCCACAGAGAACTGCTTCCACATTAGGGGGGGGGGGGGGGGGGAAATGTGGGCTTTTCTTTATTCAGTCAACCACATGTTACAGCTTTCCAAGGCACCAAACTTCTTTCATCAGGCAGCAAAAGAAAACTTGCGTTTTTCTGTAAAATGTGGATATGTGAAAGGGGGGAGACTTTCTGTGAGCCCACATGTTATATGAATTACCGTGGGTATATGAGGTGTAGATACATGTAGCATAGATGGGTTGAGCAATACATGTTAATGTTAACCTGTAAAGTTTCTGATAAATATAAAAAGTGGAAAGTCTATCAGTTACCGGTATATTTAAACCGGACCTTCAGCATGATTTAATGAAAAGACCAAACCGTTAAACTATTCCCCGGCATCTAAAATTAATATATTTTAAGTTTTTAATCACTAATTATGCTTTCCCCCACTGGGCTGCAACTCTGTTCAGGACTCCAGGATACGATTGCCACCATCTTGAATCATCACACATAATGAGTATAGGAGAGCAGGATAAAGTGCAGGGGGTGGGTTATAGCAGTGATTTGCACAGACAGAGAAGAGCTGGGGTCAGGAAAAGGACAGCAATCCCAGAATGCAAAGCGACACAGAAGACGCTTCCTGTTTGCAGGCTGCCTGATGCTCCACGAGCCGCCATCTTGGATGTTTAAAGGCTCATAACATGCAGTAGATGCCGGTAAGATGATTTTTAATGTGGGCAATCTGTTTGTACAGGATGTGGGAAACATATAAGACATGCTCTTATTCAGGGTGAAGGTCCGCTTTGAGGTCCTATGTTTTTTGATGAAACATACCAGCAGTTACCCAGCAATATTTTTGTGCTTAATAGCAAAGGAGAGTTAAAAATAGAGTTTTCACCTGGGGACAGTGGCTGGATGAGCAGTCACAAAAACCAAGTGGAATACAGCTGGCTGCTCCCAGTCTAGAGCTTCCCGCAGAGACTTGTAAGGTTCTAATTTACCATTAAGGCTTTTTTTGGTATAGGTTGTTGACAAGATACGTTAATTAGCGGAGTGGTTATATCACCGGCTTGCATACCATGTAATATGCCTCGCTGCTGTTGCCTCATTATTTACAGTGCTTGACTGTCACTAGAATATGAATGAATTCATCTGTTTATGTGGAAGAGGCACCGTTTTTACTCCAGTGCATAAATAACCAGCCTGCTTCATGATGAAACAACCTGTAAGCACATGGCAAATACACTTCATCTGCACACACAAACCATGGCCTTGATTCAATAAAGGTAGAAAAAAATTCTCATGGTAGTAAAAAATTCAATTCATGAGAAAAATGCCTGAGAATGTCACTGTTACTGAATCACTAAATACAAAGACAATGAAAGTCAATGGCAGCTTTTACTACAGTGTAGAAAGGAGTTAACAGTTCTCTACTTTTCTTAGGAGTAAAAAAGTGCCATTGACTTTCATTGTTTTCTTATCTGGTGATTCAACAACAGTGAAATTCTCAGGCTTTTTTGTCATGAATTGAATCTTTTATTACCATGAGAATTTTTTTTCTACCTTTATTGAATTGAGGCCCATATATCCCTTTGACTATTACTTTTTTAAAGTAATCCCTATGACTTAATGCTGACCTTCTGTCATAAACCATCCCTCAACTACAGCTGAGGTTTTGGGGGTTAAAAAAAATCACTTAGCTGCTCGACACCGAATTACATGAAGGAAGCAGGGCAACTGTTTGTAAAGCTGCAGTGAGGATTGTGACTGCTGCTGCAGTGATTGGGCTAACCAATCACTCACCATCTCTGCAGCACAAAAGCAGAAGCAGTGGCTACAGCTCTCTCACCCCAAAAAAGTGTGTCTGTGTGTGGGGGGCACGGTGGCAGACTGCAGGTCCTCCAGAAGCATTATGATGGTGGATAGGGGGTTCACGTGACATTAAGTAGCATGGTAAATATCGGTTTGCTCTGGGGTGCTGCGACCAGGAAAGGGAGGGGAGGAGAAGTGTGTCTGGGGTTGGACATTTTATTTATTTTGAAGATTATTCATGATTACACAATATTTTACTGTTACATGCTCAGTTATCTATTCTAAAGCACTGTTCTCAACCTGCAGTACATGTACCCCAAGGGGTACACTGCAGTTTTCACTGGGGGAAACTTCAGGGGGTATCTAACTGGTCTGGCATATTATTTTAGGAGTGAAACATTATCCCCTTATTGCTTTAAATGTACTGTGAAGCATGTGGCATTCTTATTTTAGTACTATTTATAATTGATCCCCTCCTGGGGGTACTTGGTTGGCACTTCTTACACAACCACTTGGGGTGCTGCTCTCCAAAATTGCACCCCTTTGTTTTTTTGTATAGGTTGGAGCTTCTTGATGCTCAAGGATACTTGGTGTAAAAAATTGAGACCGACTGATCTAAAGCCTGGTTGTTATCTTGCAAGTCTGTAAAACTATATGCAGAATTTTTCACAGTCATAACGAAGACCCCTAAATCGTATAATAACTACTCTACTCTGCTTTGTGGGGAGAATTGCGAACCTTAATCACCTGCACTTGCACTGGGGCATTTTTACAGTTAATTGTTCCAATGCAGTGACAATATTTTTCTTTAGCAATTTAGAAAAAAAAATTAAATAATAGAGCCCTTAGGGTATGCAAAAAATGCATTATGCATAGTCCATAGGGTGCTGTTATTTTCAAACTTCGAAAAAAATGTGGTACCTCACCTGTAAAAATGCCCCCATCATCATAGGTACAGCTAATTATTTTGGGGGGTGGGGGGAGGATTGAACAAAAATCTTTTATTGCAGAAGCTCACAGTGTTGCAGGTTGCTATGAGGACTGACTGCTCGCTGCCTCTGCTTTGTATTTTTATATTAAGCTAGGATCTGCTTGTCTCCAGATGATGAGGGATGCCTTTTGAAAGCGTCCTTGGTGCATGATGGGGATGTGTCCTAGCTGTCTGCTTGTAATGAGTTGGTGCCCTGATATATGTCTGCAGGCTACGAGGTTTATTTACCATTCTTTTCCTGAGAGAAATAGAATGTGTGTACCCTTCAGCCCTCCTCGAGGAACAAGGTGTATGGTTAAACATTTGTGTAGGTGAATACAGAAACTAGGTTGACTGTATGGAATGTGTGTTATAAATGTGTATATAAGCTTTCTGGGCGTCTACAATATTTATATATATGTTGGTATTCTTTTGTCTGTTCGTTGTTTCAGTAACTTCTGACACAATTAAGGCTGCAGAAACATCTAAACTTGGCATAACAGGAAGTTGCTCACACTTTCCAGTCATTAAAGCATTAACTCTTGCCTTTGGAACTCAGAGAAGAGTTAAGGATAAGTAAAGCTAGATTTAATATAAAGCGGAACAAAACCCAAGAATTTTACTTTCCCAGGTTTCGTTACTTGCCCCCCCCCTACCTGTTGGTTGCCTTGCTCGAGAACTGTGGGATGCACATCTGTGTGCAACCCCATAGAAAGCCCTCTAAAAGCCCTCTAAAACTCTCCTTTCCCCACTCCAATGGTGCATGCGGGGCTCTTGTCCAATCGGAGCACTTTGTTGTGCTTACTTTCTTTTAGTAAGGGGCTCTGATTGAAATGACTGGGGCTGGAATGCGCACACGGCATCTGCTTTTAACCCCTGCATGCAAGTATGCAAAACACAGCAACCACACAAGTGAACATACTAAGGTTCAGTGAGTACAAACATGTACCCAGAGAGGTGGACTGCCCTAGAAAGCAGTTAGGCAGGTAGTCGCCTTGCTTTTCAGTCAAGCCCCAGCCAGGAACTAAACCTGCAACAGGTCACAAGGCAATGACTGCCCCAATAGGCTATGACTTTCCCAGTGTCATCCGGTCTCCCTCTCATTACCCCTCTATCCCTGTTTCAGCGCTTGTATTACTACAGCCTGATCTTTCAGCCCATAGGTTAAGGTCCCCTTAATTCCCAATAACCAGGCTGTTCTTAATGACAGTCATGGGAGTCATTCACCTGTTATCGCATGCAATGTTCTTTTATAGTTATCTATACGCCAATATTGTATTAAGCCAGTGTCTAACATGTTTTTTATCTGTATAGATAATGAGAATAATAAAAATGTGATAAAGAAATTGCATTTGAATGGCAGGATGTGGTTTTTAAAACTGTGAGCTTTGAAAATGACTATTAATAATCAAAGCTAGGCTTATAGCACATTTCTTGATGTTAGATGACCACTAATGTAATGTCCAGTCTCTGATTATAGCAGAACCTTCCGGGCAACCTGAAACGTTGTATGAAAACATTAAAGCATCATTCTCATTTATGCCTGTAGAATGAAAGTTCATAAGTTTAATTGGGCTTTATGTGGCAAGTGGGTGATTACTGAATTATAAAATTGCATCTATGGCCTGGCTAGAAACAAATCTTACCCAAGCTGCAGTGCAGCTGCTGCCTGGTGGATAACATCACTTTGTCTGAAGATGTTGGTTCCTGAGTGCCTGGCTTACACACTGCTGCAAGTCTGGCTTCTCACATCCCTGATTGTGGGTGATAGTGCAGGAGGGGTGTTTGTGGGTCAGATCTAGAATTCAGAAAGCTTACACTGTGATGGGGCTTTGTTCTTTTAAATACTTGCTGTCCTGCTGCCTCTTCTTTGGTGTAGATAGCACACTTCTAGGCCAGCTTTGGTGCTTGTCCCTTCTAGTCATGAGGAATCATGGATTGGATTGGATGCAGGGGTGCCACAGTAATCCAATCATGACTGCTCCCATGAACCACAAGAGTTTTTTTTTAGAATGGAGTGTTCCTTTAAAGAGAGAGTCTGAGCACATCATGGTAGGGTAACTAATCACGTAACTACATATGGGGAATTGTATTTATGAAGCGTCAGAGCCACACAGCACCACTTTTTTGGCATCAGCGTGCAAATTAAAGTGGACCAACACCCAGGATTTTGACTATCCTGGGTTTTGGTCCACTACGGTGGGGCACCCCGATCGGGGCCAATCCCCGCCAACGTCTAGGCGGGGGACAGGAACGTACAAGCCGCTTCCGCCGCCGCCTCCCGCGCGTCACTCTCGGCGCCCGCGCTGGCCATTCACAGAGGGCCGGCGCGGGCGCGCGCACGTCTGGAGGGGCGCGCGGGAGGCGGCGGAAGAGGCGGCGGATCAGGTAAGGTCTTTTTGGGGTTTCTGGGGGGTTTCACCCCGCGGGACATCCCGATCTCGGATGTCCCGCGGGGTGGGAGGTGATCGGCCCGGGAGTCTTATAGATTTCCGGGCCGATCACCCCTGGGTGTTGGTCCACTTTAAGAAGCCAAAAAACTGGGTGCTTTGGTTGAAGCAGTGCCAGTCGCAACCTGGTGCTGTAGGTCAAGATCCCATATAGAACACAATGGGCAGAACTGGATGCTTGTTTAAATTAAATTAATATTGCATACATTTTTTGTACAGAAGTTGCATTCTGCATTGCAGGACCTAGATGTCTCAGAGAAAAATATTTTTTTCATGGCTTCTGATGAATGAAACAGCGCCTGAAAAATACTGCGCCAATCTTTTCAGGGAGAAAAAATCCAAAATAAGCAGTGCAGCGCTGAAAAGACTGCAGTACAAAGTGACACAAGCTGGCCAATACCTAGTGCAACAATCAAAGCAGATTCATTTTCATCATTTGACACTGCGACTTTTAGTGCCATTGTAGTCCACAGAGCGCCAGAAAAGACAAAAATGCCGGCGCTCCCAAACTGGCGCTTTGGCAACCAGAAATATGCTAAATGGCGCACATCATAAATAAGGCTCATAATTAAATAGCAATGCATATTACAGAGGTATTATGCAAAAAAATAAACCTAAAGGTGTTCAAAAAGCCAATAAATTATGTTATGGTACATTCTAAATCTCTTCCAAGAGGGCAAAAATAAAACTGAAAGTAACTCTGTCTGACTTATCTGAAATCTCCTAATATCTCAGTGGAGTCAGTAGAGATCTATTCACTGCTGTTATCTAAAGTAATGATTTCATATTCAGCTGGCCTACATTTCTATTATTCTTAGTATACAGTATGTCCTGCTCCAAATCTAAAACTTACAGATGGTCGCTGGACTGCAGAGACATTGAAAATAGGCTCCTCCCGGCCCATCAAATTCCCAGGGACCTCCCACAAATCCCCAGAATTTCTCTGCAGTCTGGCTGCGAAGGACGAGAAATTGGCTCTCTACTCGCAGGTGAGCAGGGTTATTAACCTGCGGCCCTGTAGGACTATTCCCACCCGTTCCACTTGTAATATGCCTCCCAGCCTTGGCTGCGCTGGTCGGGTGAAGGTAGGCAGCACCGCTGTCAGGTGCTTAGGAGCGCTGCTCCACCGCAATCCCCCACCAAAGGGTAGGCGGTTCAGGCTTATGGTAAACCTCTATGGGATGCCCCTCCCGCACTATTGCCCCTTGCCCCTGTCTATCGGTGGGCCCTAATTAAGTGGCCGCCGTCCTCCCTCATCCTCCTTATAGTCTTCGGGGGAAAAGAGTGGGGGGGGTGTGTGTATGTGTATAGATATGTAGGTTATCACTGGGTTTCCCTTTAAAAGACTGCATCTGTTTGGAGACCGCCTGGACCTTTTTGCTAAGGGAGGCAGGTTACCCCAGTGCAGGCGGCAACCTCGGCCCTTTCGAGGTCAGGGTTCCTTCTCCTCCCCTTACCGTGGTGCAAGACAGGGAAGGGGGGTGTCTTTCCCTGGGACCCGGGGAGATTTCTGGGGTAGAGGCAGAGGACGTGGGCGTCCTGGCTCCTCCTGGGGTCCCAAAGCTAAATCCTCTCCCCCCTCAGGCATGATGGGGCGCCCTCACCCATCCGGGTGGGGGGACGGCTGCAGCACTTCGCTCACGTCTGGAGGCTTCATGTTTCAGACCGGTGGATTCAGGAGGTTGTGTCCTCCGGTTACAAGTTGGAGTTTGCTGCCGATCCCCCTCCAGGATTCATCAGATCCCGGATTCCTCAGGACCCTGTGTCAGCTCAGGAGCTAGTGCAAGCAGTGCAATGCCTCTTGGAGCTGGGGTCATCTGCCAGGTCCCTTTAAGAGAAAAAGGCAAGGGCTTTTATTCCAACCTATTCACAGTACCCACAAAGGATGGTTCTGTCAGGCCCATCCTGGACTTAAAGATTCTCAACAAGTTTGTCAGGGGCAGGCGCTTTCGCATGGAGACTCTGCGCTCTGCCATCAGTTCCCTGCGCCAAGGGGATTTCATGACTTCTGTGGACATCAAAGATGCTTACCTTCATATTCCTGTGTTCCCAGGTCATCAAAGGTTCCTCAGGTTCGCTCTGATGGATCAACATTACTAATTTGTGGCCTTGCCCTTCAGCCTCACTTCAACTCCCAGGGTGTTCACCAAGGTGCTGGCTGGCGTGATGTCTCTGCTCAGATGTCAGGGCGTCCGCGTGCGTCCCTATCTGGACGACATCCTCATCACTTCCCAGTCTCTACATCAGGCAGAGTTGGATACTCAGCTGGTGGTGTCCACTCTGGAGTCATTTGGGTGGGTGATCAACCACCCCAAGTCCTCACTGTCCCCTTCCTTGGTAACTCCATTCCTAGGAATGAATCTGGATACAGTTCAGGCAAGGATCTTCCTTCCTCAGCAGAAGGTGGACAATCTGATTGCACAGGCTCAGTCCCTCCTAGCTTGTCCCCATCCCTCCATCAGGCAGGGGATGCAGCTGGTGGGCCTGATGGTGGCATGCTTCGAAGCGGTCCCTTATGCTCAGTTCCACTTGAGGCCTCTGCAACTTCACCTATTGTCTGTATGGGACAAGGACCCAGCGTCCCTGGACAGGGTCTGTGTGTTCTCCCCCCTGGTCAGGAGGTCCCTCTTGTGGTGGATGGACTCCAGGAACCTGTTGGGGGGCAGATCCTTCCTTGCCCCGGTCACCACGGATGCCAGTCTGTCAGGTTGGGGGGGTTTCTGGAAGTCCCTGCGGTTCCAGGGGAGGTGGGGCCCTCAGGAGGCCCACACACCTATCAATGTCTTGGAGCTGCGAGCGATCAGGTTAGTTCTGGGTCGCTTGACTACTCATCCTCAGGGCCTGCCTGTTCAGGTGCGCTCGGACAACCAGACGGCAGTTGCCTACATCAATCATCAGGGAGGGACCCGGAGCAAGGGGGCCCTCCAGGAAGCGTCCCTGATCCTGACTTGGGCGTCCCCTGCATATCAGCTGTGTACATCCCGGGGGTGGAAAATCGCCTGGCGGACTCTCTGAACAGGGGGACCTCTCGCCAGGGAGAATGGTCCCTATGCAGCAGGGTGTTTCAAACTCTGTGTCACCGTTGGGGCCAACCAGATGTGGATCTGTTTGTGTCCCGCCACAATCGCAAGCTTCCAGCTTTTGTCTCTCTGTCCAGGGATCCTCTGGCCCTGACCTCAGATGCGCAAGCAATGTCATGGAAGGACAGTAGATCAGTACGCTCTGCCCTTGGTGCCGGATCTGCTCACTCAGGGCTCACTACGCCATCCCAATTTACAAGCTCTGGCTTTGACGGCTTGGCTGCTGAAACCTCCATCTTGATGGAGAAGGGGCTGTCTTCCTCGGTTGTGGATATTTTGGTTAAAGCTAGGAAGAAGTCTTCCTCTTCCATTTATTACAGGGTTTGTCGTGCCTACATTGACTGGTGTGAGTCTAAGTCTCTTCCCTGTCGTGTGTTCTCTATTCCCAGGATTCTGGAGTTCCTGCAGCATGGGTTGGGGATGGGGCTTCAACTCAGTACTCTGAAGGGTCAGGTTTCTGCCCTGGCTATCTTTTTCCAGAAGTCCTTTGCTCAGCACCCTCTGATCAGGACTTTTTTCCAGGGGGTCACTCATGTGCGCCCCCCACGTAAACCTATGGTGCCTTTTTGGGATTTGAACTTGGTTCTGTCAGCCTTGCAGGGTGCCCTTTGAACCTGTGCAGGATGCTGCCTTGGCCATTCTTACGCTCAAGGTTGTGTTTCTGGTGGCTATCACTTCTGTCAGGCGTGTGTCTGAGTTGGCGGCGCTTTCCATTCTGCCCCCCTACTATGAGAGACACCAGGACAAGGTGGTGTTTCGTTTCAAACCTGACTTTCTGCCTAAGGCAGTGTCTGCTTTTCATTTGAATCGGGATATTGTTCTTCCTTCTTTGTGCCCTAATCCTAGCAATGCTAAGGAGAGGGTTTTGCACTCTTTGGATGTGGTTAGGTGTCTGAATTACTATCTGGTGGCTACTGCAGGAAAACTGATGCTCTTTTTGTGGTCCTAGGAAGGGTTTGGCTCCTGCCAAGTCTACTATCAGCAAGTGGATTTGTCAGGCTGTGATTCAGGCCTATTCTGCTAAGGGGAAGAATCCTCCCTTCCGCCTTACTGCTCATTCCACTCGTGCTATTGGTGCCTCTTGGGCTTTTCAGCACCAGGCTTCTGTTAAACAAGTTTGCAAGGCCGCTACTTGGTCTTCTGTTCATACCTTTTCAAAGTTTTACAAGGTTGATGTTAGGGCCTCAGCTGATGAAGTTTTTGGCCGAAAGGTTCTGCAGGCGGCAGTGGTTTAAACTGCCTGCTGCTGATTTTCTTGGGGATCCCACCCTACTTTATGGACACTGCTATTGGATGTCCCAACTGTAAGTATTAGATTTGGAGCAGGACGTACTTTATACTCATAATACCAATTCTACAGGTGAGTAATCACAGAATTGTATTTTTATTCTCAAAAACAAACTTGAGAAGCCCTGGGGAAGAAAATAAATACTTGTCATTCCCAGGGACTTGTATTTGTTCTGTAATGTGTAATTGCTGTGCAGCATGCTCCCCCCTCTGTCCTGTATATTTGTCGGTTCATCTAGTCTAGGAGAGCTCAACCTTTTGATGAGCTCGGGACACTTATGTGATTGGAAATTGGTTGCGGACCACAATAAAAAGGTTCAGAATGTTTTCATTTTGAATAGCATAACAAAGATAGCCATTGTCTACACAAACTTTTACTAGAGTGATTTCTTTAAACACATATCCTGCCACCACACCCCTACATGTAATACATATCCCCACATTCTTCCAATACACATGGTGATTGGCTTACGTCCTTGAATATATGGCCACATCAGTCCCACATCTTAACCGTGTTCCCAATATGCAACCCTTCAAAGCTTCCACAAATGCCAAGCATACATTTCATATAGAAAAACTTTGACCTTATTATTTTTTCAGAGATTTCACCACTGTTTCTCCAAGCCACCACAGCCGACTCCCTGTCACTCTCCACTCAACCTTCTTATTCTTACTGGGCCCCTATACATTTACCTGCCTCTTCTATTTACCCCTCCCTACTTCCCCCACAGCAGGTCAAGGGCCACATCAGATGGCTCTGAGGGCCACAGTTTAGGCACATATGGTCTATGCTCAAGGAAAGACTGTGGTCTATCTCCGACACCAGGGGTCTGTATTTCTTTTTATTTTTTTCTTCCTCTTCTTCCTGGTGACCGTGCCTCAGCTTTTGTGTAAAAATAGCCGCTTGTTCCCTTGAGTGCTAAGTGGTATTTAATTAGATGGTCCTGCTGCTCTAGTATTACAGATGGTTAATCCCGTGCTGAATGTTTGTAGATCCACCTGGTAAATACCGTGCTGGTTAGAAAAGAATGATAAGCAATGTAACATGACCACATTCTAGATTAGCAACATCTAATTTAACTGTAGATCGAATCCAAGCAGCAACAATCATCATTATCCTGGCATAAGCCATTTTCTATTAATGACAATAGAAATTTGAATGAGACAGCAATGCAGGCTGTCGTAAATAGCATAATAAAAATAAAAAGTTTTCAAAACAAAAATATAGCTAAAGCTTCACCCAGATATTACATCCCATCCAACATACTGTTGTGCTCAAACCAAACAAAATCAACTACACTCTGGTCATATTTAACATAATGCCGAATCCGAACAAATTACATACGAAAGACAGCGCTGTGAATCTTTTAGATCAGAGCTGAACCTGCAAGACAATAATTTGATATTTTTTTTTAATTTTCTGCATATTATTGGGTGCCTAACTCGGAGCACCCCCATTGTAATATTGGAAATCCTTTGCCTATACCAGAATGTTTGCAGGATAATTTGTCATTTGCATATAGAGAACCTATTTGCTTAAAGCAGTTGGCAAAGAAGAATGCTGCTTGCTTAAACCAAGCTGCCCATGCATGTCCATCCCTGGTAAGGCGGGTGTTTGGACTATGTTCAATGTTTGACATCACATGCAACCATAATTAAAAGAATAAAATAAAATCATGCCTGCTTTTGCCCAGCACACACACCAAGGCTCTTGGGCAAAAAAACTAAAACTATTTAAGCTTAAAGTGGACCAACACCCTCCACTGTTCGGCCTGGGAATCTATAAGATTCCCGGACCGATCAGTCCCCTGACTGCGGGGCACCCCGATCGGTTCCGCTGTGTGAAACCCCCCAGAAACCCCTAAATCCCTACCTGCTCCTCGCCCGCCACCGCCTCTCACGCGCCCCTCTAGCAGGATGCGCACCCGCACCGGCCGTTTGTGAATGGCCGGCGCGTGCCCTGTAAGAGTGACGCGCAGGAGGCGGCGGCGGGCGCGCTCTCTTGTCCGTCGCTGCCTCCCGCTTGTCCGTCGGCGGGGATTGGCAGCAGCGGTCGCGTGGGAGCGGGGAGAGGTGAGTTTTTGGGGCTTTCTGGGGGGTTTCACACAGCGGGGCACCCCCGATCGGGGTGCCCCACCGAAGTGGACCAAAATCCTGGATGTTGGTCCACTTTAAATTGAAAAAGACTATTTTACAGCTTAAAGGAATTGTCCAGGCAAAAAAGGCTATTCTCACCTTTTGTCCAATGTAGCTCCACCGCCCTGACCCCCAGGTGTAAAGCTACACCGAGACTTGATAATAAACGGGACACTCATTCTTTACTTATGGAAAGTTTTACCCCAGCAGGATCCATGCCTTGGAGCTGTGCTGGACAAAAGGTGAGTATAGACCTTTTTTCTTTGTTTTTTCTGGGCAATCCCATTAAACTGTAGGCCTTCTGGGCTGGAGCTGAAATAAAAGCCAAAACTGGTGTGTGGCTGTTGCACATGTCTTTCATATGTAGACAGACTTCCCAGTGAACAACCTCGCCACGGACTATGATAGCGCTTTATAAATAAACAATAATAGGCAGCACATGGCCCTCGTTGCATTAGCAGCACTTTTCCCTTCCAATGCAAGTTGCTGGAACAGCTTGAGGTGAAGGAAGGTCTAAACGGCCAGCAGATTTCTAATGGCAGCCTAGGCTAAATAACAGCAGGAGGCTGAAATAAGTGTGCAAAGGCTGTAATCAAACCTTTATTTGGCAACTTACTATATATTCTATAAATAATTTGCAGTCATGATTCTTTCCTTTATAACCATGTCATTTGATTATATACTGTTGTTCAGTCTGTTGTATAGTTTGTTTACAGAGTGCTGTTTAGTTCCATGCTACCTGCATCATAGCTATATCATGGCAAAAAAACAGGGACAAACTATCTGTTTCCTCAAAGAATGTTAGAACGCGATAATATCTTTCTGTAGCTGGCTGCATTGACGAAAAGTTCCCAGCTGGGCTGCCGTGTGCCTGTGTTATTCTGTCTCTCCACACAAGGCAGGCTGGCAGCAGCAAAGCTTGGAGATTTGCTATTAGCATCCCACATCAAACTGGAACTCAAACATGGGACATCATGTCTGTCATGCTGCACATACTCGCTGAATCAACAGCTGGTGGAGGAGAGGAGTGTGTGTGTATGTACCCTATATGTACCCCCCCCAGAACAGGACGGGGTAGAATCCCCCAATCACACCTATAACAGGTAATGTAGCAGATCCTCCCATCCTTAAAAACAAGCAGCATGCTGAATCCCCCTCATATAAGTGAGGAGTGTGCAGCCCCCAACCCTCCCATATAACAGGCAGTGTGGCAGATGCCCCTCCTCCAATCTGACAGGGCAGCCGGCTGCATGCCGATTCATCAAGGCCCAGCCTTTGGGGAAGAAAGGATTATTGGACAGTGATTTAAATCCGCGGACCAGTAATCAAAAATTACTTAAACCAGAGCAACACAAAAACCATGCACATATGCACCACTCCCTGTGGCAATTTAGATTGCTGCACATAAACATTTATTTACCTTTTTTTAACTCATTCTTGGGTCAATTTTAAAAACAAGATGGTGGCTCATACATATGTAGGCCACCTGCAAACAGGAAGTGCTGCTGGGCTTCCTGGTACTGTGCATTGTCAGTTATGTCAGTTGGGAAAGGAAGCTCCAAAGTGGCCGCTACCTTTCTTTTCCAACTGTGCCAGACTGTTGACTGTGGAACTAGCTTTTTTTTTATAAGCAGGGCTCTAATGTTTGTACAAAGATGGCCCCCTCTCATACAGTTTAGAAGTGCGAAATCAGTTTAGAAGTGCGAAATCTGCATGCTATTCTACAATATCTGCATGGGTTAGATCCTCTCAAATACATAATTGATTGCCAGAGGGGGGCATTAGGGAAGCAATTTACTAAGCTTTGATTTTTTGACTGTAGGTCCACTTTAAAAGTACAGCTTAGAGTACCTTCTTCAGCTCTGTTACACTAAATGGGGTGGCAAGGTTTTGTGAATGATCCATCAGATCGAAATTCCCACCAGCTTATTTATGGCTCAGGGTTTTGCAATAGTGGTTTGACTGGCACAGTGTGTCTCAGAGCCATATCCCTGCAGGAACTGTGGTGAGGCGGTGCTGCCAGTCAGAGCTTGCCGCGTCCCGGCCAGGAACACTGAGAAGTCACGCCGTGGCCTGCCATTGACGTATGCTTGGTGTGTGTGTGTGTTTTTTTTAATCTCCCAGTCAGGGGCTTTTTTACGTCATGACAATAAAGTAATTGGAGGACATGTTCTGCTTTCTTATGAAAACTGAACAAGCTGAGCCAATTCTCACTAGCAAAGCCAAGTAAGGCCTCGCCTAACTTGTTCAGACCTGGACAGTACTGCTCACATTTTCTTCAGATTTTTGTATTTCTTGTTCTCACTCTTTTAGTGGAGTGAAATTGTCAAGAGATTGTTTCTAATGTCTAGAATAGTCGCAGCCCTCAAAACTGTAAATGTAAAATAAAACTAAAATGAGAAATAAAGCTGACAGGCTATAACAGCGGTGCTAATGCTTTTGACAATTGTGGGCTGATTAAATGATTTGGAACCTGGTTGTGGGCCACAAGGTTTATGTTCTGATTTTTTTTTTAATTTAGAGGAGCATAATGATAATAATTTTCTACAACAATCAGGATTTGCACTCTTCCCATTGGTATGTCCTTCCACCACACCCCCTGTACACATATGTACAAATCTCCACATGCTAGCAATACACATGCTGAATGTGTTCCTTATTTATAGCACTCCCCCATCACCCCCCAACCATGTTCCCAGCACTTAAAGTGGACTAACACCCAGGATTTTGACTATCCTGGGTTTTGGTCCACTTCGGTGGGGCAGCCCGATCGGGGCTGTGCGAAACCCACCTCACCCCGCTCCCACGTGACCGCTGCAGCCAATCCCCGCTGACGGACAAGCGAGAGGCAGCGCCGGACAAGCAGAGCGAGTCCGCCGCCGCCTCCCGCGCGTCCCTCTTACAGGGAGCGCACCCGCGCCGGCCATACACAAACGGCCGGCGCGGGAGCGCGCCCTGCTAGAGGGACGCGCGGGAGGCGGCGGCGGACGCGCATGCGCCGCTGGAACGTGGAAAAGGTAGGATTGTGGGCTTCCTGGGGGGTTTCACCCCGCGGGACATCCCGATTTCTGATGCCCCGCGGGGAGGGATCTGATCGGCCCGGGAGTCTTATAGATCTCCGGGCCGATCCCCCCTGGGTGTTGGTCCGCTTTAAAGTGGACCTTCACCCTGAATAAGAGCCTGTACACCCTGTACATACAGATTGCTCACATTAAAAATCATCCTACCTGAATCTTCTGCATGTTATGAGCCCTTAAATATCCAAGGTGGTGGCTCATGGAGCTTCAGGCAGCCTGCAAACAGGAAGCGTCTTCTGACTCTGTCGCTCTGCATTCTGGGATTGCTGTCCTTTCCCTGACCCCAGCTTTTCTCTGTCTGTGCAAAGCACAGCCATAACCCCACCCCCTGCAGTCCCCCCCTCCTCTCCTCAGTGTATGTGTGATGCTTCTGAGTCAATATGGCGGCGCCCGTATCCTAGAGTCCTGAGCAGAGTTGCAGCTTGGTGGGGGAAAT
Source organism: Gastrophryne carolinensis (assembly GCA_027917425.1). Classification (NCBI taxonomy): domain Eukaryota; kingdom Metazoa; phylum Chordata; class Amphibia; order Anura; family Microhylidae; genus Gastrophryne; species Gastrophryne carolinensis. The sequence goes on along the minus strand of CM051236.1, from coordinate 110,310,167 downwards.
AATAATAAGTGACTAAAAACGTAAAATATATTAATTTTAGATTCTGGGGGTTAGTTTTTTAAGGGTTTGGACTTTTCATTAAATGATGCTGAAGGTCCAGTTTAACCCATCTAGGCCCCCACCAATGCTAAGCATACAATTATTATAGAAAAACGTAATTTTCCAAATTATTGTGCCAAAGATTTCACCCAGGGGTGGTGTTGTACAATCAATGTCATGGCGTTCCTCCAAGCCACCACTACTACCTCTATTTGCCAATGCCCCCTTTTACATAACTCTCCATGCAATCGCCCAGTCTTACTTTAGCCCTATTTAACTACCTTTACGCGTCAGTTCTATTTACCCCCCCCCCCCCCCCCCCCACTTTCCCCAAAGCAGGTCAGGGGCCACATCAGATGGCTCTGATGGTAAATGTGGCCCCGAGTCGCAGGTTGAGCACATATGGTCTACAAGTTAGACCATATATAAATATATTCTTGGTAAGGAGATCTGAAAGGACAGAGGGCTGCCACCTTTCTATTTGAATGACTACTGCATCATCCTGCAGATTGACAACACAGCCTGCAATATTGCGGAAACTTTAAGACAATAGAGGATAATGACTGGAGTGGCCTGGAGGGAATTTGAGAGACTGCTGGGAAAAGAGAATATTGTGTAAATGTCCTTCCCTAATTGATGGCCAGGCATTAGGTTTTGATGACCATTTGGTCTCTGTTAGGTGTATGAAGAAATGTGTTCCAGCTTCCTCGCTTTCTTTCTCTCTAAGAGTTAGGAGGTGTGCTTGTTGTGTGTGGCCTAAAGTGAACGAGTTTTTATGTAGTTTTGGTCAGAAATGTGACATGGAAGGGTATAGGGCATAAGGAAGGGAGATGGACCCTGGAGACACTGCCTTGGTTGATTGAAGAGGTGTAATGTGATCAAGGGTTTGAGCTGACCCTAAGCTATGTAAACCTTTTTTAAATAATTCACGTTTGTGTTTCTATTCTGATTTTGATTAGCAAAGATAATGACAGTCATGGGTAACTGTTATTTTCTGTTGAGTTGAATGTGGCCTAGTTACACATTTTTGTAAATCTGTTTCACCTGGCTAAAGCTAATATAAATTCCCAGGTTTTTGTAAATGAATGCATCATAAATGATTCCATTTACTTGTAATGCATGCACTTAAAAATGTCCCACATAACAAGTTTTAATATTGTTAATATAATCTAATATAAAATATATATATATATATATATATATATATATATATATATATATATATATATATATATATATATATATATATATGTTGATGAGTGTAAAAGCATTGATGATTAAAGTGGACCAACACCCAGGGGGATCGGCCCGGGAATCTATTAGATTGCCGCTCAAACCACACGAACGGATTGCTACAGTGGTCGTCGTACTTACTCGGTCAGCCTTGCTTTTTATAACTTTATGTCACAGCCTTCTCCCATGAACCTTGAACCAGACCATCATGGGTGTCATTTGGAGAAAGGTCTAAACTACAGTAACTGGAATCTGGTATGAAGCATCCCTGTTTCTTTCTGGAGTGCTAGCCTGCACCAGCTCCTTGTCCGATTACATTTGTTTGAGTACCCTTTATCTATCCCATCTGCACTTATGTCAGTTGTCATTTCCCTGTGCATTCCTTGTGCGTTATGCATACATTCACATTGTGAGAGGGCATTAAAAAGCAAATGTAACTCAAATAAAATGTGCGTTAATGCAGCTAAATGCCTATTTACTTATTTAACTGCTTGTGACTAGATGGTGTCTGGTGCAGCACTAATTTGTTTGCCAAAAACACCAGCACGTTGCACGTGCACATCTACCTCCAGCTTCGCCTTTTTTGTAGTGGGGTCTGTTGAGCTACTGTAATATTCCTTTTGATGTTCCAATGGGGAGGTTTGGACTTGGTCGCTTCAGAAATTCCCTTTTTTACTTTGTATGAACAATGTGTTTATAATAAATCGTCTTGATCCGAAAGGTAGTGACACAAAACATTGAGTCCCTGTTCAAGTCACCCTTCTCTATTCCCTTGGGCACCAAAGGCCTTTGAAGGATACCCACACTCATTTCCTAACTAATGGGTGTGGGGCCAGCCTGGACCCTGCACATCGACACCCCCTTGCAATGCCCACAATTGTTACCTAAACCATGATCCTTGGCCAAAATGTAGCCTCACAATTGGCTGTTGGAAGTCATATGGGTCAGCCCTTATCGTTGACTAGGGGTGTCAGAAAAAATCGATTTTGTCAAATATTTCATTAGATAATACTAGTATTGTTTCAAAATATGTTAGAACCGATCTTTTATAAACTATTTTCAAGTAACATTTACTCCCGACCACTAGTTAGCAGCACACTGCACAAGTGCCTGTTATTCAGTAAGTAGCAGCAGAGAAACAACGAGATCCGGTGAGAGTCATCCTGCGTTGTTGTTATGTATGTGTGAATGTTGTTTTGATGTGTAAATTAGGTTTTCCAAAACTATATTTATTTAAAAAATCGCAATATATCGTCTTTGAGACAGAATCTGGATATATCGGGACATATTGTATTGTCATATTTGTATCGTGATACATATCATATCGCCAGATTCTTGCTAATTCACACCCCTGTCCTCGACCCACGGGGCTGCATTTCGTCCGAGGATCACATTTCACGTAAGAATAGTGGGTGTTGTGGAGGTAGATGTGTGAGGAGGCCCCCTCAACCACAATTTGGTTCAGGCTGGCTCCACACCCAAAAGCTAGGAAATGGGTGTGGGTAAGTTTTCAGGCTCTATCTTATGTAGACCTGCAGGATGCAGCACCCCAGTTTCAGAGCTGCCAGTCCTGAAACTGAGAGCCTGCTTTGGTCCATGAAACCCAGTAGAATCTAATGTAATGCACCCCCTGAGGCTAATCAGTGGGGAAGCTTGCCCCCTCATGACTGGATGCAGAGATGTGCACCAGAGCTGTCTCTGAAACCTGAGTAGCAGGTGCCTAACTAGAGGGGGTGCACAGGTAACGACCGCAATGGGGCCCATGAGGTTAGGTGTGCCCCACCATTGTTTACCCTCTGTATTTATCTTATTTGTGCTCCTATGCATTAGGTACTAACAGTGATATTTAAATTTGCTTTATTTGTCTAATTGTAGCTAATTTAGAAAGTAAAGAGTCTGAATGTGATGGGAAAAAGTTTACCATATGAGCTCCGCTGAAGTTTTATATTTGAATCGGGACCCGGTCACATTTAGTTATACCTTTGCCAAGTAGTGCAGCCTGCCTGAAAAGGGACTTTAAAGTTGCCTGAACGTCATATTTGGTCATAACAGACTGAAAATTAGAACAAATTTCCTCATTGTGGTCCTGTTTCCGATATCCTCTCTTGTAGAGTCATGGCCATCAAAGAAAAGCTGGATAAGGATCTAAACCTTCTCTATTCTATTAAAATCTAAAAAAATTAAATAAAAAGCCCAGAAATCGTCCACCTTATTTGCTTTGTGCGAACCGTGTGAAAATCCGGGATGCTATCATATGGTAGCTGATAGAGTAGTGATTTCCTTCCAAAAGGAAGCAAGGTGTGTGATCACAAACACATTTGCAGCAAGCCACATCCTATAGACATCTACAAGGTTTTATTCTATAAATATTTGGTCTCGCTTATCAGGAAATGGCTCTTGGGTTTTAGCGCAGGTGAAAGGTGGTTTCTCTTTCTGCCTATATTGTGTTCTGAGAAATCTGAACTCCCCCCTCCCTGATAAATCGTGCTGCAAATTAAAGTTTATGATTAAACCCCGGTGTACTATTTATATTAAGGCCTCCTCTGGTGTAATTACTTGTGATATTGATGATGGACCTTCACCTTTATATAGCGTGGCGGGCTCTAAACCTGTTCAATCAGGGGGAAATCATTTCTGAGAAACTAGGAACAAAAAAAAAAATCTCTTTCCTGGTGCTGATTACAAACACATCTAGGAAATAAGGATTCTGAAAATTCCCCAGCTCTCGGTTTGGGCTTTCCCCTCTATGTACCATATGCAGCACTGACAGCATTTGCCCTAGTGTTTGCTGTGGTTACGAGTTCTTCGTTTGCAAAGTGTTTTGGCCAATAGAAGGCTTAGGCCCTTATTCATCAAGCGATAGCGCCAGGTAGTGTCTGACGAGCGCCAGGTAGCGGCAGCTAACGGCGACTACCGACTCAAGTACGCCCGGCGGCGGTCACAATGACGCATTTATCAAGCAAAATGAGGCTAGCGCCGGCGAGAGCGACGGCTAGCGCGGCATTCATCATGAAGCCGCCTGGACCGAACAGCGCCGCTGCAAATTCCCTCACAGCGCCAGGTATGAGCTGTCGCTCCCTGGCGATGTCCAATGCATTTCAATGGAGCAATCTATAATTATTCATAATTAATTGGTATTAATTTTTTTTTTTTTTTTTTTTTAATGTCAAAAAATCGGAGACCACTTCTGCAATGTTAGGATTTATTTTTAAGTCCAAAAAAAAAAAAAATATGTGCAGAATTGATCTAACAGGTCTGATATTAATGTATTCATATAACAAAATGATTCTAAAAACATGTATAATGTTACATTCAAAAAATATGGTTGTTTAGCGGTTAAAAACTAGTTAATACACATCGCCGCCAGCGCTCTGGGGCTTAAACAAGGAATGGACAGCGACAGCACATTCGGAGCGTGATTTGTTGATGAATATGAAGCTAGCCGTTCGCTCTGGCCATTCGTTGTCATGCGCTCACATACAACGCTGAACCTGTGAAACAGCGACCCCCCAGCCCGTATTCAACATTACCGCACACCGACTGAGTCGCTGTCATCAAGCTAACGCCGGCCAAGCACAGCGAATACTGGCTGGCGCTGAAAAAATCACGCTACAGTCGCTCATCTGTCGCTACCTGGCGCTATTAATGAATCGGCCTCTTAGTAAATCTGGGTTTCCTGATATCACGAGATTCTCCATACAAGCTGAACTGGTCCTTGTTTTACTGCAAATTAGAGAATTTTGGTAACCTATCACAGGTTACTTAAAGCAGACCAAGGGTTATAGGGTTAAAATCCCTGTTCAGGCACACACTAATTCCTCCTCCCCTTATCTACTTGTGGGAACTGTGAAAAATAAGCATCTCCAATTATATTTACATAACCTATGCATTATAAGCTAATCACTGGCTTTGTTTCCATTCCTGGGTGTGGCTGAGCTAGGAAGGGCATGTCATGGAAAAGCTTTGAGTCTTGAGCATGTTCTGCTGTGGTCAGAGACAGCTGTGCTCGCAAGCCTAGCTTGCTGTGCTTGCAAGCTAATAAGTTTGAATGGAATTTATTTCAAGCAGGGTGTATAAGTGACCCCTTCTCTCACTATCTAGCATGTTTATATCTACATGCTTCGATAAGCATGCTGGTTAGTTTCAAAGGTGATAGACCCATGTTAGGCTTTATATAGTGGAGCTAAAAGACCATTCAAAGGTACAGGGTAAAGAGCTGAAACAGAAAGATGTCACATGACGCATACACACGAATAACTGGTTATACACTCACCCAGTAGTGAGTAGGAGGAATTTTTGTGATAATGCACAAAGATGTCTAATATGGGTCTCTCCCTAAGGTGACTTGCTGAAACTCGCGTTCACAAGTAGAAAGTGATAGCTGTGTCAAGATGACTCAAGTATTGCGCGCCTCCTTTTTAGCTTTTGAGATAGCATAGAAATACATAGAGATGATTTGCATAGCTCTGCCTATTCATTAAACCTGAACAACACACATTTTTCACACAATAGGCCTTGTTCCTAGTTCATGGGGGCCTCCTGATTTCCGGTGGCACCCTACACATACCCCTGTTAAACCTGAGAAATATTACCTTTGTCTTCAGTCCTTCTGGCAAAATCAAGTGCTGCAATTGGCCGTCACGGTCACATGAATCAGTAGCTTACCTCCTCATATCTCCTCATACCTTCCTGTAATCTCACAGCAGCCCATAGAAACAGAAAATTGGTACTTACTTCTGGAATTCCCTCTCATTCCCCTAGCAGTAGACCACCAATCATAGGGCTAGTGATCTGTAACCATGCCCCCCATGTGGCCAGCTTTATATTGCAGCATTGTATTTAGGTGTTAGGCACAGTATGCTGATATAAACACCCTGCCTGCTATTGTCCTGAGGAGTGACCACACCCAGTAGCTGGAAATTTCAAAAAGTGTATGAAAATTCAAAATACATTTTGGGGGGTTAATTTTGAAAAAAGCAGGGCCCTTTAGGGCTATGTGATTCTATGGTCTATTTAGTTGCCTGGACAATCGTAAGCAGAGTTAGGTCCCCTGAGCCATCTGTGCCCTTTGGTTCACAGGTCATCCTAAAGTCTACACTTTTGATGAAAGGAGGAAAAAGAAAAATAATTTTTCTCTACTAAAATCCAATCTGATCCACAGCAATTGGCAGAATTCACTCATAGCAAGTCAGCGGATGGTCGCAATGGAAAAAGAAATAAAAGAGTGGCCATTATTGTCCTTTGGTGCAGTACTTTTGTTTTAATGGGAACAGAATAGCCACTGTGAGCGTCACTGGAATGCCTTTAGGAACACGAGCACAATGTAATCCATATGCTGGGTCATCTGAACTCTCTAAATGGGGGATTCTGGAGCACTGCCAGAGACATTAGCTGATGGAATGTCTAAAAGAAAAATACAACACATTGCTCTATCGCTTTAATATCAGGATTGTCAGGATTTACATGTGAATCATTTGTTTTGAAACCATTGGATGCAAGACTCTTTTACATTTTAAAACCTGTTTGACATTTTATACTTTTTCGACGGTGACTTGGTGGCAAAACTGTCACTTTTGGTCTTAGTTGTACCGCCACAAATACAGGACTAGTCTTATAGCTGAGATAATAATGGCAAATGTGGAGTGGGTAAACTTTTTGGTTATTAATGTAAATCAGGGTTCACAGAGGATGCAAGTTTTTTTTTTCAAAGCGGAACGAAACACAAGATTTTCACTTTCCCGTGTTTTTTGCCACCCCTGGGGCATCACGATTAGGGATACGCTGCTGTTTGAAACCTCCCAGATTGGCACGTACAGACCTTCTGGTCCAACGGCGCCTGTGCGGGTTCTCGTCCCGTCAGAGCTGCCCACTGAAGTGACTTTAAGCGGACCAAAACTCACAATAACTGGTGTCCCCTGAATTTTTCCCCCTGTGAGGATTACCTTTTGCCAATTTTTACTGCTCCTGCTTCACTTTAATCCCAGAAAATGCCGCCTGTTTTATCTATAAAGCTTTGCATCCTCCCTTCATTGCTACTACTGTGTGTGGTGTCATTGCCACACCTATGCATTGACTGATCCCCTGCCATCTTACAGAGAGACAGTGTTCCAGGATGATTCGAAAAGTGAAAATATCCATTTCTAGTACTACATCCTAAGAGGGGAGTATTGGCAGAGGCTTTGGCCAAATGTAGTTTACAAGTTCAGTAGGTTTTGGCCACTTTAATTCGGCTCTGATTAGTGTGGATAGAGAGCGGGCACCTCCCCTCTGAATGGCTAGGGTGGGAGTGCGTACACAGCCTGAGGATGCAGGGATGCGGCCACTCTAGCTCCCCATTCACAACAACAGAGCCGCCTTGCCAAACTACGACAGTTGTTAAGAGACAAGCTGATAAGAGTTTGCGCAGGCGCCGTTGGACTATAGAAAGGTTAGTGATTTCCGGCGCCCTGGGGGGTTTCACACAGCGGGGTATCCCAATTCTGGATGCCCCACAGAAAGGCCAGTGGCTGGCCCTGGAATCTTTTAGATTCTAGGACCAGACCAGGTAGGTTTTTGTATATGACTGCTTTGCAGGAGTACTTGAACATTCTATAGAATGTTAGTGCTATATCTAGAATTGTAATCCCTAGAAATCAGTAGTGACTATGATTAACCAAGGAAAACTGTCTTAACGAGAAGTTCTGAAAAAATAAAGTAGAAGTTAGCAACAAGAGACCACTTAAAGCGGATATTTAAAGATTTTTCCTGGTATGCTGTTGCAGTATGGTGGTAGGGGGTGCAGCCTGAATCAGGATGCCCCTGAGCTGTGGGGTGAGCAGACCATCATTTTTGGGGTCCACTTTAAGTAAAACATTCTCAAATTAGGCACACTTCTTCATTCTATATGTTATAGCACCTATGTTAAGAAATTAAGTGAGGCACTTGTGACTTGTTAAACTTTCATTTGTCTTCTTCTCAGACGATGGTGCCCTCAACATCTGGTTAGAAATATTAAACTCCACTCAACAACAGATTGCAAGCTCCACTTATTACACTTGATTAGGATGTCCGATAACTACTCTCCTAGTAATAACTTGATAGGTTTCTCCTCTGGAAAATACCAGGCATGTACTGTATCTCCAAAAAGGTATCTTGCAGCTAACTGTGCAGGTACATGTCAATAAATTACATCATCATCGAAAAGTTGAATTATTTCAGTAATTCAATGGGGTATTGTCAAGAGCAGACCTGGGCAATGTACGGCCCGCGGGCCGTATACGGCCCTTTGCTAGGCTCTTACCGGCCCGGGCTGAGCTGGCCAGTAAGAGACGCAGAGGAAGGGAAAACATGCCAGACTCGACGAGCCGAGTGGCCGATCGGCTGCTGCTTAACTTAGGTGATCGCCTGTGTACAGTGTGAGAGGCTTAGGTTAAGCAGCAGCTGATCGGCCGCTCGGCTCGTCGGGTCTGGCACATTCTCCCTTCCTCTGAGGAAGCCAGACCCGATGAGCAGGTGATAGAGACCTGGGGACTTTGGAAGGACAGAGTAGGAGCTCCAGAGCATCAGTAAGTCTGCTCAGAAAGATTATGTCGTTTGCTTGTGTTTCCCTTCCTGCCTGCTGTCTCTTTTTCACCATGTACCTGTCCACCATGCTCTCACCATGCCCCCTTCCTGCTGCCCACCGTGCTCTCACCATGCCCCCTTCCTGCTGTCCACCATGCTCTCACCATGCCCCCTTCCTGCTGTCCACCATGCTCTCACCATGCCCCCTTCTTGCTGTCCACCATGCTCTCACCATGCCCCCTTCCTGCTGTCCACCATGCTCTCACCATGTCCCCTTCCTGCTGCCCACCATGCGCTCACCATGCCCCCTTCCTGCTGTCCACCATGCTCTCACCATGCCCCCTTCCTGCTGCCCACCATGCTCTCACCATGCCCCCTTCCTGCTGCCCACATGCTCTCACCATGCCCCCTTCCTGCTGCCCACCATGCTCTCACCATGCCCCCTTCCTGCTGTCCACCATGCTCTCACCATGCCCCCTTCTTGCTGTCCACCATGCTCTCACCATGCCCCCTTCCTGCTGTCCACCATGCTCTCACCATGCCCCCTTCCTGCTGTCCATCATGCTCTCACTATGCCCCCTTCCTGCTGTCCACCATGCTCTCACCATGCCCCCTTCTTGCTGTCCACCATGCTCTCACCATGCCCCCTTCTTGCTGTCCACCATGCTCTCACCATGCCCCCTTCCTGCTGTCCACCATGCTCTCACCATGTCCCCTTCCTGCTGCCCACCATGCGCTCACCATGCCCCCTTACTGCTGTCCACCATTCTTACACTTTGCCCCAGCTGATCTGAACGTTCCTTCCAGACTGCCAGAAGCCAAGGGCTTCTCTGATTGGCTGGGAAATTATCACATCAGAACGTTTGAAGTGGACCAAAACCCTGCTTTATCAGCCCGGAAATCTTATAGATCCCCTCCCCGCGGGGCATCCAAAATCGGGATGCCCCGCTGTGTGAAACCCCCAGGTCGCCCATAAACTCACCTTCTTTCCCAGTTCAACGGCGTACGCACGAGCTGCGGCCGCATGCCCGCTATCTAGCAGGGCGCGTGCCTGTGTCGGCCATTTGAGAATGGCCAGCACGGCGCGCTCCCTGTTAGAGGGAAGCTCGAGATGCAGCCGCCAGCGCACTCAGAGCCGCTGAGCTTAGACGTTGCTTAGACGCCCATAGCTCAGCGGCCCTCCACAATATTTTTAGTTTCTCATGTGGCCCCATGGAAAAAATAATTGCCCACCCCTGGTCAAGAGGGTGAGAGACACCAGAGCCAACAAGATGAGCTGAACGATACTATGAGAGTTACCTGGGCTCCTATAACTCCCAGCAGTGCCACTGGCAGATCTCCTCCTTGCCATGCCGCATTGATGCAGTAATTCAAGCCAAAAGAAGCTCGCAAAGTAGGCCAACATTTCTGCAATGAAATGAGCTACAAAATTATCCTCAACATTCAAAGGAAAAAACACATGAAATTGATCTGTGTGATGAATCTATAAAATATCATTTTGACTTTTTCAAATGAATTACTGAAATAAATCAGCTTTTTGATTATGTTTTAATTCGAGGTTCACCTGTAAACACATCACCACATTTCCTGTAGACATCCAGTTTTCAGTGTTCATGATGGAATTCTTTAGAGGGTTTTCTATAAACAGTGTGACTGGTGGTATCACTTCCTTGTATATAAAGCACTTTAAAAAATATGTTCTAGCAAATACTGAATGATTCACTGTGTTCCACTCATGTGAGATCGTAACACAGGACTTCCCAGCTTTCCTAAATAGGGGTTAACACAAGAAATGCAAGATTCAAGAACAAATTAGTGATGTCTTATTAAAGGAGCACTATCCTGAAAAATTGCCCAATGATATGATGGATTTTATTCCTACCAGAAGAAGAAAACCACAAGCTTGGCCGGAGTTTTATTCAGTTCAGGGTGTATAAGTGACCCCTCCTCTCATTAGTCGAGGTGTTCATATGGATTTTTAAGTGCTCCTTTAATGTGTGCTGTTTTCATACACGCTCATCCAAGAAATCATAAAAGCCCCTACAGAAGTTTTGTGCGTGACAGACGTGTATAGACGTGTCTAGCGCAGGAAGTCTAAAACCAGAGCTCAAGACCACTGTAGAGTTTGCCCTCCTTTCAGTTTCATTTCTCCAGAATCAAACGAAAAAAGGGGTCACAGCCACTCTGTCCATTGTTGCTCTCAAGGTGACTGAGCATGGCATGCCACAGTGGACCTACAGCGGTCTCTGACCACAACAGAGCATGCTCAAGACTCATAAAAGCTGTGCCAAGACAAGCCCCATCCTAGCGCAGTCACGACCCAGAAATTAAAGCAAAGAAAGTCGAGTTACTTAGAATACATAAGGTATTAACATATATTCAGAGATTTTGAGATGCTCCCACAGCGGATAAGGTGGGAAGAAGTTAGCACGTGCCTGGACAGGGACATTAAAGTGGAAGTCCAACCTTCGCTGCTGCCTTCGTCCCGTTGGGTGCTGGGGTGGATTGGAGGGTTAAAATAAAAAAGATTAAGCTTATTTTACAAATGAAAGCCACTTGCTCTCGTGATGTCTGCCCAGGTGGTTACTGTGTGTCCAGCCAGCCAATCACTGCAGCAGCAGCTGACTAGGAGCACAGTCATAGACAAGAGTGTGGAAGCACTGCTCCATTCAATGGAAGAAGCAGCTCTCGCAGGTAAGCTTAGGTTTTTATTGTTAACCCCCTAAACCCATGAGGTTACGGTCAGTTGGCAGTGGAGTCAGATCTTCCATGTTTTCCATCAACTCATAATGTTGATGGTCACATAGACCAGGTTGCATTGAGCCTGTGTATAAAAAATGGTGTGATGCCGAATTGTCATCTCTAAACATCAGCTGAGAGCCTCTCCCCCCCCGCCTTCCCGATGGCCCCGCTGTGTGTGTTTTTTTTTTTTTTTTTTACTGGCCTCTGCGCTCAGTTCTACAAGCCCCCATAGCTGGTGCGGGCTGGTTATGCTGGGTAAGGAGGACCTCACACCATTTTTGGGGGGATTTTTAAGGGTTTTTAACCCATAAAATTCCAAAAAAAATGGGGCCCCATCCCTCGGGAAGGGGGGGACCCAATGTCATTTTTTTAAATAAAAAAAAATGCAATATATTGCCTTTGAGACAGAATCGGGATATATGGGGATTTTACGTATCGTCATATGTGTATCGCGATACTTATCGCCAGATTCTTGCCAGTTCACACCCCAATCTATAGCTATTTGAACACTTTGGCTTTTTGATTTAGTGTAGGTCTTGGGTGTGTCGTGTTCTGTTCTATCCCAAATAACTTTCTGATTAGCTGTGTTTGAGCATAAAAGTTTTAGGGGTTAAACTGTCACCTTCTGCTTGTTCACTAAAAGGCCCAAGCTGCATAAGGATTTTGATTCCGACAGAGTATATTTCATTTCACCTTTCTTGTCCCAGTCACAGAGGAGGCCTGACAGTGTGGATGTGTAGCTGGCACGCTCCTCCTTTCCCTCTTCACTGTTTATTATAACTGACTCAGAGAGGAGTAGGGGGATATGGGATAAATGTCAAGCTGCTTTGAGACAAATAGCTTGATATTCAACTCATAAAGTGATTTGTCCTCAGCCACATGGAGTGCTGGCAGGCCTTGGTTACTTCCACCCACAACCTTCTGATTTAAAGAGCTGTGCTGTAATAAGCAGACAGCATTACTTCCCAAAGAAAGCCACAAAATCTCCTACTGGCTCGCAGTCAGATTGCCAACTGCGCCTGTGATAGGTTTTGCTGATGAGCTGCCAAGTGCATTAAGCAGGAAACTGATCCTGCGTATTTGCACATAGTCCTGCTCCCTGAAAAGTACATTTTTAAACTCTCTGGTATGTTTGCTTATCTAAATGTAGTTTCTTTCATGGACGCCCCCCTACTCTGCCCCCTCCCCCCTTTTTTGTTTTGTTTTTCATTCCGTACACAGCCTGCCCAAGCTTTAGCTATATATTTTTGTTACTGGAATTATTATGAAGAAAATATAGGAAGCGTTGCTGTCGAGTGTACTCTACAGGAGCTGACCTGTGTGCCTAGGGTGACAATTACAGGATTCTGCTTATGTGCTACCAGAAGAACCTCTTTACAAATGTGTTTAAGAAATTGAGGGCCTCATATAAAACAATACTGATATAGCGAATACTTAGAGGTGCTAGGTTCACCTTAAAGTGAACTACTTTAATTTATTAGATTAACCCCATCTTACCCTGGATGCACCCCTCTAATTCTGTATATATCGGATGCATTAATTTTTGCCAAGCGTGTTGTATCAAGGTAGAGCAGCTACCTTTGCCTGTATGTTTAGTTTTGACTGAATATACCCTGTGCTAGTTATAAATTATGCTAAATGCAAGCCTGGTTGTTCTCCCATTGTCTCAGGCTACATGTGGCACTGTCCTAAACTTCAATCTGTTTTCAAAAAGGCCCTGTAGTTCATAAGTTATCTTTAAAAGTATTAGAGCATTGGAGATGCAGAGAAAAAGTGAGGAGAAACAGTAGGTGTGTCAACAGCGATGTGATGTAAACACACTGTGATGAGTGTGAGAGGAGAGAGGAAGGTGGGGTTTTCAGAGCTGCAGAGAGGCAGCCAATCAGGGCGTCTGGGCAGGGAGTGGGGGGTATGTCCTCTGATGGCCTGTTCAAGTTACTAAGACCAGGATTGGGGGGGGGGGGAGTTTGAGGGTAGGGGGTAGCAATAAAAGCCTAATATAAAATCTACAGCAGACTCTTTCCTGAACCGACCCTTAGGCAAGTTCATTGTTTTGATCATGTACTCTCCATGGTCTGACAGTGATCCTAAAGTCACAAACCTTGCCAGGCTCCTCCCAGTCCTAGCTTGATTCTGACTTATTTTTTTTTGTTTATTAGGCTAATTCAGCAGAGCATAGGGAGGAAGGCAAGGATGGTATCGCGGAGGAAGGGTTTTTCACGACCATTTATGGTTTCTTCAGCCCTCTTTTATAGCTTTTGCTTGCAATATTTGTGCTTTGTGCATATCATCCTCCCAAGTCAGTGTTTAATAATTTTCCAATTTGCTCCAATTAACGAATATGTTACAGATTTTGGTGTCCACAAAAGTACAGGGCTCACCAAACAATCCTGATCCATCATTTGAAAACAGATTCAACATACCAGGACCTAGGACTAAGCTGTGTGATACACTAATTGTGAACATACTCCAGTAATAACTACACTTAAATAAATCCTTCCCTAACTGCTTATTCCCCCTAGAGACATGTTTCCCTAACTGCATACTCATCCTGGATGATCCCTTCACTAACTGCGTACTCCCCTTGGATGATTCCTTCCCAAACTGCATACTCCTCCTGGCTGTTCCCTTTACTAACTGCATACTCCCCCAGGATGACAACTCCACTAACTGCATACTCCCCCAGGATGATTCCTTCCCTAACTGCATACTCCTCCTGGCTGTTCCCTTTACTAACTGCATACTCCCCCAGGATGACAACTTCACTAACTGCATACTCCCCCAGGATGATTCCTTCCCTAACTGCATACTCCCCCAGGATGACAACTCCACTAACTGCATACTCCCCCAGGATGACAACTCCACTAACTGCATACTCCCCCAGGATGACAACTCCACTAACTGCATACTCCTCCTAGCTGTTCCCTTTACGTAAACTGCATACTCCCCCTGGATGATTCCTTCCCTAACTGCATACTCCCCCTGGATGATTCCTTCCCTAACTGCATACTCCCCCTGGATGATTCCTTCCCTAACTGCATACTCCCCCTGGATGATTCCTTCCCTAACTGCATACTCCCCCAGGGGTTAGTTATATAGATAGTAGATATAAGTAAATCAGTCAAGATGAACAGACCCTCTTGGTCCTAGGCAGCTATTACCTGTAGGGCAGACCAAACATTACTCTTAGCCCAAACCAGATTTTCACCTCACATCCCAATAATCCTTATAATTTTCATATTCCGCCTTTATGATTTTGTTTTTTAAATGGGTATCCATTCAATGTTAAACATCTTCACATTTATCACTGTAAGCCATGCATGTCACGTGAGTATTTTGTTATTCTAGTTTATTTCCTGCTTTTTGTTTATCGGCATTGTAGCCATTGATTTTCCTAGAGTTCTTGCAGTAAAATATCGATTGACGTTATCCTGGCATTGACCTGCATATGACTGAAGGTCAACTCAATATATGCCAGCTTTATGGCACGGCCCAGCATGCTGTATTGTGTATGAAGGAGGATGTTCAGCTGCTGATACTGGATGCTGCTTATAAGGGAGAAACTTCCCTCTCCTAGAAGACACTTCAAGGCAGCCGATACCCAGGTGCCCTACAGAGGTGGTCCTGGTCCCAGGAACAGAAGAGAAAATGTATAAAGTTGAAGTTTGAAACCAGAGGTTAAAGGGAGGGAGAGTTCTCGAGGAAGTGGGGTTCTCTTTTCACTAGAGGCCTCATACATAAGCAGCTGTGCTATTTCAATGTACTTCATTCTAGACCCATTCTAGATCTCAAGGTTCTCAACAGGTTTATCAGAGCCAAAAAGTTCTGCATGGAGACTCTGCGCTCGGCTATCAATTCCATTTGCCAAGGGGATTTTATGACATCCATAGACATCAAGGGTACGTATCTGCATGTTCCGATTTTTCAGGCACGTCAGAGATTCCTCCGGTTTGCGGTTGAGGATCAACATTTTCAATTTGTAGCCCTTGCCTTCGGACTGACCTCGGCGCTGAGGGTTTTCACCAAGGTTTTGGCGGGAATAATGGCTCTGCTCAGCGCTCAGGGCATTCGCATTGTGCCTTATTTGGACGACCTGTTGATCTCCGCTTCTTCCCTCCGTCAGGCGGAGCTGGACACCCACCAGGTGGTGTCGACCCTGGAGAGGTTTGGGTGGGTGATCAGCCGCCCCAAGTCTTCTCTCTCTCCGTCTCGTGTGATTTCATTTCTGGGCATGAATCTGGATACTATTCTGGCCAGAGTGTTTCTGCCCCAGACCAAGGTGCAGGGGATTCAGGGTCTGATCTGCCTTCTGCTGGCCAATCCTTGTCCCTCTATCCGACAGGGGATGAAACTGTTGGGCTTGATGGTGTCCTCCTTCGAGGCGGTACCGTTTGCACAGTTTCACATGAGATCTCTTCAACTTCACCTATTGACGCATTGGGACAGGTGTCCGCAGTCATTGGATCAACCTTTCAGGATGTCTCCCAGGGTTCGGCAGTCCCTTCGGTGGTGGCTGGAATCGAGCAACCTGTTGAAGGGCAGATCCTTTCTGGTCCTTTGTTGGGAGACGGTTACCACGGATGCCAGCCTGTCGGGCTGGTGAGGTTATTGGAAAAGTCATCAGTTCAGCGGGGTGTGGGGTCCTCAGGAGGCACACACCCCCATCAATGTCTTGGAGCTCAGAGCCATCCGACTGGTTCTGGCTCGGCTGACCTCACATTTACAGGGTCTACCGGTTCAGGTTCGTTCAGACAACCGAACGGCGGTAGCTTACATCAATCACCAACGAGGGACTCGCAGCAGAAGTGCCCTCAGGGAAGTCTCTCTGATCCTGCCCTGGGCGGAGAGTAATGTTCCTTGCATTTCGGCAGTCTACATTCCGGGAGTGGAGAACACGGAGGCGGATTCCCTGAACAGGGGATCCTCTCGCCAAGGAGAGTGGTCTCTCAACCCCGAGGTTTTTCTGGATCTTTGCCGCAAGTGGGGGACTCCGGAGGTGGATCTCTTTGCCTCGAGGCACAATCACAAACTTCCGGTCTTTGTGTCTCTTTCTCAGGATCCTCTATCTCTGGCAGTGGATGCCTTGTCCCTTGCTTGGAAGGAGCTGGGTTTTCTGTACCTGTTTCCGCCCGTCTCCATGCTGGGCAAGGTAGTTCGCAAACTGGTTCTAGAAGGGGCACCAGCGATTCTGGTGGCTCCAAGGTGGCCAAGAAGGGTTTGGTACGCAGACGTTGTAAGGCTGGCCGTAGATCAGTACCGGCTTCCCTTGTTGCCGGATCTGCTATCTCAGGGTCAACTACTTTACCCCAATTTACAAACGCTGGCTTTGACAGCTTGGCTGCTGAAACCTTCATTTTGAAAGAGGAAGATTTGTCTGAGGCTGTTGTTCAGATCTTTGTTAGGGCTAGGAAGCGGTCCACTTCTGGCATTTACTATAGGACTTGGAGGTCCTATATTGATTGGTGTGAGGCTAGGGCCTTGCCTTGTAGGGTGTTTTCGATTCCTAGGATTTTGGGGTTTCTTCTTTTGCTTTACACCCGCTGGTTAAGACCTTTTTCCAAGGGGTCGCGCATGTGCGGCCCCCTCGGAAGGCTGTAGTTCCTGTTTGGGATTTGAATTTGGTTCTTTCGGCTCTGCAGGGTCCTCCTTTTGAGCCGCTACAGGATATTGCTCTTTCGGTTCTCACTCAGAAGGTTGCTTTCTTGGTGGCTATTACCTCTGTTCAGCGTGTCTGAGTTGGCGGCCCTGTCGATTCAGCCCCTTACTTTGAGAGACACCAGGATAAGGTGGTTTTTCGTTTTAAGCCGGATTTCCTTCCTAAGGTGGTGTCTGCTTTCCACCTCAATCAGGACATTGTTCTCCCTTCCTTGTGTCCTAAGCCTAACAATGACAAGGAGAGGGTTCTGCACAATTTGGATGTTGTTCACTGTGTGAAGTACTATTTGGTGACTACTTCTTCCTTCCACAAGACGGACGCTTTTTTCGCGGTGCCCTCTGGGCCCAAGAAAGGTTTGGCGCCTGCTAAGTCTACGATTAGCAAATGGATTTGTCAGGCTATTGTTGGGGCCTATTCTGTTAAGGGGAGGACTCCCCCTTTTAGGGTCACTGCGCACTCTACTCGTGCGGTTGGTGCGTCCTGGGCTTTTCAGCACCAAGCTTCTGTTGAACAAGTTTGTAAGGCTGCTGCTTGGTCTTCTGTTCATACTTTTTCCAAGTTTTACAAGGTTGATGTGCGGGCTTCAGCGGATGCTGTTTTTGGCCGCAAGGTTCTGCAGGCTGCAGTGGTTTGAGTTGGTACATTCTTTACTGTTTCTGGTTCCCACCCATGACGGACACTGTCATGTCATGTCATAAAGATCGAAGTGGAGTGTATGGCACACTTAGAATAATACCGTTTTGTGTGTACTCACCTTTAAAACGGGTATTATGAGTGTGCCATACACTCCACTTCGATCTTCATGACATGTGGGTAATCTCCAGTAGAGGGCGAACTTCTGCAGAGATGAATATGCAAAAAAGAAAGCCCCTCCCAGTCCATATATACCTGGGACCTCCCACCAATTTCCCAGTGTAAAAAAGCAGTAAGGGGACCAGGAAGAACCAATTATAACCTTAACAATCAAAACCAATGGTTCACCATATAAAAGCCCCAGAATACCTGAAAAAAAGGGGTGGGGCGGAGTGTATGGCACACTCATAATACCCGTTTTAAAGGTGAGTACTCACAAAACGGTATTTTTTAAATGTATTCTGATGGTTCTAATTGTGTGAGTCCCCTAGAGACTTGTCTGCCATGAATTAAAAATGGCTGAGCTATAGAAGCCTGCAAAAACGAGCCTACCAAAAATATCAATGCTATATATAAAGTGACTCAGAGGCTTAAATTAACCTGACATGGTCCACACCCCTGTGTAAGGTTCTGTGGGAACTAAACTATATAAAAGGCTTTTATAATAGATGCATTTTTATGATGATGGGTGTGTGGCTGTTATGGTTATTTCTGCTTAATCCTATGGTTTCTGAAATTAAGATACACTAATAATGAAGCTTTGGGCATCATAGGTGGCAAAGATGAGACGCTGGATTGTGTTATGGCTTTTTTCTACTTCTGGTTGCCGGCATGACCAGTGCTATGATGTTCTCAGTGGCTGCAAGTGAACTGTGCAAACATGAAATTTATTGCAAAATCTATCTTCTGGGGGCTTTTTTCTTGCATCTTGCAGTGCAGTGCAGTTGTCTGCGACAAAGATGGAGCCTCTAGTGGGGTGGCCAAAACCAGGTAGTTTGTTATTCATAAAAAGTTGTCCAGTTTCTTGTGTTAGGGAGGAGGGGGTCTGTAACTGCACCAAGTTTAAGACCATGGGTTACTGAGTCAACCATATTGCTTTATGTGAGAGCATACAGTATATTACTAAAGCAACTGCCAAACATTTTATTTCCAAAAACTCCAATCAGACTACAATTTCTAGAATAAAAAAGACCCTATTGAAAGTTAACGAGCTCTATTGCAAAATTGTCTAATCTTTAAAGCAGAGTAACCACCCAACCCCCCCCCCTCCCCCCTTTGGCTGCCAGCACTGTAAATTTAAAAGATTCCAGGGCTGGCTGCTAGCCTGCCACCAGGGCATCCTATAGCGTGATGCCCCACTGTGTGAAACCCTTAGGGTAGACCGTAAACTGGTCGCAGCTTTCCCGGGTTCCGTGTAGTTGTGCCCAGTGCCAAAAGTATTTATTTATAACCCCCCAAGGTGCTACCTTTACTTCTAGTTCCAGCCATGTTACTTACTATTCACTACCCGGACCATAAACTTCTCCAGGTGTCACCCCAGGGTGGATACCTAGGGAATCCCCCATACTTCTGAACCCCTAATCTAGCCTGGTACACCTGCACTTAATTTACCTAACACTTTACACTTACCATCTGCATCCCAGTGTACAGAGACCCTCTACCACAATGAATTCCTATTTCTATGCATGGTTGTATACATTGTCAAAATTAATCTGAATATTTGGGAACCGTTTTATCAAGCCAAGAGCAAGGGCAACCAAAGCAGCATTAGAGCACTTGTCCAAGGCAACCAACTACATATCTGTTTTTCAAACAAATGAAACCAGATTGGTTGTTACAGACAACTAGATCAGATATCCAGTTTTTCTTCCCCAGTCTAGAGAACGCTGCATCCTTAAAGCAGACCAAAACGAAACTTGTAAAATACATTTGACCAAAACCCCTGTCAATACTCTCTTCTTAGAGTGAAAATAGAAATGGATATTTTCCGTTATCAAATTGTCCTGGAAAACTTTTTTTTCCTCTCCCTCTCTGTAGGATAGCAGGTGATTAGCCATTGCATAAGTGTGACAATGACATCATTGCCACACACAACAGTGGGAATGAATGGAGGAGGCTTAGCTTTACAGATAAAACAGGCGCCATTATCTGGGATTAGAGTAAAGCGGGAGCAGTAAAAATAGGCAAAAGTTACTATTCGTGATGGGAGCAATTCAGGGGATGCTATTTAAAAATGTGGGTTTTGGTCCGCTTTAATAGGATTAGTAAGTAAATAGGAGGCTAGTTTCTGCTGACTTATGGTAAAAGAGCAGCTATATTTGATTATTGTACTCCTTGCTTGTGCTGCACTTTCACCTAGCCATATGCAAGACTTCATATTCACTAAGTGGTTTATGGCTTAAACTTTGAATAACTAATCTGCAAGTAAGCAATAGCTTTAGATTTAGATTAGTCTAAAAACGATTCTTGTGCGATCAACTGCCTAGTTTCAAAAATCAAAAGAAAAGTGAAGGAAACCTTCTAGGACACTTCTTTGTACCTGACAAGGATGATAAAAGAAATCCGCTGGGGCTCATCTTAGAAGTCTAGGGGCCACCGCGTAGCCAGCTTTAGGCTTTTTGGTTGAAGAATGTTTTGTCATATCTGCCTTATTTAGAGATTTAGGACCTACTTATGGCAGGCCTACTGATATCTATGCCTGGCCTGTATCCTATGCCAACATATGTTTGTATAACCTCAATACAAAATTAATTGATAAAACTTCAGCTCTCCCTTTATAGCCTAATGATAAAATCTACCTTCATTTTCCTACCTAAAAAATGTGCAAAATGAGATTGTAAGCTAATTGCAGAATAATTACTATACTACTGTACTTTCTGCACAGAATATAGTTTCTCTTTAATGTTATACAGACTTTTCAGAAGTGCTGGTTGCAGCGTGTTGTAGGCTTAGCTGTCCCTTTGCTGTGTTCCTTCCCTCGTTTCTCACCAAGGCCTGGGCCAGGAGGCTTGTCGTCTTGCTAGGCTTGTTTAGCCAGTGAAGTGGCACGGGCTGGACCTGCGTAGGGTGATTACAGGAGCCTCGGGCAATGTCCCATTTTCAAGTGGGTGTTACCTCTGTGGAATGAAAGCATGAGAACGTGTGTGTTAGTGCCATCGGCTCCAGAGCTGTCATGGGAAGAGGAGAAGGCAAAAGGATACACGGTCAGCTGCAAGGTTAATTCTTTTGTTTGCTTCTTTAGATTCTGTATTCACCTTGGGGTACTTCTGGCCACAAGGTAGGACACCTTATTGTAAGAACATGCTGGACGTCATTGTTGCACTTCATGTGCTAACTGCATTGTTAAGGAAACCAAAGTGTCCCTTTTCATAAAATACAAGTACTGTGTTTTAGGATCTTTTATGACCTTTTGTTGTCACATGACGCTGACAAACATCTTTCTTCTTTCAAAAAGATATTTTTGTGCTTCTGCTTTGACTTATTTTTTGCAATTTAACAGTGGCGACGTTTGTAGTCAAATACATGCACTTTATGCCGCCATTGAAAGGTAATTGGGCATTAATGCTATTTTATGTTGGGATAATACATCCTTTGTTGTACTGACATCTTCTCTAAAGTTCACATACAATGTGTTAAAGGGCACATACAGACTGTTTTTTTTTTTGTCTAGTTCAGATGCAAAGCAAGTAAAAAGTGCATAAAGGTTAACCACTCTCTAAATGTCCAGTGGCTCCCTGTGGCGGACAGAAGGGGAATGAAGAGAAGGGGGTGGATCTTTCTCTAGTCAGACCCCTACTTAGTGGCCATTGCGACATTGCCTGACACCCTCTCCAACCACCAGTTTAGGTTTTACAGCGTGGCTTACCGGCACTCTGAGCATCAAATTGCTGTCCAGGTTCTGTCTTCCAACATGTAAGATTGGCATGATTATGGGGTAGATGGTTCAAATTACAGGTCCTTTTCCAAGCCTGGAGCGTCAGTGGTAATGCAGATGAAAACCTGCATTTTATTAGGTCGATCCATTATGGCACAACACTTATTTTTTACAATAAAGTTTTGTATTTCATTTTGTAGTTACTTAGGCCATTTTGAGGCGGGGGGGGGGGGGTATAAGTCTACTGTGGGAGGTATCCCCTGTTCTATCTGTTCTCTGCCATGTGATTTGGCAGTAGGAGTACTAATATGATTATCGGTAAAGGGAGGCATGTCACAGCAAGCCACCCCAATCTATTGCACAAGTTAGAAGCCTGGATATTTGTTTGGTTATGACTGACCACATTAGAGCTCTGAAGCAAGCAATAGCTGTGTTTTCTTTCATCTTAGTTATACAGAAAAATGCATTTTCATCATATAAATGTAATTTTGCAAAATATGTTTTTGTATCTACTGTCTGTGAATTCTCTCTATATTACATTCTGCAAATAAGTAAAGCCCGTGGGGCGGTATGTTTACAAAACCTGCCCAGGGCCATGTTGACTGCTGAGATTTGAAAGAGAAGAAATAAGACGATAACTTTTCTTGAGTACAATTGAGGGTGAGCTTTTGAGAATATCTAGTCCTGTTCGTGTGCAACTTTTTTGTGATCTCCTGTTAAAGTAGAGAGTGGGGGGGGGGGGGGGTAGTCATGTTTATTTTTGTACAGGAATGACCTTATTGCAGTCTCTGGGGTACAGGAAGTGTGCTCTGGTTTTGTTTTTGTTGCCTTTTTTTGTCGGCGATTAAAGAGTTACAGGAAGTAATGCAAGAGGCAAACTGCTTAGCTGTATGTGTGCCTCTGTGCTATTGATACCAATAGAGGAAATCTGAGCTGATCTGGAGGGGGAAGACAGGATGCACATAAATAGAATTCAAGATGCTCAGGGCTCCTTTCCACCCCCACCCAGCCTGTGTCTGCAGCTTTTTCAGAACTCCCTTATCCTCATTCAACAACGGCTGACTGTCCTTCATGGTGTTAGTAATACAGTATATAGATATACAATATAGAGTATATAGATATACAATATATAGATATAATGATGCTGCTCTAGGATTGTTGGCATTCTAGTTCAAAAATTTGGCTCCAGGGTTAAATATTTGCCACTTGTAAGGAGAAATACAAAATGCATATAGAAAAGGTCAAAAGCCTGAATGGGACCCACCTTCAGATTTAGTTTGTCTTTTGAGGGCTTCAGTAGCTAACAGGATTTTACTGTCATTGTTTCTTAAAATAAATATTATTAGGAATCTCACTTAATCTTTTAATATTATTAGGAATCTCACTGGACCTTCAGCATCATTTAATGAAAAGCCCAAACCCATAAAAAACGATTCCCCAGCATCTAAAATTAATATATTAAAAGTTTTTAGTCACTTACTTTTTATTCTTTCCCCCACTGGGCTGCAACTCTGTTAAGGACTCTAGGATACGGGCGCCGCCATCTTGACTCAGAAGCATCAAACTTACTGAGGAGAGGAGAGTGGGATAAAGTACAGGGAGGCGGGTTATAGCTGTGCTTTGCTCAGAGCAGAGCTGGGGTCAGGTAACGGTCAGCAGTCCCAGAATGCAGAGCAGCACAGTCAGAAGGCACTTCCTGTTTGCAGGCTGCCTGATGTTCCATAAGCCGCCATCTTGGATGTTTAAAGGCTCATAACATGCAGTAGATGCAGGTAGGATGATTTTTAATGTGAGCAATCTGTATGTACAGGGTGTGGGAAACATATAAGATAGACTCTTAGTCAGAGTGAATGACCGCTTTAAACCGGACCTTCAGCGTGATTTAATGAAAAGCCCAAACTCTTAAAAAACGATTCCCCAGCATCTAAAATTAATATATTTTATGTTTTTAGTCACTAACTTATTATTCTTTCCCCCACCGGGCTGCAACTCTGTTCAGGAATTTAGGATACGGGCGCCGCCATCTTGAATCAGAAGCATCACACTTACTGAGGAGAGGAGAGTGGGATAAGGTACAGGGGGCGGGTTATAGCTGTGCTTTGCTCAGACAGAGCAGAGCTGGGGTCAGGTAAAGGTCAACAGTCCCAGAATGCAGAGCAGCACAGTCAGGAGGCACTTCCTGTTTGCAGGCTGCCTGATAAGATGGCAGCTTCCATAAGCCGCCATCTTGGATGTTTAAAGGCTCATAACATGCAGTAGATGCAGGTAGGATGATTTTTAATGTGGCCAATCTGTATGTACAGGGTGTGGGAAACATATAAGATAGACTCTTATTCAGAGTGAAGGTCCGCTTTAAGTTCTTGCAGGAGATTAAAAATTATAAATCACTTCGCTATTGGTTGACAAGAAATAGAAACCACTAAAAGCAGTCCTATTAATTGGCTGTGGCCATTAGTTACAAATCAGTGTTTCTGGTATGGAAAAGGACTCCTTTGGACCAATCCTTAAAGTGGACCAATCCTTAAAGTGGACCAATCACCACAGAGCCGGCGCCAGCACAGGGCAAACCTGGGCAATTGCCAGGGCCCCTGGCAGCTTCAGTCAGACCCAGACTCTCAGACTCACACTTGGCCATGTTATTATTTTACAGTGGACCCGAACAATCAAATGCAGGGTATTGTGTGTGGAACTGCTCACGGCTGGCCAACAGGGGATGATCAGCAACAATGGAGAAGGTGGCATGGAATGGAGGGCAATTGATGGAAGCTCAGAAGGTGGCGAGGACCAGGTGACATGTGACAGCAATGATGGAGTCTTTAGTGGCAGGGGAGCAAGCAGTAAAGGCTGATGGGAGCTTGGTGGCTATAGAGAATGGAACTAGGACTAGAGGACAATTGGTGGCTATACTCCAATCAGAAGCCTGTTTACTTTAAGGCAGTCCAAGAACTAGCAGTAGAAGGCCCACAGCGTCTGCTGAGGGTCATAGCTCTAAGATGTTTTTAGGTCTTGTCCACCTCAAAGCGATTGCTAAGCAAAGGTCATCTGTGATCACCCAGCATTCACAAGGAAACCTTGCAAGTCCGGCAATGTAGCGTTTTGGGGGATTCAATCACAATCGCTTCACCACATCAACACAACTCCTTTTCGTACCAGCAGGATGAATTGGGCTGCACCTTAAATTCAATAACCGGACCATGTCTTTCTGTGGGGCCGTTGTTTTCCTTGCAAAGCTCAGTGTGTGTGGTTGGTATATAGGATTTCCTTTTCAGCAAGGAGCTGAGTTTATTTTTGCTGGGTTGCAGCATTAATATAATGTAAACACGGGGTCTAGAATGACGCATGTTAACATGCTTTGAGAAAACCAATGAATTTTTGTTTCATTCACATTTAAGAACCTTGATGTAAACAAAATGCTTTCTATAGTTTGCAACGCCAGAGCTGCTAATGTCTCTAAATATAACTCCAGAACAGGTTTGTGTCGCTTTCTGAAGCTGAGGCAGCTACCACTATGCAAACTAGCTGATCTCTGAAACCACACACCCTTTGGTTTTCTGCCTGTGCCTGTCCTGATTTACGTTTATTGGCAGTCAATGGGAACCATCCCGTGCCCTCCCTTACCCCTAGCTGCTATAACATGCTGAAGAGAACGACGAGGGTGTGTGCTGCTGCTTTGTTGTTAACAGAGGAGAAAACCGTGTTAGGCCTAACATAATGGACTAAAAGGGACCAAAAACACCCCTACTCAAAGTAAAAAGCGCTTTCTTAAAGTGGACCAAAACCATCTTACAGAGAGGGACAGCAAAACAAAAATCAGTGTTTAAGGACCATTCAAAAAGGGGAAATATCCATTTCTAGTCCTACACCCTAATAAGAGTATCGGCAGGGGCTTTGGCCAAATGTATTTCACAAGTTCAATGGGTTTTGGTCCGCTTTAACTCAAGGCCAGGAAAGCCATCCCTACTTCAGCAACACAGACCCAAACTTGGAAACATCATGCTGATAAGTAAATCACAGGCAAACGTGTTAAGGTAGATCACCAAAAACCTGGCAAAATGTTTGTTTCCTTTAAGTGTTTTTAATAATCATGTTTTACAATTGCTATCCTTTAAATTGTGTGACCAGTGTTGTACTGTCTATTGACTTTTAGAGCAATAGTTTCCTAAGGCTTACAATAATTGTTCTTTTTAAGGACGCCTTTCACAAACTAAAGCCTGGAGTTTACCCTGTATAACCACAAAAACCTTAGGGAAACCCTGGAAAAGAACCACTTAATTATTGTTGTTAGTGAGACTTAAAGCGGACCTTCACTCTGAATAAGAGTCTGTCTTATATGTTTCCCACACCCTGTACATACAGATTGTCCACATTAAAAATCATCCTACCTGCATCTACTGCATGTTATGAGCCTTTAAACATCCAAGATGGCGGCTTATGGAAGCCGCCATCTTATCAGGCAGCCTGCAAACAGGAAGTGCCCCCTGACTGTGCTGCTCTGCATTCTGGGACTGCTGACCTTTACCTGACCCCAGCTCTGCTCTGTCTGAGCAAAGCACAGCTATAACCCGCCCCCCCCTGTACCTTATCCCACTCTCCTCTCCTCAGTAAGTGTAAGATGGCGGCACCCGTATCCTAAATTCCTGAACAGAGTTGCAGCCAAGTGGGGGAAAGAATAATAAGTTAGTGACTAAAAACGTAAAATATATTAATTTTAGATGCTGGGGAGCTGTTTTTAAGAGTTTGGGCTTTTCATTAAATCACGCTGAAGGTCCGGTTTAAGCTTTCCAATCATTCTACATTTAAATGTCCACACAGGTTCAAAATACACTTCACTGCACTTCACCGAAGCTGGGTCTACACAGGCAGCAGCTGGGTGTCCATAGACAGCAGCTGGGTCCCCGCAGGGGGTTTAGGCCCATGGACTGAATAGGTGACACATTCAGTGTTCAGCAGACTTGCCTGCTGACCTATGCACAGACACAGCAATGCCCGGCATAGGCCAGTGGCAGAATCTTGGAAATGGCCACACACACTTGCTGGGGCATCCCCTTCTATAGTAGGGGGCATTTGGTTATGCAATTTGAGTTAAGCCTCTGGAAAATATATATGTCTATATGTGGGAGGGATTTACAGTAATTGAGGGCAGGTCATTTTTACGTCTCACCACTTGATCGACAATAACCAACATTTTCCCAAAGATCCATTATTTTCTTTAATGCATGGCATGGCTCGCTTCGGAATTCATTACAGTTGGGTTATTCCGCCACCAGGTGGCGCAGTGGTACTGCAGAAAGCTGTGGCGTGTCCCGGCTCCCTATAAAAACGGGATTAGCCAACAAGTTCCCAGAGTTTCCTCTGCAGTGACACTGCGAAGTTAGAAGATGGCTCTCTCTTGCACAGGTGAGCGGGGCAACCAAGCCTGCGGCCCTGCATGTCTGTTTCCATCTGTTTCTGGACCCTCACTGCCTCCCAGCCTCGGCTGACAGATCGGGTGAAGGTAGAAGAGCACTAGGGTCAAGTGCTCCTGGAGCGCTGCTCCAAGCCACAGACCCTGTACCACAAAGGGTAGCCGGCCATAAGGCTTTATGGTGAGCCTAATAGGAATGCGGAGTTTTGGCTTCTGAGGGGATAAGATGTTGGGGAATGGTCCCCTTATTTCCTTTTGGGGTCCCCCCCTCCATGTCATGGCTGCTCAACGCTGCCTTGGGCTCGTTTGTCTCTCTTCTCCCCCCTCCCCTCTCAAACTTCGTTTTTATTGCATTGGGGTGTATGTACTGCGGGATGCTCATTTGTCTTTTACTTATTTGTCTTTTACTTATTTACTTCAGGCGGGATACCCTTGGGTTGTGGTTTCTCCCAGCTCCACTCCTTCCTCCCCCTCTTTCCCCCTTCACTGACTCTGGGGGCATCCCGTGGTGCTTTGTGTAGCCTTTACCCACTGCTGGCCTATTGCGCCTGTGTTAATCACCATATGGAGGCTTCTGGGGATAGCGTGCTTGGGGGCCCTTTGGGGCAATCCAGGCTGTGTTCCATGTGTGGGGTATCCCCTGTGTGTAACAGTGTCACGGTGTGTGTGCCGTGCGCTCAAAGTGTCCTTGCGCTCCAAGCTGCGCTGCCTGCTTCGCTTCCCAGCTCTGCGCATCCCTCGGCTTCACCTACCCCCCCGCTCCTGCAATTGGGCCCCAGTGAGGGGGACATTAGCAGGGAGTCACACTCTGATCTGGCTCTGCAGGTGGCCAGTATTGAGAGGCAGCTAGCAAGGACTGTTCCTAGGAAGGCCTCTGGCAAGAAGCGGCACCTGACTTCTACTCCCTCACGCCCTACTGTGGAATATGAGGAATTTGATGTCACTGCTGGACATTATTCCCTGGAGGAAGGAGAACTGCCTCAGGACTCTGACTCCTCTGGGGACCAGCAGGAGGTTTGTGACAGTGACCCTGAGTCTGGGGATTCATGGTATCCTGAGGACACTGGTAATTTACTGTCTCACATTTTTGAAATCTTACACATTGCCCCCCCTGTGGAGGCTGAAAGGAAACAGGGTGAGCGGTTTCGTCCTGTGTAACAGCGTCTGGAGTTCCCTGAGCAAGAACATTTCACCACTATGGTGCTTAAAGAATGGGAACGTCCTAACAGGCTGCCTGCTGTGTCCAAGGGTTTAGATAAGAGGTATCCCTTTCCTGCTGATCTTGTCAAGAGGTGGTCAGTTCCCCCTGAAGTGGACGCTCCTGTGCTAGGCTTTTCCACACTTCGGTCATGCCTTCCCCGGACACTACCACTCTGAGGGACGGTGAGGACAGGCGCATGGATCAGCTGGCCTGTCATGCCTTTACATGTGTGGGGGCTGGCTTGTGCCCGACCTGTGCTGCGGCTGTTACGGCTGTTGCTCCTAAGTCTCTGCTCAAATGCCTCCTGGTTGGCGCCTCAGCTAGTAGAGGAGGGGAGGAGTTTAGAATCCTGCATGGTTTGGGGAGGCTTCTGGAAGTCCCTGAGTTTTCAGGGCTGGTGGGGCCCACAAGAAGCTCACGCTTCCATCAACATCTTGGAACTGAGGGCGATCAGGTCGGTTCTTTCTCGCCAAACAACCCATCTTCGGGGTCAGGCTGTTCAGATCCGCTCAGACAACCAGACGGCGGTTGCCTACATCAATCATCAGGGAGGAACTCCCACCGCCTGCAACATGGTTTGGGTTTGGGCCTTCAACTTAGTACCCTCAAAGGCCATGTTTCAGCTCTGGCAATTTTTTTCCAAAGATCTTTTGCCAATCACCGGCTGTTTAAAACTTTTTTCCAGGGTGTTTCCCATGTGCGTAAGCCTTTACTACCAGTATGGAATCTGAATCTGGTGTTGTCTGCTATGCAGGGGCCTCCCTTTGAGCCTATCTGTGAGGCCGCCTTGCCCATTTTGACTCTTAAGGTAGCCTTTTTGGTGGCTATCACTTCTGTAAGGCGAGTTTCTGAGCTAGCGGCGCTGTCCATCAAGCCTTCTTATTTTGAACGGCATCAGGATAAGGTGGTTTTTCGTCTTAAGCCTGATTTCTTGCCTAAGGTTGTGTCTGCCTTTCATCTCAATCAGGACATTGTATTGCCTTCCTTGTGACCTAATCCTGCTAATTCCAAGGAGAAGACTCTCCATTCTCTGGATGTGGTCAGGGCTTTGAAGTTTTATTTGGTTGCCACTGAGACTTTCAGAAAGTCTGATGCTCTGTTCGTTCTCTCTTCTGGACCTAGGAAGGGTTTGCCTCTGGCTAAATCCACTATCAGCAAGTGGATCCGTCAGGCGGTGGTTCAAGCCTATTCTGCTAAGGGGAAGGAATCTCCCTTTAGAATAACCGCTCATTCCACTCGTGCTATTGGTGCTTCTTGGGCTTTTCAGCATCAAGCTTCTGTTGAACAAGTTTGCAAGGCCGCTACTTGGTCTTCTGTTCATACTTTTTCCAAGTTCTACAAAGTTGATGTTAAGGCCTAAGCGGATGCTGCTTTTGGCCACAAGGTGCTTCAGGCGGTAGTGACTTGAACTACTGGCCGTTGCTCTTTGGGGATCCCACCCTATTCTGGACACTGCTTTTGGATGTCCCAACTGTAATGTATTCCGAAGCGGGCCATGCCATGCATTAAAGAAAAAAAGCAATTCTGTGAGTACTCACCTGTAGAATTGTTTTTTTTCTTGCATGGCACGGCCTGCTTCGCCCCACCCTTGTTATCGTTGTTCTTGGTTGCCTCTTTATGGTGATTGTTCCAAGTTAAATTGTTTTTTTTTACATTTTCTACATTCTTACCTTTATTCTCTCCCGGCTTCTTGTCTCAGTGCTTGTCTACGCTGGGAACCTGTTGGTTAATCCCGTTTTTATAGGGAGCTGGGACACGCCACCTAGTGGCGGAATAACCCAACTGTAATGAATTCCGAAGCGGGCCGTGCATGCAAGAACAAAAACAATTCTACTGGTGAGTACTCACAGAATTGCTTTATTTGCTTTCATTCAGGCACTAAATGCTGGGTAGGATGCAGAGAGGGGTTAATAACAATACAGCTTAGATGATGGATAGGAAAGATTTCTTGGAGCCTTTATTAGTCTGCAATGCCTTTTGTAGGTGTGCTGAAAACGCAAACTTCTGTTTTTGTCAGGTTTTTGGTGTTCTACCCTACAGCCCTTGGGTTATAAAATAAACATTTGTGTTAGTATGGTGTTTGCATACCCATTTATTTATCAGCATGCAGTTTCCATGATTCTTATATTCCTGTGGCTCTGTGTTGGTAAAGTAGGAGCAGTGGTCTTGGCTGTTTTAAAGCTCTTAGTATACTAGACTAGCAAGGAAATCCTTCAACTGTAACAGGCAAGCTCATTAGCCGCTTTGGCTAAATTAAGCAGCAGTAGTGTCATCCCCAGGGGTTAAAGCTGTAGCCTGTCTTAGCAGATGATTAGCAAGCCAAAGGCAGGAAGTCACTGCTACGTACAATAAACAGTTAGGGAAAACTATTTTATTTTATAACAAAGAGTTGCAAACAAATAGAAAACAAAAAAAAAAAATAACATATAAGCTCAGCACCTTGAGCACATCACTTTCGCACAGGATAAATGAAAGTTTTAAAAATGCCATTGAAAGTAGAATTATATTTTAAAGTAAATAGATTTAAAACTATATACAGTATAAAAAAAACTCACTGATATGGGGGCTTTATTTTTAGAATGCCTATGGGGATGGGATCTGCTAGAAACTCATATGGGGAGGTCTTTTCAGAGCGTCTATGGGGAGGGGGTCTGCACATTAGCCTCGATTCAAAGACACATTCGTCCAGACTTCCGTAGCTGTCTGTGAAAGTTTTGGTGGGTGTTCGTTCATTTTTCATTCGTACGAACGTTCGGGAATGCGCTTTCGATGAACGGAAGCAAATCAAAACATTTCCGTTAGTTCGTTTGTTCGATAACTTCCGTTGTTGGGATGGGTTTCCGTCTGATTCAGAGAGCTGATTTCCGACGGACCACCACCCTATAAATCCGTTTAATTTCCGATCCACTTACGGGACCTTTGAGGGCTCGGATTGCTATTGTTGAACATGTTTTGCGGCTATGTGGAGGAGTCTGCGCGCCTTTAGCACCAAGGCATTGCATGTATCAGCATGGCCGAGGCCATAAATTGTATAGCAATGCATACCTGAATCAATACATTTCATGTATGCCTTATAGATGCATTTTAATGCTGACCTAAATTAGTCCTTAGAATGTAAACATTTGTTTTTCCACACATCCATATAATTACTATATTTTTTTAGACTTATGTCCTTTGTGAATTATATTTGGATTGTTGAACTTGAATCTTAATTTGTTGTAAGAGTTATTGTATTAGTTGGTTACCTTTGCTTTGTGTAATTATTTTACTCCCTTGCTCCTGATGCCCGTTCTTTGCCTGCAGAATGCGGGCCAGGGGTTCTTTATTCGGGCACTATGCAAAACCCGGGCCGTGGCGTGGGCCCTCTGGCTTTTGAAGTCCAGATTTAGGTGTTTGGACCATACGGGGGGGGGGGGGGGGGGACCACTGCAGTATGACCCCAACAAGGTTATCCCAATATTTTAATTTACGTTTTTTAAAAGGGACCACACGTGCCAGAGTGGCACAACTGAGTGTCAGGGTCCTTCAAGTGGTGGGCGAGATGCAGGAGCTGCGCAACTCGTTGGGGACCACAGATGAAGAATAATGTTCTGTGGCCTGCCATTGCTATGTATTTTGTTTTTTATAGTTGTAAAAATTTGAAATTTTCTACATTTTTTACAATTTTATGATGGAATAAAAAAAGAATGTTACATTGTCATTTCAATACATTAACACAAAACTAATGGGCCAGAAATATTTAAAGATGAATATTCACATGACCGAGAAGTGATTTGGGTAAGTTTTAGGGGGCTAAAATGGAAGAAGAACCTAACCGAGAAGTGATTTGGATGAGCTTTAAGGGTCCAAAAGTGAAGATGGAGGAGAGTGCTAAGCGATTTAACTAAACATTGTAGTAGAAGTGAGGGTGGCAAATATGTAGGCGAGCACTTTAACGAGTTAAGTTTGTAGTGCGCAGGCGTAAGATGGTAAGGATCACCGTCTGGACGATTATTTATTGAAAAAAGGGAAACAGAAACTAACTTGAAAAACATAAAGGATTAGTTGGAGGATACGATGGGAAAAGGGCAAAAACAAAAGCCTACGTTGTAACGTGAAAATGAAACGGAAAAGTCTGGATGGAAAATGACATCCTCGTATTCGTAATCTGCCGTACGAACGGACGGAAACTTTACAGAAGGTTTTCAATGCATGCATAGAATCGCTCGTACACTCATACGAGAATGGAAACATTTCCAAAAAAAAACCAGATCGGAACTAAAACAGAAGTTTTTTTTTGTCTCTCTGAATCGAGCCTATTGTGCTGTTAACAGTGTAGGTGACAAAATATTTTGCTCTGCGCCTTTGGACCGGGAATAAAGGTGAGTCTCATTATTATGTTCTGGAGAAAGGGCAATTTTGGAATTTGTAGATGGAGCTGCCACAGAATGCTTTCCCTCTGACCAGCCAGCCGCTTGCTCCTTCTTCTTTTTTTTTTTTTATTTTTTTTTATTTTAAAGCTTTGTATATTTTGTATATTTTCCTTGTCCCTATATAAGTGAGCTGTAGAAAGAAATATGACAGGCCTTTATGCTTAGAATCATAAAGCTGACAAAGTGATGAAAGCTACCCCCATATGCCAAAAAGGTCCCCCCTGCTGCCATACCAATCTGTGATGATAGTCCCTCTTCTCTTCCTCAATGTCACCGGGCCCCTGGTCATGTGATGCACTGATTCAGGAGAATTAGCCAGTAAAGTAAGGAGTGGCATTGGGCACTTTATGTCTTCAGTGGCCAAACAGGAAATACATCCTAAGAATCATGGGTAAAACTGAGGGTAGATGGAGGGAACTTCCATAACCAACCTTATACTTGTATACGTCCTTGTTCAGTACTGGTGGCACATTGTTCTGTTAAATGACGGAAGGTGAGGTTAGGACTCCCCATTGTGGGAAAAAGGGCAAATATAGGGCCATAATTCTTGACTGCCCTTTTAAAATAAAGCAACATGCAGTACCAAAAATATATAAATGAGAGGTGTGTGCTCATTTACAGCAGCGACAGGTAGAATCTGTAGCAGGGCTTCAAAGTTTGCCCTCCTTTTAATGTCATCCCTTCAGGACCATATAAAAAAGTGGTCTAAAAGTCACTCTGTCCCTTGTGTGCAAGCGATCATGACTGGCTTGTCATGTCCCTCCCATCTCAGCCATGCATAGAAATCAAAGCGAAGCCAAACAGCCTCACTTAGAATACAGAAGGTACTTACATATAATCAAAGATTTTGAGATGCTTTAATGGCACATTATGCACTGTTCCCACAGGGAATAAGGTGGAAGGACGTTATCGTGTGCCTGGTCAGGGACTTCAAGGAGCGCCAATAGCAGCATGAGGACATCCTGTTTTGGGAAGCCCGCTGCACTTTCCCGCCACTTACTCCAACATAACAGCTGCTCAGATGACTGCCAGTGAACATTTACATTTACTGAGCTGGCGAGCATAGTACTCCTATGTGTCCGGAGTTGTCGCTGGCAACAAAATGTTCCTCGCACCAGGGCCCACCTCCAGGCACAGAGTAACAAAGGTCTTCTTTGAATGGCCCTTTGTAAACGTGGGTTGCTATATCTAACAGGCCAACCATTTGAGTTTCTAAGCACAGGTTTAGTGTCTTTTTCCTTTAAAATGGAAATTTGTCATGTCCTGGTGGTTCCAAAATCTTCTGATTTACAGTACTAGCTCCAATAAAAGCCTAACTACCCACTCTGATAGAACAAGGGGGCCATCCTATAGCTGCCCCCATGGAACAGGAGTACACTAGTTCTACTGAAAACCATGGCTGGGTAATTACCCTTGGGCTTTTGATGGCACCCCTGTAACTTGCTTGCAGTGATCTTTTTCTTTTGCTGGTCTATGTTTAAAGTGGACCAAAACCTAGGATTCTGACTATCCAGGGGTTTGGTCCTTGCCACTGTGTGAAACCCTCTAGGTAAACTAACTCATCTCTTCCCGGCCTACGGCGCATGAGCAGCCATTCGTCCAATCAACAAGCAATCCGAGCGCACTGGCGTCCGCATCCCCCGATACCCTTTAACAGGGAGCGTGCCTGCTCCGGCCATTCACAAATGCCTGGAGCGGGCACGCATCCTGCTAAAAGGATAGTGGGAATGCGGGCTCTGCTCATGCATGCGCCTTTGGACCGGGAATAAAGGTGAGTTTTTGAGCGACCTGGTGGGTTTCACACAGCAGGGCACCCCCGAGCGGGGGAAGCGAGAATGCCTGTCCTGGATTTTGACTATCCTGGGTTTTGGTCCACTTCGGTGGGGCACCCCGATCGGGGGTGCCCCGCTGTGTGAAACCCCCCCAGAATGCCCGGAAACACTCACCTCACCACGCTCCTACGCGGGCGCTTGTCCAATCAGAGCGCTCAGAGCCGCTGTGGTATGCACGTAGAAGCGGCATCCAACCACAGCAGCTCTGAGCGCTGGAGGCCGCGTCTCGCGCGTCCCTCTAACATTCACAAACGGCCGGCCCTGCTAGAGGGAAGTGTGAGACGCGGCCCGTGCATGCGCCGTTGGAACGGGGTTAAAGTGGACCAACACCCACGGGTGATCGGCCCGGGAATCTATAAGATTCCCGGGCCGATCACCCCCCACCCCGCGGGACATCCGAGATCGGGATGTCCCGCGGGGTGTAACCCCCCCAAAACCCCCGAAAAACCTTACCTGATCTTCGGCGGCGGCCGGCCGCCGCCGCCTCCCTCGCGCCCCTGCAGGCGTGCGCGCGCCCGCGCCGGCCGTCTGCGAATGGCCGGCGCGGGCGCGCGCGCGTCAAAAGGGACGCGCGGGAGGCGGCGGCGGCGGCGGCAGCCGCTTAGACGTCCTGGAATAGAGCTTGTACGTTGGCGCTGGGAGCGCAGAGAGGTGAGTTTTTCGGGGGGTTGGGGGGGGGTTTCACACAGCGGGGCACCCCGATCGGGGGTGCCCCATCGAAGTGGACCAAGACCCAGGATAGTCAAAATCCTGGGTGTTGGTCCACTTTAAGGTAAGGTTTCTGGGCTTCCTGGGGGGTTCCTCCCCGCGGGACATCCCGATTTCGGATGCCCCGCGGGGAGGAATCTGATCGGCCCGGGAATCTTATAGATTCCCAGGCCGATCCCCCCTGGGTGTTGGTTCACTTTAAGCATACTGTGCTTCTTGAAGTTTCATAACCTTATGTACCCAACTGTGTTTGATTCATACTCAGGATGCTTGCAACATGGTTACCCAAACTAATTTCTTCTTTCATAACGTTGGATAAATATCATCTCAGGGTTCTGGAGGGCGGCCAGCAGTGCACACAAGTGTAGTCAGGGAGAACCTGTTCGGTCTTGCTCACTGGGAGCTATTAGAAAGAGGTGTCCCAAAGGTAGTCTACATTTTGAAATGTCTTCATGGAATTACACGCCCAACTCCTGTGTTTTATTTCATGTGGAAATGATCTGGCTTCCTTTACCATTTCATTCAAGACGCACCTTAAAACCCCTCCACCCACTATTCGGGTTCATGAGATCCTACGCCCATGACATATTTTTCTCCTGACAAATTAGTATTGTGCTGTAATCATTTAGTCTGGGTAATGTGAACCTGGGGAAATGCTGGTCCTTCAGAAACGTAGTAAGATGAGGATTTTTCCCCTAATACACTTGAATATGCAACACATAAAATGCCAAACCCAGCACTGGCAAAGCTGTACTTCAGTGCACGTGTTTGCAAATTAGTAGAATGCCTTCTGGCACTGGAGGTGGGAAGCTTTACATATTGGTGATCAGAGGACCAACAGGTGTATCACGGGGCTGCCCTGACACTGGAGGTGGGAAGCTTTAC
Organism: Gastrophryne carolinensis; assembly: GCA_027917425.1. Lineage (NCBI taxonomy): Eukaryota > Metazoa > Chordata > Amphibia > Anura > Microhylidae > Gastrophryne > Gastrophryne carolinensis. The sequence continues at coordinate 110,274,006 of CM051236.1, read as the reverse complement.
ATATTGGTGATCAGAGGACCAACACGTGTATCACGGGGCTGCCCTGACACTGGAGGTGGGAAGCTTTACATGCTGGCGATCAGAGGACCAACAGGTGTATCACGGGGCTGCCCTGACGCTGGAGGTGGGAAGCTTTACATGCTGGCGATCAGAGGACCAATAGGTGTATCACGGGGCTGCCCTGACACTGGAGGTGGGAAGCCTTACATGCTGGCGATCAGAGGACCAACAGGTGTATCACGGGGCTGCCCTGACACTGGAGGTGGGAAGCCTTACATATTGGTGATCAGAGGACCAACAGGTGTATCACGGGGCTGCCCTGACACTGGAGGTGGGAAGCCTTACATATTGGTGATCAGAGGACCAACACGTGTATCACGGGGCTGCCCTGACACTGGAGGTGGGAAGCTTTACATATTGGTGATCAGAGGACCAACAGGTGTATCACGGGGCTGCCCTGACACTGGAGGTGGGAAGCTTTACATATTGGTGATCAGAGGACCAACAGGTGTATCACGGGGCTGCCCTGACACTGGAGGTGGGAAGCTTTACATGCTGGCGATCAGAGGACCAATAGGTGTATCACGGGGCTGCCCTGACCCATCGGTCTGTATTTGCTTGATTTGACTGGTGGCATTATATACCTGTTCCTCTCCCAGCCAGTGTAAGCACTCTTGTGTCCCTGAAGTATCCTGCTTATTCTTGCATCCCTAAATCAGTAGACTGTCTTTAATTATGGACCTGCTGGGCTTACTCCATGTCCTAATGCCAGCACGCCTGGAGGCGGCTGGTTCTTCCCTGTAGTAAGTTATACACCAGCACCTGGGAGCCCTTTGAATTCAGGTTTACAGTCTTGTTTTACTGTAGTTATCCTGTTTCTCGCTGACCCCCTGTTAATTCTCTATATTGTGTAATTTAGGCTTTGTTTGGTTACTCTTTTTTTATATAGTTTTGTTGTAGTGTTGTGAAGCTAATGTCTTTGTTATGTTTTATCCACTTAGTTTATCAGGTATCCTGCATTTGTATTTATCATTGCCTGAGGTGAATGTGCTGTGTTTAAAGTGGACCAAAACCCTGCTCGATCTATAAGATTCCCGGGCCAATGGATTCCCTCCACCTGGGGCATCCAGAAAAAGGCCCGCTGTGTGAAACCTCGGAGGTCGCCCCGTTCACCTACCTTACTTTCTGGTCCAGCGGCACATGCGCGGGTCGCATCTGCATCCCTGCTATCCCTCTAGCAGGGCACATGCCCGCACCAGGCATTTGTGAATGGCCAGCATTGGCGCGCTCCCTGTTAGAGGGAGGCGTAGGATGTGGCTGGCAGCGTGCTCGGAGCCGCTGGCCTTAGACGCTGTCTTGGATGACATGACACCAGCAGCTCTGAGTGCGCTGATTGGACGAGCGGCCGCTTATGCGCTGTAGAACCAGGAAGTGGTGAGTTTCTTTGGGCGATCTGGGGTGTTTCACACAGCGGGGCACCCCCGATCAGGGTGAAGGACCAAAACCCAGGATAGTCAAAATCCTGGGTTTGGTCCACTTTAAAACGTCAACCCAGGACCCCAGGATGGTCTATCTGGTCCACTAGTTGTCCTGGTGGAGAGCTCTGCCTGTATGCTCCCCGCTAATGATAACGTGGGCTTACAAAATAAATTGGATGTTGGAAGTGACAAGTGTTGGCATATTAGACTGCTACCTGCAACTGGTGGTGCCATTTCTTTGAGGTTCTGGTGGCCATTAAGAGGGGTTCTGGTGGTCATTTTAAGACGGGCAGCAAAGATGTGCCACTGAAACAATAGATAAGAGGATGAACCATAGACTAAACCTTTCATCTTAGCAATGGTGTCATGAAGACCTCTTATGAATTCCTTGTACAGCTAATTAAAACGTAAGGCAGCCAGTGCAGGTCTTAAAGGCTGGAGGCACAATTCACTAGCTATGTGGGTTATGAAATAGTTTCCATACCTGTAAAGTCCTAAAATGTAAACCGAGACCTACTTTATACTTGTGTTACACAACATTTCTTTTATGACTTTTGACTTATTGCATAAGGTTGAGGTAAACTACTATAAGTAAAGCGGTGGTTCCTAACCAGCCCTTCCGTTGCTATGACCACCACTTTATTTACATGCCACGCCTAGAAAAAACATTTATTAACAACTACAGTTGGGCTACGAAAATGGTGTATAAAGTTCAGCTGGGAAACTTTAAAGTGGACCAAAACCCAGGATTTTGACTATCCTGGGTTTCGGTCTTTGCCCCCCAGCATCCCGATTGGGGGTGCCCCGCTGTGTGAAACCTCCCAGGTCGCTCGATCTTACTTACTCTTCCCCGGTCCTACAAACAAACAGTGTCGTCAGTGGAGCTTGTCTAATGCGAGCGGTTCTGAGCATACTGGTGCCTGCCATCAGAATGCCCTGGGGGGAGTGAGTATGCCTGTCCTGGGTTTTGGTCCACTTTAAATGAGAGAACAAGGGACACAACCTGAAAGTTGCTGGGGGATGACTGGGAGCAGTGTAGTTTTTTTTTCTGAAAGGAATAACCGCTTGATACAAACTTCAGTAGATGTGTTTGGAAAGGTAATCTTGCCTGGGATAAGCCCGTATCTATCCTAAGATAAAGAGAAAAATGTATATATAAGAGCCAACTAAATGGGCCATGTGGTCTTTTTCTGCCGGCAGGTACCAGAACTTGTTTGCCCCTGATAAAGTAACTTTTTGAGTTCATTTGGCGAACCATTCTGCAGTGGTATCTGCCCAACGTGTATCCCACCAAGGGTATAAAATAACACTGGTGATAACACAGTTTTACATTGTTTAATCAATGTGCAGACTGAATAGTCTCCACTCTGCACACGCTCCTGCTACACCTAAAATATCTTGTTGCTGACTGCACAAAATAAATAGCCTTCAAGCCTCCTTACTATATTCAACACCTAATGCCTTAGTCAATCTTTTGGCTGGAGATGAAACAACTATTATACACAAATTGTGTTGGCCAGTGAAATCGCTCACCCGCAGTGCCATAGTAACAGCTACATTTGAAGTAAGCGATAACGCCACTTCTGATCTGATGTCGGTTTATGAAAGAGACCTCTTGCTGCGATAAAGGGGCAGCCTCCAGTGATTCAGATAACAAGGAAGGAGGAGACACAAGATCAGCAGCTCACCCTGCCTAGGAGTTCCCACGGGCCACACAGAGACCTGGCACTTCACCCAAGTTTCTCTGGCACCCTGCCCGCGCTGCCTTGACAGGCACACATGGGTTCTATTTATTCTTCTTACTTAAGCATTAAAATGATTGATGATGTGGGCGTTCTTTTTTTAAGGCAAATGGGTGACATCGCTAATAGAGACGTTAAAAATATTACAGAAATTTTTCAGGCCTTTTTTTTGGAAAATGCTTTGCTGTGGTTGTGCTAGAGAACTAATCCTGTAATAAGACTTCTGCTCTGCTTATGTGAAAAATAGTAAGGTGGAATGTAAATACAGCTTAGCAAAAATAGATGTAACCACTAGGGCTGTGAACTGGCAAGAATCTGGTGATACGATACGTATTGCGATACACGTATGGCTATATTCCGATATATCCCAATTCTGTCTCAAAGATGATATATTGCTATGTTTTTTTAATTAAATTTTATTTGTAATTTTAAAAAAATGACATAGGGTCCCCTTCCTGGGACCGGGGGACCCCATTTTTGGAAAGTTTAAGGGTTAAAAACCCTTAAAAATCCCCCCAAAAATGGCGTGAGGTCCCCTCTACCCAGCATAAACAGCACAGGACCAGCTATGGGGGCTTGTAGAACAGGGCACAGGGGCCAGCCCCTGGACCTGCAGGCTACAAACTGGCATAGCCTATGGCCACAGGCTCTACTGCCCCCCTGGCTTTGGGGAGGCAGGTAATGGGGGGCTTGGGGTTAATGGCAGCAGGTGACTTGCCAGACCCAGAGCCTTGTGAACTGGTATAGGGATCTCATAGATCCCTTACCAGTTCACAAAGGGTTAACAGTAAATAAAAACACCACACATAGAGAAAATGTCTTTACTCACCTCCAATTGTCGGCTCCTGTGTTCCTTCTGGATCTGATGACAGATGCCGTGATTGCTGGAGAGGGGAGGCAGGGGATCGAAGGATCTCTCTCTGCCTCTCTCCTCCTCTCGCCGGCGATCACAGCATCTGACAGCTGACCTGCCGGGAGCTGGAATGACGCCCGCAGGGGTGTCGTCATGCGCCCCGGCCCCGAAGGGCTAGTTGTGAAGATGGCGGCGCCTGTCGGGTAGGCAGGGGGAGAGTGCCTGTTGGGCTCCCTCCCGAAGACTGAAGGGCCCCGTGGGGGGGGGGGGGGGGGGGGATTGAAAGCTCCCCGGGTGAAGAGGAGAGCCGGACGGATCGAACGAGTGGTCAGGTGAGTATTTTTTTTACTTTTCTTTGACTGTAGCGGGGGAGTCAGAATCAATACTAGGGAGAAAGATGATTGTAGCGGGGGAGTCAGAATCAATACTAGGGAGAAAGAATCGATTCTGATATCGCCTAATGAAATATCGCGATACTGTCAGTTTTTTCTGACACCCCTAGTAACCACTAAGATAACAGCCAATGCATGGGGGCAGGATAGGTGGCGGTAGCCACAAACTTTATTCCAAACTATAGGTCGTCACACATTGGCTGTAATTATAGACAATGTTTAGGTAATTTAACTCTAACCTGTTCAGATGACATTGTCCAACAGAGAGGTCAATCTATTGGGTTCCTAAAAAAGGTTTGCCAAATAAAGAGGGAGGTACAGCAAATTTGCGAACAATGTACATTGTGATAATAGTTGTACAAAGGTCTTCTTGGTATTTTAAATTTAGACCAAGAGTCCCTTTTTTTTTCAGCACGACTTTTCTAAAGGCTGTACATGGTTGTACAGAGATATGTTGTTGTTAAAGGTGTCGATTCAGAGCCTATTGACAAAAAACTATTTATTCTAAGTATACAGCACCTATCCAGAAGATATTCCTTACACTTGGGATACACATCCAGTAGATGGCGCTGGACTGCAGAGACAGAAAAGTGGCTCCTCCTGGCCCCATATATACCAGGGACCTCCCACAAAATCCCCAGTTCTTCTCTGCAGTCCTGGCTGCGATGACTAGAATATGGCTCTCTCTCTACTCGCAGGTGAGTGGGGCTATTAGCCTGTGGCCCTGTAGGACTATTCCCACCCGTTTCCTTTTACTGCCTCCTAGCTCAGGCTGCTCTGGTTCGGGTGAAGGTAGGCAGCACCGCTGTCAGGTTCTAAGAAGCGCTGCTCTAACCGCAGTCCCCCACCAAAGGGTAGGCGGTATAAGCCCATAGTGAGCCTTATGGGATGCCCCTCCCACATTTTATGCCCCTTGCCCCCTGTCCCCGCAGTTGGCTCCCTTTAGGCTGGCCGTCGCTCCCCTCTCGCTTTCCCTTGTAGATCTCGGGGGGGGGGGGGGGGGGGGTGCATGTCTTTATGTTGTGTGTTGCGTTTTGATCCCTTTTGAATTGATTGCACTGGTTTCTTTTGCTGCTGCCGCACGTTTGTACTACGCTCCGCGGTCGGCGGCGACATCGCCTCAGGCGCTGCTGCACCATCATTGGCTGGCCTTGTCCGGTGGGCGCTTTTGCGCTCTTCGGAGGGGGGCGGGCCTTGCGGCTGACGCGTTCTGCATCACTATCTCCGCGACCCGCCCCTCGAGGTATATGCGGGCGCCATTTTAGTTCTCTGCTGCGTGTGTCTGGCTTCTCCCTATTGATAATCACCATATGGAGGCTTCTCAGGATAATGTGCTCGGGGTTCCTTCGGGACAAGCCCGGCTGTGTGTGGCGTATCCCCTATATGTGATGATGTCAGGGTGTGTGTGCCCTGCGCCCAGCAGGTACTTGCGCTGCAGTCTGGGTTACCTGCGGCTGGGCCTAGTGCTGCGCCCCCTCTGGCTTCGCCTACCCCCCCATGCTTACACCTGACTCCCAGTGAGGTTCTTACTTGTGTGGAGTCTCAACCTGACTTGGCTACCCAGGTAGCCAGCATTGAAAGGCATATTGCTGGGTCTGGTCCGCGTAAGGCTCCTGCTAAGCGGCGGCATCTGGCATCTGTTTGCTAAAGGTGGCAAGTTACCTCAGCGCAGAAGGCAGCCCCGGTCCTTTCGGGGTTCAGGTGCCTTTTCTCCTTCCTTCAGGGGCTCCAGAATTGGACAGGGAGCTTCCTTTGCTGGAGCCCGTGGAGATTTTTGGGGCAGGGGTAGAGGACGTGGCTGCCCTGGCCCCCCTTGGGGTCCCAAGACTAAGTCCTCCCCCAAGCCCCCTCAGGCATGATGGGGTGCCCTCACCCATCCGGGTGGGGGGACAGCTTCGGCTCTTGGCTCAGACCGGTGGATTCAGGAGGTAGTGTCCTCTGGTTACAAGATAGAGTTTGCAGCCTGGCCGCCCCCAAGATTAATCAAATCTCGGTTAGCTCAAAACCCCTTGTCAGCTCAGTATCTCTCCCTGGCTGTCTAAGGCCTTCTAGACCTCGGTGTCATCTGTCGGGTGCCCTTGAAGGAAAGGGACAAAGGCTATTATTCCAATCTTTTCATTGTGCCCAAAAAGGATGGGTCCAACAGACCTATCCTGGATTTAAAGCTTCTCAACAAGTTTGTCAGATTCAGACACTTTCGCATGAAGACTCTGCGCTCAGCTGTGACTTTCCAATGCCCAGGGGACTTCATGACTTCTGTAGACATCAAGGATGCTAACCTTCACGTTCTTATCTTTCCAGGTCATCAGAGATTCCTCAGGTTTGCTCTGGAGGATCAGCACTACCAATTTGTGGCCTTGCCCTTCGGCTTCACCTCGGCCCCCAGGGTATTCACCAAGGTACTGGCAGAAGTTATGGCCCTGCTGAGATCTCAGGGCATTCGCATTCTTCCCTACCTGGACGACATGCTTATCGCTTCTCAGTCCTTCCATCAGGCAGAGCTGGACACTCAGAGGGTGGTGTCCACACTGGAATCATTCGGCTGGGTGATCAATCACCCCAAATCTTCCCTGTCTCCTTCCATGGTGAAGTCTTTTCTGGGCATGATTCTGGATTCAGCTCAGGTCAAGATCTTTCTTCCTCAGAAGAAGGTGGAGGTACTTCAAGAGAAAGTTCAGCTCCTGCTGTCTTGTCCCCATCCATCCATCAGGCACGGAATGCAGCTGGTGGGCCTGATGGTGTCCTGCTTCGAGGCGGTTCCATATGCTCAGTTCCACATGAGGCCTCTTCAGCTTCACCTCTTGTCAGTATGGGATCGGGACCCTGTGTCCCTGTGTCCCTGGATTAGGTGTTTGTCCTGTCCCCTCAGGTCAGGCGGTCTCTAGTGTGGTGGCTGGTCTCAGGGAACCTGCTGGGGGGCAGGTCCTTTCTGGCCCCCTTCTGGGAGACTGGCACCACAGATGCCAGTCTGACTGGTCAGTGGGGCCCTCAGGAGGCCCATGCCCCTATCAGCATTCTGGAATTGAGGGCAATCAGGTTGGTTCTCTCCCACTTAACCCCACACCTGAGGGGTCGGGCTATTCAGGTCCGCTCGGACAACCAGACGGCGGTTGCCTACATCAATCATCAGGGGGGACCCGGAGCAAGAGGGCCCTCAAGGAATGTGTCTAGAGATGCCCGTGTAAACTTCTGCCAGCTCACCTATGCCCACCTCACCTCTGCTTACCTCTTCTCACCCGGGGAAATCAGCTCATCACTATTTACATCTGCCTACCCCCATACACCTCTCCTATCCCCTCCACATTCCACCATCTTATCTCTGCTCATCCAACCTCTGCCCACCTCATCTCTGTCCCCTCTCTGCCCATCACTTCTCTTTGTTTCACATCTGCCCCCCTCTGTTTAACTTTTCCCACTATACCTCTGCACACCTAACCTCTGTTTACCTCTATTCACTTCTGCTCACCCACCTCTTCCTATCTCACCCTGGCTCTGTCACCCTAACCTTGCCCACCTCAGCTCAGCACTGCTCACACATAAAAGCATATGCAATGCTTTAAGGTTTTAAACTTGTCTCTAGACTGTGCGGCTCTTGAACAAGATTATGCCCCCTGCAGTACAGTATATCAAACTAACACTGATCAGAGAGTTATAGATAAGAACATGGAAACCTGATGAACCGGCCCTTCTACACACTCCTACTGCCTCAATCTGGCTGAAGTGGATTACAGGGAACAGGGAATGAAGTAGGCCTTTGTCTTTATCAGCTCTGTTTCCTGGATGTCATTAGAAGATCCTTATTCTCACTTCTTTGGAATTGCTCTTTAAATAAACTGCTGACTGTTCTAAATAAAGCTGTAAGGTTCAAAATGTACATGGGCACCATGGAATGGCTTTTTCTCCCTCTTTGCTAACAATTGTCTTACATGTGCCTGCATCCATTTTGTGGGTTCCCAGCACATACCAAACATTAAAAGCAGCTGTTTATGCATTGCCTCTATTTAGTGCCATTTTGTGGCCTCTTTGTTGGTTATACATCACCAGAAACCGGTGGTTGCTGGAAGAAAAACCTAAACATTTGTGGGGATTAGAACACCACAACCTGCACGAGAGTGCATCTAAACCCAGAAGTCAGGCAAAGATCCATAAAATCGGGGCAGCATCATGTATTTCTAGTGACTAAAACTCTTATTTAAGAAGGAGCAAAACCACCCTGAAGTCCATGAGACTCCAGGGCAGGCATACTGGCTTCCCCTGGGGCACCCCTGCGGCTAGCGGGTGACTTGCCATTAACCCCCGAGCCCCCCCCATTACCTGCCTCCCCAAAGCCCGGGGGGGGGGGGGGGCAGAAGAGCCCATGGCCATAGGCTATGCCGGCTTGTAGCCTGCAGTGCCAGGGGCCACCAAAGCTGGCCCCTGCACCCTGTTCTACAAGTCCCCTATAGCTGGTTCCGGGTTGGTTATGCTGGGTAGGGAGGGGCCTCACGCCATTTTGGGGGGGGGGGTTTAACCCTTAAAATTCCTCCCTGGGAAGGGGGGACCCTATTTCATTTTTTAAATTAAAATTAAATAAAAAAGAAACGCATCATATCATCTTTGAGACAGAATCGGGATATATTGTATCATATCGCCAGATTCTTGCCAATTCACACCCCTAGTGTGCTGTAGAATGTCTGCAAAGCTTTCTATTTTCCATAGCCACACTCCTTAAAGTGGACCAAAGGCAGACCTATAATCTAAAGGACTCCAGAGCCACAGAACTCCCACTCCCTAGGCCATCCTGACTTGGGATGCCCCGCTGTGTGAACCCCCAGAATCCCCAGTGAAGCCTACCGGATCCCCTAACCAATGGCGCATGTGCGGGCCAAGCTGACGTGAGCCGAGCATGCTGATTGTTGCATGCCCATGCATGCGCAGTTGGATCAGCGTCTGGCACGTTTTTACCGGCGATTAGGGGGGAATTTCACATTGAAAAAATCAGGATGCACTCGGGGGCAAGACACTAAACCCAGGATAGTAAAAATACCAGGGTTGGTCAACTTTAAGGCCGCCCCTGTCCCTCAGCACTCCCAGCGTGAGCAAGCGACTGCTGTGGCTGGGCAGGTACCACATTTGGAGCATAGTTTGGAAAATTGGCAAGGAAAGGAGGGACATTACTTTGGAGACCTGCTACAGCAGTTAAAGTGAACCTCTATTCAAAAACTACTTTATTCCCCTTTTTGGGATGCTTCTACAGTTAAATATCTTTAGTAAGCCATAATCAGACAATAAGCGAAGGGGACATAAATACTTGGCCAATCCAGTAAAGCACGTCTATTATTGGAGGTAGTGTGGCTGCTGCATGCGTGTGTAGTTATTTCCTGTTCCCCAAAAATATGAGTATGCACCAGGCTTGCTGGTGGCAAGAGAGTTGGATTAGGTTAGTTTAGTTTCTCTGGGAACCAGGACCCTCTCTGGCACAGAGTAGCAGGGAGGATGTAGGTCTGCTTTAATCATGACATGACATGCTCGTATTTTAATCTACTACCTAATGTGCATTGGATTAGCAAAATAGTTGTGTGATTAAAGCCATTGCTGAAGGAGAAAAACATGTCCCATCTAGTGTTAATGGTGCACCAAAATAACACAGCCGTTCAATAGCTATGCTTTATAAATAGAAGCCGAGCACCATTGACCTGTTTAATGAAAACTGGGGCGAAAGTAAAACAGGTCTGTGGCTCATCATGTTTTTAGTAGGCGCTGTTAAAGCAAACCGTCACCCTGAATAAGAGTATTTTGTATGTTACCCCTGTTGCCCACATTAAAAATCATCCTACCTGCACCTATTGTATTTTTTAAACATTTTAACATCCAAGATGGCAGCCCGTGGAGTTTCAAGTGTCTTCTGCATATGCCGCTCTGCATTCTGGGATTGCTGTCCTTCTCCTGACCTCAGCTTTGCTCTGTCTGTGCAAAGCACAGGTATAACGCGGCCCCCTGCACTTGCCCCTCCTATTCCTCTCCTCAGTATGTGACGCTTTTGAGGCAAGATGGCGGCCCCCGTATCCTAGAGTTCTGAACAGAGTTGCAGCCGAGTAGGGAAAAGAATAATAAGTGACTAAAAATGTAAAATTTAATAATTTTAGATGCTGGGGAAAAGTTTTTTTAAGGGTTTGGACTTTTCATTAAATGATGCTGAAGGTCCAGTTTAAGTAGAAATCACCAGTGACTTATCTCTAGGAAACCACTGTGGGAGAGAGAAAATGAAATAATATAAAATAATACAAACAAAACCCATTGTGAAGGTCACTATAGGTTAGCTACATAATTGCCTCACAAAAACCTGTAAAACATATAATACAGTGAATAGAAGTTAAAGTGGCACAAAACACGGGAATTTTACTTTCCCAGGTTTTGTTCTGTTCCTCTGGGGCGTTCCAAATTGTGTGAATAATGGGAGCTTGGACTGGGAAATCAGAGCTGCGAGAGACAGTTGGCCATGTACATTGCCAGGCTTGGTGGGAAGGTTCCTCTTGCTGGTCTGGGGTCTGCAGAAAAGGTTCACAGAACTGAATGAATGATAATCTCACCACATAAGGCACATAAGGCTCCTACAATTAGTATTCTAGTGGATTGCATCCCAAGTGAGTTTAAAATGCAGGGCCAGGGGGGCAGTGAAAGCTGGGCTTATATCTCCATAGATGTAAACACTCTTGTGTGTTGCTGCTCCGTTTGCCAGCTATCTAATGTAGCCAGGAAAAAAACGGAGTTTCTCCATCCCTTGCAAATAGCTTAGGTAAGGGAAGCTTGGGTTACCTCCCCGGCCTGCCAGCTAGCTTTTAAATAGCTCTGCGCAGTGCCATATGTTCGCTTCTGATGAAAATTATATTACAAATAAGTCAAAGAAAGTTGGTGTTGTGTTGCTGAAGTGTCCGAGGATTCGGTCACAGCGTGTATAATCCTTTCTTTGTCCCGGGGGTTATCCCATTACGGTCTGTTACTGAAATCCATGTCCCTATTGAAAATGGTGAATACCCAATGGATCTAGCGAGATAATAAACAATGAAATATGATTCATGTTTAGGTGGTCCTTTTGAAAGCCGTTGAGAAGTTTCTGAGGATACCAGGTACATCAGGTGATTAAGTTTCACTGGAAAGCCCCATAAACTCAGACTGTAAAACAAGCCGATGATAGCGAGCAGATAACAACCGGCTTATTCATCAGCGGACGCACTGTTTACCAACAAAGCCACCGTGTCACCGTCACCACTGCTCTTATCTTGGCTTTAGCCAGTGTGTGCCCATGTGTATTGCCGCAATGAAGGCTCATCAAGTCAAGCTAATGTAGACTCTGTAATCATTGAGATTATTTTATTGACTTGTCAAATGATGATCTTTTTAAAGGGCATGCTGGATATTCTGAAGCGAGAGAGAGACCCGTGTTAGGCTTAATAGTGGGTTTAAAATCCCCCTATTCTTAGTGAGATATTAGAAAGAGACAGTAAGAAATGCACAATAGGCGTTCTGGTCTGGACATCAAGAATGTTGGGCACTCAAGGAGATTTGGCAACCTCTAGGTTTAGGTCTTAAACCAGACCTTTACCCTGAATATGAGTTTATCTTGTATGTTTCCCTCACCCTGTACATACAGATTGCAACATCCTACCTGCACCTAGTGCATTTTTTGAGCTTTTAAACATCCATGATGGCGGTCCATGGAGTGTCAGGCAGCCTGCAGACAGAAAGTGTCTTCTGACTATGCCGCTCTGCATTCTGGGATTGCTGTCCTTTTCCTGACCCCAGCCCTGCTCTCCTGCTCTGTCTGTGCAAAGCACAACTATAACCTGTCCCCCCTACAGTCCCCCCCACACTTGTGATGCTTCTGAGGTAAGATGGTGGCGCCAGTATCCTGGATTCCTGAAAAGTGTCGCAGCCCGGGGAGGAAGTGACTAGAAACATGAAATATATTTATTTTAGATGCTGGGGAATCATTTTTTAAGGGTTTGACTTTTCATTAAATGATGCTGAAGGTCCGATTTAATACACAGAAAGTAGCTGTGTTTAGCCAAGAGGTTAATTGCCTGTGGACTGAGGCCGTAGCTATAGACAGTATAACAGGTAAAAAGGAAGTCACAGGGAAAAAAACACAGGCGCAAACCAGCAAAGGCAGTCACAGTCATGTGACCAGGGAGCCAACACACAGACAAACCTATCTGTGCTTCCAGAGAGGCAAATGGCTGACTACCCAGGGCATGGGTCACCTTGTACCCAGTGGAGGGCACCCGTTACCATTCATTTTGTTTACGGTGCTCATTGATTGAATGAGGTGAGAATTAGGTGAGAAGTAGGTGAGAATACTCACCTCTCCTTACAGTCCCCTTGGAAATGGAACATTTCCCGGCACAGGTGTGTGTGTGTGTGTGTGTGTGTGTGTGTGTGTGTGTGTGTGAGTGTGTGTGTGTAAAAATTACACCAGTATATTTGTGCCCCAGCTTGTAACTTTGCCACTATCTCTGTTGATATGTATGCTCATACTTAGTATTAGGCCTGTATGACTAATATATATCAATATTATTTATATTGATCCTAAAAGATACATTTCATGCAATCATTCCACGTGTTTGTTTCCCATGAACTAACCACTTTCCCCCTTCTTCAATCAGGACTTTTCCAAGTGGTGTCCTGCAATGGCTGTTTTGTTAGGGGCTTCTGGAATAGGGAGATCATTGCCACCTCCATTCTCTCAGTTCTCAAAGCAATTCTGAGAAGCCAGTCAGATGATAAGAGAAATACAGCAAGTCCATTTGCCTGGATTTACTATGTATAGATGTACCATGACCCAGAGCAGCCACATGCAGCACAAAGGGGGTTATTTAAAGCGGACCAACACCCAGGGGGGATCGGCCCAGGAATCTATAAGATTCCCGGGCCGATCAGATCCCTCCCCACAGGGCATCCGAAATTGGGATGTCCCGCGGGGTGAAACCCCCCAGGAAGCCCACAATCCTACCTTTTCCACGTTCCAGCGGCGCATGCGCATCCGCCGCCGCCTCCCGCGCGTCCCTCTAGCAGGGCGTGCTCCCGCGCTGGCGTTTGTGAATGGCCGGCGCGGGTGCGCTCCCTGTAAGAGGGATGCGCGGGAGGCGGTGGCGGACGCGCTCTGCTTGTCCGTCGCTGCCTCTCGCTTGTCCGTCGCCGGTGATTGGACGAGCGAGTCACGTGGGAGCGGGGAGAGGTGAGTTTTCAGGGCTTTCTGAGGGGTTTCACACAGCGGGGCACCCCCGATCGGGCTGCCCCACCGAAGTGGACCAAAACCCAGGATAGTCAAAATCCTGGGTGTTGGTCCACTTTAAGAAAGGATAGCGCCAGGTAGTGCTTCTTAGCGGCAGGTAACGTCTGGTGAACGCTGGGCACTGTATGAGAAACTACATTTAAGAAAGCCAATCTGGTGAGTGCCATGTAGCGTCACATGTATTACTAGAGGAAGACCAGCATATAGCGCCGGGGCTCTAGATTCAAGAGCGACACACATTACCTTTCGCTCAGTGTCGCTCTCCCATACGTTTCAATGGGCTTTCATTTTGTTGTGTTAAAATAGCGTGTTTGCCAATTTTTGCTCAAATCATTGTGTGACCTCTCCTTTATATTTTTATGCAGAATTGCATGTACAGGTCTGACACTAAAGTGTCATTGTCACAGTGTTAAAACAATGTCATTCCATGTGTTTTCGCTTTGTTACTGGCGCTCTATGCTACAGCGCCCAGCTTTAGAGCGCCACCGCTGTGTGTGTGTAGTTTTTTTCTTAAGTATGGCGTTGAGCACCGAGTGCCGGATGCACTGAGCTAGCGCTACCTGTCGCTCGCTGCAGAGTTATACTGTTGTTAGAGGGCCCAACACACACCATATTCATCAATGGCGGCCAGCGTCTAGTAGCGGTCACTCTAAGGGCCGCTATACAGACGCTCATCTGGCAATACCTGGTGCTAGTACTGAATCAGCCTCTAAGATGGTTGTAAGTGCCTTCACAAGTGGATCCTTTATTGCACAGAGGTTAAATGTCAGGGGTGGACAGGCTAAGATGTGCGGGCTTATCTGTCTGCAGTTTGCAGCACAACCCTCAGTGGGAGATAAGGAAGTGTGGTGCTGGAAAACTCCATGTTAGCCCAGCACATTGAATGCAGGCAGCCCACGAGTCACACAGCAGGGGTCTGCAAGCCACATGCAACCTAAAGGAGTGAGAACTTTTACTGTTGCTCAGATAGTTCATTAATTTAAAAAAAAGTGACAAACAGCCCTTTGCTGGGTGTATTGTTTTCAGTGTGTTGCTCCAAAGAGTAAGTAGGCAGTGGAGGGGGGACTGCCCATCTTGTACATATGAAGAACTGTTATGTATGGGGTATAGGGACATAAAGGTAAACCAGGAAGCCTTGCAGCATCCATATGAGTTTCCTATTACAATACACAGCCTCTGACTCTCACCAGACGCCTGATCAGCCCCACATGTTGCACCATCCTGAAATTCCTGTGTCTCCCAGAACTTCCCCAGATATGTTGTGCACCCCCAGCAGAGAAGAATACAGGATACTTAAAAGACTTAGATAGTCATTTCCTTTTCAACGCACCAACATTTTGGTTCTGGCTGGAGAAAAGAAAGCAGCTCTTTGCTGAAATATGAAAATACGTAAATGCCAGGCCACTTAATGATCCACTGGGATTGAATATCTTTTTTAGTGAATTTCATTTGCCAGGAATTGTGCGCATATGTTACTGTGCCGCAGCATGGCTATGCAGAGGCGTCAATTTAATGGCTCCTTCTATGGGAGGTAACTTCAGGAACAATAACTCTTGCTGCAAAACAAATGGACCCAGCACAGCTAAGCCCACAGAGTTGTGATAGAGGGTCCTGGTCCGCCGGGATAAATTTAATGAAGTACAAAGATACTCACCTTTTCCCATCATACCACCATCTGATGGGGGACAAGAAGATGCGCAGCACCCAAACCTCTTCGGATAGGACCGGTACAGCTCTGTAGTGTGCAGTTATTTCCTGCCTTTTTCATACAGGGCTACAAGAGAAACAACACACAGGAATGTTAATCTCGGAAAGGGGGGGGGGGGGTGGATAGGGGGGCACCGGCCACATCCCCCGCTCAGCTTTTAGCTGTGGCGTGGCCACACCAACAATCTAGAAAAGCCTGGCACAGTTAGAGGTCAGCAAGGTTGGGTCCACAAGGGCTGAGGGGAATGGTGGATCTGGGTGGCTTTTACACAGTGGGGATCCCAATCCAGAGCCTCCGAAGTTCCTCTTTCATACCTTTAATTGGAGGGGCTTCCAATATGGGGATTCCCCTGGGGCTGATTGATCTGTATTGGCAGTACATTTGTAATTAGAGTGCCCTACTGCCTTCTCATGGCTGCTGGTGACCTTTTTGTTATCTGTATAAGGCAATTAATTATATTTATTTTTATTTTAGTTTTGTATTGCCCCAGTGGTCATGCTCTTTGACTTTCTATAGCAAGAGGTTGACGAGAGCAATGAAGATGGCCATGGGGGAATAATCCGTAACAACCATTCTATTGCCTATGCACTTACGTGATTAAGGTTTCCAGTGCAATTGCATGTTGATATAATAAGTATTAAGTATTAATAAGTCACAACAAGGGTTACACCGCCCCCAATCTGATGTGAACACATTTTTCTATGCATCACTATAAAAGCTAAGCTTACTGTGTTGGGCTGATAGTTCAAGTCAAGTCTCTAGGATGAGTTACACCTTCCTTGTAATCTTTTTTTTTAATCTGATCAGACTACATTAGACTAAAATCTTTCTATTTCTGCTCCTTGAGTGGAGAGGCTCTCACAAAAAAAGTCCTAATCAGTTTCACATGAGCGATAATTGAAAACACAGATGTCTTCTGAGAAAGGCCGGGCAGTGCACGGTCATGTTGTGATGTTCTGGGTAATGGTAAAGGGAACTGGAATGTGTAGGTGGCTTCTAGCTCGTTTTACCATCATTGATCTGAGAAGTATACCGGCTAGTACGATGATTTTGCTTTTTATTCCTATTCACTAAGGAAAGTCCCTCAGGTTCATACTAAAGAGAACAGCAGTGCTATGCAAATTTCCTCAGACTTCAGCAGAAAAGAATGCCACAAAACAGCACCGGGGCGACCTAAGACCTGGAAAGTTCCAATCTTTTACACAAACATATCAGCATTCCTGCACTATTTTTGGATGGGGAATGAACTTTGTAGTGACACTGCCAATACAGATTTGAATAGGCTTGGTAAGCCATTTTTTCACACTGCGTGAACAAGGGCGTTCTCTGCTTTGTTTTCTTTGCTTTTACTGTAAAACCGGATTCAGTTTTGTACTTGTCGTGCACACACTAGTTAAAGCACTCTAAAACCACTTTAAAAGGTCCACTGGCATTCATCCATCTTTCTACTGGATCCTTTTATAGTGTTATGCACTTGTAAATAATATAAGGATCAGGTAAAGTCAGGCGGGTGCCAGTGGACTCCTTACAGTGGTTTCTGATAGGAATGGATCCATCCGCCCCACTACTGTTCCATGTGCATCAGCTTTGGCTTGATTACAGTGTGTAATTCTACAAACACATCTATTAGTAGTCAATACGTATTCAGTACTTACAGAGGAGACAATCTCTATAGAGTCTTTTCCATCCCACAGCACAATGCACACATCACATTGCACCAAATTGGAATATTAAGCTCATGTCTTCTTTAGAAAGCTGATTGCAATAGAAAAAGTTAAGATACATAATAATAGTGATAATTGTGCAATAGTGGCCATTGTGTGCCAAAGCCCACATGGAA
Source organism: Gastrophryne carolinensis (assembly GCA_027917425.1). Taxonomy (NCBI): domain Eukaryota; kingdom Metazoa; phylum Chordata; class Amphibia; order Anura; family Microhylidae; genus Gastrophryne; species Gastrophryne carolinensis. The sequence continues at coordinate 110,256,722 of CM051236.1, read as the reverse complement.
TCCCTTCTCCACATTTTCCTATCTGTGCACTGTGAACAACACAACTCTGTGTACACACCAGTGAATAAACACCATATCAGTGACTATACACAAGTGAATTACAGACTAAGGGGAAGTGAAGTGCACATGTGCCCAGAGTGGCACTGGGGGCGGTGTAACCCTTGTTGTGACATAATTGTATCAACATGCAATTGCACTGGAAACTCAGTGCCCAGGGAGCAATTGGGGGTTAGGTTCCTTGCTCAAGGGCACTTCAGTCATGTCCCATGGTTGGGAATCGAACCTGACACGTTCCAGTCACAGGCCCCTTTCCTTGTCTCTAGGCCTGGAGGGAGATATAGCCCATCCCAAGGTTTTAACGCTCCGTCCCTATATATGGCTCTCTGAGCTTTGTCGCCTATGTAGTTAGTGATTTGCACTTTTTGCCTTTAGAGATGCTAGAAAAGGAGTCCTTAACCTTTCTGGCCTTGAGAGCCACACCCAATGCCGAAAGATAGTCGCAAGCCACATTCAAACTAAAGCGTTCAGTTGCACTAATACCTTTTTTTAGCCATTATGCGTATGTATGATCTAACATTATGGTAAACACCCATCGCCAATCCCCTCAGATCAATTAAGAAAATACTTGCTCCTTGCAAGAGACTAGTCTATCTCTAAAGAAACTTAAAGTGGACCAACACCCAGGGGGGATCGGCCCGGAAATCTATAAGATTCCCGGACCGATCAGATCCCTCCCTGCGGGGCATCCGAAATCGGGATGTCCCGCGGGGAGGAACCCCCCAGGAGGCCCACAAACCTTACCTCAGCCCCGTTCCATAGGCGCATGCGCGGGCCGCGGCCGCGTCTTGCGCTTCCCTCTAGCTGGGCGCGCACCCGCGCCGGCCGTCTGTGAATGGCCGGTGCAGGCGTGCTCCCTGTTAGAGGGAAGCGCGAGACGCGGCCTCCAGCGCTCAGAGCCAGCTGAGCTGGTATGCGCGTCCAGGCGGCCTTGGACGCGCATACCACAGCGGCTCTGAGCGCTGTGATTGGCTGGCGCGGTCACGTGGGAGTGGGGAGAGGTGAGTTTTTTGGGGCTTTCGGGGGGGTTTCAGACAGCGGGGCACCCCCGATCGGGGTGCCCCACCGAAGTGGACCAAAACCCAGGATAGTCAAAATCCTGGGTGTTGGTCCACTTTAATGGCTGAATGGCATAAATTGAGAAATGTGCTGGCTTACCTGTTTTTGCATATTCTTGCATATCTTATCCTTGAGAAGTACAGGTCACATTTTTGAAGTTAACCTTTCATAGGACGTGGTTAGCCTGCTTTAACCTGGCAAACCAGTAGAATTTCAGTCCAACATCAACCCTAAAATGTCAGTGAGGTTCAGTATCGCTTTAATTATGTAAACATATGCATGACCAGTTTAATACTAAACCCAGTGCTTCTATTTTTGTTTTGTCTTTGCAGTGGACCTAACAGTCCCATCTAGCACAGTGCTGTCACAAGCCACCCCTATGGAGTTCCACCTGATCCAGCGCCTCAACCAGCAGTCTGAAACTGCGCTGCTCAACATGAAGCCATCCCAGCAGATGTTCTTCTCCGGCCTGGCTCCGCAGCACCACATGGACCCCAAAAACCGGGTATTTATCTAAGTATTGTGACCTTGGCTGTTCTTTTAAGTCATTAGATTAGAAAGCGTTGACACTGCAGATGGCTGCTGAGCCATGACGGCGCATAAAGTGTAGGTGTCGGGCTGGTTAATGAAAAGGTATGTTCATGAATTCCCCTTTTTACTTACTACATTTTCCCAGTTGAACATGTCGCTTACAGCAAGAACGCGCCCTGGTCACACTATTACACGGTGAAGTAGGCGTGTTTAGTGCAGAGAAAACAGACCATGCGAATGATCTGCTCCTGAATAATCCCTCTATGGCCATCTCTGCTGACTGTCATGCTTCATCCTTAGGTTGACTGCCGGAATACGGACCATGTGCGACAAGAGCAAAGCCTCAGGCATCTGAATAAGGACAAAGTCAAAGGCAGTAGGCAAACCTTTTCTGTTTTTTTTTTTTTTTTATTTAAATTATTCCAAGTAGTCTTTGGTGTTACTTTTTACATTATTTATTTAGAAAGAATTATACTTCTGTAGCTCTTATCTCATTTTCATATTTAATGGGGAGATGTGGTCAGTCCCGACAATTCCGCTTCTTCAATCTGTGCTAATGAAAATAGAAATCTGATTTCATATTATTATATATATCAGCAACCAGTCAACAAGCCTTTCTTCATTAGTCTGTTCTAAGAAACGACATTTAAAACCCATTGAACACCAACACAAATGGGTCAAGGGGCCAAGTTTAGTCCAAACAATTAAGGAAAAATAAGATTTAGAATATTAATAAAAGCATCTGCTATACAGTTTGCTAAGTAATATGTATTAAAGTATAAAGTAATTCCTCAAAGCTGTGCTGTATCTATAGGTTAGCTAAAGTACTTTGTGCAAAAATATAAATAAATAGAAGTGACCATAAATGTGGCAAAAAGTAACAGAATTAATACAAAATTAAGTAATCGCCAATAGAAGAGGTGTATCCAAAAAGTGAAAAACAAAATATATAATATGTAACCAATAAAGTGCAAACACTGACCAAAAACCATTTCTTTGAATATGAGATCATACTATGAATGCGATCATACTTGCTGCCCAAGAAAAAACAAGATAATGAACAATAGAGGTAGTGTAGATACTCAGCTTTTACACAGGCCCCTGGAACATCTGCCCTCCACACGTTCCATGGTGATCTTGCGCCACTGCCAAGGAGTTACAGAAACTAATGCTGGGTTTACACACACACAGATATATTGACTGATCGCTAATACGATCACTCATGTTGCTCGGTCACATAGCAAAACACATCAAGCGATCAAAGAGAAATGGCCGACTGATTCTCGTTCATCGCTTGATCGCAGCGACAGTTTCCATGGAGCAATTATTGCTAAATTGAGGTCTCTCTATTGATTTCTTGTTCGATAATCTCTCCATCTAAAGGGCCATTAGTCATCTGCTTTGTTGGCCTGAACTGTCCTGTTTTTCAATTTTCCATGTACGGTCAGTGACTCCTGACTCCTGTCCTGTCCTCTTCAAATTCTAAATGATAATATAATTATATGTAGCACTTATACAAATGTCACCCAGCAAAATGCATTGTTCATTAATAAATAGGTTGCATTAATGTTTCCACAGCTGTTATCTTTTTCCTTAATAAATCAGTTATGTTGCAGGATATTATATAAGAACACCCCTGTATCCCCTGTGCCTTGTGGTTATACATCCCCTAGCACTACACATCAGCATGTAATGTATTGTACAATTAGTGCCTACATCAGTCTAAGTGAAGCAAAATGGATTGTGACTATAATTGGTTCATTCATCTGTTGCTGGATGACTGCAGCCTATCAGCAGCCTCAGCGCGCTAATACCATAAATCAATAGACACGGCTACACCGCAAATACTTTCTGAAATGTCAGTCCTTCTAATGGGATGTAAATGTCTGCATGCATATTTGTAAGAAATGTTGCCATTCACTTCCATATGTTGGGCTGCTTGCGGTTTAGGCCTGATTGCCCTTTCAAATAATTAGATATCTGGCATTGATTCATCAACTGAAGAATTCACATTGACTTTGCCCGCAGAATACTTTACAAATTAGATCAAAACTTGTTTAGTAACTGCTGGTACATATGGATGACATTTCCAATCCTTTTAGCGAGCGATCTGCTTGAATTTGAGTTACTAGTGCAAGAGCGCCATCTACTGTTTAAAACTGTTTATGATACAGTCGAAACTGTTACCGAACATAAACCTGTCCACTGAGTACAACCAAGGGACAGACTAGAGGAAAATGTTATAACCGCCAACAGTTATTCGCAAAGTAGTAACAGATGTGTTCTTACCCCAAAGTGGGTGCAGATGGCCACGGAAGAGAAGAGGCCCACACTCCGAGCTTGAATCAACAGCTTATAATGTGTCCATGTGGTACATAAATCCAAGTACTAATGACAAATCTATATTGGATCTGTATGAACATGAACTTTATAGACATATAAACTTTGTCATTAGTAAATGGATTTATGTACCACATGTATACATTATAAGTAGGGATGAGCGAACCGGTTTGGACGAACCGGAATTCGCTCCGAATTTCAGGGAAAATTCGATTCGGCACGAACCCGAATTTTTTTGGGTTCGTGGCGATCGAATTTTCCCTGAAATAAAAAAAAAAAAAATGCCGGCATGGTGGGAGCGGGCAGGCCGGCTACGCTGTCAGCGGGTGGCGGAAGCCGGCCCGCTGACAGCGCAGCCGGCCTGCCCGCTCCCACCATACCGGCATTTTTTTAAAAAGCAAACACTTACCTGCATGGTCGGAGCGTGGAGGCCGGCGCCGCTCTCAGGCGCCCTCTGATGACGCGCCCTCTGATGACAGCTGAGAGCGGCGCCAGCCTCCACGCTCCGACCATGCAGGTAAGTGTTTGCCGCCCGCTGACAGCGTAGCCGGCCTGCCCGCTCCCACCATGCCGGCATTTTTTTTTCAGATGAGCGATTCATGAAAGTTCAATTCGGGCGAACCCGAATTTCTTGGGGAAATTCGGCGAATCGCCCGAATCGAACTTTCAAGAAGTTCGCTCATCTCTAATTATAAGCTGTTGATTCAAGCTTGGAGTGCTGGCCTCTTCTGTTCCGCCAATGGTTATTGCTATTAACTTCTAGTCCTTTTTTGAAGCTGTCAGCTGACCATCTCCTCTGGCAGCCTATCCCACAGATTTACAGTTCTTGATAAAGAAAGATTGTCCCCTCTGTAGATTAAGGGGGCTATTTAAGAAACGCTAGCACCAGATAGTGCCACATAGCAGCAGGTAGCGCCATATGTGAAAACCACATTTAGGAAATTGAATCTGGTGAGCGCCTCTAACAGCGCCATGTAGCGTCACATGTATTACTAGAGGCAGCTCAGTGCAAATCGCCGGCGCTCTAGGTTCAGCAGCGCCATGTAGTACCTGTCGCTCAGTACCGCTCTCCCATACATTTCAATGGTGTTTCATTTGGTTGTGTTTAAATAGCGTTTTGCTGAAGTAAGCTTTAACATTTTTGGCTCAAATCATTGTGTGTCCTCTCCTGCCCTGCAAGCAAACACTTTTATTGTTTTATTTATTTATTTATTTATTTATGCAGAATTGTATGTGCAGGCCTGACATTGCAGTATCACTGTCACAGTGTTAAAACAGTGTCATTCCATATGTTTTCACTCTGGTGCTGGTGTATATGTCTTGAGAAACAGACTTTTTTCACACTGCGTCTGGAGCTCTATGCTAGAGCGCCGACGCTGTGTGTATGTAGTTTTTTCTTGAATATGGGCTTCAGCGCTGAGTACCGGATGCACTTAACTGGCGCTACTTGTCGCTCGCTGCAGCGTTGTCCTGTTGTTAGATGTAACATAGTCTTGGGCGCTATGACCTTGGGACACCACCTAGCGTTCACAATTGGCTCTGCAGTGAATCAGGGAGAGCGCTTCTACAGCACCCACCAAACATCACATTCATCAATGCTGGACAGGATAGTGCAGCGCCACCTGTCTGCCCAGTAAGCTAGGTTATAGCGCCTGACACCCGCTTACAGCGTCTGCTGGCAGTCTCTCTAAGCCCTGTTATACAGATGCTCACATGGCAAATTGTGGCATTGTCGCAGCATAACCATGAATATCTTTTTTTCCTAGTGCATGGCACGGCCTGCTTCACAAAGTCATAACATCTGGGTATTCCACCACAAGGTGGCGCAGTGGCACTGCAGAAGAGTTGTGGCTCCGCCCGGTACCATATAAAATCGGAATCACCATAGACTTATCCAGTTGTTCTCTGCAGTGCTTACTGCGAAGATAGAAGATGGCTCTCTCTCTATGCGCAGGTGAGCGGGGCAACCATGCCTGCGGCCCTGCATATCTATTTCCACCCATTTCTGGACCCTCTGTGCCTCCCAGCCTCTGCTGTCGGATCGGGTGAAGATAGCGGAGCACTGGGGTCAAGTGCTCAAGGAGCGCTGCTCCAAGCCGCAGACCCTGTCCCACAAAGGGTAGCCGGCCATAAGGCTTTATTGGGAGCCCACTAGGGATGCGGAGTTCCTGTCCTAGCTTCTGAGGGGGTGAGTGTTTTTGGACATGTTTTCTATGTTCGGGGTCCCCTCCCAAACCCCCCCCCTCACTGATGGGTGTTCGGGGGGGGGGGGGGTGGTAGTGTGTGTGTTTTTAGCCTGTTTTTGTATACTTTTGCCGCCGCCGATTTGTACTGCGCTCTGCGGCAGGCTGCGCTATATTTGTGAGGCGTTTTTCACTGTGGGGATGACGTGGGCGAGGTCACGTGAGCGCCGTTTTTGCGCTCTTCGGGGGGGGCGCCCGGCGGATGACGCGTATCGCGTCGTTCTCCCGCGGCCCGCCCTCAAGGTTCCTCTGTCGGCGCCATCTTGCTTCTGCTGCGTGTCTGCCCTCTTCAATCCCTGGGCTGCGACGGTGATTTCTGCCCGCATCGCTTCCTCCGGTGGTCTGGCTGCTGGCGATCCTTGTCCTGCTTGGTCCGTGAGTCCCCTCTGGAGTTTTTGGTTATCCTTGGGGCATGGGCTGTGGGATACTTATGTATGTTTGCTTATGTCTTTCAGGCGGGACACCCGTGGGTTGTGGTTTCTCCCGGTCCTGCTCCTTACTCCCCCCCTTCATCTCCCCTTACTGATTCTGGGGGCATCCCTCGGGGGGGGGGGGCATCCCGGGTGGCTTTTATTAGCCTTTACCCTGTGCTGGCATATTGCGCCTGTATTAATCACCATACGGAGGGTTCTGGGGATAACGGGCTCGGGGGTCCTTCGGGACAATCCTGGCTGTGTTCCATGTGTGGGGTATCCCCTATCAGTAATGACGTCACGGTGTGTGGGCCGTGCGCCAAGGCTGTCATTTTGATTCAGTCTAGGCTGCCTGCTTCTTTACCAAGCTCTGCGCACCCTTCGGCATCGCCTACCCCGCCACGCCTGCACTTAGCCCCCAGTGAGGGGGACTCTAGCAGGGGGTCACAATCTGATTTGATACTTCGTGTGGCCAGCATTGAAAGACAGCTTGCCAGGCCTGTTCAGCATAAGGCCTCTAGCAAGAAGCGGCACCTGACTTCCTTGCCTGCACTGTTTACTGAGGAGCAGGAGGACATTGATCTTTTTGATGAACGTTATTCCCTGGAGGAGGGGGAGCTTTTCCCGGGCTCTGACTTCTCCGGGGACCAGCAGGTGGGGCACAACAGTGACCCTGGGTCTGAGTCTGAGGATTCCTGGTTTCCTGAGGACACTGCTAATCTGTTGTCTCACATTTTTGAGGTTTTACACATTTCCCCCCCTGAGGTGGCTAAGAGGAAGCAGGGTGAGCTTTTTCATACTATTAAGCAGCGTCTGGAGTTCCCTGAGCAGAGTCATTTCACTAATATGATGCTCAAGGAGTGGGAATGTCCTAGTAGATTGCCCGCGGTGCCAAAAGGTTTGGATAAGAAGTATCCCTTTCCTGCTGATTTGGCTAAGCGGTGGTCGGGTCCCCACGAGGTAGACACGCCCGTTCTTGGATTGTCCAACACTTCTGTTATGCCTTCCCCTGACACTACCACACTGCGGGACAGCGAGGACTGGCGTATGGATCAGCTGGCCTGCCATGCCTCTGCCTTTGTGGGGGCTGGTTTGCGTCCGTCCTGTGCCGCGGCCATAACTGCTATTGCTCTTAATTCTTATCTGGAGCAGGACGTACTGTATACTCATAATAATTCGACAGGTGAGTAATCACAGAATTGTATTTTTTCACTTTCTGACTTCACTGGCATACTTACCTCCCTCGCTCCCTCGGCTCCTTCTTCTCTCCCCTCCATCTTGACAGCACTGTGGGGGGGGGGGGGGGGGGCGGGAGCGTCGCACGGCGGGCTGGCTTTCTGAGGCTGCGGGCTCGTTTGTTGTGCGGGGCGCGCTGTGCTCTGCGTCGGGGGGGGGGGCATCCGTGGGCCGCCCTCCCTCCTCGACTTCAGCGCCATTTTAGGTGGTGAGGGCTATCTCGTTGCACCCGCAGCGGGGGGGGGGGGGGGGGGGCTGGGCTGGGCAGGGCCGCGCGATGACGCGTTTTTGCGCCACGGCTGCGCAGCCCGCCCCTCGAGGTTCACTGTACTGGTACCATTTTCTTGTCATGCTGCTCCTCTTGCTAGCATCAGGACCTTCAGCGCCTGCCGGCCGTCTTCTGCCCGCCTGCCTCTCCTGCCATTTTTAGCCATCAGGATCACTCCAACGCGCTAGTCGGTCTGTGAGTCCCTCTTCCTATAGTCTTATTATGGTGCATGCGCTGTGGGACACTCATGGCTTCTTCTGTTTGTGTCTTCTAGGTGGGCTCCACTTTGTCTGCTGTGGGTTGTGGTCCTCCCGGTCTCCTACACCCCACCATCCCCCGCCTCTCTCTCTGGGCCCTCTCCCTTAAGAGGGATCACAAAAGAAGGGACTAAATTGGGGATCTCAAATTAGGTTTGGGCCGTTAGTGCCTTGTAACCTATATTATTTTCATCATAATCACCATATGGAGGCTTCTGGGGATAGTGAGCTAGGGGCCCCATCTGGGCGGGTGAAGCTCTGCCCCATGTGCGGTACCAGCCATCTGGGCGGACTCAGCAAGGTTTGTGTCACTTGCGCCAGGAGCGTACTTTTGGAGCATGATAGGGCGGGCGTCCCTGCCCCTAGCCCTCTTTTGCCTGCAGCCTCACAACTCCCCCATTACTGCATTCAGCCCTCAAAGAGAGGGAAGCTAGCAGGGGGTCCCGGGTGGCCTGCCTGGAGAGACAGTTATCTCGCACGGCTACTGGGAAGGCCACGAGTAAAAAGCGGCACATCGAGCCGGGTTACTTATTTTGCTGATGATGATGATGATCTTTTTGGAGGTCGGGACTCCATGGAGGAGGGAGAGTTGCTTAAGGTCTCCGTTTCCTCAGGGGATCAGTCGGTTGGCTATGACAGCGAGCCTGGTTCCTCCTCGGATGAGGATATGTGGCTCCCTGACGACTCAGAGAAGTTGCTGTCTTCTGTGTTTGAGACCTTGCATATTGTCCCTCCTAAAGCGGCTAAGAGGAAGCAGGGTGGCTTTTCTTCCCGGAGCAGGCCCACTTTTCCAATATGGTGTTTAAGGAATGGGAAAGACCTAATAAATTGCCATCGGTGCCTAAGGGCCTGGACAGACGGTATCCCTTCCCTGTGGAGCTGGTCCGCCTCTGGTCCCGTCCCCCGGATGTGGATGCCCCTGTGTCGGGGTTATTCAACACTACGGTTATGCCGTCACCCGATACTGCTTCCTTGCGCGACCCTGCTGACGGGCGCATGGATCAGCTGGCTTGTCATGCTTTCACCTTGTGGGTGCTGGGCTTCGCCCTGTCTGTGCTGCGGCCATTGTCTCTTTGGCCATCAGGAAGAAGGTGAGACGCCTTGTTGATATTGCCAGGTCTCGCAAGCGGGCGGAGGAGTATAAAGACCTCAAAGCCTGAGTGGATTTTATTGCTTTTGTAGTCTCGGCTATGGACGATAGTGTCCGGCTTGGCGCCAGGGCTTCGGCCCTGCTTGTTGCGCTTCGTCGCTCGCTCTGGCTGCGGCAGTGGTCGGCTGACGCTGCGGCTAAGAAGTCGCTCACTAGTATCCCCTTCCTGGGGCTCAGGTTATTCGGGGAGCGTCTGGACCTTCTGGCCAAGGATGGAAGACTCCCTCAGCGACGGAAGCCTACGTGGCCCTTTCAGGGTTCATCTGCCTATCGCTCCTTTCGAGAAGGAAGAGGCTCTTCATTTTCAGGTGGCCGCAGAGATTTCTGGGGATGAGGTAGGTCTCGCGGCCGACCCAATCCCTCCTGGGGAGCTAAATCCAAACCCCCTGCCAAGCCCTCTCAGACATGAGGGGGCGCCCGCATCCATCCGGGTGGGGGGACGGCTTCTGCTATTTGCTCACATCTGGAGACAGCACGTCTCGGATCGGTGGATTCAGGAGGTGGTTTCCCCCGGGTACATATTAGAGCTGGCAGTTTGACCGCCCTCAAGATTTCGTCAGTTGCGGATTTCCCAGAACCCATTGACGGCGCAGGGCCTAAGAATGGCCGTTCAACGCCTTCTGCTATCAGATGTGATTTGTCCCGTGCCTCGCCAGGAACGGGGTCGAGGGTTCTACTCCAATCTGTTCACGGTGCCCAAGAAGGATGGAACTCTGAGACCTATCCTGGATCTGAAGGGTCTAAACAAATTTGTCAGAGTAATACATTTCCGCATGGAGACCTTACGGTCCGCGGTGAGCTCGCTTCGGCCCGGCAACTTCATGACCACGGTGGACATCAAGGATGCTTATCTGCACATCCCGATTTTTCAGGGACATCAGAAGTTCCTGAGGTTTGCGCTGAAGGTTCAGCATTACCAATTTGTGGCACTACCATTCGGGATAGCTTCAGCCCCCCCGTGTGTTCACCAAGGTGCTGGCGGGCATCATAGCTATCCTGAGGAACCAGAGCATTTGTGTTCTTCCTTATCTGGACGATTTGCTGATTGCGGTTCAGTCTCTTCAGCAGGCCGAGAGCGACACCCGGACGGTGTTATCCACTCTCGAGGATTTCGGATGGGTAATCAATTACCCCAAGTCTTCTATCACTCCCTCAATGGTGAGGTCCTTTCTGGGCATGACGTTGGACACCTCTCAGGTCAAGGTATTCCTGCCCCAGCAGAAGGTGGCGGGCCTCCAGACGCAGGTGCAGGCCTTACTGTCTTGTCAGCGGCCATCAATCCGTCTGGGGATGAAACTGGTGGGCCTAATGGTGTCATGCTTTGAGGCAGGGCCCTTTGCTCAGTTCCACATGAGACCTCTTCAATTGAATCTGTTGACCGGTTGGGACCGGATGCAGGAGTCCCTGGAACAGGAATTTTCACTGTCCCCCCTGGTCAGACAGTCCCTTTTGTGGTGGTTGGACTCCAGAAATCTGTTGGTGGGCAAATCCTTTCTGACTCCCCGTTGGGAGATTGTCACCACGGACACCAGTCTGACCGGCTGTCGCCTACATCAATCACCAGGGCGGGACTGGTGGAGCAAGCGAGCCCTCCAGGAGGTGACCCAGATCCTGACTTGGGCGGAGGAGAATGTTCCCTGCATCTCGGCGGTTTACATCCCCGGGGTAGAGAACCAGGAGGCAGACTCCCTGAGCAGGGGGCCTCTCGTCTGGGGGAATGGTCTCTCAGCAACAAGATCTTTCACGCTCTGTGTCTCCGCTGGGGTCAACCGGATGTGGACCTGTTTGCGTCCAGACACAATCACAAGCTCCCAAGGTTCATCTCCCTGTCAAGAGATCCTCTGGCCTTCGCCACAGACGCTCTGGCAATTCCGTGGACTGAGTTCAGGCTCCTTTATGCATTTCCCCCGTTTCCGCTCCTGGGCCGAGTGCTGCGCAAGATAGCCCAGGAGGAGGTACCAACCATCCTGGTGGCTCTTCGCTGGCCGAGGCGGAGTTGGTTCACGGACGTAGTCCAGATGTCTGTCGATCGCTTTATCATGCCCGATGACCCAGGGCTTCTAACTCAGGGGTCGCTGCGCTGGCTTTGACGGCCTGGCTATTGAAACCTCAATCCTGACGGAAAAGCGGCTGTCGGCCTCGGTGGTTCAGACCATGATTCAGACACGGAAGAAGTCTTCTTCCATGATTACTACAGAGTTTGGCATGCCTACATTGCTTGGTGTGAATCCAAGAGTTTCCCTTGTCGCACATTCTCTATTTCTAGGATTTTGGAATTTTTACAACACGGCTTGGACTTGTGTCTACAGCTGGGTACCCTCAAGGTCCAGGTCTTGGCCTTGGCCATTTTTTTCCAAAGATCCTTTGCCAATCATAGACTGATCAGGACTTTTTTCCAAGGAGTTACCCATGTTCATCTTCCGCGTAAGCCTGTATTACCGGTGTGGGATTTGAATTTGGTGCTTTCTGCTCTTCAGGGCCCTCCCTTTGAGCCTTTGTGCGATGCTGCATTGTCTGTTTTGACCCTAAAGGTGGTCTTTTTGGTAGCTATCACCTTGGTGCGTCGCGCGTCAGAACTGGCCGCACTTTGTATGAAGCCTCCTTACTTTGAGCGGCATAAGGATAAGGTGGTGTTTCGCTTTAAACCTGATTTTTTTACCTAAGGTCGTTTCTCCCTTTCATCTTTATGTGGAAGTTGTTTTGCCTTCCCTGTGTCCAGAACCGAATAATTCTAAGGAAAGGACCCTCCATGCCTTGGATGTGGTCAGAGCCATTAAGTACTGCCTGGTTGAGACTGAATCCTTTAGGAAGTCGGATTAGCTCTTTGTTCTCACTGAGGGTTCCAGAAAGGGTTTACCTCCGTCCAAGTCCACTCTCAGTAAGTGGATCAGACAGGCGGTGGTGCAAGCATATTCTGCCAAGGGGAAAGTTCCCCCTTTTCATATTACAGCTCATTCTACTAGAGCTATTGGTGCTTCCTGGGCTTTTCAGCACCAGGCCTCTGTTGAACAAGTTTGTAAGGCCGCTACCTGGTCTTCTGTTCATACCTACAAAGTTTTACAAGGTTGACGTTAGGGCCTCAGCTGATGCTGTCTTTGGACGAAAGGTGCTTCAGGCAGTAGTGAAATGAACTACATGCTGTTCCGCACTGGGGATCCCGCCTTAATGGACACTGCTTTTGGATGTCTCACATGTCATCACTTCTGGGACGACCTGGACTGGATATAGTGAAAAATACAATTCTGTGAAACTCACCTGTAGAATTATTTTTGAATATATCCAGTCTAGGTCGTCCCACCCCGCCCTTGGTTCATTATCTCTTGTTTGCCTGTTATGGTGATTACTTTTTATATTGGACCGTTGTCCTTAGTCTTTTGTTGGAGAGAGTACATGCTGAAGCTATGTGAGTTGACATGGTTTCTTGGCCTCCCGGCCTGTCTCTTTATTACTGCTTTTTGACCACTGGGAATTCTATTGAGACAGCTCATTTTATAGGGGGCCGGGAGGAGTTACAGCTCTGGATCTTGCAGTAACTGCGCCACTTGGTGGCGGACTACCCACATGTCATCACTTGTGGGACGACCTGGACTGGATATATTCAAAAACAATTCTACAGGTGAGTTTCACAGAATTGTATTTGTGTAGTCTGCAGCAGCTTTCTCTTCTCCACCTCTGTTCAGCTTTCCAGTCCTGGCAATGGGTTGTGCTGCATCCTGGTGCAGCTAGATTGTGCACACCCCTCTGTTGCTGTGATGGAGGCCAGGGGTAAAGCTCACAAGGGATCTCCAGACTTGGGAGATCTCCCACCAGGCGTGGGAACGGGGTTTGGATGGACCATAGTAGTAAGGAGCTGCTGCAAAGAATAAACCAGCTTTTAGGTATTTTTGATCCCACAATCCCTTTATCACAAATTCCATCAGGGTCATTGTCACTAAGGAGGTGGTGACCCGCCGAACCCTATGCCAGTGATGATTTTTCTAATAACTGATCTTCCTGTTTGCTCATTGCAGACAGAAAGAGAATAAACCTCCAACGCAGTCACCAATGTATTAGGAACATTAAACTGGTTCCAAGCTTTCATAACACTACCCAAAACTTATATGTAAAATATATTGTGTTTGTGTGTTATAGGCACCAGTCTTGCCTAGTATATGTACTCACTGCACTTGTGTTCCTAGGTGCCATGGCCAGTCCAGCTGTAAGACAGAAACTGTTAGAGATGATTCGGAACAAGCAACAAGTTGCACCGGATCGAAACAATGCCACTAACCACAGCAGCAAAGCCATGTCTTACAGGTAACTGCATCTAGTGCTATCTTTAGCTCTATACTTGTTTTTTATCAGTTCCATTTACTGTAGTTTGTTACATCAGCCATGTTTTGTCTGTTGTTACTGTATAGAGCAGGTCAGAGCTCAGCCTCTGCCTGCCATCAGCCAGCCTAGTTAAGATCTGTACACTCCAGTTTTATTAGATCGGTATGATATCTATTTCATGACATTGAAAAAGCATTGATCTAATAGAGCTAAAGTCATTATAGAAAATAATTTGTCTTTAGAACAGAACAAGAAGACGATGACTTGCCAGCTATAAAACTAAACATTGTGCAAATGTAAATTGTAAGAAGTGGTTTAAAGTAAGAACATTCGGTTTCCATTTTCAGGCCCCCGGAGCTGATTGAACCAGAACCTCATCCTCCACCTCCTCTTCCCAGCGCCTTCATTCCTCAGGAAGCTGCCAGCAGTTGTAATCCTCCTGAGCATTTGCCCCTCAGAAGAACAGGTTATTATCTTCAGCCTCTATCTGCTCTTTATTATCACTAATACGACTTTTTATAAGGTGGTGTGGAAGAAATTTGTCTGGCCAGAAATGAGTTTGTTTTGCACACTTAGCAGTCAGGAAAAGGGCCCAGTAAGGTATGCGAGGATCATTTTGGGGTAGAATGAAAATTGCCTATACTTCCTTAATTACCAGGCCTGCTGATTCAGTGATGAGCTCATACAATATGGCGGCAATTTTTTGTTTTATAAGTTGATTTTCCGCAGCACCTGCTCTCTTGCAGGAGAACAGAGTCTGTTTAGTGAAGTAGGGGATCACCACTACATTGGCCACAGAGAAACATGTTCTCTTGGTGTTGCTAATCTGTAGCATGCTGATAGCCAGTGGGGAGCTCCCACTCCTCAAAACATAACAGAAGATGTAGCCACCTGTTGTAAGTTCAGTGCTGAATCAGCTGCCCCAGAGGTAAGTAAAGTATAGGCTATTTGTTGTGTTTTTAAAATACAGATAGGCTTTACTATTTACCTGGTGTGAACCTTAAATGGGGCCCTTTCAAGACTCATACAGAACCATTTTTATTAACACAATTGGATGCAGCCAGACAACTATAGACTGAAAAAACAGACAAATGTTGCTTAGTTTCTTTAAATGCTAAAAGTGAGCACAAATATTGTAAATATGATCTAGAAGGGCAGCAAGGATGCCAGTGCAGTTGCACCCCCTCAAGTTACGCCCCCGTGACTATGTAGAACAGTTGTGGTATTTCTTACTCTTTCTTACTTTCAGTCTATGTACATAGGCTGAGAAACATTTGATAACTACCTAATGAAAGTTTGAGACGACCTATTGGCTGCGCAGCCACTGCTGTTGTACAATGGCCAAATTCGACAAAAGTTTATTCACAAAGTGAGGTAGTGGAACTGGCAGACGATGATTCATTTCACTGCCAGTAATCTGGGTTTCGCTGTAAAGAAAAACTCAGCTTATGTCCTGTGGCATCAGACTGGGTATTTTCATCAGAGAAGTGGGGAGGCACAGGAGAAGTCTTGAAGGCAGGAGTGTGAGGAGGTAACCAAGGAGGAGGACAGGAGAATGTCAGAGGCAGAGCGGAGGTTGGTAACACTGGATCAGAGATGAAATGTAGGGAGGGGCCTGGTTAGAGAGAGCTTTGTAGGTAGACTCGACACTAGAAACACAGCACAAACCACTTTACTTTGCTTTCTAATTCCGTTCTGGTTCTCTGTAACAGCCCAAACCAGAACATGGTGGAGTTGCATGTGAGCTCTTAACACTTAGCATTGTCCATTTAATTTCCCTGCAGCCTCTGAGCCAAACTTGAAGTGGCCTTGCAGACCCAAGAAGTCTGGGGAGAGGAGGAAGAACCCACTTATGCGCAAGGAAAGCGCTCCACCTGCAGTTAGAAGAAGAACCCCAGAGACCCAGGGTGGGTGAATGACACATTGGTGGGGGAGGGGCATGATTTTGTTACCTTTAACAACATTTTACTTCTCTAGCTCTAGATAGTGGTACATACTATATCACAGCAGAGCAATGCATTATTGTTACTCCCCATCCCAAGTAATATATTGAGAAACATGTGCATCATGATGTCTTGGAGGATCCCAAGACAGAGGCATGTTTACAATGAATAGGGTTTCAGATCAAACACTAATTAAATAAAGCTGACATCGAGTTATGTCTTTATTTGCCATCCCAAAGCAATTTTGACTATTTTCACAAAGCATCTGTCAGAAACAATGTAAAAAGAAAACCTTTATGTGGCCACGTCTTAGCTTGTTGGATTAATACTAATTTGGGGGGAGAAACATACTTCTACAGTACACAGCATGAAGTCCAGGGGAAGGGCAAAGAAATGGTTGTCTGGGGCTTAAAGCAGAATTCCACCCTAAAGCAACCCCCCGTCCGCCCACCCTTTCCTGGCGCTGAGGCAGGATGGGGGGTTACAAAGAAAAAAAAAAATCCTTACCATCCCCGCTAAGTGAATGAGCAAGACGCAAGTCTTTTTTCTTTGTAAACTCCCGGTCCTGCCTCGGCACCAGGAAGGCGGGGCAGAGTGAGGGGGTTGTTTTGGGGTGAAATTCTGCTTTAAAGAGGACCAAAACCCACCCTGGAGTCTTACTTGCTTCCCCCAGGGTAACCCGATTGGGAGTGCACCGCTGTGTGAAACCCCCCAGGTTGCCTGAAAACTCACCTTCGTTCTTGGTGAGCAGCAGCTGCCCCCTAGCTATCCCTTAAGCAGGGCGCGTGCCCGTGCCAGGCATTGGTGAAAGGGTAGCAGGGGATGTAGCCGCCAGTGCGCTTGGATCTGCTCACATTAGACAAGCTCCTGGACGAAGGGGCTTGAGCGCTGATTGGACGAGCGCCCGCGCATGCATTGTAGGACCGGGAAGAGGTGAGTTTGTTCGGGCGGCCTGGGGGGGATTCACACACCGGGACACCCCTGATCAAGGACCAAAACCAGGATAGTCCTAGGTTTTGGTCCACTTTAAGGGACTGGCCTATATATAAGTGGTCTTAACATTAACATTTTTTATATTTATTATGCTATTTTAAAGCAATATTCAGCTTTTTTTGCCTAGATTTTTTTTAGAATCATGCCAAATTTAGACAGTCTATAAAAAAGTGCAGCATTTGCAAACTTACATTTAGTTAAGTCAAAGCACTCATGAAATATTATGTGACGTATGATGACTAGAAGTACAGATGCTTTGGGGCATATATGAACATTAATTGCTTACCTTGTATTTTGTATCCTTACAGACTCCTCCCCCAGCAGTAGCAGTACTCCAGTGTCGGGATGCAGCTCCCCCAATGACAGCTTGGTTGCTGAGAATGGAAGCCTGTCCTCTCTGCCTGGAGCTGCCTCAGAGGTAAGGCTAAATAGAAGGAACATCTTTCATTGTCTGCATTGTACTGCTGAGTGCAGTCTTCTATTGGGAAAGCACTGTGTCTTTAAGTAAATTCAGAAAAGACTTCCGTTCCCCATGAAAGAAATCCAAAAAAAATAACTTTTAATATTCAAAGTTGAAGAAAGGGTGTTGTTTAGGATTAGATACACCTGCTGTGGTGATAGACGTAATGCGTTTTCTGGTGATAACCCTTCCTCTTACCGCAAAGACCTGAAGACGGAGAGATTATATTTTGCTGATACCTTTTTAAATACTATTTAGATGTTAAAAAAACGGGTACGCAGGTTGGCCTATTTGGGTCCCAGAAGCCTTAGACACAAGGCCTACTGCTGGTAAGGAATAATCTAGCATCGACTTTGCTAATCAGTTGTAATCAATGGTAACAAATATAAGAGTATACAATTGCTGTCATGTCCCCTATGGTAGTGGTCCCCAACCCCCGGGCCGCGGACCGCTACCGGTCCGTGGCTCAAATGGTTCCGGGCCCTGAGGCGGGATCCCCCCCATGTCCCGCGGTCCTGCCCCTTTAAGAGATTTCCCGGCTGCCCCCACTGTGGAGTGGTGTGCCCGGGGCCAGGGTAATAACGCGCTGTGCGGCGGCATCAGCAGAACTGGAGTAGGTGCTTTGTAGAGGCTGAGGGAGGCCCAATCATGGCTGGGCCAATGATGGAGGAGTGGGCGGGGCACAATTGCGGTGTGCCCGGGCTCTGCCGAAGACAGGGAAGATAAGGTAAAAATAAAAAAGCTTCAGAGCTCCCACCAGCCGTCTGAGATTTTGTTTAATCATCTCTGGCTGGCCGGGAGCTGATTGACCTCTACCTGCCCCCCCCCCCTCCCCTGACTGTCAGTCCCACCCATGATGTATTAGTTGTGGCCAGTATGCCTCATTCTCTTCTATTCTGTGTTTCCTTTCCATTCTCTGTCTCTGTCTGCGTCATCATTGGTTGCTTGTCACGTGTGCGGCTTCGCGCTCTTCAGGGGGGGGGGCCTGCGGATGGCACGCTCCGCATCACTGTCTCCGCGGCCCACCCCTCGAGGTATACTCGGCGCCATTTTTTCTGGATTCTTCCTGCTGCGTGGCTGGCGCCTACCTACCGCGGTCCGTGAGTGCCCTCGCAGGTGGTTTTGTTTTACCTTAATGTCATGTATGCATGTCGCTTATGGGGTTTTCTTCGCTTATGTCTTTCAGGCGGGTCAAACTCAATTGGTTTCTCCCGGCCCTACCCCCTCTATTTAGTTATTAAACTTTGTGAGGCCTAGTGTGCTAACTCCTCCCACTTCCCTAGCGGGCTATTGGGGCATCCCGGGTTGCTTTATAGCGTGATTCCCTGTCGGCCTATTGTGCCGCTATAATCACCATATGGAGGCGTCTCAGAATAATGTTCGCGGGGTTCCTTCGCAACAAGCCCGGCTGTGTGTAGCGTGTGGGGTGTCCTCTACAAGTGCTGACAATGTGCGGGTCTGTGTACCTTGTGCCCAGCAGGTGCTTGCGCTGCAGCCTGGTTTACCAGCAGCTGGGCCTGCCCCACGTATGGCTTCACCTACTCCCCCAAGCTTAAATTTAACTCCCAGTGAGCTGCATACCAGTGTAGAGTCTCAGCCTGATGTGTCTTCCAGGCTAGTGTTGAAAAGTTGCTTGCTAATACCATGGCGCGTAAGGCCTCTGCTAAGAGGCGGCATTTGACGCCTGATGTCACTCTATTCTTAGTATACAGTACGTCCTGCTCCAAATCTAATACTTACAGTTGGGATATACTCCGCCAGATGGAGCTGGACTGCAGAGACATCGAAAATAGGCTCCTCCCGGCCCCTCAAATACCCGGGGACCTCCCACAAATCCCCAGAATTTCTCTGCAGTCTGGCTGCGAAGGACGAGAAATTGGCTCTCTACTCGCAGGTGAGCGAGGCTCTTATCCTGCGGCCCTGTAGGACTATTCCCACCCGTTCCACTAGTATTATGCCTCCCAGCCTTGGCTGCGCTGGTCGGGTGAGGGTAGGCAGCACCGCTGTTAGGTGCTTAGGAGCGCTGCTCCACCGCAATCCCCCACCAAAGGGTAGGTGGTTCAGACTTATGGTGAGCCTCTATGGGATGCCCCTCCCGCACTATTGCCCCTTGCCCCTGCCTATCGGTGGGCCCTATTTAAGTGGCCGCCGTCCTCCCTCATCCTCCATTGTAGTCTTGGGGGGAAAAGAGGGGGGGTGTATGTGTGCGTGTGCATTCTGTGCTTCACTCTCTTTTCACATGTGGTTTTTTGTCTTGTGTCAGCCGCCGCGCTGACTTGTCTTTACTTTAAAAATGACGCCGCCACGCTGACTTGGTTCCGCGCTTGGCGGCGGCATTACCTCAGGCGCTAGTGCGCCTTCATTGTCTGCTTGCCCTGCTGGCTTCGCGCTCTCCAGGGGGGGGGGGGGGGGGGGGGGGGGGGGCGGGGCCCGTCTATGGCGCACTCCGCGTCATCGCTGTTACCGGCCCGCCCCTCGAGGTATACCGACTCCATCTTTCCTGCTTGGTTGGCCTATGCGCGACGGACTCCTAACTACCGCGGTCCGTATGTGCCCTCGCGGGCGGCTTTATATCTTTCACTTTTGTATACTGTGTGCTTACTGGTCTTTGTCTGCTTATGTCTTGCAGGCGGGACGAACCTCCTTGGCTTCTCCCGGCCCTGTATTAGTATATAATTTGTAGGCCTATTTAAAAATTATTCTCCCACTTTCCTAGCGGGTTATTGGGGCATCCAGGGTTGCTATTTAGCGTCATTCCCTATCGGCGTATAGCGCCGCTATAATCACCATATGGAGGCATCCCAGGATAATGTGACCGGGGTCCCTTCGGGACAAGACCGGCTGTGTGTAGCGTGTGGGCAGCCTCATGCTGATGCTGACAAGGCGCGGGTCTGTGTACCCTGTGCTGAGCAAGTACTGGCGCTACAATCTGGCCTGCCGGTGGCTGCACCTCGTTTTACTTCGCCTACTCCCCCAAGCTTAAATCTCACTCCTACTGAGTTGCCTACTAGTGGGGATTCTCAGCCTGATGTGTCTTCTAGACTGGCTACTGTTGAACGATTGATTGCGAAGTCACTAGCGCGTAAGGCCCCTGCTAAGAAGCGGCATTTGGCGCCTAATGTTACTGTCTTCCCTATGGGAACTGAGGAGTTTTGGAATCTGTGTGGCTATACCCCGTCTGACGAAGGGGAGCTCTTTTCTGATTCAGGCTCATCTGATGAGAGACCAAGGGGTCATGACGATACTGGCTCTGACCCCTGGGCCCCGGATTTTTGAGGTTCTTTCTATCTCTCTCCCTGTTGAGGCTCCCAGGAAAAGAGGGGAGCTTTTCCATATGGCAAAATCACATTTGGAATTTCCAGAGCAGGCACATTACCATTACCATAACCTCGTGCTCACGGAATGGGAGCGCCCCAGTAAGCTTCCCGGGGTTCCAAAAAGTTGGGATAGGAAGTATCCCTTTTCTGCTGAGGTGGTTAAATGTTGGTCGTCCCCCCCCCCCCCCCCTCCCGAGGTGGATGCCCCGATCCTTGGGCTGTCTAGCAATGTCATGCATTCCCCTGATTCTACTACCCTGCGGGATGCTGAAGACCGGCGTATCGATCAGCTGGCATTCCATGCCTTTGCATGTGCAGGGACGGCGCTGCGCCCGGTCTGTGCCTCTGCCATTACGGCTGTGGCCACTAGAACCCTTATCAGAAATATGCTTGATAGCGCCCCTGATGATTTGCCGTGTGATGTGTTTAATGCACTCTCCAGTTGTGATGTCTTTGTAGATTTTGTCCTATCAGCATTGGATGACACCATCCGAATGTGTGCCAGAACTTCTGCCATTGTGGTGGCCATACGCCGCTCGGTTTGGCTACGCCAGTGGGCAGCTGACAATGCTGCCAAGAAGGCTCTCACTGGTTTTCCCTTCAAAGGACTGCGCCTATTTGGGGACCGCCTGGACCTGTTTGCTAAGGGAGGCAGGTTACCCCAGCGCAGGAGGCAGTCTCGGCCCTTTCGGGGCTCGGGCTCCTTTTCTTCCCCCTACCGTGGATCCAGACAGGGGAAGGGGGTCTCCTTTTCCAGGGCCCGAGGAGATTTCTGGGGTAGGGGCAGAGGACGTGGACTCCCTGGCTCATCCTGGGGCTCCAAGCCTAAGCCTTCCCCCAAGCCCCCTCAGGCATGAAGGGGCGCCCTCACCCATCCGGGTGGGGGGACGGCTTCAGCACTTTGCTCACGTCTGGAGGCTTCATGTCTCAGACCGGTGGATTCAGGAGGTAGTGTCCTCCGGTTACAAGATAGAATTTGCTGCCTGGCTGCCCCCAAGATTCATCAGATCCCGGATGCCTCAGGAACCTATGTCAGCTCAGGCTCTGATTCTGGCGGTGCAAAGCCTTCTGGAGCTGGGGGTCATCTGTGAGGTCCCCTTACGAGAAAGGGGCAAGGGTTTTATTCCAACCTTTTCACCGTGCCCAAAAGAGACGGGTCAGTCAGACCCATCCTGGACTTGAAGATCCTCAACAAATTTGTCAGAAGCAGGTGCTTTCTCTGCTATCAGTTGCCTGCGTCCAGGGGACTGCATGACCTCTGTGGACATCAAGGATGCTTACCTTCATATTCCTGTTTTTCCAGGTCATCAAAGATTCATCAGATTCGCTCTGGAGGATCAGCACTACCAATTTGTGGCATTGCCCTTCGGTCTCCCTTCAGCTCCCAGAGCGTTCACCAAGGTGCTGGCAGGAGCGATGGCTCTGCTCAGGTCTCAGGGCATTCGCATTCTGCCCTATTTGAACGACATTCTCATCACTTCTCAGTCCCTCCAACAGGCAGAGCTGGATACTCGGCTAGTAGTGTCCACTCTGGAGTCATTTGGCTGGGTGATCAACCATCCTCCCTGTCTTCCTCCTTGGTGACGCCATTCCTGGGAATGAATCTGGATACAGTTCAGGCAAGGATTTTTCTTCCTCAGCAGAAGGTGGACAGTCTACTAGCGCAGGTTCAGTTCCTGCTATCTTGCCCTCATCCCTCCATCAGGCAGGGAATGCAGCTGGTGGGCCTGATGGTGTCGTGCTTCGAGGCGGTCCCTTATGCCCAGTTTCACATGAGGCCTCTGCAACTCCACCTCTTGTCAGTATGGGACAAGGATCATGCGTCCCTGGACCAGATCCTTGTTCTGTCCCCCCTGGCTAGGAGGTCCCTCTCGTGGTGCCTGGACTCCAGGAACCTGTTGGTGGGCAGATCCTTTCTGGCCCCCTGCTGGGAGACAGTCACCACGGATGCCAGCCTGACGGGTTGGGGGGGCTTCTGGAAGTCCCTACAGTTCCAAGGGCAGTGGGGCCCTCAGGAGGCCCACACGCCCATCAACATTCTGGAATTGAGGGCGATCAGGTTGGTTCTGGCTCACTTGACCCAACACCTTCGGGGCCGGCCTGTTCAGGTACGCTTGGACAACCAGACGGCGGTTGCCTACATCAATCATCAGGGAGGGACCTGGAGCAAGGGGGCCCTCAAGGAAGTGTCTCTGATCCTGTCCTGGGCGGAGGACAATCTTCCCTGCATCTCAGCTGTGTACATTCCGGGGGTGGAGAATCTGCAGGCAGACTCTCTGATCAGGGGGACCTCTCGCCTGGGAGAATTGTCCCTCTGCGACAGGGTGTTTCACTCTCTGTCACCGTTGGGGTCAGCCAGATGTGGATCTGTTTGCGTCCTGTCATAATCACAAGCTCCCAGCAGGATTTTCAACTTCTGTATGTCTTTCCCCCATTCCCCCTGTTGGGCAGGGTTCTGCGCAAGATAGCTCAGGAAGGCGTGCCAGCAATCCTGGTGGCCCCCAGGTGGCCAAGAAGAGTGTGGTTCGCAGACATAGTGCAGCTGGCAGTAGGTCAGTACGCTCTGCCCAGGGTTCCAGACCTGCTCACTCAGGGACATTTAAGCCATCCCAATTTACAAACTCTGGCTTTGACGGCCTGGCTGCTGAAACCTCCATCTTGATGGAAAAGGGGCTGTCTGCCTCTGTCATTAACACCATGATCAGGGCTAGGAAGAAGTCTTCTTCTTCCATTTACTATAGGGTTTGGCCTGCCTACATTGACTGGTGTGAGTCTAGGTCTCTTCCCTGTCGTGTGTTCTCTATTCCCAGGATCCTGGAGTTCCTCCAACATGGTTTGGATCTGGGGCTTCAACTCAGTACTCTGAAGGGTCATGTCTCTGCCCTGGCTGTTTTGTTCCAGAGATCTTTTGCTCAGCATTCTCTGATCAGGACCTTTTTCCAGGGGGTTACTCATGTGCGTCCTCCACGTAAGCCTATGTTGCCTGTCTGGGATTTGAACTTGGTCTTGTCTGCCTTGCAGGGTGCTCCCTTTGAACCTGTGCAGGAGGCTGCTTTGGCCATTCTTACTCTCAAGGTTGTCTTTTTGGTGGCTATCACTTCTG
Organism: Gastrophryne carolinensis; assembly: GCA_027917425.1. Lineage (NCBI taxonomy): Eukaryota > Metazoa > Chordata > Amphibia > Anura > Microhylidae > Gastrophryne > Gastrophryne carolinensis. The sequence continues at coordinate 110,233,038 of CM051236.1, read as the reverse complement.
TTAGGCGTGTTTCTGAGTTGGCGGCGCTTTCCATCCAGCCCCCCTACTTTGAGAGACATCAGGACAAGGTTGTGTTTCGCTTCAAGCCAGATTTTCTGCCTAAGGTCGTGTCTGCCTTTCATCTGAATCAGGACATTGTTCTTCCTTCCTTGTGCCCTAATCCTAGTAACGCTAAGGAGAGGGTTTTGCATTCCTTGGATGTGGTTAGGAATCTGAAGTACTATCTGGTGGCTACTGCACCTTTCAGAAAAACTGATGCTCTTTTTGTGGTCCGTTCTGGTCCTAGGAAGGGTTTGGCTCCTGCTAAATCTAATATCAGCAAATGGATCCGTCAGGCTGTGATTCAGGCCAATTCTGCTAAGGGGAAGAATCCTCCCTTCCGCCTTACTGCTCATTCTACTCGTGCTATTGGTGCCTCTTGGGCTTTTCAGCACCAAGCTTCTGTTGAACAAGTTTGCAAGGCCGCTACTTGGTCTTCTGTTCATACTTTTTTTCAAGTTTTACAATGTTGATGTTAGGGCCTCAACTGATGCTGCTTTTGGCCGCAAGGTTCTGCAGGTGGCAGTGGTCTGACCTGTCTGCTGTTACCTTTGGGGATCCCACCCTATTTTATGGACACTGCTATTGGATGTCCCGATAGTAAGTATTATATCTGGAGCAGGATGTACTGTATACTAAAAATAATACAATTCTGTGATTACTCACCTGTAGAATTGTTATTATGAGTATACAGTACGTCCTGCTCCACCCCACCCTTGGTTTTGCATTATCCTGGATCCCCTGTATGGTGATTGTTATCATTGTTATAGTTATTAGTTGGTTCTGTTATATTTCTCCCAATTTCGCGGTCTCTGCAGTCCAGCGCCATCTGGCGTAGTAATACCCAGACGTAAAGAATCTTATCTGGAGCAGGACGTACTGTATACTCATAATAACAATTCTACAGGTGAGTAATCGCAGAATTGTATTTTTTTTTTTAGGCAGAGATGGAAAGAAGATCAATGCCAAGTCTCCTGCATCGAGTACCACTTCTGACGCACCCCACTGTGTACATGCCAGGTATAGAGGGGCATGATGGGGCAAACTCCCTGGCTACACGTCTTCAGCCTGTCATCATTCTAGAGCCACATGCTTCTATGGTTGCAGGTGTGTTACAACTGATTTATTAAAGTCATAGTGCATTGTGGGGAAGGGTGGGAGTCATGTTCTATTTTGTAGTCTGTCACTCTAATAATATAATTAAAGTGGACCAACACCCTCCGCTGTTGGGCGCTGCTGCTAAATTACAGTCTGGTGGGGATCCAGAATGCTGGAGCCACCCCGCACAAAACCCCACAGAACGTCCGTTAATCTCACCTTTCCCTCGGTCCAGCGACGAGATTGCAGTGCCGCGATTGGCCGGCCAGGGCTCATATGGGCAGGATATTCGGCGGCCAGAACGTTACTGGGCACGTGAACACCAGGCAGCCAATCGTAGTGCTGTATTCTCACCGCTGGACCGAGGGAAAGCTGAGATTGACAGATGTTCTTGGGGGTTATGTGCGGGGTGGCTGCAGCAATTTGGATGCCCCCAGATTGTCACAGCTGGCGACCGACACCCGCGCCGCAGATGGTGTTGGTCTGCTTTACATTCCCTGTCCAGACAAAACCCCAAAAAATGCCATGATCACTGCTTGTCCTCCGCAACTGTTACACCCTTCTCCAGCTGTGTTAAACGTTGTGGTTATGGAGATTGAGTCCTGTGTGTTTACAGGCACATCCTCCATTCACCTGCCCCCCCCCCCCCATATCAGCCACATGCCTAATGGCGCCACCTGGTGGCGGAATACCCACACGTATATGAATTGGGACAGCCCAGACCGAACACAGGCAAAGCCAATTCTACAGGTGAGTACTCACACAATTGTATTTGTCGCATTGGAGGGGGAATGTGGAGTCCTGACACACCACCCCTCAATTTCACCAGAGTAGGATGGGACAGCTGCAGGCGGAAAACTGCCAGTCACAGCCTTATTCATGAAGAGATAGCAACAGGTAGTGCCTTGTAAGCGGCAGGTAGCGGCAGGTGAACGCCGGACACGGCGCGCAATTACACATTTGTGCAGCCGCTCTCCCATACATTTCTATTGATGATCCCTAAATCCCTTTCCTGATCCCAATGTAAAAAAAAAAAAAAACACATGTATCCTGGCCTAGAAAATGACATTTTTGAAAACTTTTTGGATTAATAATATTTTTATAAAACAAGCTACAATGACCCGATTTTGAGCGCCGAAACTGTGTGAGGCTTTTTTATGAATATGGTGTGAGTCGTTCGCACTGAGCTGGCGCTACCTTTCGCTCCCATACAGCGCTGTACTGGTGTTAGAGTGACTCACGCAATATATTCATCAATGCCGGACAGCGTCTGAGATGCTCTGAAACAGCGAACCATGGCTGAGCACAGCGACTACTAGCTGTCGCTCTCAATGTCTCACTACAGACGCTCACCTGTTGGTACCTGGTGCTATTAATGAATCAGCCTGCCCATAAATTAGTCACAGGTTAGTGAATCCTGTGCTGGGTGGCTGGTATATTTTAAACAGCAATAATAATTAGAAAAAACACTGGCTCATTATCTGGCAATACTACACAGTACTAAACAAATATCCTTCCTCCATACAGGGACATGGGGTAGCAGAGGCATGTTTTCACGATCTCTAACACATTCCCTGAACCCTTGTAAAAGATCAGATTTGGTTATGATGAGTTTCAGGACAGCTTGTTGGTTGTAGAAAAGTCTGGACTGCCACCTTGTGGTATCTGTGAATATTGCATGTTGAATGAATTTGTTTTTTTCTTTTCAGTTCAAGGTCTTGGTTCTGTGCCATTGTTCACCCACCCCCTTATTAGCAGCGACCATTTACCTTCCACTGGGCACCACAAAGCCTTAAGCCGGACACGTTCTGAGCCTCTCCCTCAAAATCCCAAAACACTCCAACAACAGCTACTACTCCAGCAGCAATACTCTGCATTCCCTGATTATCTGAAACGGATAAGCAAGGTAAGCACGGAAAATATTCTTCTTCAATCTAAAGTATATGCTTTGAAGTGGACCAGAACCCCCGACTTTGACTATCCTGGGTTTTTGCCCCGGGGCACGTTTGGGTGTGTGAAACCCCCCAGGTCGCCAAAATCAACTCACCTCTTCCTTGTCCCATGGTGCATGTGGCGCACGCTCGTCCAATCGGCTGTCGTCTAAGGTGAGCACGCTGATGGCGGCATCCCTGCTAACCCACAACAGGGAGCGCGCCCGCGCTGGCCAATCACAAATGCCTTGCACGGGCACACGCTCTGCTTGAGGGATAGCGGGGATGCGGCCACAGCTCGCGCCGTTGGACCGAGAAGGATGGTAAGTGTATGGGCAACCTGGGGGGTTTCACACAGTGGGGCATCCCAATTTTTATGCCCCAGGGGGAGGTAATCGATCGGCTCGGGAATCTTATACATTCCCGGGCTGATCGCCTTGGGTTTTGTAAAGTTCTGTGCGAGCCTCCGCCAGCAAACCTCATCCTGACCTATAAACCATCCCTCCGACCCTAAAACCCTGAACACAGCCTGCTTTTGGTCCTTTCCTGTGGCCAATATGGAACACTTAATTTTGAGATGGTTGACGTCTCGTCAGGTCATGTTTTCTCCCTTGACATGACAGGGGAGGCAGGTCCCCCTCACTGCGGCCCTCCCCTCTCCTGCTCCCGCTGTGCTTCTAGACGGCAGATGAGGAGGACAAACACAATTGCACAAGCATAATGGCATAAGCAAGACGCATCGCACGGCGGGACTATATGGGAGGGGATTACTTTAAAGCGGAACAAACCTCCTCCGCTGGCCTTCCCCCCCCCCAGGGCATCCCAAATGTGTCAGCTCACACCCATTTGGCTTTGCCGGGTGTAAAATAATGTCAATGTAAAAATAATCAAAATCTGGGGGTTTGTTCTTCTTTAATAAATGTTAGGTTTTAAGGGCCAAGCTGGATACCTCTGGAATTTACTTACACACTGTTTCTGACATTGCTGTTGTTAGTCTGCTCCAGTAAACGTGGCTTCATTATGGATAATTAAGATGTTGATGGCTCCGCGCTGTTGTCCTGATGGATGGGCTGCTGCTTATATCCTAATTCTCCGGCACTTCCTGTGTGGCTCTTCCTCTCACATCCTGCCATTTATGGATGGGGGATGGAATACACATTGTCACTGAGGTCAAGGATTTGTTCTTGTGTTAATATCTGAGCAACAAACACATTGCAAAATAATGTACTTAAACCGGACCTTAAAATAAAAGTCTATCTTATATGTTTCCCCCACCCTGTACATACAGATTGCCAACAATAAAAAGCATCCTACCTGCACCTTGTGCATATTCTAAGCATGTAAACATCCAAGATGGCAGCTCATGGAGCATCAGGCAGCCTGCAGACAAGAAGTGTCTTCTGACTATGCCGCTCTGCATTCTGAGTTTGCTGACCTTTTCCTGACCCCAACTCTGCTCTGTTTGTACAAAGCACAGCTATAACCTGCCCCCTGTGCTTTACCCCGCTCTCCTCTCCTCCGTATGTGTGATGCTTCTGAGGCAAGATGGCGACGCCCCTATCCTGAACAGAGTTGCAGCCCAGTGGCTAAAAGCATAAAATATATAGATTGCTGGGGAATTGTTTTTAAGGGTTTGGGCTTTTCATGAAATGGTGCTGAAGGTCCGCTTTAAAGTAATTTACACTGTAAGTTTGTAAGTGCAGGGCTCTCTCTCCTATTGGCTCTGCTTTTCATAACTTTGTAGCATCTGGTTTGGGATAGTCTGTGTACAGTGCTGTATGTTTTGTCTGTAATTACTACTTTATACAACACTACGGATGCAGATTATATATATAATTCTTCTTCTTATTAATAATAATAATAATAATAATAGTAATAATAGTAATATCAGGGCCTGTCTTAAATGAAATCAGATCTTAAACTCTCACTAGCACTGAGCTGGTCCTGGTTTACAGGGACAATAGGCTAATGTAACCCCCCAGAGAGGCTTGAATGTCTGCTGGGGTAGGTTGCGATCAGAGGGGGGATGTTGCGGGTTGTTGACAATCTGAGTTTGATCTTTTAGGGAATTCCTCCTTGTCCTTTTTACTCACTCGCCTGTTCTCTGCAGTTGCACAGCCCTACTCGTGATCTTCAAAACGTATTAGGAACTGGTCCCCCGGCATCCACACACTCTCTAAGACCTCCTGCATAGGTGGCCATACTAAGGCAGTGCCTGGCATGCTACCTTCAGTACAGGCATGGCGTGCAGACAGTGGATGCCCTTGTGTGTGCTCCATTGTATATGGTCCATGAAAGGTTGTCCATGAGCTTCATAAATCCTTTGTTTCTTCTGTCCCAGCGCCCCCAGAAGACAAGTGAAAGACCAAGACTAAGCCAGATCCCATCAGAAGAAATGGATGATAGCAGCCCTTCAAACGACCAGCCTAGTGACTTAGGAAATCCTGCTCGAACCCGACCAGAAGCCTTGCGAGGTGTCCAAGATGCACACAGTGCTGGCCAGCCAGTAGTCCAGCAGCATTTCGCCTCACAGGTAAGGGCTTCCACTTTAGCTTGCATGTCATGGAGGCGACACTATCTAAATAGACTTCAAATAGTTTTTTTTTTAGAATAACTGTGCACTGCCTTCTCATCCCATCCCTGAATGCAGCTCTGCAAGTCAGTCTTTTCTATTGGTACTGATGGTACTCAGGCATTGCAAAGTATTGCACAACTAATTACAATTGGTAAACCAGGGACCACATTTATGACGTTAGGAATGTTATTTTATATATATATATATATATATATATATATATATGCCAAGAAACATGGCTTCTACTGCAGCTGGGAAAACCTGTATGTCCTGGGGCACCGGTAACTTGGAATGGATTCTTTTATCTAGGTCATATTAGTGCTATGTAGCAAGTATTGGTCCTATGTAGCAATCATTGGTCCAAAATGTAGCAAAATAATGGGTTACGTCTACCCCCTGCATAATTATAACCCTGTGTCAGATCAGTTGAAATTACATTTTAAATATATTAAAATGTATAAAAAGTGGACAAGGTCTAGCTTTGAGGCAGAGTTCTTCTTTATTTGAACTCTTTAGTCTTTTGAAATGTACATGAACTTATACTAGCTAAGATGATTGGAATTTGGGCCTCTTCTTATCTATCTAACAAGGATGACACGAGAAGGAATAATGAATGGCTGTCCTAGGCCTTATTAGTAAAAGTGGCCTCTGTGAAGCATGAGAATCCAGCCGGCGCAGGAGGCTGAAAGAGGCCTCACATCTGAAATGTCATAGCTACACCTTTTGGCCAGTTATATTAGTCATTTTTATCTGTATTATTTACATGAACCAATCCTAGGCTCCTGGTTATCTTTGTGAAAATGTGTCCTCATTACTATAAAAATACCTGTCTGCAATGTACAGATGGCAATCAGTGGTCCCATACATGTATGTGAATAAATCTTGGCCTGGTGAATTCTGGTCCTTGTGTGATGAACTTACCTAACACCCAGCCCAGCTTGTTTCTTTATCTTGCTGTAAGGATGAAAAATCAGGAGTGACATGACATGAATGTACCATTCAGCTTTTACAGTGGAGGACTCCTTTATTTTTCCAGCCTGTCCCCTGTGCCAAGAATAACAGCGTATTGCTATTGCAATTCTTCTTATGTGTGTCGAGTGGTTAGTGCCATTGTTAAAGGGCTCAGCATTTCTCCCATGTAACACTGACATGGTCCACCCATCACCCCGGGATATTATTCTCAGTGATGAAAAAAAATAACACAAGCTTGGTTGGACTTTATTGCAGCGGGGGTGTGTAAGTCCTCTGGCATTTCCTCATATTCTTTTATTTAGATTGTCTACTTGTGAAATGCTATACAAAACATATCCTTTGATTTCCTACTATACCTTCCGACTATATTTTTCACCTTATCTGTAATCACACCTTGTAAAGCACTATGGAAGATGATAACATTAATAATAATCATTTCCTAGTAATAGATTGCAGAAGTATTTTAGGCTGTGACTATACCCTAGAGCAGGGGGTTCTCCCAACCAGTGGTACAAGGTGATACTTGAGGTCCCATCCGGTGGTACCTAGCAAGCCTGCAGGCTGATCTATACCTCAACCAGGACTGCTGCCATCTATAATTTAGCCAAGCCTGGTTTCCATAATAAATACAAAACTGACCTAAAGGGTGACTTTATATATTTTTGTTACCTTTACCATTACTCTTGAATAGAATTTAGGTGACTGACAAACCATATGTGGTAGTTAAGACATTTAGAATATGGAAAGTGGTACTTGATGAAAAACGGTTGGGAACCCCCGCCATAGAGTTTGAAATCATACCCACCACTGGTATAAGAAGAGGACTGGCTTCCCCTCAATACCTCATTCACTGAAGCGATCCCCGACCCACAATTGTGTGCCATGGTGTCTGGTTCCCTAGTGCACAGAGACCTGGTGCTGACATGGATAATTAATGGAAACAGGGTGGGCTGGGTGTTTGGGATGGGCATGTGGAGCCTGCATTACAGGGGAAGATTTATCTTGGAGAGCGCAGGTCTGCTTTAAATAATGCCAAGGGCAAAGCAGTGCATAACCGGAACGTTTTCCCTATTGTGAAAAAACACTCCTATTGTTCTTACCATTACAGCTTTAGATGTATGTGGCACTTGTTTTTTTTTTTCTGACAGGCTTATTTGTGGGATCAAAGCCATCTTCGAGCCCAGCAGCACATGAAAAGACCTCTGGACACTTTGATTCCTGTTATGTCACATCGTCCTCTTACCAGAGCCAGGTCCTCTCCAGCCACCTCTTCTCTCCCCAGTCAAGATCCTTCCTCTAAAACAATGCAGCTCAGTGTTCCGGAACAGGCTGACAAACCACGATTCACCACAGGTACTGCACACGCACTCAGGGCAATTTGTATAACAATGGCCTATGCTTTGCACTGCACCAATAGGAGCCAGTATTGGACTTTTCTTTGCGGGCTTGGAAAAAAAATAACCGAGGACCTTTACTAATATGGTTTACAAGGTTATGGACCTTCATGCTTCAGTAATAGCTAACTATGGGGGTTATTCATCAAGGGATAGCGGCAGGTAGTGCCTCATAGCGGCAGGCAGCGTCTGGTGAACGCTGGGCGCTGTACGCAATACCACATTTATGAAGGCGATTCTGGTGAGCGACTCTTAACAGCATCATGTAGTATCCAATTCATCATTACAGGCAGCTCAGCGTATAGCGCCGGCGCTCTAGCTTACAGAGTGCCAGGTATTACATAGAAACATAGAAGGTTGACGGCAGAAGGAGACCATATCTGCCCTTATGTGTATACTGTATGTACTCTTTATCTTAGGATAGAGGTGTGCTTATCCCAGGCATGTTTAAATTCAGTGACTGTTGATTTTTCAACTACCTCTGCTGGACGTTTGTTCCAAGCATCTACTACTCTTTCTGTAAAATAATATTTTCTAACATTGCTCCTGATCTTCCCCCCGACTAGTTCTATCATTAAGCTTCTTCTTAAAAGGTACCTGTCGCTACCTGTCGCTCTCCCTTACATTTCAATGGACATTCCTTTTCTGCTGTTTAAACAGAAGAAAGAAGTTTTTAATATTTCTCTCAAATAATTGTGTTTCCTCCCCTGGCCTAGAAAAAGTCATTTTTGAAAACGTTTTGGATTTTTTATATTTTTATCCAGAATTATCATTACAGGTCTGGTATTCAAGTGTTAATGTCACAATGTTACAACAATGTCATTCCATGTGTTTTCGCTTTGTTACTGTTGGATATGTGTTCAGAAACAGACTTTAATCACACAGCGTCTGGCGCTCTATGCTATAGCGACCAGATCCTGAGCGCCTACGCTGTGTGAGTCTGTTAGAACGCCCAACTTACATCTCATTCATCAATGCCGGCCAGGTTACTACAATGACTGAGGCGCTCTGTTAAAGAGACCGATAGCCGATCACAGCGTATACTAGCGGTCGCTCTAAGCTCCGCTATACAGACGCTCATTTGCCGATACCTATCGCTAGTAATGAATCAGCCTTTAGGCTTGCTGAGTTACAAGACACCACTGCCACCTAGTGTCTTGACATGATAAAACAGAAGTCTATTTTATAAGAGTTCTACAACTGCTGAATAAGAAGTAATTAAAGTGAAACTATGGTCAAAGCAAAATAAAGGTAGCGCACACTCTTAGTTTCAAAATTGCTTATAGTGTATTTATAGTACAAAAAGGACAGTATAATTTACATCAATAATATGTCCATAATTGAGTATCAAGACTGAACAACTTGAGTGAGAAAAGCAGTGCAGAAAATAGGAATTGTCATGCATATAAGGTCCGCTTTAAAGTGGACCAACACCCCGGGGGGATCAGCCCGGGAATCTATAAGATTAGGGCCGATCAGATCCCGGGGCATCCAAAATCGCTGTGTGAAACCCCGCAGGACGCCCAGAAACCTTACCTTATCCCCGTTCCAACGGCGCATGCGCGAGCCGCGGCCGCATCTCGCGCTTCTCTCTAGCAGGGCGCGCATCGGGGTGCCCCCGATCGGGGTGCCCCGCGGAAGTGGACCAAAACCCAGGATAGTGAAAATCCTGGGTGTTGGTCCACTTTAAGGTAAGTTTTCTCGTGCCCTAGGGCATCATCCCATGAAAACATATATACACAAGAAGTTATGAAAAAAGCAATAACAATCCAAAAGAACCAAGGTATTACAGGCTATAGCCAGAGAAAGCGGTTTGGGTCCACATGAGGGTGTGCTCAGGTTTGCCCCAACATGATTAGAATTAAACCAGGGTTAAATCTTAAATGCAAAATACCATAATCTGAGCCTGCGAATCGGCCTTACTGTGGAGCATTCTGCATACCTACCTCCCTTGCTCCCTCGTCGTCCCTGGCTGTGGGTCGCCGCACCCCGCGGGGCCTCCGCAACGCGCTAGCACGCCGCTGTCTGTGACGGGGGGATCCTCGCCGCTGTGGCGCTGTAGACGCTGGGCACGGTGTGCTTTCGCGGCCATTTTCCCTATATGGGCAGCCTTGGAAGGGGGCTGGCGCGTCTTCTTCACGCGCCGACGGAGGGGGCGGAGCCTGGCGTCGACGCACTTCTGCATCATCGCGCCCGGCCGGTCCCTCACTCCCCTCGAGGATCCTGCGAGAACAGAAGATCCAGGGTCTGGCCTGCGCGCTGCTGCTGCTGGGGCCTGCTGGACGCTGCGGAGCCTGTTGTCTGCTGCTGCTTCTCTGGGCGATCACGCTCGGAGGCTCGCTGTCCCTCTGATGGTGTCGTTAGTCCCTCTTTTTATGGCTGTATTTTATGACCTATTGCACCTCTCTTTTATTCTGATCATGGGTTTTTTCTCCCCCTCTCTTGCATAGGTTGTGGGCTGTTGAGGTTGAGGGTTGTGGTTCCTCCTGGTCCCCCTTTTCATTAAGAGGGATCACCTTTAGGTTTGGGCCGTTAGTGTCTTGTTACTGATTCTCCGTTCACGGATATCCCGAAACCCGCTAAAGGGCCAGGCGTTGAGAGCGGCTGTGCAACACCTCTTGCGGTTAGGTGTGATTTGCCCTGTACCTTGGCAGGAACGGGGTCAAGGTTTCTACTCCAACCTGTTCACGGTTCCCAAGAAGGACGGAGCGTTAAGACCAATCCTGGACCTGAATGAAGGGTCTCAACTGGTTTGTGAGGGTCAGACATTTCCGCATGGAAACCTTATGGTCGGGCCGGCGACTTCATGACCACAGTGGACATCAGGGATGCTTATCTGCACATCCCGATTTTCCAGGGGCATCAGAAGTTCCTAAGGTTTGCTCTGGAGGATCAGCATTACCAGTTTGTGGCACTTCCATTCGGGATTTCCTCAACCCCCCGCGTTTTCACCAAGGTGCTGGCGGGCAACATGGCTATCCTGAGGAACCAGGGCATTCGTGTGTTGCCCTATCTGGACGACTTGCTGATTGCTGCTCAGTCCCTGCAGCAGGCCAAGTGCGATACTCGGAGGCCTTCGGCTGGGTAATCAATTACCCAAAGTCATTTGTCAGTCCCTCAACAGGGAGATCCTTCCTGGGAATGACGATAGACACTGCTCAGGTCAAGGTTTTTTCTGCCGCAGCAGAAGGTTTTGGGTCTCCAGACGCATGTGCAGGCCTTGCTGTCTTGCCAACGGCCGTCAATATGTCTGGCGATGAGATTGGTGGGCCTAATGGTGTCATGCTTCGAGGCAGTGCCCTTCGCCCAATTTCACATGAGACCTCTACAATTGAACCTGCTGACCGGCTGGAATCTGATGCAGGAATAGCTCCTCGCTGGCCGAGAGAGAGTTGGTTTACGGACATAGTTCAGATGTCAGTAGATTGCTACATCATCGCTGCGGCACCCAAATTTACGGACGCTGGCTTTGACGGCCTGGCTATTGAAATCTCAATCCTGACGGAAAAGGGGCTGTCGGCCACGGTTGTCCATACCATGATTCATGCACGGAAGAAATCTTCTTCCATGATATACTACAGAGTTTGGCTTATATTGCTTGGTGCGAGACCAAGAGTCTCCCTTGCCGCACATTTTCCATTTCCAGGATTCTGGACTGTTTGCAACACGGCTTACACTTGGGTCTCCAGCTGAGCACCCTCAAGGGTCAGGTCTCGGCTTTAGCCATCTTTTTCCAGAGATCCATTGCCAACTATAGGTTGATCAAGACTTTTTTCCAGGGAGTCCGGCCATCACGTAAGTCAGTATTACCGGTGTGGGACTTGAATTTAGTACTTTCTGCTCTTCAGGGTCCTCCCTTTGAGCCATTGTGCGATGCTGCATTATCTATTTTGACTCTCAAAGTGGTCTTTTTGGTAGCGATCACCTCTGTGTGTCGTGTATCAGAGCCGGCCGCGCTTTGTATGAAACCTCCCTATTTTGAGCGGCATAGGGATAAGGGGGTTTTTCGCTTTAAACCCGATTTTTTGCCTAAGGTCTTTTCTCCCTTTCATCTTAATGAGGAAGTTGTCTTGCCTTCCTTGTGTCCAGCACCGGCTAATTCCAAAGAATGGACACTCCATGCCTTGGATGTGGTCAGGGCCATAAAGTATTACCTGGCTGCAACTGAATCCCTCAGGAACTCGGATTTGCTCTTTGTCCTAACAGAAGGCTCTAGAAAAGGTTTGCCACCAGCCAAGTCCACTCTCAGTAAGTGGATCAGACAGGCGGTGGTGCAAGCATATTCTGCCAAGGGGAAGGAACCCCCTTTTCGGATCACAGCTCATTCTACCCGAGCTATTGGTGCCTCTTGGGCTTTTCAGCACCAGGCATTGGTTGAACAAGTTTGTAAGGCCGTCACTTGGTCTTCAGTTCATACTTTGTAAAAGTTTTACAAGGTGGATGTCAGGGCCTCAGCTGACGCTGTTTTTGGCCGAAAGGTGCTTCAGGCGGTAGTGAAATGAACTACATGCTGTTCCGCACTGGGGATCCCGCCCAAATGGACACTGCTTTTGGATGTCCCACATGTCATCACTTGGGACGACCTGGACTGGATATAGGGAAAAATACAATTCTGTGAAACTCACCTATAGAACTGTTTTTGGATATATCCAGTCCAGGTCGTCCCACCCCGCCCTTGTGTTCATTGTTTCCTGTTGCCTGTTATGGTGATCACCATTTTTTATTCATTGGACATTGTTTTCATCAATCTTGTTAGAGAGAGTACAAGCTGAAGCTATGTGAAGTAACATGGTTTCTTTGGCCTCCCGGCCTGTCCTCTTTTTGGTCTAATGCTCTTTAACCTCTGGAGAATGATAGAGGGACACCCTTTATAGGGGGCCGGGAGAAGCTACATCTTTGATCTTGCAGTCGAGCGCCCCCTAGGGGCGAACACCCACATGTCATTACTTGGGACGACCAGGACTGGATATATCCAAAAAACTATTCTACAGGTGAGTTTCACAGAATTGTATTTCTCTGCCCAATCACGGTCCTTCCGTGCTGAGGGGCAGTCCCCTGATCCCTCTTCACCTTGCAAGATGTTCTTCAGCCCCCGCAGCCTGTACCAGCATTCAGAAGACCAGAAGGGGTAAATCCAGGGGATGTATTTCAGCAAGAAAATCAACTGCTGGGGTGTGCAGGAGATTTGAGAAGCAGAGGATGCAGCAATTACAGTACCCCACTGAGTATGTTGGCGGAATATGTCCCTACGGGGTGGGTCAGATATGCAGCTTACACAGGTTATTCAGATGTGGGGTTAAGGACTTCTAAAATGATTTTAAAATGGACCAACCCCCGTGCGCCCGGGAATCCAGCACCGCAATTGGTCGCCCGGTACTTACGTTAGTAGTGAGCACCGCCATTATTCTGGCCAGGAGTGCCGACGCTCATGGTGCTGGATTTCTGATGGGGAATCGTTGTGAAGGTAAGGTTTTCAGGCGTTCTGGGGGGTTATGTGCAGGGGGGGCTCCAGGATTCTGGATACCCTCCCCTCTGTCATATAGCGGCGGGTGGTCTGCTTTATATTTGCCTGACTGGCCAACCCGATTGGTCACCGGTGGTCACATGAGTGACAGCTACACAGGGGAATGAAGACGTGTTAAGCACTGGCTTGCTTGACTTTAGTTCCGCTTTAAAGGATTTTTCATTGTGCACTAGTGTTGATGTCAAAATTGTTCTAAATTACCTGAACACAGGAACAGTGGCAGCCGGAGAAAAAACACACTTTTCTGTCATTATGCTTTACAGGAATAGTTTATGACTCTGTAATGTTAAAACACCAGTGTACCTGTGGTGACAACAGCAACCACCCAGAGCATGCTGGGAGAATCCAAAGCATTTGGTCCCGCTTGCAGGAAAGAGGCCTACGCAATCATTGTGAAGTAAGTGTAAATGTTACTTTCCAGGGGTATCTCCAGATGTTATTCTGCATGATAAGAAAAATGTTGTGTGTGTGTGGGGGGGGGGGGGGTGGCGTTACCCATAGCAACAACAATAAAATGAGAAGTTATATCATTAGCAGTTCTCCATGCTGCTCAGGGACTCCCTCCCCTATACCATGCCATACATAGTATATACATACATGCCATACCAGTATAAAATACAGGCAAGGGTCACTAATGCAGCCCTGTGTACCACCTATACCCTTTATGGATGTGCCCCCTTGTGCAACCTTACATCCCACCCAAATCATATGACCTTTTAACCAATAGAAACACCAATATCATCTACTGTCACCATACATACCATACCCCAATTAACATTTTAATCAATGGCAGATTGGAGCCCCCCCCCCTCCCCCTCCATTTTACAGTCTTTTGGAAGTACCAAATATGTCTCTTCCAAATGTGGCATAGCAATATACAAGACCTGGGTATCAGAATGTTTTTCAAACCCATGAAATAAACACCAGGGCCGGCGCCACCACAAGGCAAACCTGGGCAATTGCCAGGGCCCCTGCCATCTTCAGGAGCCCACTCAGGCTCACAATTGTCCATTGCATTATTTTACAGAGGTCCTGAACCACCGAACGATGGGTGTTGTGTGCAGACCTGCTCATGGCTGGTCTCAGCAACAATGGAGAAGGTGGCGAGAACCAGGTGACATCTGACAGCAATGATGGAGACTTTAGTGGCAGCGTAGCAAGCAGTAAGGGCTGATGGGTGCTTGGTGGCAGTAAAGAATGCACAAGGACTAGAGGACTATTGGTGGCTATAGAGAAGGCAATAAGGATGGAGGGCGATCAGCAGCAGAAGATGGCCCGTTTGTGACAGCGGAAATGAAAGGGGACATCATGTGACTCATTACTTTGGGGGCCACTAAGACTCTCTTTCCCAGGGGCTCCCACATACATAGAGCCAGTCCTGATAAACACACAAGAAATGGCTGGTGGCAATGACAGCAGGGCATTTTCTGGGGTCTTTCCCAGTGGCATTGCTTTGCTGACACAACGAAGGCTATGAATGTCATTTCCTTTGAGGCAGGGACTAAGGGACTAAAGTGGCTCATTGCCTTGGTGTATGATGACACGCAGTGCTTGCTGATTTGCTTTTGGTATAATGATTCTTGCAGTGTATCCGAGGCAGAAAGGCGACCCTGGAGGAGCTGCAGTCCGTACATACAGAAACGCACGTTTTGCTCTACGGCACCAATCCCCACAACAGGCTTAAACTGGACAATCGCAAACTCAACGGTAAGTGGATTTCTGTAAAAACACAGATACATTTGCTTTTTTTGTTCTAAAATGTTTGGCGAATGTACAAAGCCAAGCAAAGCTTCACACATATGCAAAGCAAATAATGGCTGAATATGGTTGTGCTCTAAAGCAGCCTAAACCTCAGAGCCATTCTGTCCTCCACTCGCAGACATTTTGAGTTGGGATTCCTACTGATTATCCCCTGGATATGCCAAAGGTTGAGCGCCATACTCTGTGTTGTTACTTGTGACTGTTAGGGCTTTATTCATAAAGCTCTAGCACCAGGTAGTGGCTTGTAAGCGACCGGTAGCGGCAGGTGAACGCCGGGCACGGCACGCAATTCCACATTTATGAAGCCGATTATGGTGAGCGACTGGAACAACGCCATGTAGCGTCCGATTCATCATTACCCAAGGCTCATCATAGAGCGCCGGCGTTCAGGCTTGCAGAGCGCCACGTATTACCTGCGCTACCTGTCGCCCTCCCATACATTTCAATGGACAATACTTTTCTTCACTTTAAAGAGGGTTTTATTTTTTTTAAATTATCAAATCATTGTGTGACCTCTCCTGGCCTCTTTAAAGTCTTTTATTTTTGAAAACTTTTTTGATTTATAATATTTGTATGCAGAATTGTCCTTACATGTCTGGTATTAAATTGTTCATGTTACAATGTAATAACACTGTAATTCCATATGTTTTCGCTTTGTTACTAGTGGATACATGTTCAAAAACAGACTTTAATCACACAGCTTCTGGCGCTATGGGCTACAACTACATGATTTTGAGCACTGGCGCTGTGTGGGGCTATTTTTTTGATGAATATGGTGTGAGTCGGTCACACTGAGCTAGTGCTACCATTCGCTCCCATACACAGCAACTACTAGCGGTCGCTCTCAAAGCCTCGCTACAGACGCTCATCTGTCGGTCCCTGGCGCTATTAATGAATCAGCCTGCCCGTGGCTAATAGGTCTCTCCAGACGGATGCATTGAGCAAACCTCATTGGCTGCCAGCAGTCATGGGAAATACTTACACACTTAAAAGAAGGGGGTAGTACATCCAACATCTGCCATGATGCAGCCATAATGTTTGATTCAGAGTTTTCAGTGGGGTTCTCTTTAAAGATTGCCTATACTCCATCGACCCTGGATATTTGTTTCAGTGCCATTCTCCTTCCAAAAATCTCTTGTGGTCTACTGCATGTTTTCATTTGTAGCTGCCATATTCTTCAGACCTGCAATACTGATATGAAAGAAGACATATAAGAGAAAGACATTTTATTTGTTAAGCAGGAGGAGTTGTTACAGTGAACCTCCATGCCCCAAAGCAACTCCAGGGAAGGTCCTGATCCACAGGGACTATAAACAGTGAGCCCTGCGTTAGAGAGATACTCACCTTTTCTCACCCAAACACATTCAGGAGCCACACCTTCTCCTATTCTTCATTGCAGTTCACAGATATTTCCTGTCCCCCACCGTACAGAGTTCCATAACTGATTTCAGCTTCCAAAACATGTTTACCTAAATGGGCATCCTAAATCAGGATCCTCCGGAGGGGGTTGTTAAAAGGAACTTAAAGATACTCACCTTTTCTTCTATACAGTCCCTTCTAGGCGGTTCAGTGCTGATAAAGGGTCACTCCGGCCCAGGTTGAGCGATTTTTAAATACCCCCTGCCCTGCCACCTTTCCCTAGCGCTGAAGCAAGATGTAGGAGGGGGTTAAAATAAGGAAGGACACTTACCTAAACCCCAAATCCAGAGGCGAAGTCGGGCAGTGCCGCCGATGCTCCCCGCAATCTGTCTGAAGTCCAGGGTGGCTGCCAGGTCTGGGCGCCCCCCAAGCCATGTGCAGAAATGCCTGACTATTCACTTAAATGGACGGACGTGCGGTAGCGCACATCGTGGAGAGCGCATGCAGCTGGTTGCCGTCCTGGACTTCAGAAATCATCGGGCAGATCGTTGGAGTGGCCCTTTAAGTCTCCCAGTTTCTGAGTTCGGGTCTTGCAGTGTCTGTGCATGCACTGCTGCCCCTCAAACTGATCGAGGCATTACCTTGTCCTAGTAGGTTTCTATGCACATTTCCGCTTGGGGTCTGATGAGTGTTTATGATCCTTTAACCCTTTAAAAGCCAGCCTACCTAGATTTTTTGTCACACTCTGTTGCCAGACTACTTTCCATGTTTTTGCGATACACATGTTCAACCTTGATTTTTGAAGGGATTTCCAGGGATTTTCCAGGAAAATTATATATTGTTTTTTTCAGCAGAGTCTGGGCTTCAACATGAAATGTCTTGTTTGGCCTTTTTTTAGTGTATTCTCAATACTTTTGGGTGAAATATGTGCAAAAAAAAAAAAAATCTATTTTTTACAATTTGTAGTGTTTTCTTGTGATAAAAAATGTAAGTTTGTTTATAAAATATTATTGCGTGTGAAAGCCCTATTTCTCCCGGTTACAACGGTACCATATATGTATTGGTATACACCCTTTTCCTGCCCAGGAAACTCCCCCAAACTGAAACAGCAGTTTAGGAGATTTGAGATAGGATACAACTGTGCAATATGATTGCCCGGGTGGGGGGGGACCTCATTTTTATTTTGAATTTTATTGGCGCCATCCGCGTCATCGCTGTTACTGGCCCGCCCCACGAGGTATACCGACGCCATCTTTTCTGACTTGGTTGGCCTATGCGCGACGGACTCCTACCTACCGCGGTCCGTAATTGCCCTCGCGGGCGGCTTTATCTGCTTCAACTTTGTTACGATGTACTTAAGGTCTTGTCTGCTTATGTCTTTCAGGCGGGACGAACCCTTCTTGGCTTCTCCCGGCCCTGTTTTTAGTATATTACTTGTAGGCCTTGTAAAAATTAATAATCACCATATGGAGGCATCTCAGGATAATGTTACCGGGGTCCCTTCGGGACAAGACCGGCTGTGTGTAGCGTGTGGGCAGCCTCATGCTGACGCTGACAAGGCGTGGGTCTGTGTACCCTGTGCTGAGCAGGTGCTTGCATTGCAATCTGGCCTGCCAGTGGCTGCACCTCGTTTCACTTCACCTACTCCCCCAAGCTTAAATGCCTACTAGTGGGGATTCTTAGCCTGATGTGTCTTCTAGACTGGCTACTGTTGAACAGATTATTGCTAAGTCCTTAACCCGTAAGGCCCCTGCTAAGAAGCGGCACTTGACGCCTAACGTCACTGTTTATGAATCTGTGTGGCTATACCCCGTCTGATGAAGGGGAGCTCTTTTCTGATTCAGGCTCATCTGATGAGAGACCAAGGGGTCATGACTATTCTGGCTCTGACCCCTGGGCCCCGGATGACACTGACAGATTACTGACCCAGATTTTTGAGGTTCTGTCTATCTCTCTCCCTGTTGAGGCTCCCAGGCAAAGAGGGGAGCTTTTCCATACAGCAAAACCACGTTTGGAATTTCCAGAGCAGGCACATTTCCATAACCTTGTGCTCAAGGAATGGGAGCGCCCCAGTAAACTTCCCGGGGTTCCAAAGAGTTGGGGTAGGAAGTATCCCTTTCCTGCTGAGGTGGTTAAATGTTGGTCACCCCCCCGAGGTGGATGCCCGGACCCTAGGGCTATCTAACACCTCTGTCATGCACTCCCCTGATTCTACTACCCTGCGGGATGCTGAGGACCGGCGCATTGACCAGCTGGCATCCCACGTCTTTGCATGTGCGGGGACGATGCTGCGCCCGGTCTGTGCCTCTGCCATTACTGCTGTGGCCACTAGAACCCTTATCAGAAATAAGCTTGATAGTGCCCCTGATGATTTGCCTTGTGAGGTGTTTAATGCACTCTCCAGTTGTGATGTTTTTGTAAATTTTGTCCTATCAGCATTGGATGACACCATCAGAATGTGTGTCAGAACTTCTGCCCTCGTGGTGGCTATACGCCGCTCGGTTTGGCTGTGCCAGTGGGCTGCTGACAATGCTTCCAAGAAGGCCCTCACTGCGTCTGTTTGGAGACCGCTTGGACCTTTTTGCTAAGGGAGGCAGGTTACCCCAGCGCAGGCGGCAACCTCGGCCCTTTCTGGGTCAGGGTTCCTTCTCCTCCCCTTACCGTGGTGCTAGACAGGGAAGGGGGGTGTCTTTCCCTGAGGCCCGGGGAGATTTCTGGGGTAGAGGCAGAGGACGTGGACCTCGTGGCTCCTCCTGGGGTCCCAAAGCTAAATCCTCTCCCTAGCCCCCTCAGGTATGATGGGGCACCCTCACCCATCCGGGTGGGGGGGACGGCTGCAGCACTTCGCTCACGTCTGGAGGCTTCATGTCTCAGACCGGTGGATTCAGGAGGTAGTGTCCTCCGGTTACAAGTTGGAGTTTGCTGCCGATCCCCCTCCAAGATTCATCAGATCCCGGATTCCTCAGGACCCTGTGTCAGTTCAGGAGCTAGTGCAAGCAGTGCAATGCCTCCTGGAGCTGGGGGTCATCTGCCAGGTCCCTTTAAGAGAAAAAGGCAGGGGGTTTTATTCCAACCTATTCACAGTACCCAAAAAGGATGGTTCTGTCAGGCCCATCCTGGACTTAAAGATTCTCAACAAGTTTGTCAGGGGCAGGCGCTTTCGCATGGAGACTCTGCGCTCTGCCATCAGTTCCCTGGGCCAAGGGGATTTCATGACTTCTGTGGACATCAAAGATGCTTACCTTCATATTCCTGTGTTCCCAGGTCATCAAAGGTTCCTCAGGTTCGCTCTGATGGATCAACACTACCAGTTTGTGGCCTTGCCCTTCGGCCTCACTTCAGCTCCCAGGGTGTTCACCAAGGTGCTGGCTGGCGTGATGTCTCTGCTCAGATGTCAGGGCGTCCGCGTGCTTCCCTATCTGGACGACATACTCATCACTTCCCAATCTCTACATCAGGCAGAGTTGGATACTCAGCTGGTGGTGTCCACTCTGGAGTCATTTGGATGGGTGATCAACCACCCCAAGTCCTCACTGTCCCCTTCCTTGGTAACTCCATTCCTAGGAATGAATCTGGACACAGTTCAGGCAAGGATCTTCCTTCCTCAGCAGAAGGTGGACAGTCTGATTGCACAGGCTCAGTCCCTCCTAGCTTGTCCCCATCCCTCCATCAGGCAGGGGATGCAGCTGGTGGGCCTGATGGTGGCATGCTTCGAAGCGGTCCCTAATGCTCAGTTCCACTTGAGGCCTCTGCAACTTCACCTGTTGTCTGTATGGGACAAGGACCCAGCGTCCCTGGACAGGGTCTGTGTGCTCTCCTCCCTGGTCAGGAGGTCCCACTTGTGGTGGATGGACTCCAGGAACCTGTTGGGGGGCAGATCCTTTCTTGCCCCTTCCTGGGAGACGGTCACCACGGATGCCAGTCTGTCAGCTTGAGGGGGTTTCTGGAAGTCCCTGCGGTTCCAGGGGAGGTGGGGCCCTCAGGAGGCCCACACACCTATCAATGTCTTGGAGCTGCGGGCGATCAGGTTAGTTCTGGCTCACTTGACTACTCTTCTTCAGGACCTGCCTGTTCAGATGCGCTCGGACAACCAGACGGCAGTTGCCTACATCAATCATCAGGGAGGGACCCGGAGCAAGGGGGCGTCTCTGATCCTGACTTGGGCGGAGGCCAATGTCCCCTGCATTTCAGCTGTGTACATCCTGGGGGTGGAAAATCGCCTGGCGGACTCTCTGAGCAGGGGGACCTCTCGCCAGGGAGAATGGTCCCTATGCAGCAGGGTGTTTCAATCTCTGTGTCACCGTTGGGGCCAACCAGATGTGGATCTGTTTGCGTCCCGCCACAATCACAAGCTTCCAGCTTTTGTCTCTCTGTCCAGGGATCCACTGTCCCTGACCTCGGATGCGCTAGCAATGTCATGGAAGGACTTTCAGTTCCTGTATGTCTTCCCTCCAATTCCCCTGCTGGGCAGGGTTCTGCGCAAGATTGCTCTGGAAGGGGTGCCAGCAAGAGTGTGGTTCGCAGACGTGGTACAGCTGGCAGTAGATCAGGACGCTCTGCCCTTGGTGCCAAATCTGATCACTCAGGGCTCACTACGCCATCCCAATTTACAAACTCTGGCTTTGACGGCTTGGCTGCTGAAACCTCCATCTTGATGGAGAAGGGGCTGTCTTCCTCGGTTGTGGATACTTTGATTAAAGCTAGGAAGAAGTCTTCCTCTTCCATTTATTACAGGGTTTGGCGTGCCTACATTGACTGGTGTGAGTCTAAGGCCCTTATTTATGAAGGAATAGCGACAGGTAGCGACTGGTGAGCGGCCGGTAATGACGGGCCCCGCCACGAGAACGCCGGCTCCCCACCACAATCACACATTTATGAAGCCAATCCTGCTTAGCGACTGAGATAGCGCCATATAGCCACTCATTCATCATTATTCCAGCCTCAGCCCACAGCGCCAGCGTCCGACCTTGAACAGTGACAGGTATGACCTCTCGCTACCTGGCGCTCTCTAATGCATTTCAATGGAACAATCTTTAAATATTCATAATTAATTATTAATTTTTTTTTTTTATGTGATTTTTTTTTTAAGGTAAAAAAAAATACAAAATGTACAGAATTGATATTACAGGTCTGATATTAATGTATTCATATTACAAAATTATTTTAAAAAACTTGTTTTTTTGGTTTCCAAAATTATGGTTGTTTGGGGGTTAAAAAACTACTTTTAACCCATCGCCGCCAGCGCTCTGGGGTTTAAACATGCATTTTACAGCGCGTCATTTTTTTCATGAATATGGTGGGAGCCGGTCGCTAGGGCCAGTCGCTATCATGCGCTCCCATACAGCGCGGAACCTGTCAAATAGCGACTCCTCACCCAATATTCAACATTACGGCAAACCGAGTCGCTATCAACTACCGAACAACGGCCAAGCACAGCGACTACTAGCGGGCGCTCTGAAAATGCCGCTACAGTCGCTCAACTGTCGCTACCTGCCGCTATTAATGAATTGGCCTCTAAGTCTCTTCCCTGTCGTGTCTTCTCTATTCCCAGGATTCTGGAGTTCCTGCAGCACGGGTTGGAGATGGGGCTCTAACTCAGTACTCTGAAGGGTCAGGTTTCTGCCCTGGCTATTTTCTTCCAGAAGTCCTTTGCTCAGCACCCTCTGATCAGGACTTTTTTCCAGGGGGTCACTCATGTGCGTCCCCCACGTAAGCCTGTTTGGGATTTGAACTTGGTTCTGTCAGCCTTGCAGGGTGCTCCCTTTGAACCTGTGCAGGATGCTGTCTTGGCCATTCTTACGCTCAAGGTTGTGTTTCTGGTGGCTATCACTTCTGTCAGGCGTGTGTCTGAGTTGGCGGCGCTTTCCATTCAGCCCCCCTACTATGAGAGACACCAGGACAAGGTGGTGTTTCGTTTCAAACCTGACTTTCTGCCTAAGGTAGTGTCTGCCTTTCATTTGAATCAGGATATTGTTCTTCCTCCTTTGTGCCCTAATCCTAGTAACGCTAAGGAGAGGGTTTTGCACTCTTTGGATGTGGTTAGGTGTCTGAACTACTATCTGGTGGCTACTGACCTTTCAGGAAAACTGATGCTCTTTTTGTGGTCCCTTCTGGTCCTAGGAAGGGTTTGGCTCCTGCCAAGTCTACTATCAGCAAGTGGATTCGTCAGGCTGTGATTCAGGCCTATTCTGCTAAGGGGAAGAATCCTCCCTTCCGCCTTACTGCTCATTCCACTCGTGCTATTGGTGCCTCTTGGGCTTTTCAGCACCAAGCTTCTGTTGAACAAGTTTGAAAGCCCGCTACTTGGTCTTCTGTTCACACCCTTTCTAAGTTTTACAAGGTTGATGTTAGGGCCTCAGCTGATGCTGCTTTTGGCCGCAAGGTTCTGCAGGCGGCAGTGGTTTAAACTGCCTGCTGCTGATTTTTCTTGGGGATCCCACCCTACTTTATGGACACTGCTATTGGATGTCCCAACTGTAAGTATTAGATTTGGAGCAGGACATACTGTATACTAAGAATAATACAATTCTGTGATTACTCACCTGTTGGTATTATGAGTATACAGTACGTCCTGCTCCAACCCACCCTTGGTTTGCATTTTCTTGGATCCCCTGTATGGTGATTGTTATTATTATAGTTGATAGTTTGGGTTGTTTAACTCTCCCGGCTTCTCCTTAACTGCTTTTCAATGCTGGGGATTTGTGGGAGGTTCCTGGGTATTTGAGGGGCCGGGAGGAGCCTATTTTCTATGTCTCTGCAGTCCAGCGCCATCTGGCGGAGTATATCCCAACTGTAAGTATTAGATTTGGAGCAGGACGTACTGTATACTCATAATACCAATTCTACAGGTGAGTAATCACAGAATTGTATTAATTATTATTTTTTTACTTATACTTACCTCTGATCCCGTGTCCCGCGCCGCTGCAGATGACACTTGTCGGTAGCGATCAGAGCAGGGAGGGTGGGAGGCAGGGAGATCAGAGCCACCCTGCCTCCCACCCTCCCTGCTCCGATGGCTACCGACAAGTGGGCGCGGCTAGGGGCGGGGCCAGTGGCAGCCAAAGAGGATGATGAGGGCCCGTTGCTGGGTCCTCACCCGAGGAGTGGTAAGTCCAGGGGGGGGGATCAGAGCCCCCCCTGGTGAAGAGAAGACCCGGGGATAGCGATCGGGCTGTCAGGTGAGTTTGTGTCATTTATTTTTTTTTTTCGTTCAGATGGCTCGGGGGGGGGGGGGCAATTCCGGGCCCCCTCCTGAAGATCAGTGACAGGGGGGTGAAAATAAGATAGCTGATTATTGAAGAGAATCGCTGGCACTTTCAAACGAGGGGTCAGGTAAGTCTGTATCTTTTTTACTTTTTTTTTTATGGGGCTCTAAAGTCAGCTATGTGAGTCTCACGTAGCTGGCACTTAACGGTTGGAGAGGCAGCTACGTGAGACTCACGTAGTTGGCACTAGAAGGGTTAAAGTAATTTCTGGGACTGCACTTTTGCATTTAGAATGCCCCTCCACTTGCATCCTGATAGAAATAACTCAAATAATGTGATCTTACTCCTCAATCTATGCTCCCCTGTGCCCAAGCCACAGTGTGACGGAGGGGGTGGCTGAGGGTCCACCATAGTAGGTGCGTGGTCAGCAATCACGAAGGGTCGGTGACAGTGACATATGCTGCAGGAATGCAGACATTGTGAGTATTTTCACCTGATTTCAGGCATTTCTGCTGGTAACTAAGGTATAGGTCTGCTTTAACAGATTGCTAGACCTGCCAAAAGAAGTCTCATTTGGCTCCTGTCTAGTGTATGAAATGTTTCTGTTTCTCTCTTAATTGATGTCTGCTGTGTATGTGAAGTACATAGTGATGGACTTCTAAGCTCTATGGGGCCTGATTATCTGCAAATAGGGTAAAATAGAAAACCACATTGCTGTATAGTATTGACAGAAGCAAAGACAGAGGGAAAATAAACAGCGCTGGATAAAAACAAGGATCTGTGTGAATTTGGCTGAATACAAACCGATGTCCCGGTGAGAAGCTAAACAAAAGCCCGCCACTCCATACTGTGAGGAAAGAAAACGAGTTGGACAAACAGCTTTGTGCTTTTTGAAGGAAGTGCTCCTTGTTTTCGCAGCTTGTCATGAACTTTGACATGCTAAGTGGGGGCACATTGAAAAGCTATAAAGTGTGTCCTTGCTTATCTTTTATGTAGCTGCCTATATATATATATATATATATATATATATATATTATATTTAAAAGAACTATGGAACAAGCAGAACACAGTCCACTTTTAAATAAGTAAAAAATACATGCAAGGGGCTGACTTTCTCAGTCAACACACAAGCAGATAGTTTTTTGGGTTCCAGAATAAATAATATTATAATTATAGCGGTGTACAAGGTATAAGAACAGACAAGGTCATACGTACAGTACTTAGACTATTACAAACAGGATGCTAAAAAAGTTCAAAGTGAATGCTATGAAAATACAATAGGAGAGAGAGCCCTGCCCTTACCATCTGACAATCTGAAGACAAAAGGGGAAGGATCACAGGTGGTAGTTCTTGACTTTGACACCATGTGATGAGTTGCTTAAAGTGGACCAACACCCAGGATTTTGACCCCCCCGAAAGTCCAGAAACACTCACCTCACCATGCTCCCACGTGACCGCTCCAGCCAATCACAGCGCTCAGAGCCGCTGTGGTATGTGCGTCCAAGGCCGCTTGCGCATAGCAGCTCAGCGGCTCTGAGCGCTGGAGGCCGCGTCTCGTGCTTCCCTCTAACAGGGAGCGCGCCTGCGCCGGCCATTCACGAACGGCCGGCGCGGGTGCGCGCCCTGCTAGAGGGAAGCGCGAGACGCGGCCGCGGCTCGCGCATGCGCCGATGGAACGGGGCTGAGGTAAGGTTTGTGGGCCTCCTGAGGGGGTTCCTCCCCGCGGGACATCCCGATTTCGGATGCCCTGCGGGGAGGGATCTGATCGGTCCGGGAATCTTATAGATTCCCGGGCCGATCCCCCCTGGGTGTTGGTCCACTTTAAAGTGGACCTTCAGAGCCATTTAATGAAAAGCCCAAACTCCAAAAATTGATTCCCCAGAATCTAAAATTAATATATTTAAAGTTTTTAATACTTTTTATTTAATACTTTTTATTCTTCTCCTCACTGGCCTACAACTCTGTTCAGGACTCTGGGATACGGGCTCCACTGTCGTCCATCACCATCTGCAGAGTGGCACAGTCAGAAGACACTTCCTGTTTGCAGGCAGCCTTAAACTCCATGGGCTGCCATCTTGAATGTTTAAAGGCTCAGAAGATGCAGTAGATGTAGGAAGGATACATTATAATGTGGGCAATCTGTATGTACAGTGTAAGGGAAGCATATAAGATATATTCTTATTCAGGGTGAAGGTCCGGTTTAAGCCTAGTTATACGCTTGTCTCGACCAGTATGTTTTGGGGGTGAGAGGAGGTGACCAAAGATGAGGACAGGAAAATGTCTGAGGCAAAGTGGAGGCTGTGTCTGGGTTGTATTGCTGAATCACTAATGAAATGTAGGGGAGAACGTTGTAGTTAGAATTCCATGTCGCAGCCAGTGAAGGGACTGACAGGGGAGCAGGACTGGAGAAGCTAGAGGAGAGATGGATGAGGCCAACAGAAGACATCGAAGAAGAAGTCGGGATATGACCAGGACGGGCACTACCATAATAGTGGTGTCACATGAGAGGAAGGGACAGATGCGGGAGATGTTTTGTAAGTTAAAGTGCATGAGAGAGCGGAGCCCAGAATAACTCCTAGGCATTGAACTTTGGGGTTGCAGTTATTGTGTAAACAGAGATTCTCATTTTAGAGAGGGGAGCCGGGTGCTTGGAAGATGACCAGTTCTGTTTTGCGCATGTTTAAAGCGGACGGAAAGTTTTTTAGTTTTCAAAATGGAAAATAAAACAAGTCATTGACAACCATACAAATGACCTACTCGCCTTACCAGGCTGATGAAGATCATGCAACACCATCTTGCTGTACTTGCAGCCTAAAGGTCGCATGCCTAGAGGCGGCCTGACAGTAGCATCTACAGACTGGGTGACGTCAGCCACCGGGCAGGCTGATTCATTACTAGCGCCAGGTAATAGCAAATGAGCATCTGTATTGCGGCGCTAAGAGCAACTGCTAGTGGCCTCTCTGATCGGCTGTGAGTCGCTATTACAGAGCGCCTCAGTTGCTGGCCGGCATTGATGAATTTGATGTGAGTCGCTATAACACCAGTACAGAGCTATATGGGAGCGAATGGTAGCGACTGGTCAGTGTGAGCGACTCAAACCATATTCATCAAAAAAATTGCGACGGCGCTCAAAACTGGGTCGTTGTAGCCCAGAGCGCCAAACTCTGTGATTAAAGTCTGTTTTTGAACATGTATCCACTAGTAACAAAGCGAAAACATATGGAATTACATTGTAACATGAACACTTTAATACCAGACATGTAAGGACAATTCTGCATAAAAAAATTTCAAAAATGACTTTTTCTAGGCCAGGAGAGGTTGCACAATTATTTGCTAATTTAAAAAAAACCAAAAAAATAAATAAAACCCTGTTTAAAGAGAAGAAAAGAATCCTCCATTGAAATGTATGGGAGAGCGACAGGTAATACCAGGCTCCGGAAGCCAGAGCGCCGGTGGTATACACTGAGCCGTCTATGATGATGAATCGGTCGCTACGTGTCGCTGTTAAAGTCGCTCACCAGATTCGCTTTGATAAATGTGGTATTGCGTACAGCGCAGAGCGGTCACCGTTCGCTACCTGTCGCTGCCAGTCATTACCTGGAGCTATTGCTTGATGAATAAAGCCCTAAGAATCCACAGCTGCTGATTTGCCGTTGCAGCGCGGCAAAGATCTCTCAAGCAATAAAAAGCTGAGAGAAGATCTAAAAATAAGTTCTGCCTGGCGGGCTGTTTTCTAGCTAATGGAAAATAATGCCACTTATTGACATGTTCCTGGATGGCGGGCTTTTACAGAAGCATGGGGGCATCCAGTTGAGGGCTAATCTTCATCACATACCGGCCAAGGTTTCCAGGGGCCTTATAACATAATTCCGTGTTTTATTCCATGTACTTATTTTTGGACATTGTGGGACAGGTTTGCTCTGTGCTGTCCGGGAAACCCCTATTGGTTGCTGGTGGTCATGTGGGGGTTGCGATCCTGCAGTTGGCAGAAGGAATGTACTGGGGACAGTGGGCTTCCCTGGCTAGTATGCAGTGTTGTAGAACATCCCTCAGTTAGATACAGCAGGTCTCTGTGTGTAATTCCTCTTTAAATCCGGAATGCTTTTAGTTGTGCCATGGTTGCCCGCATTCCGACCGATCTCTATTGCCGCCTGTCACTTCAGCATGGCATTGCTGGGAAATCTCTGCCCCGTGCCTGCAAATTATAATGCTGCATTCTCGCTTAAAGGAGCAGTATTGCAAAATTTGCATTTAAAAAGATAAATGATTAAATAGCCACACAATAGCTTCTAACATGTGTATAAATAATGTGGCGATAGAAAAAGGAAAAAATATATGCCTTTCTTTTAAATTGTAATTTAATAGTAATTGTAAAAATAGTGAGCTGCTTCATTTAGCCCACTGGTCTCCTAGCAACACTTTACCTCAGAGGCTGACACTGTAATCAGTGGTAACGGCTGTGTGTGTGTGTGTGAGGTGCTGCTTTTGTTATGAGACCAGGTGACTCAAATGTGTAAAATCCATACAAAATAAACTAAACTGACTGGAAATGACTGAAAATTCTTCCTTGAATAACTGTGCAGGAAAATCTAAAGGTATTAAAGTGGAACAAAACCCTGAGTGGCCGACCCTGAAGTCTATAAGACCCGGCCATTGACCTTCCCCCTTGGGCATTCTAAATCGGGATGCCCCACTGTGTGAAACGACCCCTGGATAACCACAGATCCCCCATTTTTCTGGCGCCCTCACGCAGATAGTAATTTAGACAGGCCGGGCGGCCAGGAAGGTTACTGCTCAGGCTCCCCATCTGCGTGCAAACAGAGCTGATTGGATGAGAGCCCGGGCATGCGCTGTGGGACAGGGAAAGGTACGTTTTCACAGGCGAACTTGGGGATTTCACATATCAGGGCATCCCAAGTCAGGATGCCCCTAGGGGCACAAAACAAAACACCAGATAGTGAAAATCCTGGGTTGGGCTTTGCTCAAAACACACAAAGCTGAAAGAAAGATCATATGGAAAAATGTGTTGAGAAAGAGAGAGAAAATGGTAAACTGAAAGATTCTGCAGCAGAGCCAACATGAAGGGAAAACTGTCAAAATAAAAAAACAGGACTTAACCCCAGAAATCCAATTCTGAAATAAAACTACCCCCACCCCCCAAAAAAAAAGAAAACTGGCGAGTCTGAAATTTGAACCAATGACTCTCTGGTTCAAAGACATTGAATTTACCAATCAGCTAAATGACTTCTAGAGCTTTTCTCTCTGTTTTAGATATATGAGTTCTGGCCAGGCAATGTTGCAGTGTTGTTATGCTGGACGGCTGCCAGCACTGAACAGCTGATACTTTGATACATTGTTTCACCCCTCTCCTCAGGGTGGAACAGGCCAGAGTGTCGGCCCGACACTCAGCAGACATATACATGAGATATTAGTCTCCAGCTGCACAACACAGACATCATTTTTTTCTACATTTGTAATTCTTACTCCAACACTTACCTACATTCAAAGTACCATTTAAATATAAGTCACCAAGAAAAATTCGCGATACTGCTCCTTTAAGTCAGGCATGGAAGAATTTAGGACATCTGCCAACATTTTCATTTTTGTATACATACATATTATTTAAAGGGGAAAGGTAAACCGGACCTTCAGCATCATTTAATGAAAAGCCCAAACCTTTAAAAGGCATCTAAAAATGAATATATTTTTAAGTTTTTAGTAACTTACTTATTATTCTTTCCCCCACTGGACTGCAACTCTGTTCAGGACTCTAGGATACGGGTGCCACCATCTTGCCTCAGAAGCATCACATAAAGTGCAGGGTGTGGGGGTTATAGCTGTGCTTTGCACAGACAGAGCAGAGCTGGGGTCAGGGAAAGGTCAGCAATCCCAGAATGCAGAGCAACACAGTCAGACACTTCCTGTTTGCAGGCTGCCTGATGCTCCATGAGCCACCATCTTGGATGTTTAAAGGCTCATGCCATGCAGTAGATGTAGGTAGGATGATTTTTAATGTGAGCAATCTGTATGTACAGGGTGTGGGAAACATATAAGATAGGCTCTTATTCAGAGTGAAGGTCCGCTTTAAATAAAAATGGCAGCAGATGAGGTTGGAGTAAAGGTGAGTGTGCAACCTCTCTGAATACCCCCCGATAAGGCTCTCAAGTAACACCATTGGCACTGGTTGGGCACTCCTGCTCCAGTCTATTTAAAGCTAAACAAAATCCTGTACAGGGTGGGGGAAACATAAGATAGGCTCTTATTCAGGGTGAAGGTCCACTTTAATTAGAAATGGTGAAATGTTCATGAAAAATATTTTTAAATATAGAAAAGCATTTTGGTTGTTTTTGTTTTCCTTATACTATTTTTAACACAATAGCTTGTGTATTGTTCTTGTTTTGCACTTTAAAGTGGACCAAAACCCAGGATTTTGACTATCCTGGGTTTTGGTCCTTTCCCCCTGGGGCACCCCGAAGTGCCCTGCTAGAGGGATAGCAGGGATGCAGCTGTGGCTCGCGCATGCGCCGTTGGACCGGGAAGCAAGGTAAGTGTATGGGGCGACCTGGGGCGTTTCACACAGCGGGGCATCCCGCTTTTTGGATGCCTTGGGGGGAGGAATTCGATAGGCCCGGGAATCTTATAGATGCACGGTGGGTCTTGGTCCACTTTAAGCATGACTAAGAGAACCATGAAATAGATTTTGCTTATGGAATATTATAGAATTATTATTAAAGGGACTGTAAACCCTAAGAAAAAAAAGGGATATCTTCTTTTCCCCGAAGCAACTCCCAGCTGGCCTGGTGCCTAGAAACATCTGGTCCTGGTGTCCACCCCTGGCGTCAGTCACAGTGCATGCCCACAACTTTCACTTCAAAAGAGGGTGTTCCATGGGGGTGGAGCCATGACCAACAGCAAATGTTGGTGGGGTACCCAAGGAATTCCCAGGGAGGTTTCTGAGCTCCAAATTGCTCAGATGCTGCTGCGGGGGAGAAAAGGTGATTACACTTTTTTGTTTGCTTAGGTTTTACAGTTACTTTTAAAAGGTTGCTACTCAAAAAAGGGTTTTATTTTAATGTATTTTTAAAAAGCTTATTCTGTAACTGTTTCTAAGTAAAGGTTGTCCCAAAAGAACCTTCTGTCTCGCTGACATGACTTTGCTCTGCTGTGGTATCATTGTATGATTGTATTTCTTTCTTGCCTCCTAGGAGTCTTGGCTCAGAGGATGTTTGTCATGCTGCCATGTGGAGGGCTCGGGGTAAGTCCTAAATCTTCATTTTTGACCACTCTATCGTTTTGGTATAAAAAATATAAATATATAGCCAAACTGTATGCTTGCCCTTTACATTGGAGGTCCACACTTGCCTTATTCTTGCCTTATAAAGCAGAACTAAATTCAGCAGCCCACCACAGAAATCACCCTCTTTAATCTCTTTCCCAAAGTCCGATTTGGTCATAAAATGAAAAATACATTTCTGTATGTGGGGGTTCTGGCTTCCAGCTCATGATTTAAAATGCAGTGATTTGGTGACTTTATGAGTCACTCATGCTCCTTATGACGTAGCCTTCGGATTTGGAGCTACAGTGACCTGCTTTTGCTGGGCAACAGGGATGAAAATGCTGATTATGTGAGTTGTTTTTTTCCAGGTGTACAGCACGTCTTTCTTCATTTCAATTCTTTACATGTGGGTAATCCGCCACAGGTGGCGCAATCGACTGCAGGAAGACTTGTGGCCCCTCCCGGCCCATAAAAGGGCCAGAATTACCCAGAAGACCCCAGTCTTCTCCTGCAGTCTGACTGCGAAGATGGTCTCTTTCTCTCTCTCCATGGACTTCGCAGATAAGCGGGGCATTACTAGCCTGTCGGCCGCTGCAAGCCCTCATCAGGTGCAGGTAGGGAAACGCTGAGGGTCAGGCGTTCGACAGAGCTACGCTCTGGGCCGCAGACTCTTCCTCAGAGTAAGCAGGCCATAGGCTATGGTGAGCCTATAGGCGGGGGGAGGGGAGAAACCACCCTTTTTTTCCCTTTTCATTATGTGTCCCACATGCTTTATTCTTGTGCATTTTATGCTGTGTGTGCTTTTCACACGTTTTTTACCTCACAATATACTTACCTTCCCCGCTCCTGCTCCTCTTGCCTCCTCTACGTTATGGCGTAGAGGAGCCCACCCACCCCTTGAGGTGCTGCTTGGGCAGGCCGGCACCACTCTCCTCACAGAGTTTCCTGAGGTAAGGTTCCAGTTTTTACCTCACGTCGTCGCTCCTTGGTCTGCTGACAGGCTGCACAGGCTCTTCAATTGGCTCCCGCCCCTTGAGGCGGCCCACCCCTTGAGGTGCTGCTTGGGCAGGCCGGCACCACTCTCCTCACAGAGTTTCCTGAGGTAAAGTTCCAGTTTTTAC
Source organism: Gastrophryne carolinensis (assembly GCA_027917425.1). Lineage (NCBI taxonomy): Eukaryota > Metazoa > Chordata > Amphibia > Anura > Microhylidae > Gastrophryne > Gastrophryne carolinensis. The sequence continues at coordinate 110,200,783 of CM051236.1, read as the reverse complement.
CTCATGTCGTCGCTCCTTAGTCTGCTGACAGGCTGCACAGGCTCTTCCCAGGCTCTTCAACTGGCTCCCTTTTGGTCTGTGAGTCCGGTCTTTTCTTGTTGGTACCTTTATTATTGTGTTTTATATTGGCTGTGCATGCACTGTGGGATGCATATCTGTTCCCTTTTGTGTCATTCAGAGTCCCATATTGAGATTCTTGTGGTTCCTCCCGGTCCATACACCACCCCCCCGCCCCACCCTTCCACCCTTTCCTGCCCTGTGGGTTAGGGTGCTGAGAGTCAAATTGGGTTTTTTTCTGTACGGTTAGGGGCCGTCTCAGTGCCTTGAGACCCATCTTTCTTATCATAATCACCATAATGGAGGCTTCTGGGAGTAGCGGGCTTGGGAACCCCCTGGGACTTGCTAAGCTTTGTCTTGTGTGGTACATGCCCGCTGAGTGGTCGCAACATGGTTTGTGTGCCCTGTGCCCAGAGTGCTATTGCGGATCAGGATGGGGCGAGTGTTGCTGCATAGTAATTTTGAGCTCAGACTGGCTAGCTTTGAGTGTCAGTTGGCGTGTTCGGCCGCTGGCAAGGCCAAGATTAAGAAGCGGCATTTGGAGCCGGCTCGCACCATTTTTACAGATGACAATGAGGATTATGAGGCCTTCGTGGCTGAGATTCCGCTGAGGAGGGTGAGTTGCTCCAGGGGTCCGACTCCTCCGGGGGTAGTCGGGGGGACCTTGACAGTCGCCACGGGTCTGCATCTGACGAGGATGAGTGGCCCCAGGATGATACTGAGCAGCTGTTGTCGGCGGTACTTGATACTCTGCACAATGTTCCTCCTAAGGCGGCCAAGAAGAAACAGGGGGAACTTTTTCGGTCGGAGAGACAGTGCCTTGTCTTTCCTGAACAAGGCCACTTCTCTAAGATGGTTTTTAAGGAATGGGAGAAGCCTAATAGGTTGCCATCGGTGCCTAGGGGTCTGGACAGATGGTATCCCTTTTCGAAGGATTTGGTTCGCCTATGGTCCCATCCTCCGGAAGTGGATGCTCCTGTTCTGGGGCTCTCCAATACCTCCGTTATGCCGTCTCCTGAGACTTCCTCCCTGCGTGATCATGTTGACAGGCGCATAGATCAGCTAGCCTGTCACGCCTTCACTTCCGTGGGAACCGGTCTGCGCCATGTCTGTGCTGCGGCCATTGTTTCCATGGCCATTAAGAAGAAGGTAAGGCATCTCGCGGATATTGTCAAATCTCACAAGCAAGCGGAGGAGTATGGGGAGCATTTGGCTTTTATGGACTTCCTTGCCTTTGTTATATCGGCCATGGAAGACGCCGTCCGTTTTGGTGGTAGGGCTTTGGCTGCGATGGTCGCGCTGCGTCGCTCTATCTGGTTACGACAGTGGGCAGCGGATGCTGCCGCCAAAAAAGCTCTCACAGGTATTCCCTTCCTGGGACTTCGGCTGTTCGGGGGACGGTTGGACGGGAGATTTCCTCAACGTCAGAAGCAGGTACAGCCTTTTCAGGGCTCTTCTTCCTTTCGTCCCTCTCGGGGAGGATGAGGATCTTCCTTCTTTGGTGGTCGCAGAGACTCATGGGGGCCAGGTAGAGCCCGAGGTCGTCCCGGCCTTGCCTGGGGATCCAAGCCTAAGCCCCCTTCCAAGGCCCCTCAGGCATGAGGGGACGCCCTCACCCAGCCCTTTGGCTCTTTGCTCACGTCTGGAGGCAACACGTCTCGGACCGGTGGATTCAGGAGGCGGTGTCCTCCGGATACAAGATAGAGCTGGCAGCTTGGCTGCCCCCAAGATTAATTCGGTCAAGGATCTCCCAAAATCCTGTGACGGCACAGGGCCTGAGGCTGACGTTCAATATCTTCTGTCATCAGGAGTGATTTGCCATGTGCCTCTTCAAGAACGGAGGCAGGGGTTCTACTCCAACCTGTTCACGGTGCCCAAGAAGGACGGTTCCCTGAGACCCATCCTGGATCTAAAGGGTCTCAACATATTTGTCAGGTTCAAACACTTCCGCATGGAGACCTTACGGTCGGCGGTGAGCTCTCTTCGGCCAGGCGATTTCTTGACCACTGTGGACATCAAGGATGCCTATCTGCACATTCCTGTCTTCCTGGGACACCAGAGGTTCCTGAGGTTTGCTCTGGGGGATCAACACTACCAGTTTGTGGCCTCGGCCCCACGGGTGTTCACCAAGGTGCTGGCGGGTGTCATGGCCCTTCTGAGGAGCCAGGGCATTCGCGTTCTTACTTATTTGGAGGACCTTTTGATTGCAGCTCCATCTTTGCATCAGGCAGAGAGGGATACTCGGATGGTAGTCTTCTCTCTCTCCTTCATCGGTAAGATACTTCCTGGGAATGACCCTGGATACTTCTCAGGTCAAGGTGTTTCTTCCTCAGCAGAAGGTGGAGGGCCTTCAGATGCAGGTGCGGGCCTTGTTGGCTTGCCCGCATCCCTCCATCCGTCTGGGGATGCAGTTGGTGGGTCTCATGGTGTCTTGCTTTGAGGCTGTGCCTTTCGCTCAGTTCCACATGAGACCCCTTCAGTTGAATCTCTTGGCCGTCTGGGATCGGAGTCAGGAGTCCTTGGAGCAGGAATTCGCTCTATCCCCTCTGGCCAGACAGTCCCTCTCGTGGTGGCTGGACTCGAGGAATCTTCTAGTGGGCAGGTCCTTTCTGCGTCCGTGCTGGGAGATTGTCACCACAGACGCCAGTCTGACCGGTTGGGGAGGGGTTTGGTAATCGCTGAAGTTCCAGGGCCAGTGGGACCCTCAAGAGTCCCACGTGCCTATCAATCTCTTGGAGCTGAGAGCGATCAGGTTGGTTCTCTTCCAGTTGACTCCCCACCTTCGGGGTCATGCGGTCCAGGTCCGCTTGGACAATCAGACGGCGGTCGCCTACATCAATCATCAGGGAGGGACTCGAAGCCCTCAAGGAAGTGTCCCTGATATTGTCTTGGGCGGAGGAGACGGTTCCCTCCATCTCGGCAGTTTACATCCCCGGGGTGGAGAACCAGGAGGTAGATGCCCTGAGCGGAGGGATGTCTCACCTAGGGCAATGGTCTCTCGACAACAAGATCTTTCATGCCCTGTGTTGCCGCTGGGGTCAGCCGGATGTGGACCTGTTTGCGTCCCGTCACAATCACAAGCTTCCGAGATTCGTATCCCTGTCAAGAGATCCTCTGGCCTTCGCCACGGACGTGCTGGCATTTCCTTGGAAGGAGTTTCGACTCCTTTATGTCTTTCCTCCCTTCCCTCTGTTGGGTCGTGTGCTGCGCAAGATAGCCCAGGAGGGGGTACCGACCATACTAGTGGCCCCTCCGCTGGCCGAGGAAAGCATGGTTTGCAGACGTCGTCCAGATGGAGGTGGATCAGTACATCCTGCCCGACGTTCCAGAGCTCCTCACTCAGGGACAGCTGCGTCACCCCAATTTACAAACGCTGGCTTTGACGGCTTGACTGCTGAAACCTCCATCCTGATGAATAAGGGTTTGCTGGCTTCGGTCGTCAGTACTATGATTCAGGCTCGGAAAAAATCCTCTTCTATGATTTATTACAGGGTCTGGCACGCTTACATTGCCTGGTGTGAGTCTAAGGCCTTCCCTTGCTGCACCGTCTCCCTTTCCAGGATTCTGGAGTTTCTTCAAAACGGTCTAGAGTCGGGTCTACAACTGAGTACCCTCAAGGGATAAGTTTCTGCCTTGGAAATTTTTTTCCAAAGATCTTCCGCTAATCATAGGCTTGTCAAAACCTTTTTCCAGGGAGTCACTCATGTACGTCCACATGAGTAAGCCCCATGCTACCGTTGTGGAATTTGAACTTTCTGCTCTTCAGGGTCCCCCATTCGAACCCTTTTGCGATGCTGCTCTTTCTATTCTGACTATTAAGGTGGCCTTTTTGGTTACTATCACTTTGGTGCATTGCGTCTCTGAGCTGGCGGCGCTTTCCATGAAACCTCCTTATTTTGAGCGGCATCAGGATGAGGTGGTGTTCCGTCTTAAGCCGGAATTCTTGCCCAAGGTTGTTTCTGCCTTTCATCTCAATGAGGACATTGTCTTACCTTCCTATTGTCCTGCCCCTGCTAATTTCAAGGAACGGAACCTTCATTCTCTGGATGTGGTCAGGGCACTCAAGTATTATTTGATCGCCACTGAGTCATCTCGGAAGTCTGATTCTCTTTTTGACCTTCCTTCCGGACCTAGGAAGGGCTTGCCTCCAGCCAAATCCACTATCAGTAAGTGAATTAGATAGGCGGTGGTGCAAGCATATTCTGCTAAAGGGAAGGAACCCCCTTTCGTGTTACAGCTCACTCCACTAGGGCTATAGGAGCCTCTTGGGCCTTCCAGCACCAGGCTTCAGTTGAACAGGTTTGTAAGGCCGCTACTTGGTCTTCGGTTCATACTTTTTCCAAGTTTTACAAAGTTGATGTTGAGGCCTCAGCTGACGCTGTTTTGGGCCGCAAGGTGCTTCAGGCGGTAGTGGCTTGAACTGCCTGCCATTGCTCTCTGGGGATCCCACCCTTCTTTTTTGGACACTGCTGTTGGATGTCCCACATGTAAAGAATTGAAATGAAGCAAGCCCTGCTGTACACCTGGAAAAATAAAATTCTGTGATTACTCACCTGTAGAATTGTTTTTACAGTGCACAGCACGGCTTGCTTCATCCCTCCCTTGTTATCGTTGTTCTCTTTTGCCTTGTTATGGTGATTTTTGTTGAGAGAGTTTCCTTTTAGTGGGCTGTGTTTTACTAACATGGTCCTTGCCTCCCGGCTTCTTGCATTACTGCTTTCAAACACTGAGGTCTTCTGGGTAATTCTGGCCCTTTTATGGGCCGGGAGGGGCCACAAGTCTTCCTGCAGTCGATTGCGCCACCTGTGGCGGATTACCCACATGTAAAGAATTGAAATGAAGCAAGCCGTGCTGTACACCGTAAAAACAATTCTACAGGTGAGTAATCACAGAATTGTATTTTTTTTCCCAGTAACCAAATCAGGCCTAGAGACAGTTTAGAGACAAAACCCACTGTGGCTGGCCCTGGAATTTAAAAGTTGGGCGTTCAGGAGGTTTCATACAACGTGGCATCCCAGTCTGGAATTCTCCCGGGGCACGAAACAAAACCAATAGTCAAAATCCAGGGTTTTGTTTAGCTTTAAATAGACTGGAGCAGGGGTTCCCAACCAGTGCCAATGGTGTTACTTGAGAGCCTTTTTCGGGTGGTATTCAGAGAGGTTGCACACTCACCTTTACTCCAACCTCATCTGCTGCCATCTTTATTTAAAGCGGACCTTCACCCTGAATAAGAGCCTATCTTATATGTTTCCCACACCCTGCACATACAGATTGCTCACATTAAAAATCATTCTACCTGCATCTACTGCATAGCATGAGCCTTTAATCATCCAAGATGGCGGCTCATGGAGCATCAGGCTGCTTGCAAACAGGAAGTGTCTTCTGACTGTGTCGCTCTGCATTCTGGGATTGCTGTCCTTTCCCTGACTCCAGCTTTGATCTGTCTGTACAAAGCACAGCTATAACCCCCGCCCCCTGCACTTTATCCCGCTCTCGTCTCCTCAGTATGTGTGATGCTTCTGAGTCAATATGGCAGTGCCCGTATCCTAGAGTCCTGAATAGATTTGTAGGACAGTGGGGAAAAGAATAAAAACTAAGTGATTAAAAACTTTATATTAATTTTAGATGCTGGGGAATCATTTTTTAAGGGTTTGGGCTTTTCATTAAATGACGCTGAAGGTCTGCTTTAAGCAACTCATCACATGGTGTCAAAGTCAAGACCCTTGATCCTGTGATCCTTCCCCTTTTGTCTTCAGATTGTAAGATGGTAAGGGCAGTATTCTCTCTCCTATTGTATTTTCATAGCATTCACTTTAAACTTTTTTAGCATCCTGTTTGTAATAGGGTCAAGATGGCGGCGCCCGTATCCTAGAGTCCTGAACAGAGTGGCAGCCCAGTGGGGGAAACTATAATAAATAAGTGACTAAAAATGTAAAATATATTAATTTTAGATGCTGAGGAATAGTTTTCTAAGGGTTTGGGCTTATTATTAAATGATGGTTTAACTCAAGCCTGATTTGCTCAGCAAGTACAAAACTGCTCCAAATGGTGATATAAACACTATTTATGTGCATGTCATGAACTTTAAATGGCTGTTTTGTACGTTTTTTCAACATGGGTTTAGGTACCGGACAACCCTCACGTACCACCCAGGTGGGGGTTGAAAAAAAGTTCGGACTAGAGATTAGGACACTTGGGTAATAAAATCTTTTGGATGCTTTCACTGTGCTCCAATTTATCTATAAGCCAAAGTGTGTAACGTAAGCAAAAAGCTTGGTTTAAGCAGCAGCAGTAGCGACAATTGTTCCGACCAGACTTGCCTACCTAAGCGCTTCTTTGCGTCGTTGCTCCACGCAGTACATTACTTACATCGCTTGTCCTGACCATAACCATATGGGCACGTAGCAAGCTGTTGTCTCTTATCTCTGTTTCACCATATATTTCTCTCTGATGAGGCAACACCTATATATCTAACATTATGTGCTGACAGTGGGACACTTTGATGTCAGGACTGCGCCTGTTTATAGAGTCTAAGAGAGTGCGGTCTTGACTGTCCCCTTTGATAAGCTTACAGCTAATGGTCCATCAGAAACGGTTTCTTATCCAGCAGGGGAAATATGGGAGCCTTTCATCTTAACACATGCGGCACATGAAAAAATCACTCTTAACTGTTAAGCTGGAGGACAACACTGCACTTGACCTGGGCCAGGCCGTTGCCATTTTGGCTTATCTCAAGGACTGCAGGACAGTGTCTTCTTTGACCCAAGTAGATACATTGATATACGTCTGTCTACACATCTAGTTCCCTAAGTGATTCACCCAGTGCCGAGCATTGTGCCAGGCCAACCAAACCTCAGGGGATGATTGAGTTAAGGCTGGACACATGGCTTTGATTAGTCCAGAATCCCCCAGGTTTTTCCGTGTCTCCTTTGTTATTTCCCTGGCGCTGACGCGACTCTGATGAAAACAAGATGTTTCACGGGAAATGAAAGAAGGAGAAGAAAAAAAAGATAAAATAAATTCCTTTCCAGTGCGTTTATTCCTAAAAACAAACCATAATTGAGATCAGAGGCATGGGCAGGCACTGGCTTTCAAGCCGCTGCCTCACCCAAAATCATTAAGCGCTTTATCCATGCGCGTTTGAGGACCCGAGTCTGAGCATCCTCCGGTAATACCGTCAGACACCCTAGTATAAGGTTACTGCTTGGCATTCAGGAAATAGATTTCTAATGACACGATGCGTGGACCAGGAACTGGCGTGAACAGGAAAATAATGAATGAAGGCAATGACTTGTTCAGTCTTGGCGGGATGTATTCTGTACCGGCATCGTTTTAAGGAAACGCTTGTTATTTTAGCCCGTATTGTGTGTTATATGGTGCTTAGTTAACAAAATTGTGTTGTGGCTTTAAAGCAGATCAAAACCCACGTTTTTAACTAGCATCCCCTAAATTGCTCCCCCCCATGAGGAGCACCTTTTGCCAATTTTCACTGCTCTTGCTTCACTCTAATCCCAGATAATGGCGCCTGTTTTAGCCATAAAGCTCCACCTCTTCTATTCATTGCCACTGTTGTGTCTGGCAATGTCATTGCCGCACCTATGAAATTACTTTTTTCAGGACAATTCAAAAATAACCATTTCTAGTCCTACAACCAAAGAAGGGAGTATGATCAGGGGCTAAATGGTCAAATGTATTTCCTCCCCCCCAGGCTTATTTACTTCTCTTGTACTAGAAGAAATAAAGATCAGTGAATTGACCGTTCTGCTTTACTGGGGAGGACTGCTCAAATCTAATAGTCTGTCTCCTGAGGGCTTATAAGTATTGTAGTTCAATATTTTGATGATGCAGTTTTTTGTGCAGATATTGGGGTGGTTGTTGCCACTGTTAAACTAGTAAGCAGTGGGCCACCTATTGTAAATTCAAGCCTGTTATCAGGGCCAACCAAAGACCCAGCTGCAACCGTGACTCCAAAATACATAGAACACAAAAAGATCAGTTGGTTGTGGCTGATACAAAGACAAGAGATTTAATATGACAGAACAACAATGATAAATACTATAAATACAATACAAATACAAAAAAATTGTTACCAAGTTTAAAAAAAATATGCCCCTATCCCCCCCCCCCCATACATCGGCAATTTGTAGCGAAAGGGACTCTAAACCAAGTCACAAAATTTAAAAATATATGGGCTGCATTTATAAATACGCAGATCAGGAAACGGTGGCAGGTGGGACTCAAAAACAGGTCACACAGTTATTAAGCAGCAGTCCCGATTTATAGTGGCCGCTTCCGACCATCAGTCCAATGGAGTTTATAACTTTAGAGGTCCAAGGCCCAGGTGGAGTTGAAGTGATTGACCAACAAAGGTTGGAGGGTCCAAGCAGCAGCGTGAGCCACCTCCCAAATACCCAGTGTCATAAGACACCCCTGCCTTGTGCAGCTTACCACCACAAACCATACTGCGTTAAAATAGGGGATGCTTCATTGGGGTCAGCACAGCCGCTGTCTGTCGGTGTGCGCTCACCCTGCCCATCAGGGTTGTTGCTACTGTTCCCAGGAGACTGGCTCAGACAATCTGTTAAGAGTAAGTGGAATGAAACCTAGCGTAGCCAGGCATGGTAACTAAATGATTCCAGGACCGGCCGCTAACCTTCTCCCTGCCTCAATGTGTGAACCCCTCTCTGGGGTGGCGCAAAACTCACCTCTTCCGGCAATGGGGAGCACGTGCCTCCGCATTCCCAACATCTTTGGGCTGTGTGGGCAATCGGGAGCGAAATCGGTTGCAGCCCCAGCAGCAGGTGTGCTCCTGCCACCAACCATCTGAACGGCTGGCGGCAGGAGGACACCTGCTGCTGGGGCTGCAACCGATTTCGCTCCCCATTGCCACGAACAGAGCCGTTTAATGAACATTAAATATGCACAGCAAATGACTCTGATTGGATGAGAGCCTGCACATGCACCGTAGGACCACAGGAAGGTTTGTATGGACATACATTCACGCAGAGGGGAACCCCAAATTAAGATGCCCACGGGCAAAGAACAGAACCCGGGAATGTTTTTGTTCTGCTTTATAGTTGACCAAAACCCAGGATAGTCAATATTTTTGACTATCCTGGGTTTTGGTCATTTACCCAGAGGCACCCCAATGGGGGGTGCCCCGCTTTGTGAAACCCCCAGGACGCCACAGCCAACTAACCTCTTCCCGGTCCCACGACGCGTCTAACAGCAGCAGCTCTGACAGCCGCATCCTCTGTCTCCCTCTAACAGGCCTCTAAATGCCTGGTGCAGGCAGTCAGAGCCGCTGCTCTAAGACACGCTGTGGGACCGGGAAGAGGTGAGTTGGTGGCGGCAATGGGGGGGTTGGGGGGTTTCACACAACGGGGAAATTACCATAACCCAGGATAGCTAAAATCCTGGTCCACTTTAAGCAGTCCTCCTCTGTAACAAAAATGTATCCATTTCTAATTATTTCTACTGCACTTACCTTCTTAGCAAAGCATTCAGTGACCATATTCTAAGTATACAGCACGTCCTGTTCCAGGAGATATTCCTTACACTTGGTTATACATCCAGTAGATGGGGCTGGACTGCAGAGACAGAAAAGTGGCTCCTCCCGGCCCCATATATACCAGGGACCTCCCACAAATTCCCCAGTTCTTCTCTGCAGTCTGGGCTGCGATGACTAGAATATGGCTCTCTCTACTCGCAGGTGAGCGGGGCTATTAGCCTGCGGCCCTGTAGCACTATTCCACCCGTTTCCTTTTTTCTGCCTCCCAGCTTAGGCTGCACTGGTTCGGGTGAAGGTAGGCAGCGCCGCTGTCAGGTGCTAAGGAGCGCTGCTCCAACCTCAATCCCCCACCAGAGGGTAGGCGGTACAGGCCGCCCATGGTAAGTCTTATGGGATGCCCCTCCCGCGTCTTATGCTCCTCGCCCCCTGTGTCCCCGCAGTTGGCTCCCTTAGGCTGGCCGTCGCTTCCCCTTCGCTCTCCCTGGTAGATCTCGGGGGGGGGGGGGGGTATGGGGGTGCATGTCTTCACTATATATTTTATGTAGTTTTGTGTCCCAAAAGGATGCCTCGATAATCTTGAAGTGTGAGAAAACACCCACGGTGCATGCACTTTCAGGATACAGTGCTGGTCTCACTCATCCACCACCACATAAATCTTCTTACCGAATTGATTCAAAAGGGTAAGCTTAGAGCAAGTTATTCCTCCATCGATCCAAAGCTTAAAAGCAACCAAGCTGAAAGAGAGCTTCTCCACCACAGTAATAAATGAATTCCAATGGCAATGCTGGCACAATGCTTCTCAGGATGCTTTTGCCTTTTGTATAAAAAAGTCTGGTTTACAAGTTTAAATCACCCATTGCCTTTCACCAGGGGCCATTGTCAGTTCTACAGCTTTTTGTGATGATTTAAACTTGTTCTCTTCAGCTTCACCTTTTGTCAGTATGGGATCGGGACCCTGTGTCCTTGGATCAGGTGTTTGTCCTGTCCCCTCTGGTCAGGCGGTCTCTATCATGGTGGCTGGACTCAAGGAACCTGCTGGGGGGCAGATCCTTTCTGGCCCCCTGCTGGAAGACTGTCACCACGGATGCCAGTCTGACAGGTTGGGGGGGCTTTTGGAAGCCCCTGAAATTCCCTGAAAAACCAGGCGGCGGTTGCCTACATCAATCATCAGGGAGGGACCCGGAGCAAGAGGGCCCTCAAGGAAGTTTCCCTGATACTGTCCTGGGCGGAGGAGAATGTTCCCTGCATCTCAGCTGTATACATCCCGGGGTTGGAGAATCTGGAGGCAGACTCTCTGAGCAGGGGGACCTCTTGTCTGGGAGAATGGTCCCTCAGCAGCAGAGTGTTTCGCTCCCTGTGCCGCCGCTGGGGTCAGCCGGATGTGGATCTGTTTGCGTCCCGTCACAGTCACAAGCTTCCAGTCTTTGTCTCTCTGTCCCAGGATCCTCTGGCCTTGGCCATGGATGTCTTGGCAATGTCTTGGACGAGGTTTCAGCTACTGTATCTGTTTCCCCCGTTTCCCCTGGGCAGGGTGCTGCGCAAGTTTGCTCAGGAAAGGGTGCCAGCCATACTGGTGGCCCCCTGTTGACCAAGAAGAGTGTGGTTCGCAGACATCGTACAGCTGGCAGTAGATCAGTACGCCCTGCACCGGGTTCCAGATCTGCTCACTCAGGGGCACCTACGCCACCCCAATTTACAAACGCTGGCTTTGACGGCCTGGCTGTTGAAACCTCCATCTTGATGGAAAAAGGGCTGCCTGCCTCGGTTGTAAATACCATGATCTGGGCTAGGCAAAGGTCCTCTTCTTCCATCTACTACAGGGTTTGGCGTACTTACATTGACTGGTGCGAGTCCAACTCGCCTCCCTGTCGTGTATTTTCTATTCCTAGGATTCTGGAGTTTCTGCAACATGGTTTGGATCTGGGTCTTCAGCTCAGCACTCTGAAAGGTCATGTTTCTGCCTTGGCCATTTTTTTCCAAAGATTCTTTGCTGAGCATCCCCTGGTCAAGACCTTCTTCCAGGGGGTTACTCACGTGCGTCCCCCACATAAGCCTATGTTACCAGTCTGGGACTTGAAATTGGTCTTATCTGCCCTGCAGGGGTCTCCCTTTGAGCCCTTGCAAGGGGATCCTTTGTCCATTCTTACGCTTAAGGTAGTCTTTTTGGTGGCTATCACTTCTGTTAGGCGCGTTTCCATCAAGCTTCCTTATTTTGAGAGAAACAGGACAAGGTGGTGTTTCGTTTTAAGCCAGATTTTCTGCCTAAGGTTGCTTCTGCCTTTCATCTCAATCAGGACATTGTTTTGCCTTCTCTGTGTCCTAATCCTAGTAACCCTAAGGAGAGGGTTTTACATTCTTTGGATGTGGTCAGGACTCTGAAGTTCTATTTGGTGGCTACTGAATCCTTCAGGAAGACTGATTTTATGCTCCCATCTGGACCTAAGAAGGGTCTGGCTCCGGCTAAGTCCACTATCAGCAAGTGGATACGTCGGGCTGTGATACAGGCCTACTCTGCTAAGGGGAAGGAGCCTCCCTTCCGCCTTTCTGCTCATTCTACTCCTGCTATTGGTGCCTCTTGGGCTTTTCAGCACCAAGCTTCTGTTGAACAAGTTTGCAAGGCCGCCACTTGGTCTTTTGTTCATACTTTTTCTAAGTTTTACAAGGTTGATGTTAGGGCCTCAGCTGATGCTGCTTTTGGTCGCAAAGTTCTGCAGGCGGCAGTGGTTTAGACTGCCCGCTGTTACTTTTTGGGGATCCCACCCTACCTTACGGACACTGCTATTGGATGTCCCAAGTGTAAGGAATATCTTCTGGAACAGGACGTGCTGTATACTTAGAATAATACAATTCTGTGATTACTCACCTGTAGAATTGGTATTATATGTATACAGCACGTCCTGTTCCACCCCACCCTTTTTATCATTTTTCTTAGTTACCTCTGTATGTTAGTTGTTCAATTTTTGTAATGGTTATAGTTCTCCCGGTTCCATTTTAACTGCTTTTCAATACTGGGGAATTTGTGGGAGGTCCCTGGTATATATGGGGCCGGGAGGAGCCACTTTTCTGTCTCTGCAGTCCAGCGCCATCTACTGGATGTATAACCAAGTGTAAGGAATATCTTCTGGAACAGGACATGCTGTATACATATAATACCAATTCTACAGGTGAGTAATCACAGAATTGTATTTTCAGCAGTACTTAGATTAAGGGCCTTATTTATGAAGGGATAGCATCAGGTAGTGCCTTGTTAATGAGAGGTAGCGACAGGTGAACGCCGGATACGGCACGCAATTACACATTTATCAAGCAGAAACTGTTGAGCGACTGGGATAACTGGCATCCGATTCATCATTAACCCAGCCTCAGCGAACAGTGCCGGTGTTCAGCCTTGCAGAGCGCCAGGTATTACCTCTCGCTACCTGTCGCTCTCCCATACATTTCAATGGACGATCCTTTTATTCTCTTTTAACTGGTTGTTTTTTTTTTTTTTATCTCAAATAATGTTGTGGCCTCTTCTGGCATAGAAAAAGCCATTTTTTCCAATATTTTCATGTTTTATATATTTCTGCAGAAATGACAATTACAGGTCTGGCATTAATGTGTTCACGTTACAATGTTATTACAATGTAATTCCATATGTTTTCGCTTTTGTTATTGGTGGATACATGCTGAAAAACAGACTTTAAACACACAGTCTCCGACGCTCTGGGCTTTAGAGAAGCATTTTTTAGCGCTGGAGTTGTTTGAGGCTGTTTTTTTGCTGAATATGTTGTGAGAGACTCATCACAATGTATTCATCATTGCTGCACAGCGACTGAATCGCTAAGAACTAGCGACCCACGGCCGAGCACAGTGACTACTAGCGGGCGCTCTGAAAATGCCTGTTACAGACGCTCATCTGTCGCTACCTGGCGTTAGTGATGAATCAGCCTGCCCGCCTAAGATCCACATCATGTGCCAGCCACATACCCCATCGAGTCCCCCTCCACTGCTAAGCCCAATTTGAACAAAAAATCCCCATGCTTTGACTCGGGTACTCTCAATGTTTATGCCTCCAGCTAATGCAGGGTAAGGGGTGACCCAAAAAACATAAAAAGACCTCCTTTCATCTAATAGTACCCTGATAGCTGTCATATCAAGGTAATAAACTACCATCTTTAAATCTTGATATCTTTCATTAACAGAAAGATGGGGCTGTGTTCCAAACCTTTATGTTTTATAGTGACTCACAATTAGAAGAGGAACAGCTATATCTTATATAATGTGCTTTGCCTGCAGGTGGATAGTGACACTATCTGGAACGAGTTTCATTCTTCAAATGCTGCTCGCTGGGCTGCCGGAAGTGTGATCGATCTGTCATTTAAAGTTATGACGCAAGAACTAAAGGTAAGTGGTGCCACTGTATCACCGTCATCAAATGAAGTGTCATGCTTGGAATCTGCCTTGACCTGGGTTGAAAGTGCAGAAGGGGATAAAAAAAATATTTCTGCAGATTTGTGCCTTTTTCATTTTCTTATAAACTAACCAATGTTATACTGGCTGTACCTGAGAAGGTGATCTATAGAAAGTAACTTGGTGTCTGTTAAATGGGAGCAGATCTCCTGAGGCCCATATCTGAATTCAGGAAGTGAATGCAATCCTGCTGCCTATGTATTTGACTCGCTCTTCTTGTTACAGAATGGCTTTGCTTTGGTGAGGCCCCCGGGACACCATGCGGACCCGTCAACTGCCATGTATGAACATTTCTCAGTTTCTTCTGTTGGTAACACTACTTAGTTCTGTTTCATCTTTATAACAATTATCCTATATGCTCCAACTTGCCTACTTGTGGGCAGGCTTTAAACAAAAAGATATATTTTGACCATTATACCATGTCTTTCTATCTTAGAACCTGTCTATATATATTTTTATTTTTATATCTTCAGGGGGTTCTGTTTTTTTAACTCTGTGGCCATTGCAGCCAAACAACTGCAGCAGAGGCTGGATGTCCAAAAGATCCTCATTGTGGACTGGGTAAGTCAAGTTTTAGCCTGTATGCCAGGTAAATTCATATATTGAATATATTGCCCTTGTGGCAGAACGTGGCATTATGCACTGCTATATGTTCCCAGCTACAGTCTATTCCCAATTCAGTTTTGTACAGTGCTTATACAGTATCTTTCTAGAATTGATTCTGACTCCCCCCCTCCCCCACAGTAAAAGAAAAGTAAAAAAAAATACTCACCTGACCCCTCGTTCCATCCAGCTCTTCATCCATGACCCCCTGCCTCCCCCTCCTCTGGCCAGCGGTCACTGCATCTGTCATCGGATCGGCGATGGACACAGGACCTGACAATCGGAGGTGAGTAAAGAAAAAACATTTTTTTTTTAATGCATGGCACGGCCCGCTTCGGTATTCATAACAGTTGGGTTATTCCACCACAAGGTGGTGCAGTGGTACTGCAGAAAGCTGTGGCAGCTCCCGGCCCCCTATAAAAATGGTATTAACCATAGAGTTCCCAGTGTTTCCTCTGCAGTGCTACTACGAAGTTGAAGGTGGCTATCTCTTTTGCGCAGGTGAGCATGGCAACCAAGCCTGCGGCTCTGCATGTCTATTTCCATCCGTTTCTGCACCCTCACTGCCTCCCAGCCTTGGCTGACAGATCGGGTGAAGGTAGAAGAGCACTAGGGTCAAGTGCTCCTGGAGCGCAGCTCCAAGCCGCAGACCCTGTACCACAAAGGGTAGCCGGCCATGGGCTTTATGGTGAGCCCATTAGGGATGTGGAGTTCTAGGGCCTGGAACGGCTTCTGAGCGGGTGAGTTTTTGGAGACTATGTCCCCTTATTTTCCTTTTGGGGTCCCTCCCCTCCCTGGCAATGGCTGCTCGCCGCTGTCTTTCGTCTCTCTCTCTTCTCCCCCCCCCCCCCCCCCGACTCTTATGTTATGTCTGTGGTGTTTTTTGACGTCTTTTTGGGTGTTTTTAGCGGCCGCGCCGCTTTGTACTACGCTCCGTGGCTGTGGGCGCTATCGCCTGAGGTGATTTTGCTTAGTCATGGTGCCGGCCTGGTCACGTGAGTGCTGTTTTTTTGCGCTCTTCGGGGGGTGTGACCGGTTGATGATGCGTATCGCGTCGTCTCCCTGCGGCTTTCCCCTCGAGGTACCTCTGTCGGCGCCATTTTGATTGAGCTGCGCATCTGGTTTTCTCCCTTCCTGGCTGCAGCGCTGCTTACTCTGGTATGTCGCCTTGTCCTGTGGTCTGTGCCTGAGTGACCCCGTGGTGTCTTGAGCCCCCTTGTGGGGGGGTTTTATTACATTTGGGGTGTATGCGTTGCGGGGTGCTCATATGTCTTTTTTACTTATGTCTTTCAGGCGGGATACCATTGGGTTGTGGTTTCTCCCGGCTCCACTCCTCCCTCCCTCTCATTCCCCCCTTCACTGTCTACTGGGGGCATCCTGTGGGAGGGCATCCCAGGTGGCTCTTGTATAGCCTTTACCCACTGCTGGCCTATTGCGCCTGTGTTAATCACCATATGGAGGCTTCTGGGGATAGCGTGCTTGGGGGTCCTTCGGGGCAAGCCCGGCTGTGTTTCATGTGTAGGGTATCCCCTGTGAGTAACAGTGTCACGGTGTGCGTGCCGTGCGCTGAAAGTGTCCTTGCGCTCCAGGCTGGTTTTCCTGCTTCGCTGCCTAGCTTTGCGCATCCCTCGGCTTCACCTACTCCCCCGCTCCGACAATTAGACCCTAGTGCGGTGGATATTAGTAGAGAGTCACACTCTGATTTGGCTATGCGGGTGGCCTGCATTGAGAGGCAGCTTGCCAGGTCTGTTCCTAGGAAGGCCTCTGGCAAGAAGCGGCACCTGACTTCAACTCCCTCACGCTCTACAGAGGAGTATGAAGAATTTGATGTCACTGCTGGACTTTTTCCCTAGAGGAAGGGGAACTGCCTCCGGACTCTAATTCCTCTGGGGATCAACAGGAGGTTTGTGACAGTGACCCTGAATCAGGGGATCCATGGTATCCTGATGACATTATTATAATTTACTGTCTCACATTTTTGAAATTTTGCACATTGCCCCCCCTGTGGAAGCTAAATGGAAACGGGGAGCTTTTTTGTCCTGTTAGCGTCTGGAGTTCCCAGAGCAAGAACATTTCACTTCCTTGGTGCTTAAATCATGGGAATGTCCTAACAAGCTACCTGCTATGTCCAAGGGTTTGGATAAAAGGTATCCCTTTCCTGCTGATCTTGTTGAAGATGGTCAGTTCCCCCGGAAGTGGACGCTCCCGTGCTAGGCTTGTCCAATACTTCGGTCATGCCTTCCCTGGACACTCTCTCTGCGGGAAGGTAAGGATAGGCGCATGGCTCAGCTGGCCTGCCATGCCTTTACCTGTGTGGGGGCTGTCTTACGCCCGGTCTGCGCTGCGGCTATTGCGTCTATTGCCCTTAAAGTGGACCAACACCCACGGGTGATCGGCCCGGGAATCTATAAGATTCCCGGGCCGATCACCTCCCTCCCCGCGGGACATCCGAGATCGGGATGTCCCGCGGGGTGAAACCCCCCCAAACCCCCCAAATTAGTTTCGACTCTAGTCGTGCGCGCGCCCGCGCCGGCCGTCTGTGAATGGCCGGCGCGGGCACGCGCGCGTCAACAGGGACGCGCGGGAGGCGGCGGCGGAGGAGCCGCTTGTCCGCGGCTTGTCCGTCGCCGCGGACAGAGGTGAGTTCGGGGGGGTTTCACACAGCGGGGCACCCCGATCGGGGGTGCCCCACCGAAGTGGACCAAGACCCAGGATAGTCAAAATCCTGGGTGTTGGTCCACTTTAAGTCACTGCTCAAGCGCCTCCTTGATGGCACTTCAGCTTATAGAGGGGGTGAAGAGTTTAGGATTCTCTTGGTTTGCTCTGATTTTGTGGCCTTTATCCTCCAGGCTATGGATGATGCTGTGCGGTTGAGCGGCAGGGCCTCTGCGCTCTTGGTGGCTATGCGCCGCTCTGTCTGGTTGCGCCAGTGTGCAGCTGACGCTGCTGCTAAGAAGGCTCTGACTGGTCTCCCTTTCGCGGGGCTGCGGCTCTTTGGGGAGCGTCCTGATGTTTTAGCCAACAGAGAGACAAATGTGTGCACAGCTGAAAATGAATCCTCAAAATATATCAGGGTGCTAGAAAATGATGTTTTAGCCAAGGATGGCAGGCTGCCTCAGCGTAGGAGGCAGTCTCGGCCCTTTCGGGGGCCCTCTGCCCCACTCTCCTCCTTTCGTGCTCCCAGAGGAGGCCGGGGCTCCCTCCCCCCCAGTGGTCGTAGAGATTCTTGGGGCTGTGGCAGACCCCGTGGTAGTCTCTCCTGGAACTCTAAGCCCAAACCCTCTCCCAAGCCCCCTCAGGCATGAAGGGGCGCCCTCACCCATCCGGGTGGGGGGACGGCTCTTTGCTCACGTCTGGAGGCTTCACGTCTCAGACCGTTGAATACAGGAGCTGGTGTCCTCCGGTTACAAGATAGAGTTTGCAGCCTGCCCCCCCCCCCCCCCCCCCCCACGATTCCACAGGTCCCGGATATCTTTAGACCCCCTATCTGCCCAGGGGTTGCGTCTGGCGGTTCAATGCCTGTTAGAGTCAGGAGTCATTTGTTTGGTGCCCCATCAAGAACAGTGTCGGGGGTACTATTCCAATCTTTTCACAGTCCCCAAAAAGGACGGCTCTCTGAGGCCCATTCTGGACTTAAAGGGCCTCAACAAATTTGTCAGATTCAAGCTTTTTCGTATGGAAACGCTGCGCTCTGCTGACGGTACCCTTCGCCCAGGCGACTTCATGACCACTGTGGACATCAAGGATGCTTATCTTCATGTGCCTATCTTCCCAGGTCATCAGAGATTTCTAAGGTTCGCGCTGTAGGATCAGCATTACCAGTTTGTGGCCTTACCCTTCGCAATCACCTCGGCACTTCGAGTGTTCACCAAGGTACTGGCGGGAGTGATGGCTCTACTAAGGAACCAGGGCATCCGCATGATTCCTTACCTGGACGACATCCTGATCATGGCCAACTCCTTGCCTCATGCCAAGCACGACACTCAGATGGTGACCTCCACTCTAGAGTCCTTCGGCTGGGTGATCAACTATCCCAAGTCCTCTCTGTCCCCGTCCTTGGTGAGGTCCTTTCTGGGCATGACTCTGGATACATTTCAGGCCAGGGTATTCCTTCCTCAGCAGAAGGTGGAGGGTCTTCAGATGCAGACTCGGGCCCTGCTATCGTGCCCTCATCCCTCCATCCGTCAGGGGATGCAGCTGGTGGGCCTTATGGTGTCCTGCTTCGAGGCAGTCCCCTTTGCTCAGTTTCGCATGAGACATCTTGAGTTGCACCTCTTTTCAGTTTGGGATCGGGACCCTATGTCCTTGGATCAGGAATTTGCTCTGACCAGTCAGTCCCTCTTGTGGTGGCTGGACTCCAGGAACCTTCTGGGGGCAGGACGTTTCTGCCCCTGTGCTGGGAAACGGTCACCACAGATGCCAGGCTGACCGGTTGGGGAGGCTTCTGGAAGTCTCTGAGGTTTCAGGGTCGGTGGGGCCTACAAGAGGCCCATGCTTCCATCAACATCCTGGAACTGAGGGCGATCAGGTTGGTTCTCTCTCGCCTCACCTTCAGGGTCGGCCTGTTCAGATCCGCTTAGGCAATCAGACGGCGGTGGCCTACATCAATCATCAAGGAGGAACTCGGAGCAAGCCCGCCTTCAAGGAAGTGTCTCTGATACTCTCCTGGGCGAAACAGCACGTTCCCTGTATCTCAGCGGTCTACATTCCGGGGGTGGAGAACCAGGAGGCGAACGCCCTGAGCAGGGGGTCGTCTCGTCTGGGGGAATGGTCCCTCAACAACCAAGTGTTTCTCTCCCTATGTCACCGCTGGGGTCAGCCAGATGTGGACCTGTTTGCGTCCCGTCACAATCGCAAACTACCCAGATTTGTCTCTTTGTCTCAGGATCCTCTAGCCTTCGCCACGGATGCCTTGGCAATTCCTTGGACGGAATTTCGGCTTCTCTATGTGTTCCCTCCGTTCCCTCTTCTGGGCAGGGTCATGCGCAAGATAGTCCAAGAGCGGGTACCAGCCATCCTGGTGGCCCCTTGTTGGCCAAAAAGGGATTGGTTCGCAGACGTCGTGCAGTTGACAGTAGACCGGTATGTCTTGCCCAAGGATCCATATCTCCTCACTCAGGGGCAGCTACGCCATCCCAATTTACAAACGCTGGTTTTAACGGTTTGGCTGCTGAAACCTTGATCTTGAAGGAAAAGGGGTTACCTGCTTCTGTTGATACCATGATTAGGGCTAGGAAGAACACGCCATTTTTCGGGGGGATTTTTAACCCTTAAAATTCACCCCAAAAATGTGGTTCCTCGAGAAGGGGGGGGGGGGCGGGGGCTATGTCATACGTGTATCGCAATACATATCATATAGCAGGATTCTTGTCAATTCACATCCCAACTAACAATTGTTTGTACAATTTTGAGTGAGGCTTTTATACAAGGTTGTATATGTGATTTTTGCTGTTGGAGGCACACATTTAAAGGGTATCTGTAGACTTAAAGGAGCTCTTCCGAAAAGTTAAAAAAAAATGTACTCCCTTTTTGTCCCCTGCAACTGATTCATCCTAGTCTTAGTCCGGTAGTGTAAAACTTACCACATGCTGAGATCCTATGGCTAACTCTACCCAAGAGTTGCTGATATGGCTTTGGTTGGGAGCACACACACTACAAATGGTAACTTTGTCCAAATGTAATTAGCCAACTCTCTTTCATTCCTGAGCAATTTAGGAAGCAAACAATCAAACATGTACTTGCTTTTGTTTGTTTTGGGAAAACTTTTGTTTTTTCTTTCTAAAAGCCAGTTAAGCAAAACGAACAATTCTACCTTTCAAATAAAAATTTGTAAAATATAGTCAGGATAAGTAGATACAGGGCAATTTGGCTGAACATTTTGCTCTGTGTCCTAAAATATTCCCGAAACATAGCGCCACAAAGTATGTTAATGTGCACAAAAAATGCACCTTTTCTGCAGTTGTCATAAAGCGCTGACAGGGCATCATAGCTTTTCAGGCTTCTCTGTCATTTCTGGCGTCCGGACAAGATTGTTTAGTCCTGTGGCTCAGGAACGTGCCAGTAAAAGCTGGGCCATTCCTTGGGAACTCGGCTCTATAATTTAGTAACCCGTCAGTGGTAGCCCTCTGGTTTGGAAGTGAGGGGATATGTTTTTCTTCTGGTGTTTTGGTTTGCCAATGACCCTGTAATGTTTCAGTTTAGAGGTAGTGCGTATTTGTCTGTAAAAGCTGCGGTTGGTGCTGGATATTGGTGAGAGGTTTGTGATGGCTATTGAGTCTGGTATTGTGGCAGATTAACTGAATGATATACTTTGTAACGATGACAAAGTGAGGCAATTGGTGGGTTCTTTTCTTTAGATGATAACATTAAAGGGAACTGATGAAAAAATACCTGAAAACCTGGTCAACGTAATTTTTTGCATGTAAATAATTTACATTTTACCATTTATGGGCCAGCCAGTGATGTGTCACATTATAAAGAGCCAATTATTATTATTAATGTTATATAATGTTAAATTATATAGCGCCATCATCTTCCGTAGCGCTTAACAAGGTATGATTACAGACCAGATAAAACATATAGTACAGGGAACGATCCAAACGTAGATGCCATAAGGTTCAAACCAAGTGTCGTGAGCACAGGAGACAATAGGAAGGAGAGCCCTGCCTTGCGAGCATACAGTCTAAAGGATGGGGGTGGAGACAAAAGGTAGGGATCACAAGTGGTAGAGCTTGAGTTGGGCTGCATGTGCCATTTTAAGGTTACACGAGTTGTTTACGCCAGGTCATATGCTTGTCTGAAGAAGTGAGTGTTGAGGGCACTTTTAAAGGCTTGGAGTGATGGAGAGTGACAGATTGAGTGGGGGAGTGCATTCCAAAGAGGTGGGAAGGCACAGGAGAAGTCTTGAAGGCGGCAGTGCGAGGATGTAACCAAGGAGGAGGACAGGAGAATGTCAGAGGCAGAGCGGAGATTGCGCTTGGGTTGGGAATGCTGGATCAGAGATGAAATGTAGGGAGGGGTCTGGTTAGAGAGAGCTTTTCAGGTTAGTGTTGGAAGTTTGAACTGAACTCTCTGAGAGACAAGTAACCAGGGGAGGGATTGACAGAGGGGAGAATCGAGAGGGGAGGTGGATGAAGAGAGCGGCAGAGTTTAGAACAACCACAGAGGAGGGTGTTGCAGTAGTCTATTTGGGAGATGACCAGGGTGTGTACTAGCATTTTAGTGGTATCAGGTGAGAGGAGCAGACGGATGCGGGAGATATTTTTAAGTTGGAGATGACAGGAGGTGGCTAGGGAGTGAATGTGAGGTGTGAATGAGAGAGAGGAGTCCAGAATGATGCCCAGGCACCGAGCTTGATGAGTTGCAGCTAGTGTAAGATTCTTTACAGAGATTGTGGTGTTAGAGAGGGGAGAGGAATAAGATGGTGGGAAAATGACCAGTTCTGTTTTGTCCATGTTCAGTTTAAGGGAGTGAGTTGTCATGAAGGAAGAGCTGTTAAGACAGTCAGGAAGACCCGAGAGGAGGGAAGAGAGATTTGGGCAAAGAGAGGTAGATCTGAGTGTCATCTGCATAAAAGTGATAGTAAAAGCCCAGCGAATTTATTCGTTGTTTGGGACCAGAAATGTATATTGAAAGTAGGGGTCCTAGGACTGAGGACCATTACCATCACCATGCGTGTAATGATTCCGATTCAGAACCCAGTTTCGAAAGTGCACCATTTTGCTAAAATTAGCGCCCACCTTGGCGTATCATTTATTTTATCGTTATATGAAAAGTACACTGTTGTGATCAAAATGTGGCCAACTTTGCAATGTGTTTAATTCCATTTTTAGTTATCAAGGTTAGATGAATGCATGGGTGTGATAAACAGGAGGAGGCGACCGCTACTTAATGCGTTTGCATTTTTTGACATGTTACACAAACTATTTGCATTATTTGCAATTTTCCGTTAATTGTTTAAAAACTTTTCCTGTCACTGATCGCTATGGTAGCTTAGGCTTCAGAGCCACTTATGACCATCATAGATAAAGGCAAGGGGATCTGCACAATACCCTATAATCACAGAAGGTGCCACTTCCAAAGCCATATAAAGCTCACCTCAAGAACACAGAATCGTAGAGGGAGGCACTCCAAAAATGTATCAGTTTATCAATATACAATAAAATCTTTTTTTTTTTTTTTTTTTTTATGAGTGCCTCCCTCTGTGATTCTGTGTACTTATGACCATCATAGCTCATAAAACAATGTCATGCTGTGCTGACAAAAAAGCAAAAGTCACAAATTCAGAATTAGGCATAGTGACACTTCTTGATTTAGGCCCTTAGTCTAGAAAGCGAAAAACTCTTTTCTAGACCCATGATGATTGGCCGTTGCTTGCAGTTTAAAGGTATTTTAGGCCTTCTTAGATATCCCACAGATTTTTTCCTGGCAGCGAGTGCCAGGTTTACATTGCGAAGATTTTAATTTCTGAAAAGTAACAATACTTTTGGCAGTTTGTGTGAAATGTTTGTTCAAACAACAAACTATATTATGTGCAATTACAACCAAGTTTAGATCCAGTGTAATAATCAGTTTACTGCCTATTGTGGGGATGTGCATTAAAGTGGACCATCACCCTCCCGTGATCGGCCCGGGAATCTTATAGATCACCTCCCTCCCCGCGGGACATCGGGACGTCTGTGAATGGCCGGCGCGGGCGCGCACGCGTCAAGAGTGACGCGCGGGAGGCGGCGGCGGAGGAGCCGCTTGTCCGTTCCTGTCAGATCGCTTGTCCGTCGGCACTGGGAGCGGGGAGAGGGAAGTTTTCTGGGTGATCGGGGGGTTTCACACAGCCGGGCACCCCGATCGGGGGTGCCCCACCGAAGTGGACCAAGACCCAGCATAGTCAAAATCCTGGGTGTTGGTCCACTTTAAAGCGGAACAAAACCTGTGATTTTTACTGTTTCAGGTTTTGTCCGTGCCCCGCTGTGTAAAACCCCCCAGATCGCCCATAATATTTTGCCTCTTCCCTGTCCTGTGGAGCATTCCTGACCTCTCATCTAATCAGAGGCGTTTGCAGCGATCATGTAAGTCAGCAAATAACTCTGAATTGCTTCATTGGGCGCGCACAATCCCATCCCAGCCTGTATCAGTGGCTGGGGTGGGAGCGCGCAGACAGCCCGAAGATGCAGGGGATGTGGCCTCTTGTGCTCCCTATGGCAAAATATCAGAGCCAACTGCCAAATGACATAGTCATGGCAAACAGCTCTGATTGGAACAGGGAGAGGTGAGTTATTATGGGCAATCTGGGGGATTTCACACAGTGGGGCATCCCAAAGTGGGGGAAGGCCAGTCTCTGGAATCTTCCTTTCCACCCAGGATTTTGTTTCACTTAAACTTCCTATACTGTATGCAGCAACCAAACTGGAAATTAATCTAATAGAAAAGACAGTGGTCCACTTTGTTACTGCTGCAACTTCTGTGCTGGTCAACACCTTTTGGTCCTAATGGCACCTGTAAGTTTTCTGTTAATTTTACTTTCTGTGGGGTATTTCAGAAATAAAAAAGTAGGGTGCAAAAATGTAAAGAGACTCTCCAAATCTTATTGATTTACCACCGTTACTCCGCTAGATGTTCACAATGGCGCTACAGACAAGAATTGTTCTAGTAGAAGTAATCCTGCATCGTTTTGGGACTGTGAAGTAATAGCTTGCTTAACACTACTTTAACTTATTTCTCTTGTCATTAAACAGGACGTGCATCATGGAAATGGGACACAGCGGGTGTTTTACCTGGACCCCAATGTACTCTACATCTCCCTTCACCGACATGATGATGGCAATTTCTTTCCTGGCAGCGGAGCCGCTGATGAGGTAATTACCATCTTCATAAAAAAAACACTGGCCTGGCAGAACCTTCTTCCTAGCAAGAACCACATGCGAGAATCAAAAGGTCTTTACTAACAGGCTTATTTAAGGAATAACTACAAATGACACATAAAAGTGAGCTACTAATGCTTTGAGCTAAAACAAGACCCGCTTGCCAGTCAAAATGGTTGCAGTTCTGGCAGATCACTTGTGTGAACAATTTGTTTCTGCATAATCAAGGCAGGTAAAACTGAAACTGTCCCTATATACTAGTTACAGGCTTTCCTGCAGAATGGCGGCCATTTTGCATAATGGGCCTTATTTATCGAGCACTGCCAGAATTCCCCAGAGTAGTGAAAAATATCATTTAGATTATTTCTGTTTCTTGCTGGAACACTAATGTTTGAGTAACTGAGTTTCCTGCAATGTCAAAACATGCGCTAGTGTAAAAAGAAAATTCTAAATGATATTTTTCACCACTCTCATTTTTCACAGATGGGGCCTATTCTAGTCAATAAATAAGGCCCAATATGTACTCAGACTCCCAAGTAACTAAAAATACAGCAGGTTGATGAAAAGAAAAATAACCCAAACCAGTGGTTTCTGCTGTGTGTAACTGGAACTCAAACCATCCAAGTACTAGATAAATTATAAAACATATATTCTATTTTGCAAGAAAAACCTATTACAACCAGCAGAACAATATCAAACCCCAATCAGCCTTATATAGGTAGGTCCATAAATATGTGCCATCCAGTTTTTAAAGGGCCCAAAAGTAATTGGACAATTGACTCAAAAGCTGTTTGCTGGGCAGCAGTTAAAGCGGTCCTTTACTCTGAATAAGAGCCTATCTTATATGTTTCCCACACCCTGTACATACAGATTGCTCACATTAAAAATCATCCTACCTGCATCTACTGCATGTTATGAGCTTTTAAACATCCAAGATGGCGGCTCATGGAATGTCAGGCAGCCTGCAAACAGGAAGTGCATTCTGACTGTGCTGCTCTGCATTCTGGGATTGCTGACCTTTTCCTGACCCCAGCTCTGCTCTGTCTGAGCAAAGCACAGCTATAACCCACCCCCTGTACTTTATCCCACTCTCCTCTCCTCAATAAGTGTGATGCTTCTGAGTCAAGATGGTGGCGCCCGTATCCTAAAGTCCTGAACACAGTTGCAGCCCAGTGGGGGAAGGAATAATAAGTAAGTGGCTAAAAACTTAAAATATATTAACTTTAGATGCCGGGGAATCATTTTTTAAGAGTTTAGGCTTTTCAATAAATCATGATGAAGGTCCGGTTTAAGCAGATAAAAGTCCTGGAGTTGATTTTGAGGTGTGGTGCTTGAATTTGGAAGATTTTGCGATGAAGAAATCATGCAGTCAAAGGAGCTTTCCATGCAGGTGAAACAAGCCATCCTTAAAGAGGAACAACACAAAGGAATTCCACTTTCCCAAAGGCTGAGTGTGGCCACGCACACGGCTAGAGGTGAGCGGGGATGAGGCTGCAGCGCAGAGACTCAGCAAGGGCTCCGGGAGAAGGTGAGTGAAACTGGCGATGAAGGGGCTTTCACACATCGGGGCATACCAAATGAGGAGGCCTCAAGGAGTGGAACTCGGAAGGCCTTGGAGTCCGATGTTCCTCTTTAAGCTGCGAAAACATTTTTAAAAAATTGAGAAATTGTTACAATATTAGGATTGGCTAAATCTACAGCTTGGTACATTCTGAGAAAGAAAAAGTACTGGTGAACTCATCAATGCAAAAAGACCAGGATGCCCATGGAAGAAAACAGTGGTGGATAATGTCCATAGTGAACAGAAAAGCCCTTCACAAAAGCCAACCAAGTGAACACCACTCATGAAGATGTAGGCATATCAATATACAAATCTACCATAAAGAGAAGACTGCAAGAAAGTAAATACAGAGGGGTCACTGCACGCTGCAAGCCACTCATAAGCCTCAAGAATAAAAATGCTAGATTGGACTAAAAAACATCTAAAAAAGGCAGCACAGTTCTGGAAGAATATTCTTTGGACAGATGAAACAAAGATCAACATCTACCAGAAAAATGGGAAGAAAAAATGGTGAAGGTGTGGTCCAACTCAGGATCCTGAGCATTGCACATCATCTGTAAAACATGGTGTGATGGCTTGGGCATGTATGGCTGCCAGTGGCACTGGGTCACTAGTGCTGGGCAGCAGTTAAGCAGATAGTGTTTATTGATGGTGTCACACAGGACAGAAGCAGCCGGATGAATTCTGAGCTATTCAGAGACATACCCTGTGCTCAAATCCAGCCAAACGGATTGGTCAGTGTTTCATAATACAAATGTACAATGACTCAAAACAGAAAGCCAAAGCTACCCAGGGGTTTATTACAGCAAAGAAGAAAGATGGCCAAGCCAGTCACCTGATCTCAACCCAATTGAGGCAGACAGAACAAAACAAAGAGCAACTGGAAACTGCTGCAGGCCTGGCAGAGCATTACAAAGGAGGAAACACAGCAATGTCTGGTGATGTCATGAGTTCAAGACTTCTGGCAGTCATTGCCAACAAAGTACTTTCAACCAAGTATTACATATTAACATTTTATTTACTATTACTTAATTACTTTTGAGCCATTGAAATGAAGGGAATGCTTTACTTCCTCACGTTTTTATACAATCATTTTCAACCCACTGAATGAAAGCTGAAAGTCTGAACTTCAACTGCATCTGAATTGTTTTGTTCAAAATCCATTGAGGTAATGTACAAAAACAAAATCAGCAAAATGTTGTCTCTGTCTAAATATTTATGGACCTAACTGTATGTGCCTTAACATTCCCTTGAAGCAGCATCTGTATGTGTGAGCTTGTAGGTGCCTGTCATAATGGTAACTGGGATTCAAAGCAAGCCGCCAGTGAAAAAATGATATAAACTATATTCGAAGTGTGCCATACACTCCACTTCAAATCTTCATGACATGTGGGTAATCTCCAGTAGGGGGCGAACTTCTGCAGAGATGAATATGCAAAAAAAGAAAGCCCCTCCCAGTCCATATATACCTGGGACCTCCCACCAATCGACTTGTTTCGCCTGGAGCTGAGGCAGGATGGGGGGTATTAATAAAAAAAGACCTCACCTGCTCCCCGCATCCAGCACATTTCTGTGGCTTGACAACTGAACTGCAGTCACCATATGAAACACAATTGAAAGGTTTTTTTTAACCCCTGCCCTTCATCGGTGCCAGGGAAGGGCCATCAAATTTCTTATACTAACTTCCTATACTTATGGTAGCCTTACCTAAACCTCAACAGTTTTGGGTCTGTTTAACAATTAAATGTCAGTGACTATTTCATCCAGGTCTTGATGGACTGCTTGGAAAAAAGAAGCCCCAATCCAGACTTTTCCTGACGGGCGTTGCCCAAATGAGAGTTGTTCCAGTTTTCTCCTAATGGCAACGCACACACTGTTCTTTCTACCCACAAGCTGGGTGTTTGCCACATATGGCACCTAAACTTGTTAATCTGTTTAGCCCCAAATGGAGGAAGCTAGATGGCTAACGAGTATTGGAATCTAGAGTAGTCTCTAGTCTCATAGCTTTGTTTTATTTTTATTTTTTTACTACAGATATACAATGAAACAAATGAAAGAACCTTCAAACACAATTGGTTATATTAGCCTGAAGTTACACTTTGAAGTGTGACTGGTGTAATAAGGGTGAAAGGAAATGATGATAGTGATGATCAAACACTGTTATCCAGAGACCACTTCTAAGACCTGATACTGTGTGAGAGATGGTGCCTGGGTTAAATCCAGGCCCATCCCACCTGTTATAGACTGACGTCTTTTTACTGTGGCCAACACATTCCTAAGTGTGGTCTGCTTTTACTGAATTTGGTCTCTTAAAGCAATTCTACAATTGTACACAGATGCTGTAATAGGTCTGCTAAAAGGCAGAGTATGGTCTGTGATTGACATGGCTGATTATCTGCAGCATGGACAATTCAAGATGAGGGTCTGAGGATTTGAGGATTTTGCATTGTAAACAGTTTAGGTCTTCACTTTGATATTCTAAGGAACAAAGGATTTTTTTTCGGGAAGAAGGGGAGGGGGGTGCAAAACAGATTGAAAATATATGTTTCTGCCCAAAATAACTCCTTTGAAAACAATGGTATGTGTGCTGTGATAAACATGGGGTTATAAAAGTGATCGACAGAACAGTTGCATTTCATCATCTGAAGCCTTCAAAAAAAACCTGAAGACTTCTGAACTGTCATCGTTTATGGCAGAGGACATTCCAGTTAGACATGTATCCACAGAACC
The DNA here is from genome assembly GCA_027917425.1 of Gastrophryne carolinensis. Taxonomy (NCBI): domain Eukaryota; kingdom Metazoa; phylum Chordata; class Amphibia; order Anura; family Microhylidae; genus Gastrophryne; species Gastrophryne carolinensis. The sequence continues at coordinate 110,172,012 of CM051236.1, read as the reverse complement.
TGGTGCTTCCCACTATTCTGGTATCAAGCGGGACGCTGGTTTTGACATTTTCCTGACACAGCAGCTGATAAGATGCTGCGAACGGTGAACAATGGCAGCACCGACCCTGCTAAATCTCAGGCCTAGACATCTGATCAGCCATGTCATGATAAATACTGTGCACTGTATTGTCTGTACTGTCTCTTGCATTGCATAAAAATTATTGAATCTTATTATAACTGTCATAAGAATAAAGTGTGCACTCTGTGATGTGATTCTCACCCACACTTTTTTATGGCCCATCACGGTGGCCCCAAGTCTGGATTTTTTACTTCTACTAATAGAATGAACTGCTATTTTACCATTAATTTATGTATTAGTGTTAGGAAAATGTGCTTCCTCTACCTAAGCTATATTAGTGTGATATTTATTTCTCTCCTAAAGGCATTATTAAAGGGTTCCACAAAGATCTTTTAATCATACACCTGACTGGCTGGCAATGAGTTAAAAGGCCAGCTTTAAAACTTCACTAAAGGGGGGCGTGTCCTGAGCATGGCGGGGAAAGGATGCTGCTGATCTGGCTCCTGTTCCCTCGACCCTGAAATGTGCATTTAGCAACCTTAGTGACCGACCGAGGCGATGTCTAAGCGTAAAAGCAAGAGGAGAGGTGGCAGAGAAGAAAAATTTACCTCACAGCAGAAGATGGAGCTTGAAAAGTGGATTTCTGGAGGAGGATGAGCTGCAGACAAGATGGCGGACGAGGGAGAGGAGGAGGGCCTGGATGCGCTCTCGCTCGCCGTCGCCGCGGAGTGAGGCTTTACCCGCAGAGCAAGAAGAGTGGCCGGTTCTGGGTATCGATCGTCCTGCCGGAGACCCTCAGATGACGACCACTGCGGCATCAAGGGAGCGCTCGGGGCTCATCGGCGATCCAGGTGGGTGGAGTGAGAGGTCGGCCGGAGCTCTCGGCACGCCGGCTCTCAAGCCCTCAGCCGAACGCCTGCGGAAGGGAAGTAGATGATGCGGCTGGCCCGGCCTTGGCCGCGGAGGGCGCGGGGAGCCGTGCCCGGCGCCTTGGTCGAATGATGCGTCCTGCTCAGCCTCGGCTGGGAAGAAGAGCGGAGGCGGCGTGGGGCGCGGGGAGCCGTGCCCGCCGTCTTCTACAAGTGATGCAGCTGGCCCGGCTGCGAAGATAGACGGAGGCAGCGGAGGGCTCGGGGAGCCGTGCCCGGCGTCTTGGTCTGATGACGCAGCCGACCCGGCCTCGGCTGTGAAGAGGAGCGGAGGCGGCGGAGGGCACTGGGAGTTTTGTCCGGCTCCAGGTTTAAGCATGGGGCTCAATTAGGCAGCTGCGGGATCACGCATAGTCCCTTCAGCTGCTGAAGAAGGGATAGTTGCAGGCTGGGAGAAGTCCACTCAGTCTAGTGCGGCCGGAGAGGAGACGCTCAAAATATTGCCCAGCCATTCAAAGGGGATGTCACAAGGAGGGCCCATAACCCCGTGGCAATCCCGAAGAATAACCTGGGTCTGCACAGATTTGCATTCACTCCCAGGGGGACAGACCCCTTACAATCAGCTTCCGACACCACTCTAAATGGGCAAGATGCTATTGGCTTAATAGAGGCTCTCCCACAACGTGATGCAAAAAAGCGCTCAGCGCCACCCCTACTGCAAGAGATAATAGTTGAGCCACCCCATGGCGCGGGATCCCCTCCTTACTCCCTACAACCGTCCCCTGACAGAATTACCAGCCCGGTGGTAGACGGTCCCACCCCGATGTCCCCGATAGACCAACTCTCCTCTCCACCGTGCCATCCGTCATGGCCGGGGGATCCAGAGCCTCTGCACGTAGCAGACGTTGCGGCAGAAGAATCAGGATCGGATGGTGGGATCCACCAGGAAACTCTCTCCCTCCTGAGGGGCCTCCCTACGAGAGCAGACATGAAAAGTCTGATCACCAGACATGAAGCCACCCATAAACGTGACCTAGCGGCAGTCAAACAGCAACTCTCAGGGGTAGAGGAAAGAGTGGATTCGTTGGAAACGATTTTGGGGGATTTTGGGGGCTCAAACGACCAGACGCGCAAGAAGCGCAGTTGCGGGCCAGTTACTTCCATATGGATGACCTGGAAAATCGGAGTAGGAGGAACAACCTGAGGATCAGGGGCATTCTGGAAGTGACGGGAGGGGAAGATGTTTGGCGCATCGCAACAGAAGTCTTCAATCTGGCGTTGGGCAGAGAAACTAACACAAAAATAGAGCTGGACAGAGCGCACAGGGCCCTGGGTCCTAAAAACCCGTCCCCGGATTTCCCAGAGACATTGTCTGCCAGGTTAACCTGTTTACCTTGAAGGAGGAAAGTCCTGGAACAAGGGCTCTATTGCATACAAGGGAACATCGGTTAAGATTCTCCAGGACCTTTCCTCTCGCACATTGCAGATGAGGAGGGCCTTGAGGCCCCTTCTGGATCTCATAATCAACATAGGTGCCTCATATAGATGGGGCATTTCCGTTTCATTTGGTGGTCAGAAAAGACCAAAAAAGTTACTTCTTGAGATCCTATTCTCATTCCTTCAATGCGAGCCGATACAAGTGCCAGATTGGTCGTCCTTAGAGGCTTTGCCGCCCTCACGATTCTCAGAAAGACCGCGTCGCGGACAGAAGAGCTTTAGAGATCTCAGGCGTCTCAGAAAACCATTGTCTCCATACGAGGAGACTGAGCGGCCTGGCTCACGAGGGAACCTAGTGTTGGGGGCTCGGCAGCCTAGGACGCGCTATGCGGGCTCCCATAGTCCCTCTTGATGTCTGAGGCTGTGCATGCATCTTGCCTGTAATGTGTGTTCAAATTGTTTTTGCATTGCTCTTGATTTTTGCAGTAGTATAAGTTTGGTTTGCATAAGGAGGGCGTACGCCCCAGGATATTTGCTGCTCGGGCCGCGGTGGGGGTGGTCTGGGCCCGGCCTGTCCCGGCTTATTACTGTCCCTTGCGGAGGGGCGGGCCTGGACCATGCCTGCCGTTGCGGACGGTGATTGTGTCTCGGAGGGGGACGACGGACTTGATCCCCACCTCCGCCGCTCAGATACAGTACCCCAAATAGGCTGGGCTTACAGGGGGCTCTTGTCACCCTCTGGGCCCGTGGTTTCCTTAATTGGAATAATAGAAGTTGAAATTGTAACCTTTGATTGTTATTTTTTCCTAATCCACTGTTTGTTCGATCCCTTACCTCAATTCTCCCCACTGCCCCTTCCTAGCGTGGCCTCCTTAAGTCTACGCGTTCTTGTCTAGCACAGAGAACCTCAGAAATGCAGGGAAGGCCTCTTAACGTGAAGGGCTTGAATAGCCCAGAAAAAAAGATCCCTAATTTTGAGGAACCTCAAAGGCTTGAAGGCACAAGTTGCCTTCCTTCAAGAAACTCACTTCAAGGCGGGCGGCTCTCCCTCACTTGGCAATAAGTATTACCTTAGAAGTTACCATAGCCTTTCTCCAGACTTGAGATCTAGGGGGGTAAGCATTGTGATTGACGCTGCCCTCCCGTGGGAACTGATTGACTACAAGACAGACCAGGAGGGTAGGTGGATCTTTCTCAAGGGGAGGATTGCCTTCCACCTCTTCACCTTTGCTAATGTTTACGTCCTGGAGAGAGCCTTTGATCTTCTAGACACATTTAAAGAGGGGGAACTCTTAATTGGAGGGGACTTTAATCTGACATTGGACCCATTAATCGATACCTCTAGAGGATCCCCACATGAGTCATACGCCAGACTGTGACGCCTTAAAAAAGTATTAGCCCAACACCAGTTAGTAGACCCCTGGCGCATCCAGCACCCTTCCGAAAGGGAAAAGGCAAAGCAAATTAAAGACCTCCTAATGGAAATTGGAAAAATAGAAAAATTACACAAGAAGTCCCTTCCCGTGGCCCATTTGGCGACCCTAACATCCCTAAGAGAAAAACTCAAATCACTGTGCCGTGACAGAGTGAAGGCGCAGCGGACCAAATGTGGGAAAGGTTCTACGAGTCAGGGGATAAATGCGGGAAGCTGCTGGCAAGGGCGCTTAGGGTAGAAAGGGTGAAATCCTTTGTCCCGAGGATTGTAAACCAAGCAGGCCACAGCGAGCACCTGACAGAGAAGATAGCGGAAGCCTTCCGCAAATTTTATGAGTCCCTCTACAATATTCGGGGAGTAGGGAGGTCGGAGACTGACTCCCTTATCTCAGAATACTTAAGGGACTCTGGGCTACCGAGGCTGCCAGCTGAGGTGGTGGAGACGTTGGAAGACCCCATCTCCTTGTTAAAATTACAGAGGGCTATAGCAGGAACAGCTAGTGGAAAGGCCCCGGGACCGGATGATTTCCCCTCCCAATATTATAAAAAAATGTTCCCTCTCCTAGCCCCCAACCTGCTAAGGGTTTTTAATTCAATCAAAAATGGGGAGACCCTTCCCACCGACTCTCTTAGAGCTTACATCACAGTTCTTCCCAAAGAAGGAAAGGACCCTGTTCAGTTTGCTAGCTACAGGCCCATTTCACTCTGGGATCTCCCCAGCCCCCTCGCCAATGCTTCCAGTGTTGGGTAACCCACAGTTCCCCCCCCGGCTGTTGCGGCCCTAAGGTGAGAGAGTGGTGTAGGGCGGGTTTTTCTAGAGCTGGGCACTTCTGGGCTAATTCTGGTTGGGCTAAGACAGAAGACCTAGCACAGAAAGGTGCCATTCAGAAATGGACAAATTGGAAATGCACACAGCTAACACACTTTCTTCAGTCCTTGAGGGGGGTTTCCGAGGGTATGCGTCCTTTGACCCAGTTTGAGGAGCTTTGCTCCAGCTGTAACGTGGAGAGACGTGCTCTCGTCCATCTATAGAATGTTGGTTACCCCGCAGGGTGGGGAAGAGCTCCATTTTGTTAAACACTGGGAAGTTAGCTTAGGGGCTTCATTCACGCCAGAGCAACGGAGGAGACTCCTTGCGGCGCCGCATAAGACCTTCATTTGCACCTGGACCCAAGAATGCAATTCTTACTGGATGGTATAGAGTCCCTGAAACCCTACACAAATGGTTCCCAAGCGAACCGGAAGATTGCTGGAGGTGTGGTGCTGCAAGGGGTGGCCTTCTCCATGTATTCTGGTCCTGCCCCAGACTTCGGCCCTATTGGGAATCGGTGAGGAGAGTGATAGGGGTAGTTACTGGGGAAACAATACCCGCAGATCCAGGAATTTGTCTGCTACATTTGGGGAAGGCCCCATTTTCAAACCACAATTTAAACTTTTGACACTCTCCACAAGTTAAATAATATTATTTCTGGTGTGGCTTCCCAGTTAAATTATAATAATAACTAACATCACCACTTTGAGGAGTACATTCTTCTGCAGTGCTACATTATGGTCAGACGCAGTGGAGATTGAAACAGAAGCCTTGGGCTGTCCCTTTACTCATTATATTGGAGAATGGCCTTTTTGGTGGAATATTCCTCCAGACCCTATACCAGAATCACCATGACAGCACAAGGCTCTCCAGCTTATGTACAGCTGTTACTGCCGTATCTATCATGCTTCCAAGGGCCTGGCATCTTTTTTTTTTCACACTGGGTCCTACCAGCTTTGGGAACGGTGTGAGATGCACATAGAAAATATTGGCCACCTAATCCTGGGCTCATTCACATTGAGACCAGAAGCTGGAACTGCAGGACTAGTGGACTGGCTCTAAGGGCAATACCCACTTGCTTCAGAAAATAAATCATAAGGTAAAACTGTAAGCCTTGATATCTCGGCCATTTCTTCTTCAATTCAAAAATGGAAAACCGTTTAGGACACTGCCAAACGTAGCCCAACACTATAGGATAAGAATTGCTTTTTAACTGAACTATCACTTTAAGTCAAAAATTGCAGTTTATTCTGGGCTTTATGAGCTAGTTTTGTAAAATTCATATAATGTGGAAGAAGGTCCTGCCTTTTATTGGCCACCGCCATTTGGTACCTGTAACAGCCATGGTGCTTTTGTAAAATTAAAGTGAATCTTTAGTCAAATCTGACTGGACAGTCCCTGAAATAGTCAATGGAGGTGCATCCCAATAATGTATGCTCCCCAGTGCACTGGAAGCCCCTGGTCACTGGATGTCATGAGGGGCCACATTTGGTTGGCCGGAACAAGGAAACATAGAAATACCAGGGGCAGGGATTGGGTTTCTAGCGCCGATATGCAAGGCCCAGCTGCTTGTTGCATTGACATTGCACTAACCCATCTTTCAAAAATAGAAAGATGCTTGGAGCTGATGCTATTGGCAAACCAGAATCAGAGCAAGTCTTGAGAGCTTTAACTAACCCTGATTATATGTAATCTTTCCTATAGATTATGTGTGTACTTATGACATTTTATCTCCTCCTTACCTTTTCTTCTGTTTTACAAGTCAAACCTTTTCTTTCAGGTTGGTGCCAGCAATGGAGAAGGTTTCAATGTGAATGTTGCCTGGGCAGGGGGTCTGGAGCCTCCTATGGGTGACGCAGAGTATCTTGCCGCATTCAGGTAGGGGAATTTTTGGTCTTCTCGTGCCTTTATCCTGTCCTTGCATTTCCCTTATTTTTCATGGTTTCATGCCTCCTCTTTCTGCTCCCTCTTTTCACTCCTTTTCGTTTTTGTCTTTTCTGACCTTGTAGTGCATTATTAGTGCTGGTGGAATGTGCTGGATGAGGAGAGCTGGGGACTGAAGCCCACTGGGTGTCCACAGTCACAGGTATTATTTGGGTAACATCAGGGCAGCCTTTTCCAGTAGAACAGTGATATCGCTTAATAAAGGTCCGAAACAACATAGGAATGGCTGCAGAATAATTTCCACCCAGTCGATCTCCAATGTCCTATTAAACACACCGATGTTCAGTACACAAATCAGATGTTGCATTAACCCTCTGCAGCTAATCACACAAAAAGCAAAATCTTTTTAGAATGTGCAGCCATTAGGTTGAATATATGTGCATGGGACCTTCTAACAACTTCGGACATTTGCTTGGAGTGAACAGGTTTGATGAGGGCATGGCATGCGCCCCATAGCTGAGTAATGTAATCTGACTAGCCAAATAGTGACAGCACTCTTCACTGCCAACACCTGTCCACCCAGGTCTCTTCCTGCTTCTTGATTCGCTGAAACTTGTTTCTAGTCTTCTCTTTCTCAACTCTGTCCTGTAATGGTGGTGATTCATTCTGCAATCAAAGTTTACCCTGCATCTAGTACAGTGCCTTTGTGTATTACTGTACAGTCTCTCTGAAGTTTTTAGCTTCGAATCAGTATCTCCAGGTAGGCCTTTGTGTTTGTATTGCAGTAAGATGTATCACTTTACGTTCTTATCACAATATATTGAAACCCAGGCTATTCCATCCATGACCTACACTGAACATTCTCGTTTGTTTGCAGTTCTTCATCTAGTTTCCCCAGCAGCACAATCACTCTACTTGCAACTACACCATCTAGAACAATCCAGTCAGAGTTTAATAATACACGTAGGAAGGTGGCAACATGAGCTATGATCATATGGAAAAAAGTTAATATGAAACCTCACATCTTGGAGGAACAACACACAAGAATGAGATTTTCTTGAATTTTGTTCCTCTTTGTGTGTATCCCCAGGGATCACCAATAAACTCAACATTTCCTTATTCCCATGGTATATTTGCAGGCCGCTTAGCTGTCTTTAGGTTTCCTTTCTCGTACTGAGCTCAGAGCAGCAAGAAAATCTGACTGGAGGGAGTGCCACCATCCGCATCCCTGCTCTCCTCTGGTTTTGGGCATGCCTGCGCCAGCCGTTTAGTAAGGTCTGGCACAGATACTGGCTTAGCTAGAATTATGCTGGGGATGTGATTCAGCAATGCAGAGGTGTTACATGCGGAGTAATTAGTGCCCATAAAGGACTATAGAGACAGCTATGTGGAGATAACCTGGACAAAACCTGGCCTGGTACTGCCCCTTCAGGAGGGAGTTTGACACCCCTGCTCTATAAGGACTAGAGTTGTAATTTCAAAGCTTCTATAAATTGAAAATTATAGAGAGAGCTTCTATATATTTAGAGAGAAGGGGGAATAATCCAGGGCAGTGTAGGAAAAGACTCAAATGTAGATTCAAAGCTATGCAGTCTCACTTTTTGCCGTCTCACTTTTTGACTGCAGTAACCAAGCGCAGTGTTCATCCAACAGAACATTTAAAGTGGAAGAAAACCCAGTTATGCTTGCCCTAGACTCTAAAAGATTTGTCAGTTGGCCTTCCCTGGGGTATCCGAGGTGGGGATGCCCCACTCTGTAAAACCCCCCAGTTTGCCTCTAACAGCTTACCTTTCCCCAGTCCAGTGGAACATGTGCGGGTTCTTGCTCAATTAGAGCCGATTGCCATGCCTATGTCATTCAGCAATGAACGGCTCAGATTTTCTGCGATGGGTAGCGCAAGCGACTGCATCCCCAGCAGCCCACGTGCTTCCACCCCAGCCTATCTGATTGGCCAGTTGTGGCTGGTATTGGGTTTAAAGACTCAATGTGACAATGTGAGTCAATTTTAATAGAGGGGCAAGCCACCTAATGGAGAGACTCATGTTCGTTATTATAGTGGCATAAAGATACTGAAAAGTGCCCTATTGAAGGGTACAATGTATAGAGCACTTTCTTAAAATATAGTGTATGCAGACCAAGAATAACAGGCTAGACTTATTATTTTTGATGAGAAGGTGGAGCATTGCAAATCACCTCTTCATCTACCTCAAGTGCTTAGAAAAAACCTGCTGAGCATGTAGTGCTTGAATATAGCTTATGATCTTTACACAGCCATCATCTCCAATGTATGGACACAAGCAGGTTACAATACATTTAGAACCTATGGCTACAAGATCATCCCAATAGAATCATACCCTCCATGTATTCTCAGCATCCCAGCTGGGTTTCAGGAAAAAAACTGAAGAGAACCTTAGACTATGTGACCACTTGTGGCCAATGCAATCAGGGGGCTAACAGCTACACATTGTTGTGATAGGCTGCCATCGCTCACAAGGGGCTGGTCTTACTTTGGGAGCAAGGGAGAAGTAAGTGTGCAGCGCCCAGGCAATAATAAAACACTTAAAGGCAATTAATAAAATGAGTGTTGGATCTCTTTAAGCTCAATAGAAATCAGGTTTTGAGATGACTAGATATTTAGGATACAACACATTTTGACATTTGGGTGCTTTAAATCTCAGCTAGTAAGGAGTTAAGTACAATTTTGTTAAAGTGACGGATGCTGCGTCCTAATTCTTCTCCACATTATGAGTTTGCCTCTTCCTGCTCACCAGCCCCCTTCTTTGTATCCTACATCTGGATCAGTTTTACATGAAAGGCAGTCTATAAATAGGTTTACTGCACAAAGAAAGCTTGATTCCGCTGACGGCTTTGCTCGGGATGCTTATTTCCTCATCGCCAGCTTTTATGAAGCCTTGATGCCTCTTGTGAGTTTATCATCTACCCACAATAGCCAATAATCAAGCGACAAGAGGGGCCTTTATTCCAATTACTAAAGAACTCTGCCGAAATCAAATCAAGTCACACATTCCTTCAGATTGATTTAGGAGGGGCCAAGCAGAAACGTCACTGTCATGTGCATATGATTGAGGCAGGCAGTGTGAATTAGCATTGCATATTTATGTTGATGCAGTCTGGGGATGCACCTAGACATTCTAGAGGGGGGTAACAAGACCTCACCACATTGTGTTGGTATAAATGCACACCCAGCATGAATATTTGCCCCCCAATAAAATGCCAGTTTACCACTGGTCATAAATGAAAGGCCTAATAGAATAACTACATTTCTTTTTTGCTCATCACAAGAAATAGACACACGCTGGGTGTAGGTAACGTAATCCTATAGCAGGTCATTGCCAGCCTTTTGACCAGCTGACCTAATGACTACTACAGCTAAATATTCTGTAATAAGACCCTGGGGCATCGGCATCCACAGGGGTGAGCCTCTCTGCTGCCTAAGGCAAACCATAGAATCCCCCCAGGACATGCAGCTCCACTCTTCAATAGAGCAGCCCGGGGGGTAGGAAGTGGATCCAAGGCTGCTGAGCCACCAATGATTGACTTAAAAACATATGTGTAGTGTGCAGACGGGTCTCCGATCTCTACTGAAACACTAATGAAACTGGTCCAACTATTGCCATCCCCTTTGCAGTGCCACCCGTGCATGGCTGCACACAGCCAAAGGGAACTGAGGGATGCCTGGCTAGGGGAAGTGTGGCTAGCCTTTTTGGTCCACTTTAATATTACACTGATGGCATCACAAATTGGGATACCTCTTATGGGGAGGCTCTAACATGGACCTAAAATCTTTGTTGTTACGTTCCCTTTAATTGTCTGCAGAAGGTTGCATGATGTGATTGATATTGTAGCTCTTTTACAGTTTCATATAGGTACTAGGTTGATGGTTTACTTACATTTTGTAGTTAGAATTGATGTTAGTTTAGTTTGTTTTCTAAATGCCTGTTTAGAGTTCTGCTCTTAATTTATTTATTTTTTACCTCTTTCCAGGACTGTGGTGATGCCAATCGCTCATGAGTTCTCACCAGACGTGGTTTTGGTTTCAGCTGGTTTTGATGCAGCTGAAGGACACCCAGCGCCACTTGGAGGATATAAAGTGACAGCAAAGTGTAAGGAAATGGTGAAGACTGAAGATGTAAGATAATAACTAAAGACCAGATTGTGACTTATTCCTTGCTCTTGTCTTTAGGTTTTGGTTACATGACACGTCAGCTGATGAGCTTGGCGGAAGGTCGAATAGTTCTGGCATTGGAAGGGGGTCATGACTTGACGGCAATATGTGATGCATCTGAGGCCTGTGTATCCGCTTTACTGGGCAACGAGGTAAGCCGCTTGCTTTATTCATTTCTTTTGCTACATAGTTTTTATAGCAATATTACATGTTTATTGGAGCATCGGGATCTTTCCAATTAGGAAAGCCAGTGAGATTACTAGTGGAACATACATCCAATCCTGTTGTCTTGAATTATCAATACAGATACTGTATTACAGCTTTAATATATTTTTATTGTTATCGTACAAAAGGACAAAACATATTTCATAGTCGTACATGAATTCATCAATAAATGGTCCTTGTTCTCACAAATCATGATTTCTAATATATACCAAGCATATCTTTTATCAAGCATAACATCTATTTATCAGCTGGACCATTCCTCATATTGTAATGTTAAGAGCAAACACACAAAAACAAATATAACTACACACTCAAAAATACAACTATCGCTGTGATCTATAATTTAGACTAGAGGGTTATCCAAAAAGAGCTTCCTCAGGATCATACTGTATTAATTAATTAATAATTAATTTGTTGATAAGATAATAAACTCGCTGCCAGAAGGTTCTTACATTGGGGCATAACCACCAAATGTTAGAAACAGTAAAGTATCCAGCTTCTTCTTAGCATAAAATTTAACTTTTAATCCAAACGTTTAAAAAATGGTAAAGTCCATATGAAGAATCAAAAAATAACTTCGGACCAGGTCTAAGTACATCCCGCAGCGGGGACCCTGTGACTCGTTTAGGGCGTTTAATTGCCCTTACTCACACATAGAAGCCCGGATAAAAGACAGTCTTATATATATATATATAATAGGGAGAGTCGGGGAGTCAGTGTGTCAATGGCTGGCCAATGGTGGGGGAGGATGGAGCGAGCCTCCTGTGACGTCACTGGGGCAGGAGTCTTGCCATTGGTTGAATGAGTATCCAATGATAAAGGCAGATGGAGAAACAGTAGCCTGCCCAAGCAGCTGTCAGTGGAGGCTGTGTGCGGTAACAATGTTCTGATTAGATCATGGCTTAAAGAATCATTTAGAGACATTGGTAGTATTGGGGCATCCTATCCACACAGAAACTAAAATAGTGTAAGTTTAAACTAAATGAACGTGCAGTAGTAAACGCTGGGGTCATATATAGTGACCAAAACAAAAGCAGTTATAGAATATTAAAAAAAAATAATAATAATAATATTAATAATAAGTATACAAAGGAGAACTGCACATGTCTGTGAAATGCAAGAGAAACATAATGTACGGTGTGGACCAGAATGCGTCACGCGGTCCCCACACAAGAAGGGGAGACAGATATTGCAATTATCTGAATTTAGGCTCAAAACAGCCCAAATGGGCTACACATCATGAGTATAGAGATTATCATCCCCAACAATGGGGCAACCACATCCTAGACAATTCATCAATGTCACATTAGAAACATGGGCATCAGCAAAATTAAATGTGCAAATAACCACCAAATGTGACACATGTCCCCTTTAGTTTTACATCCTCTAAAACATTCTGGGGGTATCAGGGAATATCCTTGCCAATAGATGATTTTCAAATTGGCTTCCAACTGGTTTGCCTTCGAAAATGTCCTTTCCCACCACTCCCTGTGGAATGTTTGATCTAAACCTTTTTCCCATGCAGATATATATGGAAGTTTCAATTTTGATCGCACTAAGGCTGAATAAATCAGTGTTATGCGCCCAGGTTCCCCCCAATGGTGAATACAATAATTTTCAATGGGGAAAGTTCCAGTAATTTGCAGCCTCCTCCCTGTCTGACTTCTGATATTTTCCCTTTCGTTGTTCGTTATTGATCCCACCTTTTTTATCATAAAATTGTGTGATTCTGGTCATGCCCTGGGTATAATCTCTCAATTTTACATAATGCCATTCCATCTCTCCTTAGGGTCAGGTTGACTGATAATTGTTTTTAAACCTTTTACCAAAACAAGTAGGCCACAGACATTGTAACACTTGACCTGCAGTGTTTGAGGTGTTTCATATATCATCTTACTGCTACTGGCAAAATCTAAAACAGACATCCCAGTTCTGCCCATTGCTGTGCCTACTCCTCACAGGGCAGAATGGCTGCAGATGAGCCTCTGCCACCTTTCTCAGCAACCCACCAGTAAGAAGCACCACCTAGATGGGAAGCCTGACTACACAGCTTGTGGGTCTAGGGCCGCTTTTGAAAGGCCTGTTTTTTCATATGACAAGCAGTATTACCACATATATACTGTACTCAGCGGAGATAAGGATCAGATTCTGAAATGGTTGTTAACATATCCGTAATGTCAGAGTGGTGATTAAACATAATGGATAGTTAACCTGATTGGAGAATTGCAGCATTGTACTTCAGTAGGAACAACTGGAGAATTTGTATCAGAGTTTGGGCAGTCACTGGCTTTTTTTATTGCAAATTATTATTTTTTTTTTTATAAAGCTGTCACTGGCTTTTTTATTGCAGATTATTATCATTATTTTTTTTAAGCTGTGGACTTACAACTGACTTTTGGTCTGTTTTGTGGTATTCTCAATTTGGGATGAAGAATCACTGCTTAAACTTTTGCCTGAGCTGTACACTCAACTACCTGTGATCCACCTTTTTACACAGATTCAACCTGACCGTCTGCCCGCAGATGTGCACCCAGTGGGGAAGCAATGAATGGCAGTATGCACACTTCTGGTGCCGAATTTGTATACATAAGTGAATTGAAGGGCAGCTTGAGCGGAGGGCTAGGCAGCAATTCCTACTGTGGGGCTTCCCAAATCAGGATGGCTCCTGGGAATTTTGACTTTTGTTCCAGTTTAAAGCAGAACAAAACCCTGTGGGGCCACTGGCCTTCCCAAATCGTCCAACCCTGCTGTGCCACCCAGGCAAGGTAAACCATGCCTGCCGCTTCCCCAGGATCTCTGGATTGAGGCATGCTTACCCAGCCTTTCAGATAGGCTGGTAAAGGGAGCGCATCCAGGTCTAAAGGGTGCTGCTCCCTATTGCTGAGCTCTGTGTCTAAACAGAGCCGTATGGCAGGAATTAATATGTACAATATATTGTTCGGATAGTCTGTGCATGTGCTGCGGGACCAGGTTAAAGGTACGTTTTTATATGTGATTTGTCAGGGGGTACAGATAGCTGGGCATCCCAAATCACAATGCCCCCGCGGTAAGGATAAAACCCCCGGGTTTTGTTCTGCTTTAAGAATTGTCCATTATGCAGCGTAATTATCCCCCTTCATTTTTAAACAAGCGTAAGTAACTGACATTTGGATTCTGGTAGTCTATAAGCTGCAAAGTAAGTTTTATCATCCAGACGTTCCAGCATGATTGAAGTGTGTGTGTCATTAACTGCATATTAAGAAAATTATGAGGTTCCCCTTGGAAAGATGTGTGTTGTGTCCTTCTGGAAAGTTTTCTGTTTTTCTATTCCGTCCTCATAACTGTCTTTTCTTCGTTTCCAGCTGGATCCTCTCCCTGCAGAAACCTTAAGTCAGAGGCCCAACCCTAATGCTGTACGGTCGTTGGAGACTGTTATCCAAATCCAGAGTAAGTCTTGTTTTGGCCTGGGGGGGGGGGGTATGATAGTGAAAGAGGAAGCCCTGCTCTCGTGAGGGCTGTTTGCCACGCAGTGCTCTGTACTGTAATGCGTGGCAAACACTTGCAGCTGGGGAACACAGAAGGACCGTCCTACTCGCACAATCTGGAAGACATAAGCTTGTCACAAGTCTCCCTGTGTGATAAATCAGTCACAAATGTTGCTGAGATCTCATTTCAATTAATAACAGAATTTAATGAGAAATCATCAGCTTTAGAATTGCTTCTAAACTATGTCTGAAGTAGCCAGTTTGGCCAGAATCGCCTGATTTTTTTCTTTCAGGAAATTTCTAGAAGTATTTAAACTGCTCCTATCCCCACCCTCTGTGATCGCTCTAGGATGCAAGGATGATCTGGATGTTTTGGTTGTCCTTTATATAAAAGAACTGTGTTATTCAAGCCTCTGCTCAGCCTTTGCTGTATGGCAACTTATTTTTTTTACTGTATAATCTTTATTTGATTAATGAGAGGCTTTTAGGCATACATATACATTATTTATATACATTATTTACTGAGTGATTCCCACCTTTCTCTCTGAAAACAGACACACATTTTATCTTATAACCTTTTCCTACATAATAGAGGTGCATTGATGGACCTGTTTGTACCTAAGGGTATATTATACAGTGCGGTACTCGTCTCTACCTAGACTGCAAAAAATTCTGGGCCTTAATTTTCAATAGCCACATTTTTTTTTCAGAAGCAAGACTTTACCTTTTGGTGTTGCTTCTAATATCCAGGGCTAGCTGCTATGAAGTCCCCTTCAGTCAGCCAGCCCTCCTGCTTTATGGTCTGGATGCCTAGGGGCTATATCTGTCGCTTATAGCTAATAAAATCAACATCATAGCTCTATAATGTGTCTATGGTAAAAGAGGGTATGGATTCGAGCCAGTGAACATTGCTTCTAGATTCCAGAAGTCCAAGTCATTCTGAACAGCGTTCCCTTCCTCTATTTATTCCTACAGATGTATCATGACCTGGCTAGACTATGACAAAGCTAAATCTTCCCAGGGAGACCAAAGATGACAAAGAGCAAACTAGACTGGTTCCTTCTTTGCTCCATCCAAATCTAAATAAACATTTGGCTGAAGCTGGGCTTAAGGACATTATTACACTTACCTTCATAACCTGCATAAATTAATGTTATATTATTTATCAGTGAAACAGTGTTTTGAAGCCATATAGTTCTCTACAATAATTTTAATTTTGACATTGCAGGTAAATATTGGACATCTGTCAAGCGATTTGCCTCCAAGGTTGGCTATTCTTTACTGGATGCACAGAAACTCGACCGGGATGAGGTGGACACAGTGACTGCTCTAGCTTCTCTGTCTGTGGGGCGAACATTAGCAGCAGCTGCAAACAAGTAAGGTTTTGAGAAGGAAATATATATCTGATATGAAGGTATTAGGAAAAATGTCAGTAGAGTTTACATTTTTGTCTTAGACATAGTATGGAAGGGCCTCGTGATGTCGGCAAATCCTTTGGATGATTCTACCTTAGAGGATGTTTGGTTTCTCATTATTTAGATCACATCTTCAAACACAAAACAGATCTGACATTTTGCCTACTCTGTAAACGGGGTAAATAATCTTTTTTTTCTTCAGCAGTGAACCTCAGGATGAGCCAATGGAGGAAGATGGCCCAATGAGTTTATGACCTGTCAAACCTGATGTCCATTTTTATGGATCACCTTGAACTGCTGCTCTTCAATTATACAGTTCTAGCCCAAAGATAACCTAACCCAGACCAGATTACTAAAGCTGCATCAAGCCAACGATCATCAAGTGATTCACCAGCTAAACATGGGGTTCTTGCCTGAAACCCAAATTTCCATTTGCTGCCTGAGCACATGCATTTGTAAATATATACATTTATATGTAATACTCTTTCATCTTAACACTGTGGCTATGCACCAAGGACATTATTGATCTTGACCAAAGATGTAACTCACATGAGTGAAGATATAATGAAAGAGAAAAGTGACACGGCGTCTCGCCCAATCTATTACTTGTACAGGACTGTGGACATGAACTATCTTCATCTTTGTAATTTAGTTTCTTCATACAATGGTAGTTCTTCACCATTTTCAGATGCCCAACTAATCAATTTACCAAGCGCTTTGGTAGACATCGTTCATGAAATTGCTTTGCTGGAAATGTGACAACTGTGCTCAATGCCAAACATGGCTTTGTAAAATCGCATTAAATCTCTCGAAGAACATTAACCTGTATGTATAGAAAATTGCAGGAAAGTGCAGGAAGACCCTGCAGCTTGACCAAAGTGGACCTTTCTGTACAGGAGACACTTCATGTAGACCATTCACTGGAGATTCATGAGATGCTTAGATAAAATGAAAGGGACTATAAGTGCCTGGCACTCCTGGAACTTAGATTCTGCCTTTTGTTTCCTAGATTTGTCTCTATGACCACTAATCCCTACCTGGATAAATGGATTTTGAGTTGTTCATTTGCACTATGGAGGAGTCACCTCACACACACCACAGACCGGATAAGGATAGTTTATTATCATATTGACTTTCAACAGACTGTAAAAATAAAAATGGCACTCCAGCCTGTAGCTGTAAAATAATTGCTTATTGAGATATTCTGAACAAATTTTGCAACCTGAGTTCTTTTTCCATATGCAATGAATTATGGAGAGTTTGAAAATGAATATGGTGCATATACAACAGTACTTAACATTGGATTCTCTGGCTGTTGGTCATTTGTTGTAAGTGGTGACATTTTTAGAGTTTTAGCTTCTGAAGGCAAGAGGATACCTTAAAGCCCATCTCCAGATAATGCCTTTATTTAGCTGTGAAAAGAGTAGAAAAGAGTTGGATGCAATAAAAATTCCTTCTTGTTTTTCATCTGTCCATTTTCTACATTTAGACTTCTGTCTGCAGTGGCCATCTGGAAAGACATCTAGAAAAACATGGGCACAAGAGATCCCTATTGTGAGTTATAATGCAGTAGAGTGAGGTTGGAGCCCATAACAGGTTCACAGACCACAAAAAGAAAACGAAATTGGTTTCATGTGGCCGGAAAGTAAAATGAATATATAGGAGATAACCAAAAAAATCTCCTAAAAGGACAAAAACAAGTATTAGAAATAGGATCTAGGCCAAACTAAAACCCTTCCCCAAATGCGGATACTGTAGTGTAAAACTTGACTGCCCAGGATCCTACATCATATAAGACATCAGAGGAATGCTCTGCTTTGCTGCAGTAATGCAGATCTGCCCGTGCAGCAGGTCCAAATGTCTGCTGGCGGAGCATGCAAAATGGAGGTAGCAGGGATGCTGCTGCCAACTTATTGCCATGCCATGGGATCCTGTGACTGAGCTTTACACTGCATGACAACACAAATCTAGGTAAAGGGTTTCAGTCAACCCTGAAGTCATTTTAAATCTAGGCAAGGTTATGAAAATCATAGCCTCTGTCCAGTCTGAAATTTGTGGTATGGATATATTCCAAGTATACAGCACGTCCTGCTCCAGAAGATTCCTTACACATGGGTAATACATCCACAAGATGCACTGCAGAACAGCTTGTGGCTCCTCCCGGCCCTATATAAACCAGGGACCTCCCACAAATTCCCCAGTTCTTATCTGCAGTCTGGGCTGTGAAGAATAGAAGATGGCTCTTTATGCTGCGCAGGTGAGCGGGGCTATTAGCCTGTGGCCCTGTAGGACTATTCCCGAACCCACTGCCTCCCAGCTTAGGCTGCACTGGTTCGGGTGAAGGTAGGCAGCACCCGGGGTAAGGTGTTAAGGAGCGCTGCTCCTACCGCAGTCCCTGTCTTAAAGGGTAGGCGGTATAGGCCCGTGGTAAGCCTTAAGGGATGCCCCGCCGGCTCTCTGGGGTCCCCCTTTACTCCCTGTCCCCTTAGTTGGGCCCCTTTCTTAGGTTGGCTGCTGCTCCCCCGCCTCGCTCTCCCTGGGGACATCTCCGGGGGAAGGGGGGTGTATGTGTGCTGCGGCAGCCAATGCAGGGTTGTAGAATTGCTTTCTCTTAGATCCGCATCATTTGTTTTGTCTTGTTGCCGCCGCCGCCGTGCGGAGAGCAGTACAAGCGTCAGCCTCAGCCGCTGTCACACCATCATTGGCTGGCTCAGTCACGTTGGCGCGTTTTCGCGCTCTTCGCGGGGGGGGCTTGCGGAATGACGTTTTCCGCATCACTTCTCCGTGGCCCACCCCTCGAGGTATATGTGGGCACCATTTTACCTCTTGTGTTGCATGGCTGCTCTCTTCCTAACGCGGTCCATAAGTGCCCCTGTGGGGTGGCCTTTTTTTTATGTCTGATTTGTTTTCAGTTTGCTTATGGGGTTTTCTGCTTATGTTTTTCAGGGGGGTCAAACTTTTTGTGGTTTCCGGTCCTCTCCCCTTGGTTTAGCGTTAATCCTATATTGGAGGGCTACTGTATTTATATATCTCCCACTTCCCTAGCGGGCTCTTGGGGCATCCCGGGTAGCTATATTTAGCGTTAATCCCATATTGGCCTGCAGTGCCACATTAACCATATGGAGGCTTCTCAGGATAATGTGCTTGGGGTTCCTTCGGGACAAGCCCGGCTATGTGTTGCGTGTGGGGTATCCCCTATAAGTGATGACGTCAGGGTGTGTGTATCCTGCGCCCAGCAGGTGCTTGCGCTGCAGTCTGGGTTACCTGTGGCTGGGCCTGCGCCCCCTCTGGCTTAGCCTACCCCCCCATGCTTACATCTGACTCCTAGTGAGGTGCATACCAGTGGGGAGTCTCTTGGCTGCACAGGTGGGCAGAATTGAAAAGCATATTGTTGGGTCTGCCCCGCGTAAGGCTTCTAAGAAGCGGCATTTATCACCCGCTGTTTCTCTCTTTCCAATAGAGGCCAAGGAAATATTTGAAGTTCCTGGTTATACTCCCCTAGAGGAGGGGGAATTATTTTCTGATTCAGAATCATCTGAGGAACAGCCTAAAGTTTATGGTGATACCGGGTCTGGGGCTGACCTATGGTCCTCAGATGACAGTGACAGGCTTTTGGCTCATATTTTTAAGGTGCTCTGTATTTCCCCTCCTGCCGTGGCCCCGCAGCAGCAGGGTGAGCTTTTTCATATGGCTAGACCACGCTTGGAGTTTCCTGAACAAACTCACTTTAATAATCTGGTGCTCAAAGAATGGGAACGGCCTAGCAAGCTTCCTGGGGTGCTAAAGAGCTGGGATAGGAGGTATACCTTTCCTGCTGATGTGGTTAAGCGTTGGTCATGTCCTCCCGAAGTGGATGCACCTGTTCTGGGGCTGTCCAATACTTCCGTCATGCATTCCCCTGACACTACTACTCTGAAGGATGGTGAGGACCGGCGCATGGACCAGCTGGCTTACCATGCTTTTGCCTGTATGGGGCCCGCCCTGCGCCCGGTTTGTGCTTCTGCCATTACAGCTGTTGCTATTAAAGGCTTGCTCAAGAGTCTCTTAGATGGGGCCTCTGATGATGCGGGAGGAGAAGTGTACGGTTCTCTCCTGCTTTGCTATGAATTTGTTGCATATGTTCTGTCTGCTATGGATGATACCATCAGAACGCTTGGACTTGTTTGCTAAGGGCGGCAGGTTGCCTCAACGTAGGAGGCAGTCCCGGTCCTTTCGGGGTACAGGTGCCTTTCTCCCTTCCTTCCAGAATTGGGCGAGGAGCCTCCTTTGCTGGGGCCCGCTGAGATTTTTGGGAAAGGGGCAGAGGACGTGGCCGCCCCGGCCCCTCTTGCGGTCCCAAGCCTAAGTCCTCCCCCAAACCCCCTCAGGCATGAAGGGCGCCCTCACCCATCCTGGTGGGGGGACGGCTTCGGCTCTTTGCTCACGTCTGGAGGCTTCACGTCTCAGACCGGTGGATTCAGGAGGTAGTGTCCTCCGGTTACAAGATAGAGCTTGCAGCCTGGCCACCCCCAAGATTTATCAAATCCCGGATGGCTCAAAACCCCCAGTCAGCTCAGGGTCTGTGCCTTGCTGTTCAAAACCTTTTGGAGTTGGGGGTCATCTGCCCGGTCCCTTTCAGGGAAAGGGGGAGAGGTTTCTATTCCAATCTTTTCACTGTCTCCAAAAAGGACGGGTCCCTTAGACTCATCCTGGATTTAAAGCGTCTCAACAAGTTTGTCAGATTCAAGCATTTTCGCATGGAAAATCTGCGCTCTGCAGTCAATTCACTGCACCCGGGTGACTTCATGACATCTGTAGACATCAAGGATGCTTACCTTCATGTACCAACTTTTCCAGGTCATCAAAAATTTCTCAGGTTCGCTCTGGGAGATCAGCACTATCAGTTTGTAGCCTTGCCTTTTGGTCTCACCTCGGCTCCCAGGGCGTTCACCAAGGTACTGGCGGGAGTAATGGCTCTACTGAGATCTCAGGGCATTCGCATCCTTCCTTACTTGGGCAACATTCTCATCACTTCTCAGTCTTTCCAGCAGGCAGAGCTGGATACCCAGAGGGTGGTGTCCACACTGGAGTCTTTCGACTGGGTGATCAACCACCCCAAGTCCTCCCTGTCCCCATCCTTGGCGAGGTCCTTTCTGGGCATGACTCTGGATACGTCTCAGGTCGAGATCCTTCTCCCTCAGTAGAAGGTGGAGTGTCTTCAAGCTCAGGCCCAGCTTCTTCTGTCTTGTCCTCATCCCTCCATATGGCAGGGGATGCAGCTGGTGGGCCTGATGGTGTCTTGCTTCGAGGCTGTTCCATACGCTCAGTTTCATATGAGACCTCTTCAACTTCACCTCTTGTCAGTATGGGATCAGGACCCTGTGTCCCTGGATAAGATGTTTGTTCTGTCCCCTCTGGCCAGGCGGTCTCTCTCGTGGTGGCTGGACTCAAGGAACCTGTTGGTGGGCAGATCCTTTCTGACCCCTTGCTGGGAGACAGTCACCACGGATGCCAGTCTGACCGGTTGGGGGGGCTTTTGGAAGTTTCTGCAATTCCACGGTCAGTGGGGTCCTCAGGAGGCCCACACTCCTATCAACATTCTGGAACTAAGGGCGATAAGGTTGGTTCTCGCTCAATTGACTCCACACCTTCGGGTCGTTCTGTTCAGGTCCGCTCGGCTCCCTGATGATTGCCTATATCAATCATCAGGGAGGGCCCGGAGTTGGGGTTGGCCGAATGTGGATCTGTTTGCGTCCCGTCACAATCACAAGCTTCCAGTCTTTGTTTCTCTGTCCCAAGACCCTCTGGCTTTGGCTATGGATGCCCTAGCAATGTCTTGGAAGAGCTTTCAGCTCCTTTATGTGTTTCCTCCGTTCCCTCTGCTGAGCAGGGTGCTGCGCAAGATCTCCCAGGAAGGGGTGCCAACCATTCTGGTGGCCCCCCGTTGGCCAAGAATAGTGTGGTTCGCAGATATCGTGCAGTTGGCAGTAGATTAGTATGTCCTGCCCAAGGTTCCAGATCTGCACAGTCAAGGACAGCTACGCCATCCCAATTTACAAACGCTGGTTTTAACGGCCTGGCTGCTGAAACCTCCATCTTGATGGAAAAGGGGGCTGCCTTCCTCTGTTTTTAGTACCATGATTCAGGCTAGGAAGAAGTCCTCGTCATCTATCTACTATAGTCACCTGTCAGGTGTTTTCTATCCCCAGGATTCTGGAATTCCTGCAACATGGTTTGGATTTGGGTCTTCAACTTAGTACCCTCACAGGTCATGTCTCAGCCTTGGCTATTTTCTTCCAAAGATCTTTTGCCAACCATTGTCTGGTTAAGACCTTTTTTTAGGGGGTTACTCAGGTGCGTCCTCCTCGTAAGCCTATGTTACCAGTCTGGGATTTGAACTTGGTATTATCGGCCTTGCAGGGGTCTCCCTTTGAGCCCTTGCGTGCGGCCCCTTTGTCTATTTTGACGCTTAAGGTAGCCTTTTTGGTGGCTATCACTTCTGTTAGGCATGTTTCTGAGTTGGCGGCGCTTTCTATCAAACCTCCTTACTTTGTGAGACACCAGGACAAGGTGGTGTTTCGTTTTAAGCCAGATTTTCTGCCTAAGGTTGTGTCTTTTCATCTCAATCAGGACATTTTCTTGCCTTCTCTGTGCCCTAATCCTAGTAATTCTAAGGAGCAGGTTTTACATTCTCTCTATGTGGTTAAAACCCTGAAGTTCTATTTGGTGGCTACTGAACCTTTCAGGAAGACTGATGCTCTTTTTGTTCTCCCTTCTGGGCCTAAGAAGGGTTTAGCTCCTGCTAAGTCCACCATCAGCAAGTGGATCCGTCAGGCTGTGATTCAAGCCTATTCTGCAAAGGGGAAGGAACCTCCTTTCTGCCTTACTGCTCATTCTACTCGTGCTATTGGTGCATCTTGGGCTTTTCAGCACCAAGCTTCTGTTGAACAAGTTAGCAAGGCCGCTACTTGGTCTTTTGTTCATACTTTTTCTAAGTTTTACAAGGTTGATGTTAGGGCCTCAGCTGATGCTGCTTTTGGCCGCAAAGTTCTGCAGGTGGCAGTGGTTTAAACTGCCCGCTGTTGCTTTTGGGGATCCCACCCTACCTTATGGACACTGCTATTGGATGTCCCATGTGTAAGGAATCTTCTGGAGCAGGACGTGCTGTATACTTGAAATAATACAATTCTGTGATTACACACCTGTATTCTTAGTTACCTTTTTATGATGATTGTGCAGATGTTCATTTGAATTATGGTTATTATAGTTCTCCTGGCTTCTTGTTAACTGCTTGTCAATACTGGGGAATTTGTGGAACGTCCCTGGTTTATATAGGGCCGGGAGGAACCACAAGCTGTTTTCTGCAATCCAGTGGCATCTTGTGGATGTATTACCCATGTGTAAGGAATCTTCTGGAGCAGGACGTGCTGTATACTTATAATACCAATTCTACAGGTGAGTAATCACAGAATTGTATTTTTTCTGACTATTAATTGCAAAACAAAGCTAACGTCCCAGCGCTTGCCACTGATTTCTACAATTCTCTGGGATTTATTTCTCAACAGATGTAGCCATTATTGGCACCTCCTCCCAGACTCTAAGCAAGGTCATTACATTACTCTTTACTAGATTCTTAATTAAAGAAAGTTGCTAAACCCACAATGACCAAATGTCGAGGCAGAGCGACATGGCTGTATAGTAAACATGGTATGGGGGCAGCTAGGTTTTTCAGTAGAATGAAATGTCTGCTGGAGACCTTCAGTGGTGCAGGAAGCTTTGAGACTGATTAGGCAGTTGTCATTCACAAACATGGGTGAATTTAACCATTAAAGGTCTAAGTTAGGCTGATAAACATTTTCTTAGCTCTTCAAAACGATATGGCCTTTGGCAGGTGAGCAAATTCTCTTTCATGGCTCGATTGCAGCAACCATTTCCATGGATCAATTGTCGTTTAATTACTTTAGCGGTTTTTCGTTCGAAAATGGCTCCATGGAAATGGGCCATTAGACTACAGTTCAGTGCCACTCAATGCATGGTTAAATTTACACATTGAAGACATGACCCAGCAATGTCATCTCACCTTGGTGAAAAATAAATCTGTCAAGAGCTGTAGAATTAATTTTCATTCTGTCAAGCAGCGCAAGTCTATTCTGCTAATCACGAAACAATGCAATGAACCTCCAATTCTTTATTGTCTGGTGGACTGTATTGTGGGGTTGCACCATTATGAGCCAAACATGTGATCCTATACACTGAGCTAATACAGTCCTGCTAAGAATCATGTGCATTAAGGGGTAAGCAGCAGGATTTACACTGGTACCATGCTTGTGATGTTTTTCCTTTTATCATCAGCCAGGTTTTTTTCCTCATTGCGTTCAACGTATATCTCCTAGATTTAAAGACCTTTGAAGTGATTTCAGTGAAAAAAAAGAGAAATAATAATGCGTACTTTTCCAGCCCCACACTTCATACCCCTGTCAGGTGTGATGACTGCAAAGCCTGAGCGACTGAACTGCAAATTAAACAGTTGGCTCTCGCTGGGTCCTCTGGATCAAACAATTCTTTGTCTTTTTCTCCCTGGGGTTTAGGACCATGCTGGCCTTTGTTTATTTCCCCCTCACCACGAATAGTATCTCCTCTAGACATCGTCAGTGCGTCAAACCCAGGATGGCACAGCCTATTGCCGCAGAAATTATAAAGATTGGAAGATCTTTTAAATTTCATATTGGCCCACATCTGGTGTAGATAAAGTGCTGTGTTTAAACTTGGACTTTTCAGAATGCTGCCAAGTAAGAATATTGACCTCAATATACAGCTAGCCTAGGCAGCTAGAAGAGACGCACAGCAAACCAAGGCCGGATCATGGTATGGGGGGCGACACTCCATTTGCTCACGTTTGCATGTCGGCTTCACATAAGATCACATCTCGGTGTGTTTGGAAGAGAGGGGGTGAGCACATACCTTCTTGTAGAGCAAAACGACAACTGCAATACTAACTCTTGAGTTAAGCACAGAAAAACTCCCTTAGTCAATGACCAATTAACTTAACCCAACGGCATCCAACTTTTGGTAAGACATAAACCAAAAGTGAAAATTCCTGAACTCTCCAAACCATAACTGCACTTAGCTCATTGCCTTTTCTAAATGGGCCTATTGGTATAAAGAACTAGAAAGCCTCTTTTTTATATAAAGAGGGGAAAATAAATAATTAAAACCAAAGTTTTTCATTTTATAAAATAAATATTTTTCAAATAAAGTCTTAAAGATTGTAAACCCAACAGCAATAATGAAGCAGCATGCTGCTCAACTGATATATGTCCCTTGTGCCTCTACTTTATTTCCAGCAGCTTAGGGTAAGAGCCGTAGCAGGGTTCCAAAGTTTCTCTTTACATTTCATTTTTTTTGGTTTAACAGCCATTCTATCTGTTGGAGCTTTCAGTCTCAGCAACAGTGGTTGCAACAGAAATTGAAGTGAAGAAAGTAGCTTCATTTAGCATTCGTAAGGTATTTACGTATAATCAGATTTTGAGATGCTTTTCAACGGCTCATTTTACACTGTCCCCAAGGGGGATAAGAGAGGAGGAAGTTATAGTGTGTCTGGAAAGGGACTTTAAATATTTTGCAATTTTTTGATCTGTATATCAACTGGACCAACACCCTGGCACAGTTGAAAAAAAACTCCCCTAAACTCACTTGTCCAATCTCCATGCATGATACTGAAGCTTTGTCAGCACTTACATTTGCTCCTGCATCCACTCCAAGCCGAAATGCCACCTCTCCAATTTTCTAGCAGTAGCAGCCATTTTGGAGCTTCCTTTCCCAGCATTTCAGCCATGCCGCTGACTGAATTTAACTAACATAACTGACAATGCACAGCAACAGGAAACCCAGCAGCACTTCCAGTTTGCAGACGACCTGAAGATACAGGAGTCGCCATTCTGGTTTCATTCATTTTTGACTGTTGGTCTGCTTTGAGACCGTTTGGGGCCACATCATTTTAACGACGCCAGTTAAAATGTTTTTATATTTACTTTTTTTCTCACAAAGTGCTCCAGAATAAAGAGCGAGAACATTGTATTTAGAAATGTATCCTGTGTTTTTTATTTTATCATTGGTGATCGTTTTAATTGCAGAACAGAGGGTTAGTTTTACAGATGGCATTGCCTTACTTTTTATATGAAAATATGAGGGAGATCGCCAACTGACTTGTACTGAACAGCAACCAAACCTGGAGCCAGTCATCCTGCCTGTAAAGTTATTTTCCAATAAAATTACTAAACTATGAACATTAAAGATAATTAATAAGGTGGAGAGGTCATTCTGATTTTAATTTTAAAAAAGCCTTTTAAACCTGTAATATATTTAATCTAAACTCTTGTAGATAATCAAATGTTGTAATGGTCTTATGCGTAAAAGGTTTTAAACTGTTTTACCTCTTGAAATGAGAACCTCTGCAGGCAATGGGCTTAATTCACGTTATTCCCTTTTCTACTTGCAATGTGATATTTGCTTATTCACATGTCTGTACTCACATGAGAGTTTTGCTCTCTCACAGATGTTGTTTTTTTTATACTTTTGTGAGTAAGAAAAACATTCACAAGAGTAATTCTTGCTCTGGAGGGAATATCTCCTGTGGTTAAATGAAGCCCTAACATTAATAAATATAAATCTGCACATATATGGTAGATAGCAAGATGAGGGATAACATGTACACCTTGCATCAAAAAAAAATACAGGCAGTTATTTGCTTTTACTGCAAGAAATGGAACGAGGAGTGACAGGATTTTGATCTTACCGTTCTGTTTTTACATTGGGGCATAACGGCTTTGAGCCGGTGTGTGCTAGAGTCTGATGTGTGTAGCTGATTTTACCCATCAAGCAATGGTCAGGGCAAATATTAGAGTGATTATTGCTATACAATCAGAAGAAAGGCAGTTAGAGGTGAACATTTTCCCCTTGTAAAATGTTATGGTACATCCAAAAACATGTCCCTCCTGTTTTTTCTTTCTTTTAATAAGGGCAAACAACCAGCTTATTGTTTTTAATATTTTACAGCGCACATGTCCCCTCATCTAGCATGTTTACATTCATTTTTAATATTGCTGTATTTTTGTTATAGATCTCCATTGAGTAGAGAAATCTCTTCTTTCAAGGACCTTTACTAAGTCCAGGTCAATGTTTTCACATTTTAAAGCATTTGTTATTCACCCAGTCGGCCCTTTGGCTAGAGCTTGCAATCATGGACCATTTTTCTTTGGTCACTGCGAATGTTTCAACTGTTATAACTATGCAGACCACTTGAGGGCACCATTTTCAAAGGTGAGAGTCCATAGAGGACTTGCCACCTTGTTCACTGCCAGCAATTATAACCAGCTTTATTTTCATCTGAACTGCGTTGGCTGACAGGAGCATTCCTGCATTTGGACTGACTGCGAATGCCTAATGGTGAAATGTCATCTTCAAAGACTAAGGCAAGCATAAGCTATATGCCAAAGACAGCGAAGAAATGGGGCATGGGCCATTGGTGTTCTATAAATATATGTATACTTTTCCAACTCTGTGTTTGGTGTGATCATATAAAGGGCTTCCAGTTTTGGAGTTGTGTACAATAAAAAAACGTTCCAATAAGGAGGCTTGTTTCACTCCAAAAAATGTTGAATGAAGGCATCTTGTTTTTACCACTCAATGATGTATTTTAGATAGTTTGGGACTCGGACCTCCTGTTTTGTTTAGAAGAAAATGATAAATATATATGTATATCTTTATATATTTTTTGTAAAAAATTAAATTTGAGCAATAAAATGTATTTTTTTTCCTTGAAAGAATTTATTCTAGTTTTTTTAGTATTCAATTCAAAATGAGCTTGTTCAAATTATTTGAATTTCACATAGGCAAAAAATATAATTTATTTCAGAAATCGTGTTTTCCACGTTCTTGTGTGTTCAATTGGGAAACTATGTCACCCTGCTTAACCAAAATTTTAGAGGCTCTCAAAATTACTGTATTTGGAAAACAACCATAATATCTAATACCAGGCAAACCTACACAATGGAGCATCACATTGCTGAGAAAACTCCTTATCAGTGACTACACACAGGTTATTAACACACTAAGCGACAGGGAAGTGCACATGTGCCCAATGATGGGCTGCCCTAAAATCGGCGCGGGGAGCAATTAGAGGTCACATACCTTGCTCAAAGGCACTTCAGTCATGTCCCATGGCTGGGAATCAAACTCTCTGGTAAAATGGCTGGTCACCTACCTCTAGGCCGTGACTACCCACATAACATAACACCTAACAGGATGACAGGAAACGGGTCACTGACAGCAACAGTAGACAGACTAGGACAACCCAAAAAGAAAACTAGACTAGAAAGTTAGAGAGCAAGACATTTACACAGAACAAAAGGCCAAAGCTACAAAAAGAAAACAAACTACAGAAGGCCACTGACCCAACACAGAGGACAGAAGGCTCTTGGCTGGACAGGAGCTGGATGCGCCACTGCTGAGAACAGGTAGACTTACATACAGTCTAATGCCATTACCCTGATGAATCACTATTTTTGGTAGGGGTGATATCTCTACATTACAAACTAAAATGGATTTAAATTTGCACTGAAGATATAGAGTAAAGTAATTTATTTGGAACACATGTGGAATCACATGTTAAATTCAGCCCGTATTTAAAGTTAGATGGAGATGGCACATGTTGGTTATACTGCAGGTCCTTTTTAAATCCTGGTGAAAATGACATTGTTCTAATCAAAAAGTTGATTGGAGAGGGAAAAGCGTATAGAGAAGTGCAGCAAATTATAGGCAGCTCTCAAATGCCATAAAGTGGCAGCCAAAACCTGAAAGATGCTGAAGGAGGCAGGGAACTGTTCAAATGGATAATGGACTAATATGGCAAAACTCTCATCCAATGTTCACCATGGCATGGTTCTCATTTATTGTTCCTTTTTGAAAATGAAGCTATGTTAGGCCACGTGGCGCTGGTGACCAGAGCCAAGAGACAGCATGAATCTGACACCACATCACCCATCTACCTGCCCACCCAGCTACTGTACCAGCCTGACTGCCTGGGCACCTGACTGCCCACCTAGTATCCACCCACCTACCTGCCTTCCAAACCATCCCACCCAACTGTCCATCTGCCCTTACTACATATCCACCTACCTATCTACCTTCATACCTGCCAACCCACCTACCTGCCCAACCACCTACCAGCTTGCCCGCCCACCTACTTGTATGCCCAACTACCCACCTATATGATCACCTGCCTGTCTGTCCACCCACCTACCTGTACAAATTTCAAATGAAAATAGGAATTCCTAAAAACTATACACAAAAGCCAGTTAATAATTGGCAAAGACCACAGCAATGGCAGAGCCCGAAAGATAGTTATATAAACATGAATTGAGGCTCTTAATCAAACTTTATGGCCTATACCAAATAAAACTAAAGATAAAAGACAAAATGTTACCAGAATAACCGCCTAGATAGACCGGTGTGTCTATAAGGACACTAGCGGCTACAACTAGTGGTGGGCACTAGTCTAGGCAACAGTACGCAATGCGAAGTCGGAAGGGACTGCCCACAGGAGAGCGGTCGTCCCGCGTTCGCATATGGGGGCCGCCCCCCTCTCACCGTTCCTGCCACTCATAGGACAGGAACTCTGGGAGAAGGTGACCAACCACAGGCCCCCCTCCCAGAAGGCAGCCCCTAATGACATCACTGGGGGAGAATTTAGAGTGCCCTTACAGTTTAAAATGCGCAAGTCCCCCACACACTGCCAAACGAGCAGCAAGAGGGACACAGCACACGCCAAACTGGTGAAAACATTCTGACACACTAGCAGATCTATCTAAGCAGCAGAACAGCCCCCCCGGAATTCTATCAGCGCCAATAAAAAGGACGGGTGTCTGTCTCACGCAGCACAGCAATATTCAAAGTAAGTTAACCAACCTACTTAATTAAGAAACATTATAAAAAGGAATAGTCCACAGCAATTTCTAATGAGCACTATCAATTTTTTACAGAGCACTTAAGAGCGGTACTAGCGTAAGGTAACAATTATTCACACATAAAAATATCTCCATTCATATGATAATACTGACAACACAATCTATATACTACAGAGGCAACCCAGCCGAGAAGAACATTCTCACGTCAGATCAATTATTCCCACAACTGCAAGTAAGTGCACTCATTGTATTCTATGATATATGATGGATGATGTATTGTACAATATATACTCATGTTTGTTTACATTCTATTACAAAAGGTGTACAGATGAAACACGAATTGTGCGAAACGCGCTTACACTAAAAGGTATTTACTGCTCGCTACAACTGAGATCTTGCTACAAAACTGACCAAATCCAGAACTGTAAAAGCAATAAAGAAATATATATCAAGAAACTGATTGAATGCTGTATATGCATACGAAAAACATTTTATAAGGCAGGGATAACTATTGAAAAAGACAAGGTATAGTCCTAAAACCCTAACGCCCCCCGCCCGAACCCAACAGACACCACAAAACAGGTCAAGGCGAGGGTCAACCCTACCTACTACCTACTTGACTGCTCAAGCCACCCACCTTGCCACCCACCTACCTAGCCAAACAACCCATCCACCTGCAAAACAAAACAATAACCCAAAAAAGATTGAGGTCCCCTAACATCAGAACTTTGGGGGTGACTTAAAGAACACGGTTTATAAGACAAAACCCAATTATCCAGAAGAACTGTTGAGTGCAGTGCAATCTTCCTGGACAGAACCTTCCCGGAGGTTCCAGGAGTTGGTTGACTTCATGCAACACAGATGTCAAGCGGTTTTCACATACAATTGTTATAGAACTCAATATAACATTTCAGTAATTCAAAATGAAAGTGAAGTGAAATCTCAAACATTTCTTTCAGTTTCCACATAACATGTCTAAGTATCTATTTTGTGGAACAGTCTAATATTCCTTTTTACTTTCTCAAGATGATTAACACAAACGCAATACATTTTGTTATTGTTTTGATTGGTGCTGTATTTCCAGTACATTTGTATTAATGGAAAGAAGAGATATTATAATGCTTTATTTGCTTTCTTTAAACTTACTGGCAAAATAGAACACTACTGTACATGGATTCAGGGCCGGCGCTAGCACAAAGCAAGGTTGCCGAGTGCCGCGAGGGCGGTCCTAGGGCCTACTGGCAGGCAGAACAGCCAATAAGCCGAGGCTGTCTGCACATCAGCGCCGTAGATGCTGGTTTGCTGCATTTTAGAAAAGGGGGCATCTGGCCACGGTAGACTAAGGGGGTTTAAGAAGGGATAGCGCCAGGTAGTGTCTCGTAGCGGCAGGCAGCATCTGGTGAACGCCGGGCGCTGTACACAAAACCACATTTATGAAAGCGAATCTGGTGAGCGACTCTAACAGCGCCATGTAGCGTCCAATTTATCATTACAGGTGGCTCAGCAGATAGCGCCAGCTCCCTAGCTTCCAGAGTGCCAGGTATTACCTGTCGCTCTCCCATACATATTAATGGGCGTTCATTTGCTTGTGTTTAAACAGCGTCTTTGACATTTTTATTTTTGTATTTTTTGCTCGAAACATTGTGTGACCTCTCCTGGCTGCAAACAAACATTTTTAGAAACTTTTTTGACTTTTTGTATTTTTATGCAGAATTGTCATTACAGGTCTGGTTGTTTTTTTTTTGGTTGTGTAAAATTGGTTGTGTATGGTGTGGGGGAAGCACCACTTAGAGCAGCACCCAAAAACTGCAGCTTACCTTGACAGGGTAGATCAATTTGAAGTGTGCCACCTATTTACAAATATTAATGTCACAGTGTTAAAACAATGTCATTCCATGTGTTTTTGCTTTGTTACTGGTGTATATGTGTTCAGAAACAGAGTTTAATCACACAGCATCCCGCCTCTCTATGTTATAGTGCCCAGCTTTAGAGCGTCTACGCTGTGTGTGTGTCCTAAGTATAGTGTGGAGCGATGAGTCGGTCGCGCTGAGCTGGCGCTACCTTTCGCTCGGTGTAGCGCTGTACTGGTTTTACATTACATTCATCAATGCAGGCCAGGTTACTACAGCGACTGAGACGCTCTGTTACAGATTCCCACCCTCATTCTTACTGCTTTTGGGAAGTCCTCAGACTGAAGGAACAAGAAGCTTGGGTCTTCTGTATGACGCAGAAGGAAAAGAGATTTTTAGCACTCTCACAGGGTCCCTACCTGTCGGTGGCTAAGTATGTTTTCTATTGTTTCCAGATGTGCTATTTCTTTCATTGAGTTTCTTCAGCAGATGGTCATTCCAAAATAAGCCAAATAAGCTCTTTTCAATAGAAAATTAAGCAGTGCCAGCAGCGGCAGGGTTATTTGCCCACATACTGCACAACTTTATCAAATGTCCATCCTAGCAGTTGTTGGATATAACCCAAGACTGAAAGAATAGGAAGCCTGTGCCTTTCCCATGACCAGAAGCAAAATATTTCATGATGAATACTAAATTCTCAGTGGGCTCCAACAAATACTTGCCTAGCCCTCCACAGCCTTAATCCCTTATTGGTCTGGCTTAGGAAACTCTGGGTGTCTTCTGCTGGCAGCACTTGAGCTGATAGTACTCTTTCCTGCCAGGAGGTGTTTCTTCCTCAGTCACAAAAGTGCAGGTTCCCTAAGTGATTGACTCGAGGGGGCACTTGGCCTTGAGCAAAGCTCACAGCATTGGAGAGTAAAAAAAATCGTCATCATCATCAATCACTACTGCAGATCATTAATGTATGTCTCGTTACTCCTTCACAGGAGCTGCAATTGAGTGAAAGTGCCACTAATGGTCTACATCGGCCTGGCACAGCAGGAGCATCAGGCACGTTGGGAGGAGTGCCAGGCATGAAAGTGGGCCAGGTGAGTTATTTTTTATTTTGAATGTGTTCAAAGGCAGGGGGTCAGTTTTGACTCTTACAGACACATGTAAGTCCCTATCTGAGCATTAAAAAAAATAAATAAATAAATACGCTCACTTTAGACTGTCAATTCATAAGGGCAGGGCTCTCTTCTGTTATTCTAAGTATACAGCACGTCCTGTTCCAGAAGATATTCCTTACTCTTGGGTAATACATCCAGTAGATGGCGCTGGACTGCAGAGACAGAAAAGTAGCTCCTCCCGGTCCCATATATACCAGGGACCTCCCACAAATTCCCCAGTTCTTCTCTGCAGTCTGGGCTGCGATGACTAGAAGATGGCTCTTTCTACTCTTTTGCTTGTGTCCTCCGGTTACAAGATAGAATTTGCAGCCTGGCCGCCCCCAAGATTCATCAAATCCCGGTTAGCTCAAATCCCCCTGTCTGCTCAGGGTCTGTCCCTTGCTGTCCAAGGCCTTCTGGAATTGGGAGTCATCTGCCGGGTGCCCTTGCCCAATCTTTTCATTGTTCCCAAAAAGGATGGGTCCATCAGACCCATCCTGGATTTAAAGCGCCTCAACAAATTTGTCAGATTCAGACACTTTCACATGGAGACTCTGCGCTCCGCTGTGACTTCCCCACGCCCAGGGGACTTCATGACCTCTGTAGACATCAAGGATGCTTACCTGCACATACCTATTTTTCCAAGTCATCAGAGATTCCTCAGGTTCGCTCTGGAGGATCAGCACTACCAATTTGTGGCCTTGCCCTTCGGTCTCACCTCGGCTCCCAGGGAATTCACCAAGGTGCTGGCAGGAGTGATGGCTCTGCTGAGATCTCAGGGCATTCGCATTCTTCCCTACTTGGACGACATGCTTATCGCTTCTCAGTCCTTCCAACAGGCAGAGCTGGATACTCAGCGGGTGGTGCCCACACTGGAGTCATTCGGCTGGGTGATCAACCACCCCAAATCTTCCCTGTCTACTTCCATGGTGAAGTCCTTTCTGGGCATGATTCTGGATTCATCTCAGGTCAAGATCTTTCTTCCTCAGCAGAAGGTGGAGAGTCTTCAAGAGCAAGCACAGACCCTTCTGTCTTGTCCTCATCCGTCCATCAGGCAGTGAATGCAGCTGGTGGGCCTGATGGTGTCCTGCTTCGAGGTGGTTCCATATGCTCAGTTTCACATGAGGCCTCTTCAGCTTCACCTCTTGTCAGTATGGGATCGGGACCCTGTGTCCTTGGATCAGTTGTTTGTCCTGTCCCCTCTGGCCAGGCGGTCTCTATCATGGTGGCTGGACTTAAGGAACCTGCTGGGGGGCAGATCCTTTCGTGCCCCTTGCTGTGAGACTGTCACCACAGATGCCAGTCTGACAGGTTGGGGGGGCTTTTGGAAGTCCCTGAAATTCCAGGGTCAGTGGGGCCCTCAGGAGGCCCATACCCCTATCAACATTCTGGAGCTGAGGGCGATCAGGTTGGTTCTCGCCCACTTATCCCCACACCTGCGGGGTCGGGCTGTTCAGGCCCGCTCGGACAACCAGACGGCGGTTGCCTACATCAATCATCAGGGACGGACCCGGAGCAAGCGGGCCCTCAAGGAAGTGTCCCTGATACTGTCCTGGGCGGAGGAGAATGTTCCCTGCATCTCAGCTGTGTACATCCCGGGGGTGGAGAATCTGGAGGCAGACTCTCTGAGCAGGGGGACCTCTCGTCTGGGAGAATGGTCCCTCAGCAGCAGGGTGTTTCGCTCCCTGTGCCACCACTGGGGTCAGCTGGATGTGGATCTGTTTGCGTCCTGTCACAATCACAAGCTTCCAGTCTTTGTCTCTCTGTCCCAGGATCCTCTGGCCTTGGCCATGGATGCCTTGGCAATGTCTTGGACGAGGTTTCAGCTCCTGTATGTGTTTCCCCCATTTCCCCTGCTGGGCAGGGTGCTGCGCAAGATAGCTCAGGAAAGGGTGCCAGCCATACTGGTGGCCCCCTGTTGGCCAAGAAGAGTGTGGTTTGCAGACATTGTGGGGCTGGCAGTAGATCAGTACGCCCTGCCACGGGTTCCAGATCTGCTCACTCAAGGGTACCTACGCCACCCCAATTTACAAACGCTGGCTTTTGAAACCTCCATCTTGATGGAAAGAGGGCTGCCTGCCTTAGTTGTAAATACCATGATCAGGGCTAGGCAAAGGTCCTCTTCTTCCATCTATTACAGGGTTTGGCGTACTTACATTGACTGGTGCGAGTCTAACTCTCTTCCCTGTCATGTGTTTTCTATTCCTAGGATTCTGGAGTTTCTGCAACAATGTTTGGATCTGGGTGTTCAGCTCAGTACTCTGAAAGGTCATGTTTCTGCCTTGGCCATTTTTTTCCAAAGATCCTTTGCTCAGCATCCCCTGGTCAAGACCTTCTTCCAGGGGGTTACTCACGTGCGTCCCCCCCGTAAGCCTATGTTACCAGTCTGGGACTTGAACTTGGTCTTATCTGCCCTGCAGGGGTCTCCCTTCGATCCCTTGCAAGGGGCCCCTTTGTCCATTCTTACGCTTAAGGTGGTCTTTTTGGTGGCTATCACTTCTGTTAGGCGAGTTGGCGGCGCTTTCCATCAAACCTCCTTATTTTGAGAGACACCAGGACAAGGTGGTGTTTCGTTTTAACCACCTGGTAGACCTATCATATCGGGCATGGGTTCACTGACGGATCGGGCCAGTCGATACGTCGACCATCACCTTCAACCCCTGGTCCACCAACTGCCCTCCTATATCAAGGATACCGGTCACTTACTACGGATCTTTGACGGTATGGTGGTGCCCCGTGGCTCCTACCTTGTGACCCTGGACGTGGAGGCGCTCTATTCCAGTATCCCTCATCCTAAGGGACTAGAGACCGTCCGTAGGTTTCTGGACGAACTTGACATAGAAGAACATGACCACAATGTTTTCCTCCTAAAACTTCTGCACTTCATCCTCACCCACAACCTCTTCCTCTTTGATAACACCGTATACCACCAGATACAGGGGACAGCGATGGGGACAACATGTGCCCCATCGTATGCGAACCTGTATCTGGGTGGTTGGGAGAGGAGGTTGTGGGGTGAGGATGATGTATCTATGTACCTGTGCCACATTCTCACATGGCACAGGTACATAGACGACATCATCATCGTTTGGACCGGGTCCCAATCTGATCTTATCCAATTCGTCAAATTACTCAATACCAATACATTGAATTTGAAATTCACGCTTGAGTATAGTCAAACCAAAGTCAATTTTTTAGACCTGTCGATAAGTCTAGATGCTACTGGACAAATTACAACGGATTTTTACCGTAAGAAAACTGCGGCAAATACAATTTTGAGGGCCTCTAGTGCCCACCCAAGACACCTATTGTCCAGTATCCCCTATGGGGAATATATTAGGGCTCGGAGAAACTGTTCACAAGAGACAGATTTTAAAAGAGAAGCAGATAATATAAGGGAACGTCTCACAAAGAGAGGCTATAAACCGCAAGTTTTGCGAAGAGCCTACAAAAAAGCCAAGTCACGTTCAAGACAGGAATTGCTGTATAAACCGAGAAAAAAGGACCTTGATCCTCCTTTGTCAATGATCACGACGTTTACAGAACATCATATGGAAATTAGGGAAATCCTCTCACGTCATTGGCCAGTATTGACCAATGACCGAGAAATTTCAAAATTCATTTCCCCAAAACCCAAACTCACTTTTCGGAGGGCTCGTAACCTCAAAGACCAATTGGTTCATAGTCACTACGCAGGGGCGAACAAACAAATATGCTGTGTCACTACAGGAACTTTTCAGTGCCAGAGTTGTAATATTTGTAAATATATTTTCCAAACAAAGACTCTGACCCTGGCTGACAAACCACCTCTAAAGTTAAAACATTTTATTAATTGCAAATCAAAGAACGTTATCTATGTAATAACCTGTCCGTGTAACAGGTTTTACATAGGTAAAACGAACAGGATTCTCAAACAGAGAATATATGAGCACACCTATGATATTCGAACAGGAAATATAAAAACTCCCCTGGGTAGACATTTCTTAATTCATCATCAGAGTGACCCTAAGGGAATAAAGGTGATAGGTTTAGATAGAATACACCCCCATGTGAGGGGAGGAGATATAGAAAAACTTACTTTACAGAAAGTAACACGTTGGATCAGCTATTTCAAGGCCCACTATCCACCCGGTTTAAATGAATCAATAAGCTTTGTTCCGTTCCTATAGTTTTTCAATACATTGAATGGTACTTGGCAGATATGTTTGAAAAAACTCATTTTGTTTCTCTTTTTGCACAAATGGATTAAGCATTTTAGGTTTCTATTGTCATCTCTTATACATCAGTGTATTTTTTACCTTTCCCTTTCCTGTCCTTAATCTTATGCCATACACCGGGGGTTATTTTTGTGGACTGATGCTCACTAATTGGCACATAGGGGGCTTTAGGATAGACCTATATTTCTGGGCCAATGCAAGGGCCGCTCCCCATTGTTAATTCTCAGGCCTCACTAATCCCAGAATCCAGTTGTTGGTAAGCCTACGGGCTCACCAAGAAGATGGTGCCGTTATGTTATGCTGTCCTAGCCTGTATGTCCCATATAATATCTTTTAATATACGACACTATATGCAACAATATATAATAAGCTGAGGGGTTCATCTTAAATTTTACAATCACAAGATGGCTATTCCTATTATCTTAGATCCTGTATTAAGCAGGATTTTTCCTACCATAGTTCAAAAAACTCTTTTTTACCTTGATTAAAATAGGGCTAATATAGCCCGATCTTAAATGAAACCCCTAAAAACATCTACAATGTTAAGAGGTATGTCTTTCCTTTTTCCCGGGATTCAGTGCTGGCAAAAATGACAGCAAACGTATTGGCCGGATGCCGTATAACCTCCCCTGAGCCTGACAAGCGCGCATCAGACTATTGCCCTTTTCCTTCTCAGGCATCAGCTGCTATGGTGACGTTTCTGCGTCACGTGAGCAGCTCGGGAAGTTCTGCCCCCTCTGATGCGCGCGTTGTCGATGTGCTCATTGGGAGGTTCAGCGCGCTCACCACGCCTCCATAAAACCGCATCATTGAGTGCGACGGTTCATCAGCTGGCGAGGATAGCGCACGTGTGATTGTTCCCCGGCGTCAGGTCATCGTTCGCGGGGAGGAGTGCTCCACGGATCAGGCACTCTCTTTCACAACGCAGGCATCCGCCCCGAGACATGGAGGTTGTTTCCAACAAAGATCTTTAAGGTTAGCCAGCCCAAACTTATTATGCCAAATGTTACACTGATGCCTTACGGTTCCACGACTGTGCAGTGACCATTTAAAGGGCCCTGCAGACATATTAAACATATGTGGTATTAACCACACGGGGGGAATTTTGTGTCTCCCGTCTGCCATACCCAAATATATAGGGATATGGCTGTGTCCACGGAACCGATCTAAGGCATTATGTTGTATTCTGAGTTTTTTTAGGTGGTGGTCCTTTCTTAAAAATTACTTCAATAACTTAGTCCCTCAATTAGGGACGTTCCTCCGGTCCTGGTGACCATCTTAAATCAACTGTGTTCTTTGGTGATGGTGACACCGGCCGAACAGATTAAGGGGTCTTTCTTCATCACTAGTTTGCAAACAACGTGCAAATACATATACTATAATAGCCTTTCTATACATTATTAGGATTTTTATAGTGGCCATGCCAGTCTAACAATTAATTAGCCACTGGGCAACCTTTCCTCAACATTTCTATCATCAAAAGAGAAGTTGGTCCTCATACTGATGTTTGGGCAATGGAATTGGTCATATGATCATACAGTGAGCATCAGTCTTCCTAATCCCAGGTAAAGATTTCCCTTTACTTTTCTTCTCTTTTTTCTTTTCTCTGGTTCTCATGCAATAGCAAAAACAAAAATTCTGAACATTTTGTGCCATATGAATTTAACTAGTATATTGTAAATTAGATTATCATGTGTTGACAGTTATCTAATTACTTGTATTTCTTGCATACAGCTAAATATATCTAGTATAATGGGTACTGATGAAGCCACCTGCGGCGAAACTAGTATACCCCACTAGATGTTACAAGCCAATAAAGATCAAGACTGCATATATGTGAGATGTCTATCAGGAATGACCATTGTACATTGTGTTTTTAACTTAAATTGGTGATGAATCATTGTATTGTATGTTACCTACGTTCGTAGGATTTGATGTAATGTAATGTGTCAATTGTGTTTCAATAGTGAGCAATAAATTAATTTTGCAATATATTTTGGTATATTAGGCACATTTAATCATATTCAGTTGTTAAAAGAGGGCGTGGTTACTAATTTAGACCCCCAAACAAAGGAGGCAGTCCAAAAACTCCTATGTAGCAAATTGGTCTCTTGGATAAGAGGTGAGGGGGCCACTTTATCAACCAGCCCAATAAATAAATTTCCTTCATACCCTCCCAACAATATTGTTTCAGTTTAACGGTGGGTTAGGTCATTACCCGGAGCAGTACCATAAGTGTTACAAATCCGGGAATCTGAATACTAGTGTTTCGTTTTAAGCCAGATTTTCTGCCTAAGGTTGTTTCTGCCTTTCATCTCAATCAGGACATTGTTTTGCCTTCTCTGTGTCCTAATCCTAGTAACTCTAAGGAGAGGGTTTTACACTCTTTGGATGTGGTCAGGACTCTGAAGTTCTATTTGGTGGCTACTGAATCCTTCAGGAAGACTGATGCTCTTTTTGTGCTCCCGTCTGGACCTAAGAAGGGTCTGGCTCCGGCTAAGTCTACTATCAGCAAGTGGATCCGTCAGGCTGTGATGCAGGCCTACTCTGCTAAGGGGAAGGAGCCTCCCTTACGCCTTACTGCTCATTCTACTCGTGCTATTGGTGCCTCTTGGGCTTTTCAGCACCAAGATTCTGTTGAACAAGTTTGCAAGGCTGCCTTGGTCTTCTGTTCATACTTTTTCTAAGTTTTACATGGTTGATGTTAAGGCCTCAGCTGATGCTGCTTTTGGCCGCAAAGTTCTGCAGGCGGCAGTGGTTTAAACTGTCTGCTGTTACTTTTGGGGATCCCACCCTACCTTACGGACACTGCTATTGGATGTCCCAAGAATAAAGAATATCTTCTGGAACAGGATGTGCTGTATACTTAGAATAATAAAATTCTGTGATTACTCACCTGTAGAATTGGTATTATATGTATACAGCACGTCCTGTTCCACCCCACCCTTGTTATCATTATTTTTAGTTACCTCTTTATGGTGATTGTTCAATTTTTTATAATATTTATAGTTCTCCCGGTTTCATTTTAACTGCTTTTTAATACTGGGGAATTTGTGGGAGGTCCCTGGTATATATGGGACCAGGAGGAGCCACTTTTCTGTCTATGCAGTCCAGCTCCATCTACAGGATGTATTACCCAAGACTAAGGAATATCTTCTGGAACAGGACGTGCTGTATACATATAATACCAATTCTACAGGTGAGTAATCACAGAATTGTATTTTTATAGCATTTGCTTTGAACTTTCTATCTTCTTGTTGGTACTCGATATACTATATGTTTTACCCTAGCTGTAATTACTACATTCTACAGCACTGTGGATGATGATGGCACTATAGAAATAAACAATAAGTATAGAGAAGGCGGGGAGGTGGTTATATTCTCCCAAACTGTTTCAACCAATAGCACCAATCCAAAAAGTAAACCAATTAATACATTAATTAAAGTATCTTATATGTAAATCAACAATAACACAACATATGCACTATAGGGCAAACGAAAAACACATCTAAGTGGGGACAATAACCTAGTAATCAATGTTAAATAGAGCCTAATAAATAAATACATAGATAATATACAATATGAATATAATAATACAATATAGATATATTCTCATAATTAAACCACATCCATCCCACAATGGGAAACAATATAAACTATAAGGATTGATAAAGTGCTAGAAAATCCTATTCACATATATAGTGCATAGGAGCATAAAGCATAGAGAATCTCTTCCACAGGGGCCACAGAACGCTTGGGGTTCTTTCTAGCGGGGGGCTACCTCAAATACCGACCAGGTCATTCTTTGCATCTCTTTGCTTTACCAGGTTATACCCACCAAGATGTGTTTAAGTATGACCTATAGTGTATATATTGTGTTGTTGATTTGCATATTAGAGACTTTTTGGACTGGTGCTATTGGTTGGAACTATTGTTGCTACTTTTTTGGGAGCAGTTTATTCATCTCCCCACCTTCTCTATGTTCAATAGGCTCCTTTTGTCACATCACTTGCCCTATCTACGATCGCCTGGACCAAAAATGTGGGATTTTGAATATACTGAGTTTTGGTCCCCCCTTGCCCCCTTAGACATTTCCATTTGGGATGCCCCACTATGTGAAAACCCCTGTTTGTAAAACTTACCTGACCGCCAATCTGATGATGCATCAGCACACTCCATTCGGCTTCTCTTGGAGGTCTCAGCGTCTAAAGCACGAATGGAGCAGAGTGCAGCCACGGCCAACGCATGTGTCATTGGATCGGCAGTGAGGCAAGTTTGACTGGCTCGGGATGCCAAATCGTTATGCCCCAACGAGAGTGAATCAGGTGGTCCTAGGGTCCTTTAGACCCACTTTTAGTTGTGGTGCACTTTAATACACCACTAGAGTTTGTACACACAGCCTGTGATAGAGAGCATGTAGCGGACTACATTCCCTGTTTCTGGGAACCCCCACAAACACTCAACTTTACAGGGTCCCACAATGCATTTGTGGGTTTTAATGCATCCCCGGTCTCCCTGTGATCTGTGATGAGCTCCCACACCCAGCAGAACATCACAAATTGGCTGTTAACTCTCCCCAAACCCCCGAGGGAGAGGCTTACCATTGCAGGCACACCATCTGGCCATCAGCAGGTAGGCGGGGGATGGGGGCGGTAAATCGGCAGCTGGTTTGGGGACGGCCATCAGCAGACAGGCGGAAGGGTGGTACATTGGTGACCCAGCAGGACTTCAATGGCCAGTTTGGGAGAGTGGCGACTTTGGCTGCCAGGACATCAGCCTATGGTGTCCCCAATCCATCCACAAGGTGGCTCCGTCTGGCCCTGGGGGTCCTGACATGTGACCGAGTTTGCTGTCCACTAGAGCCGGCCCTGCTACTATTACTAATAAAAACAGGGGTCAGCTTTGACCTTACAGCCACTTTTCTCTAGGCCAGAGCTATGTTCTTCCTGCCTGGGGGATTGCAATTTGGTTGCGTGAAACCCTCTGTCAATTCACTTTTCCTTCCTTAGCGGACTCACGCGCGGGCCACATCATGGCACATGTTCCCTTCAGCTTTTTTATTATGCCCCTCTAAGAAGAAAGCAGCACGTAAAGCTCAATGGAGCGTGCACCCTCCACTCCACAGCGTACCTGTGCCAGCCATTCACAAAAGGCTGGGAGGGGTATGCACAATATGAAGAGATACAGAAGGGATGCAGCCGAGGTCTGTGCATACACTGTTGGATCAGCAAAAAAGAGCTTTTTGAGTGACCCCAAGGGGTTTTACACATTAGGGCATCCAAATTGGGGATGCCCCATAGGAAGTGGGACCACAGTCCTATAGACTATAGTCATATAGGGCAGTGGTTGGTCTTCTTTTAGGTCCCTCTCTAAACATAGTAGAAATATATATATACCCACCTCTTATCCACTGGCGTAGGAGTGGGTGAAAGCCAGGACCAGGTTAGTAATTTTATTTTATTTTGCTTTTATACGTTTAGGGCCAGGGGGAGACTTTGACCCTTACAGCCACCTCAAAGTCTCTGTCCGAGCATGAAAAATCATATACTCACTTCTTATCCACTGCAGCAGCACGTCTCAGTAAATCAAGTAGCAAGCTCCAATCAATGTGACAAGGTTGGGACCTATCCACTAGTTTGCTTGTAAATGGTGGACCAGTTTCTCTTGCCTTCGGTAGGTTTCAGGTCATCGGGGGCTGAACAAGCTGCTGCGTGTATAATAGAGTATAGATTGTTTACATACCTGGATAAGAATCATTAATAGTTAACGGTAGTTTTTTTTTTCTAATGGAATAGGACATTTTGTATACCAGTTGAAGGTTTAAAGGGCATCTGTGTGCCCAACAGCTATACTTACCTAACCCTCCACAAATAAGTTGTTCCTAATATATGTGTTTATTGTGAACAGTTGTATGTCTACAGTGTGTAACATTTCACAACCTACACAATCATCAGGGGTTGCCAGGATGTCATGAATCGGGAATTTTAGGAAAATGATCATTACGGATAATTGAACACATTTGTATGTGTAGCTCTCTGGCCACACACCGCTCACGGGGGAGCCTCCGAAGATGTAAATGCCACTCGCATGATGCTGTTTGATGCCAGAGCCATGCTCGGCTGCACAGCTTTCATGCTCAGTACTCTGCCTAATAGACCATCAACCGCTCTAAAACCTAAAGGACCCCGGATCACATAGATCAGCACACCAACATTCAAGCAGGATAATTCCTGTCAGGGAGAGGAGGCCTTATGTGCTTAGCCATTGCTGGCAAAAAACAGGGAAACAGTCCTGTAAAAAGGAGGCCTGCCACTAAATCTACCCACAGCGGGGTGTTAGGAAGTCTCTTTATGTCTATTTATAAAACGTGAGCATAAAATATAGGAAGAAAAATTGTGAGAATTTTTGGCCACGTTTTATAATTATGAATGAGCATGAGGCTGCAGCAATGAAATACAAGCCCTGTCTGCTGTAATCCAGCAGCCTCTTATCATATTTTCATTAATCCTTCTGTTGGGCTGGATTGCATTGTGCCTGTGTCATTCTGTCCCCTCACATAAGGCAGGCTGTCAGCAAAGCTATTCTATTAGCTATAAACATCCCACACCAAACTGAAAGATATAGACATCTCAGAAATACAGGGCAGCATCTCTACACACACACAGACACATATTCAATCAACAGCCGGTGGAGGAGGAGGAGCTGAATATGTAACTATGTACCTCTCCCGCCTGAATTGCTCATGGGGGACTTTAATATGATCCTGGATAGATCCCTGGACCGACTGACCCCTGTGTGGGCCCAACTTGGCTGCCTGGGCTGAGGCCCGGGCTTAACTGAACTGTGGAGATGGAAACATCCAAACGACAGAGCATTCTCTTGTCATTCCGCCCCCCACAAATCGCTTTCGCGAATTGATTTGGCTTTTGCATCCGGGTGCCTCCTGGCTAGGGTGGTGGCTAGTGAATACTTGCCAAGAGGTATATCGGACCACTCGCCATTAATGGTGTCTTTACGCATGTCTGGGACCCAAATTGGTGTAAGAAGATGGGCTCTTAACCCCTTATGGCTAGAAAATGAAGAAGTCTGCAGCGCCCTATTAAGAGATCAAGAAGTCTATTGGCAATGCAACGGGGAGGAAACCTCAATTAACACTCGGTGGGATGCGTTTAAAGCGGTGGTCAGGAGGAGTGCCATTAAGGGAGTTAGGGTGAAGCGAGGGAGGTCAATTCGGGAATTGGAGGAGAAAATGGTTGGGGCAGAGGAGGAGTTTGTGAAGTCAGCGACGCCTGTGAATCATAATCTACTTAAATCACTCCAAAGAGAATATAACCTTGCATTAACTTGCATCCACTAGGAAGATATTATTACTAAAACAGCAAACAATTTTTGAAAAGGGGGATAAAAATGGGAGAACCTTGGCATACCTTTCGAGAGCAGAGTGCCCGCAAACGCAAATAGCCGGTATTACAAACCAGACCCAATTTATAACCGATCTGGAAGGGATATCCAACCAGTTCCGTGACTACTACAATCAGTTGTACTCTTCTAGGGTGCAATATGACTCGGTAGCTCTAGACACCTATCTCGGAAACATAAATCTTCCATCTCTGTCAGCTGCGGATAGTGCGGTGCTGGATGGTCCAATAA
The DNA here is from genome assembly GCA_027917425.1 of Gastrophryne carolinensis. NCBI lineage: Eukaryota > Metazoa > Chordata > Amphibia > Anura > Microhylidae > Gastrophryne > Gastrophryne carolinensis. The sequence goes on along the minus strand of CM051236.1, from coordinate 110,127,419 downwards.
CGTCCGAGGAAATTGGGAAAGCAATCGCTCTGATGTCTGGCCGGAAGGCTCCTGGGCCAGACGGTTTGCCCTCAGAATGGTATAAAAAGTACGGTGATGCTGTGGTGCCCAGACTTTTGGAGGTTTTTTCTGAAGCTCTGCAATCTGAAACCCTACCCGAATCTTTTGCACAGGCAATTATTACTTTGATATACAAAGATGGTAAACCTCGAGATTCTTGCAGTTCGTATAGGCCGATCTCTCTTTTGAATCAGGATGCCAAGGTTCTCGCTAAGATTTTGGCGCTCCGACTGAACACGGTAATTCTCTCGCTTTTAGGGCCAGATCAATCCGGCTTTATGCCTGGCCGGACGACAAGCATTAATCTAAGGAGGCTGTTCAGTAATCTGCAAATTTGTCATGATAATGCTGGGAGCAGGGTGGTTATATCCCTTGACAATGAAAAGGCCTTCGACTCTATCGAATGGCCTTATCTATGGGCTGCTCTGATCAAATTTGGCCTTCCTCCGACCTATATTAAATATGTACAATTACTTTATAAGAACCCCAGGGCGAGGGTAAGGGTGAATGGAGTTACAACGGCTGAATTTTCCTTGCATCGAGGCACAAGACAGGGGTGTCCTCTCTCCCCCTTGCTATTCGCGCTTGCCATTGAACCCCTGGCATCGTTAATTAGAGGTTCCTCGGAAATTCAGGGTTGGAGATTGGGTCCCACTGTCGAAAAGGTTTCCATGTATGCTGACGACACCCTGGTTTATCTGGCTGATGCTAGCAGTTCCCTGGAGGCACTACTAAATGTGATGGCTAAATTTGGGATGTTCTCTGGATTAAAAGTTAATTGGGAGAAATCTAGTTTGTATTTGGTAGACAAACCAGAGGACACTCAGATCTCTTTGGCTTCATCGCTTCAAGTAGTGGACCGGTTTAGATATCTGGGAGTCATTATACATGGGGTCCCCTCAAAATTCATGGAGCTGAATGTATGCCCCGTGATTGATGCTCTCAGGAGGAAGACTGCTCAATGGGCATCTCTCCCCCTCTCAGTGATCGGTCGGATTAATATTTTCAAAATGGTTTTCCTCCCCAAATTTTTATACATCTATCAGGCCTCACCTGCTGTGCTGCCAGCTGCTCATTTCCGAATACTAGATTCCATATTATTTCAGTTTATCTGGGGCGCCTCTCCCCCCAAAATGAATAGGTCTATCCTCAGAACACTGAAGGCTGGGGGCCTAGCAGTGCCACATATGTTACTTTATTTTTACGCTGCCCAACTAATCTACACTACGTGGTGGATGGACCCCTCAGTGACCAACCCGGTGACTGCCCTGGAGGCTTCCTTGTTGGGACCAGTGGCCCCCCTGCAGACTCTGGTGCATAGGGGAGCTAAGGGCCTCCCACACGCTACTACGTGTATGAGAACCACCCTGCACGTCTGGCATAAAGTGCATGATTTGGGGGGGTCTCCCCGCTCTCCTTTAGAATGGTCCCCCAATACACCTCTGTGGGACACAGGCCCTAAGTTGCCTGAACTGATGTCCCTTCCAGACACTGTCTTTTGGAAGCGCTGAGGAATTACATCGCTGAAACAGATACTGTCTGGAGGGACGTTGATGTCATATGAGCAACTATGTCACGGATTTGCATTATCTCCAAGGGATTTTTTTAGATACCTGCAGCTTCGGCATGCTCTCAGGTCCCAGTTCCCTTTGGAGGGACTGCAATTAGTGGAGTCAGCGGTTGAGGCTATGGTAAGATCCAAGGACATTGACAAACCCACCTCAACATTGTATTCTGCCCTCCTCTTAAGTCTCCCCTCCCCACTGGATAGAGCAATGGAAAACTGGAAAACACTTATCCCAGACCTTGATCAGGGGGACTGGGAGGAGGCAATAGACAATTTGTACACATCAGTTATGTCACGGACCGGATGGAGCGGACTCGGGTGTGGATCCGCTTTAACTGTGGAACCGATGGCGGGTACCGTGTCAGGGGAGCGGAGTCTAAGAGGCCACCGGTATTCACCAGAGCCCACCGCAAGGCAGGTTGGTCTTGTGCGGCGAGTGACCCCCAGGTCGCTACCCCCTAACAGCGGCCCAGTCCCACAGTCAGCCGAGGTTCAGTGAGGTACACAAGTTGCAGGCAAAAAGGCGTAGTAGTACAGGCAGAGATCGGGGCTGGCAGCACAGGTTCGCGGTAAAGGTGAGTAGCCGAGGTCGGGGCAGGCAGCAAAGGTTCAGAGTCGGGGACAGGCAGAGGTCGGTACACGGGTGAGCAATCCAAGAATGTCTGACTTTCAACAAGCATGGAGAGACCAAGATCTGGCCCTGAAGGAAAGGAAGTGCCTCTTTAAATAGGGGAAGTGGATGCAGGATTGTATGAGCAGGCGCCAATCAGTGCTGTACAGGCTCTTTAAATCTCAGGAATCCAGTGCGCTCGCCCTCTAGTGGACAGAGACGTGCGTGCACCTGAGCATGTGAGCAGGAAGCATGGGGGGGGGGAAGGGCGGCAGATGAATGCAGCCATGAGGAAGTGCTGCAAGATGGATGACTGCTGCATGCAGCCATGGAGGTAAGTGACTTGCTGTGAGACGGGCGTGCAGCGCTCGCCCTAACAGTACCCCCCCCCCCCTTGGGTCTCCCCCTCTTCTTGGGACCCAGAAAGTCAGGGATGAGACTATGAACCGGAATGTTCTCTTCAGGTTCTAATTTCAAGACTTTGCTGTATTGGCGAGGAGATACAAAGGCCTCTCCGGCTGGTGCCTGTACCAGGGCGGAGGGAGCAGTGACAGGAGCAGGCTTGGCGGGAATGGGTCCAAAACACCTCTTGGGGCAGGCTGGGCCCGATGAATTAATATCGCCAGTATTCCAGTCAAGCGTGGGGTCATGACGTTGAAGCCAAGGTAGGCCGACAAGAATTGGAGAAGTGCTACTGGGGAGGACGAAGAACTCAATACTCTCCTGATGGTCGGGTCCAACCTTCAAAAGGAGCGGTACTGTGCGATATCGCATGATGCAATCAAGTTTATCTTCATTGACTGAAGCAATAACTAGAGGCCTTGCGAGGCGACTCACAGAGATATTATACTTGTCAATCAAAGAGGCCCCGATGAAGTTTTCCGCGGAGCCCGAATCCAGAAAAGCTGACAAATTCACAGAGACGCTAGCAGAAATGGAGAGTTGCACTGGAACCGTAAGGCGTGAAGAGGTAGCACACCCAACCAGGGATGCCTCTCCCACCCTTACTAGGTGCGCCCGTGGCGGGCGAACAGGACAGTCTTTCAAGAAGTGCTCGGAGCTGGCACAGTACAAACAAAGGTTCTCGTTTCTTCGACGAGTACTCTCCAACGGAGTTAGGCGAGATCGGTCCACCTGCATAGCCTCCTCAGTGGAAGGCGCATGTGCGGGCAAAGGTGGATGTTGGAAAACAGGGGCCAGACGTGAAGCCCTCCTAGGGCACTCAAATTTCTTTCCCAGGCGGAGTTCCTCTCGCCTTTCAGAAAAACGCACATCGATGCGTGTGGCCAAGCGAATAAGATCAGTCAAAGACGAAGGCAAATCACGTGCCGCTAGGGCATCTTTAATATGGCTAGAAAGTCCTTTCTTAAAGGAGGCACACAAGGCCTCATTATTCCAGGATAATTCTGACACCAGGGTGAGGAACTGTACGGCATATTCGCCAACAGACCGGTCGCCCTGGACCAAGTTAAGCAGGGCTGCTTCTGCCGATGAGGCCTGGGCTGGTTCCTCAAAGACATGGCGAAACTCAGCAACGAAGGCATGTAAGTTGGAAGTCACTGGTTCATTGCGATCCCATAATGGAGTGGCCCAGGCCAGGGCCTTTCCTGTAAGCAGACTAATAATAAAGGCCACTTTGGCTCGTTCAGTGGGAAACTGGTCCGCCAACATCTCCAGATGCAGAGAACACTGGGCAAGGAAACTCGGCATGACTTGGCATCCCCATCAAATTTAGCCAGCAAGGAGAGACAAAGTCTAGCTGGAGGTGCTACAGGTGGCGGCGACACCGGAGCGGAAGGTGGCAATTGCTGCTGCAGGATTGTTAGTAATTGCTGAACCATGGCGGCGAGCTGGTTGATTTGGCGAGTCTGCATAGCCACTACAGTGAGCAATTCTGAGGCGTTAGGCAGTGGCACCTCAGCGGGATCCATGGCCAGATCTTACTGTCACGGACCGGATGGAGCGGACTCGGGTGTGGATCCGCTTTAACTGTGGAACTGATGGCGGGTACCGTGTCAGGGGAGCGGAGTCTAAGAGGCCACCGGTATTCACCAGAGCCCACCGCAAGGCAGGTTGGTCTTGTGCGGCGAGTGACCCCCAGGTCGCTACCCCCTAACAGTGGCCCAGTCCCACAGTCAGCCGAGGTTCAGTGAGGTACAAGTTGCAGGCAAAAAGGCGTAGTAGTACAGGCAGAGATCGGGGCTGGCAGCACAGGTTCGCGGTAAAGGTGAGTAGCCGAGGTCGGGGCAGGCAGCAAAGGTTCAGAGTCGGGGACAGGCAGAGGTCGGTACACGGGTGAGCAATCCAAGAATGTCTGACTTTCAACAAGCATGGAGAGACCAAGATCTGGCCCTGAAGGAAAGGAAGTGCCTCTTTAAATAGGGGAAGTGGATGCAGGATTGGATGAGCAGGCGCCAATCAGTGCTGTACAGGCTCTTTAAATCTCAGGAATCCAGTGCGCTCGCCCTCTAGTGGACAGAGACGTGCGTGCACCTGAGCATGTGAGCAGGAAGCATGGGGGGGGAAGGGCGGCAGCTGAATGCAGCCATGAGGAAGTGCTGCAAGATGGATGACTGCTGCATGCAGCCATGGAGGTAAGTGACTTGCTGTGAGACGGGCGTGCAGCGCTCGCCCTAACAAGTTATAGATTCAAGGGATAGATTAATCCAAGCTAAATGGCTTCATCAGGCTTATCTGACCCCAGTTAGGCTTAAGAGGATGGGCCTGTTGGGGTCAGACCTGTGTCCCAGATGCAATGCCAGTGCGGGCACCTTAAAACATGATTTGGGAGTGCCGGGTGATCTCTGCCTTCTGGGATGGGGTATCTAGCTTCATACATACTTCTGTAGGGCTACCAGTTACGAAATCAGCTGCCTTCTGCTTACTAAGCATAGTGGAGCCTATGTTAGATGGGGGGCCACAGAGAGTTCTCTTACGTTTGTTAGCTTTTTATGCATGCAAATGTATTTTATTGAACTGGAAACATCCAAATGCGCCAACTCTGTTGGGCTTAAAAAAAAAGCCTGATAAACGAGAAATTAGTCCTATATAAGATGACTTACCAGGCAAGGGGATGTCCTAACAAATTCGAGCGGGTGTGGGAGGCGTGGCTTAGTGCCTCTGACTCCATCACGGATTAAATGTAATCACTTTTCCCTCTCGTGCTTCCTTCTTTGACCTCAAAACACCCAACTTTTATACTGACAATCGTAGGCGATAGCAGGTGAGGATGAATGTGTGTGACTGTTGTGTGGGTGTGCTGTGTTGGTTTTGATTTTGACTGTATCTCTGTTGGTTGTTTTTGCCTTTACGCATGTTAACTTTTTCTATGTATGTATATGCATATGTATATGTTTATGGCCTCCCTTTGAGGGGAGGGCTGTACTGGTAAGTTGTTGTAACCTAACTTGAAAGCATAAATAAAAATTTATAATGATCAGTCATTAACCTAGAGAAAAGCGATAATTGCACAGAGAACTAAAGAGAAGCAAATCCCTAAATCTTTACTTTTTTGAGTGTATATCCCTCGGAATGACCCATAAACGCACCTTTTCCATTCAGATTTCCTTTGCCATCCATCGCAGAGCGTAAAAGGTAATCTGAATGGAGCAAGCCCCACCAGTCATATCCCTGCCTGCCTATAGCTGTTGGCGTGCCGGTGCTGACTATTCAAAAAAGCCAGGTCTCTATCGAGCTAGAGGTATGCCTTTTCTTTTTTAACTGGGGGAATACTTCCCTGGTGGGGGGGGGGGGGGGTGTTGAGACACTTTTGAGTAAAGGTCTTCAATAGGAAAAAGAAATGCATTACATTTTTTTACCCCTGTGAAAACTATTCCCCCAGCTGCATGTTTGTACTTTCAAGAAATAATCTTTAATGAGAGATGTTTTACTTACAGAAGACATACTTTTAATCACATATAATTTTAGGATATATTTTATTCATTTTTATTTAACATAGAAGGATTATGGCAGCAGGAGACCATAAGCTCCATCTAGTCTCTGCCCTTATGTGTATACTGTATGTTCTCTTTATCTTAGGATAGATGTGTGCTTATCCCAGTGTTTAAATTCAGTGACCGTTGATTTTTCAACTACCTCTGCTGGAAGTTTGTTCCAAGCATCTACTACTCTTTCTGTAAAATAATATTTTCTAATATTGCTCCTGATCTTCCCCCTGAATAGCTTCAGGCTGTGCCCCCTTGTTCTAAGATATTTGTTTACTCACATGAGATATTTTTCTTCACAATTTTAATATATTTTACTCAAAAGATATATTTTCTGTCACAAAAACATTCTTTCTTTTACCCACAGGATATATTTTATTTACTTGAGAAATGTTTATTCTCATGAACGATATTCTTTTACTGATATGAGGCATTTATTGCTAACAGGAAATATTGTTTACTCATTGAAGATTTTCTTTTATTTATAGAAGACATTTTACAACTCACATGAGATTTGTGCAAGATTTTTCATGAGTAAAACCTGTTTATGAACTTTTTTTCCCAGTTCAGCAGACATTTATGTTGAATAGAAGTATAGGACCGGCTCTCCAATCAATGCTGTAGATGTCTGTGTTTAATCACAAACAAGCGTTCCAGAAAATAGCACAAAACAGATGGATATAGTCCATATGATGGCACTTAACAGTCTCAAAGTAAACCAACGTTTTGGGGGTCAAAAGCCCCCTTTATCAAGGTGGACTGTCAAACCGTGCCTGTGATGCTCCAGGTCTAGATATACCCAGTAAAGAATTTGAAATTCCCGCCTGACGTCATAATGACGTCAGCGGGGTATTCTGCATTAGAAGCTATTGTACAAAAACATAATACAAACATAAAATAACTCACCTATACCCGTCGGGGGCTCCCGATCCGTAGAGCCCCGTCACCGCCAGCCGCTGCACGCTGGACCCGCGTGCGGCGGTGTCCCGTCTGTCATGGAGGACAGGGACGACGTCAGACAGGCCAAAAAGCCTGCCTGGTAACTGATGACGTGGCAGCGAACGCGATCCTATTGGGACATGTTCAATGGTCGAGGCTGCTTGGTTAAACGTCACCATGAATTGAACCCGTTCCTCTTTGGGTTGTTTCTTTTGCTGTCCACCAGACCAGATGTCCTCAGCTCGTTTTTGGGCTTCAGTAAGTATGGACGCGGGATACCCCCGGGTTAAGAACTTATTAAACATCTCCTGTAACTGGTCTTTTCGAGTTAATGAGTTAGAATTGATCCGAAGTACCCTTAGAAACTGGGAGATAGGGAGACTATTGACCAATGGTTTTGGATGTGCACTATCATATCTCAATAAGGTGTTCCTATCGGTAGGCTTGGTATAAAGACCTGTGGTTATTAGTCCAGTGTCGTCCTTATCGATAGCTACGTCCAGGAAAGTCACGTGTGGCCGATATTTCTGGATTGAAGGTGATGGTCGGGAAAATGGAATTGATATGTTCCATAAACTTGTCAAACTCTTCTCTGTCCCCATGCCAGACAGTAACCACATCATCAATATAGCGACCCCAGTATTTCACATGACCCATATATAGGGGTGATGGGTAGATGTACCTTTCTTCAAGGAAGCCAAAGAACAGGTTGGCGAAGGCCGGAGCTATGGCACTGCCCATAGCTGTACCAAGTATCTTTGTAGTTTGTAGAAAGTCTTCTCAAAACGAAAATAATTATTATGTAACACCAGGTCAAGACCAGTAATAAGGTATTCAGATGGAATTTCAGGGGGTTCCCTGGACAGTCTCCCTCTCCCCCTTAATCAGTCCGCAGTACCCACTACTAACAAGACTCTTCTTATTTATTATTGTTTCTATAATGCTCATAAGTTCTTGTTTGCACTTATATCCCTGAGCACTTTTGCTCTCATCGCCACCAAAGGGATGCCGCCAGACCCGTGGGGCGCTCCTCTGGAGATCGCAGCCCCCCAAAGTCTGTGGCTGCGGCTCCTGAGTGTGCGCCGTCTGTCACACGGCCTGATGACAGTGGCAGCGACCGCGAACCAATAGGATCGCGTTCGCTGCCACGTCATCAGTTACCAGGCAAGCTTTTTGGCCTGGCTGACGTCGTCCCTGTCCTCCATGACAGACGGGGCACCGCCGCGCGTGGGTCCAGCGTGCGGCAGCTGGCGGTGACGGGGCTCCACGGATCGGGAGCCCCGACAGGTATAGGTGAGTTATTTTATGTTTGTATTATGTTTTTGTACATTAGCTTCTAATGCAAAATACCCCGCTGACGTCATTATGACGTCAGCTGGGAATTTCAAATTCTTTACTGGGTATATATAGACCTGGGGCATCACAGGCACGGTTTGACAGTCCACCTTGATAAAGGGGGCTTTTGACCCCCGAAACGTTGGTTTACTTTGAGACTGTTAAGTGCCATCATATGGACTATATCCATCTGTTTTGTGCTATTTTCTGGAACGCTTGTTTGTGATTAAACACAGACATCTACAGCATTGATTGGAGTGCCGGTCCTATTCTTCTATTGGATTTACAGCGGCGCAGCCGTGGTCCTGGCTCCCGCCTTATATGACTTTGTAAGTGTGCACCAGCCACAGAGAAAGACATTTATGTTGGTGTGCCCTTTTTGGTTTGGCTTGCTAGCTTGGTAATCTTTAGGGATGTTTTTTTTCTTTTTTATGGGGTTTGAAATATTTTTAATAGCCCCTAGAAGCTTGGCCTCCTCCCCTTTCAATCTTACCAACCTGGCAAACCAAACATAGGGCCTGATAATCCCAGGGCTTAAGGGCCGGCAGGCCTAGCATTACCAGCCCTTATGCCCTACAGTACAGGTCAGGTGCTCAGCAATGCTATGGGCCATTGGTGGTTCGGGTAATGGCATTAAATGACAACATAATGATGTTGGCAGTCTGTCTAATAGACGCTCCACCTACATCTAGAGGGTAGGGGGACACAGGTCCCCCTTCTTCTATCCTGGCTTCCATCTGAGAGTATTGACAGTTGCCCAGGGGAATGGAGCTTTTTTACAGAGAGATGACGCCTCTCTACAGTCTCCCCCATGTGACTTTCTCAACCAATGGTAAAAGCACCAAACCCATACCGAAGAACATAAGGGCTATTCCTGGTGCCATGGCTAGTTGGGGGGGCACATTTCATCTTTTCAATTTAAATTAAATTGGCTTAGAAAAAAATGTTTTTTTCATTGAAGAAAAACATGCCGGCAATTGTGACATGGCTTTTATCAATAATGTTGCATAGAGTGATTCAGTAAACTGTCATGTGAGTTGTAAAATGGCACATGAAGAGAAAATTCACTCATGACTTTAGCACATGCTTCATGCACATGTGGAATTGTCTCGCATGTGGCAGGGTCCAACTTGGCAAGCCCCCTTGCAATGAACAGAAATGGCGTGCTTCAGGGAGTAAACTTGCCATCTTGGACTAGAGAAGATCAACAGAGGGTTCAGGTGGTGGAGCTGAAGTGGACAAAAGGTGAGTATAGGTGATTTTTTTTATTGCCTGGTTTGGGTTTTCTTTAACTACTTTAACCCCAAACTGGGGAGCCCCTGGGGCATGTCATAAGGGACATAAAGTTTTTCTTTTCTTTTGTTCTTTTGAAGCAATGGAAAGGCCATACACAGGTGTGGCAAGAACTAGACATCTGCTGGGTCACAAAGGGCACCCACATCAAACACTGGTGAATGTTCGTAGAAACGTGAAAAGTTATTTTATATTGGCATTTGTGAAGTAACTGTATGACAGCAGTCGTTGCTGTGTTTTCTCGTTGACCTATTTTTTTAAATGTATATATATATATATATATATATATATATATATATATATATATATATATTACAGATTCATTGCTGACATTCTCATTGCTATAGTGATGCCACAAGGGGGCAGACGTGTCTCTTGCTCATCCAGCAACAGTGCAGAGACTGTCCATATTTCTGTATTATTTCTGTATTACAGAGGAGAGCAGGCAGCCACAAATCCATCCAGCACTGGCCATCCATGAGCTAATGTCTTCCCAACTGCATGAAGCAACCTATGTTTCTAAGGTTCTGCACACCACACTGCGTTATTACTGGATCAAATTTTTGGTTACAAGAAATGTGAGTTTCAGGGGTTAGTCTAGTGTGACACTTGAGTTTAGGATTAGCATTCAGTGGTCACACAGAGTTAAATTAATGTTAGACAAGGATCAACATTTTATATATATAAAATTAAGAAACATTTTAGAGAATTGCCAGAATCAGCTTTCATGTTTCAGTTGCCTGTTATTGGTCATAAACCTTTAAATTTTTCATGCAACTGCTTTATTTATTACTTTCGCAAATAGTGATTCCAGATATGTTCATTATTTAGTATTTTTGATTGACCTTCTGTTTAATCTCTGGAATAAAACAAGGGATAAGGGTGGTTTATTTATTTAAAAGACATTATTAAGCATCAAAATAACTTGTGGTACATCAAGGTAAAAAAGGAACCAACATACATTTATAAAATTGGAAGAAAGACAACTTACTGACAATATTTATATATACATATATATATACATATATATATACACACACACACACACACACATATTCTAAGTATACAGCACGTCCTGTTCCAGAAGATATTCCTTACACTTGGGTTATATGGTGCTGGACTGCAGAGACAGAAAAGTGGCTCCTCCCGGCCCCATATATACCAGGGACCTCCCTGGTAGATCTCGGGGGGGGGGGGGGTGCATGTCTTGACTATTGGCTTGATGCAGAGCCTCCCCGTTCAGCTCCCCCGTGCGTTTCCCCGTTGGTTTTGGCCTTTGATCAGGTCAGGAAAGGGTGCTACGTTGATTTTAGTGTGCGTTTATGCGCTCAGGTGTGCGCTCAGCCGCCTTTCCGATTGTCGGCTCGCACGAGGCTGTTTCCCGGGAAAACGGACGCCTCGTTCATTGGTCCGTTTTTTTCAGTAATGCAGAGCCTTGATTTCCGATTGAAATCACCCTAATAAAACGGGGCCGCCGAGCCTTCACTTACGGCAAGTCAGAGCAGCCGTATTTGCACTCGGGCAATAATATGCAGTCCTCTGTTGGAGCACATCAGCGGCGCCAGCTCCGCGGTCTTGTCCTGCTGAGTATGGCAGAAACCAGGCTGCACCGCACGCCTTTGGACATCGATGGTATGAGTATTTGATATATTTTTGGGGGTCCTTTTTACAGGGTCTCCCTAATATTTTTTCTATTGCCTGTGTGCAGGAATTTGAAGATGGGACATAGCATAAATGTGCAGGCACTGGCTGGCCCTGAATTGGTTTTTGGGACTCGTTTTGCTGGCTTTCCCTGCTCGACGCATGATGCGCACATCTTGAGGAATTCCTGCCTAGATGAGCGATTCAAATCTGGCGATCTTTTTGGTGGCTGGCTACTGGGTATGTGTATGAAACTTGTATTGGTTGCCCACCTTGTCTGACTGTGTTTTTTCCATTAACACATTATTTTGTATTTTCGTAGTATATTTTTAGCCTAATTATAGAGCTTTAAATTAAATCGGTTAAGTTATTGTACCCTATTGCGTCCTGTTCTTGCCCTCTTATGTAAGTACCATCCCACAGACATGTTTAAGGAGTGTCCAGGTTGGATGTGCAGGTAGCCTCATTCCAAATGTCTTTTCCTACAACACTAGGCCGCTCACCTATTTGTCCCTCTTTAATAATGTTGCTATGCACCCCTAAACGTTGGGAGTTGTTATTATTTATTTATTTTTTTTTGCAGGTGACTCTGGCTATCCTTTGCTCCCCTGGATGCTGAACCCCATCCTGCACCCATCTTCCCAGGCAGAGGAGCGCTAGAATACTGCCCATAGGAGGACTCGCTCGGTGGTTGAGCGAGCATTTGTTTTGCTCAAGATGCGTTTTCGCTGTCTAGATCAGACTGGGGGGGGCATTCCAATATAAGTCGGCCAAGGTCATACAAATTGTATTCGCTTGCGGGATCCTACACAACCTGGCCATTCGTAGCAGGGTTACCAGATATTCTGACCTGCCTGCCGATCATATTTTTCTTGCTGAAGAGCACACCCCTCCTTTATCAGGCAGCCAAAGTGGCACCGCACAAACCATGCGTGCGCAACTTGTTGAGAATGTATTTGCATACAACACAAGTGTTTTTTCGGCTTACTTTTTATTGTGCTTAAACCAATTGTTAGTTTTCATTTTTTTTTTTATGAAAAAAGGAAACTTACACGTGGGGACAGATATTGTAACCAAAATCTTTAGTGGTATGTGTGGGAGGATGGTGCAGATGAATGCTGGTGTGGAACAATATTTGCAGCAATGTGTGCCAGGCTTTCCTTAATGTGCTGCCACTGTTGGAATAGGTCAACCATATGGCTGGTAAGGGCAGACACATTTCGGTTTAATACCTGTAATTGGGTACTTATGTTGGTTAATTGTGTGCACACAGTGGCATTGAATTGCTGTGTGCTTGCTGCAAAAGCTATATTTTCCTTGCGCCACGCTTCCTCCATAATTTGCAGTTGCACTCTTTGGCTAATCTGGCGCCTGGTATGGGTTCTAGCAGTGGCCTGGGTGGTTGTTTCGGGTTAGGAAAGAGGTTGTGGATGTGGTGCTTGTGGCTGTGTTGACTGCGTTGCGGCCACTGGTTCAGTAGTGGTTGGTAACAGATGTGGGTTGTCCTCCTTAAAATCTCGGATATCTTCTATTATGGGTGTGCTTACTCTGTGCTGTTAATAAATCTAGTTTCATTTTACTTTTTGGATGGCACACCAATCGTTCCTAGTTCTAAGTTAAAAGTACACACAAAGGACCATTGACTTACCTCCTCCAAATCCTCATTTTGGGTTTGTGCTGTTGAATCCTGGTTTGGCCTTGCCTTCGGGTTAAGGCAGGGGTTGCTTGGCCTTGTGTGTCCTGTTGCCTTTGGCCTTGGAATTGAGAATGTAAGATTATATTTACCCCAAAGTAGAGTGTGTTGTCTAGCCTAACACTGGCTTTTGCCCCTCATTTTAAAAGCTCATGGAAAATTCAAACTCACCTTGGGACCTTACATTCCGGTCTGTGTTGTGTGCCTCTTGCAGGCCCCTGGACGCTGGCAGGGTGTATGTATGTATAGACATGTTCCTCGGCGGGTGTTAGGATTATTTTTGTGGGTAAGGCACCCCCTGTCTGCTGGCAGGGGAAGATTAAATCACACCTAATAAGTGTTACATCCTGTTATGAATGCAACTATAAAGGCATTTAAAATGGGCTTTACCTCTGCTGCCGGCGCATGTCCCTTTTTTTTTTGGCTATAATATTTAAGGTCCCCAAATTTCCTTTGGATTTGTGGAATATCTCGCCGGACAGATCCCACACATTTTACTTGCCGCCAAATATTCGTCTGGATCTCCATCTTAGCCTGCTTAGTGGTTGATTTGGAGGTCCGGCCAAATAGGGCATCATAATGCTCACAAACTGCATTTGCACCAGCCATGCTTTGAGCATTGCAAAATCGTGCAGTTAGTGAGCCACGGCATAGTTGTCGCCCACATGGGTGTGTTGTGTCCCCTGCATCTGTGGAAATTGATGGTTGACTATCTGGGGAGTTGTGTGTGTGTCTTGGGCTTATGGGGGGTGGTTGTGTGTTGTGTGTGTGTGCTGTGGGTTAATGTATGGGTTCCTGTTGAGCTCTCACCTGTTGAGCTGGATGATGTTTCTGAGGTACTTGAATTGGGAGAACCAGAGGGTTGAGGTGGAGGGGTGGGTGACCTTGGTGGGGTGGAGGGTTTGGCACTACGCTTACCCTTGCTGATGTGTTGGTTTTTGTGTGTATGCTTGCTGTGTTGCGGTTGAGGATGCTGCAGTGTTTTAATCGATTTGGCACCCTTTGGAGGTCTGTTTTTTTTGGCAGGTGGTGGAGAATGTGTTGTGGTATCTTTGCTCCTGCGTTTTTTAGAATGTTCCTGTGGCTGTGGAGTACCCACCGTTTTAGTTGGGGCATGTGTCTTGTGTCTTCTCTTTTGGCTTTTTTTTGATGAGCCATGTGTGCGCCTGCTATGTGGCTCGGGGCTTTGGTGGCTTTTTTGGCTCCCTTTATGTCTGGCCAGATTGATATGGTATACAACACTGAGCTGAGGGCCTTGCACTTTAAATATGTGGCCCGTGTGGGCGTGTTCCTTGGTGCCTGCGTGCGCGTGTGCGCACGCACGCACGTCACCGCGGGGGCTCGTCACTGATAAACCTTGAAAAGAAAACAAAGATGTCGGCCGCCATCTTCACTCAGGAGCAGGACAAAATCATCATGGATGTGAGTAGGCGAGCGTGCGTTTATGTGCGCGCACACATTTCTTGTAATAAAAAAATAACAAAGCGCAAGAATAGTCTTGAACAACTTAGTTTGTCACGTTAAATACAAGCCCACCTTAGTTTAACACATGTAGGCAGCTACAAACTAGGCTAGATGCAGATAGCAGAACTAGGGCAATGTGAGTCAGCAAGAGGTTAATAAAGTGACTTTATTTAGGGCAGGAAACATATTAATGTATTTAGGGGATTAATGGTGGGTCCTTGTATTTTTTAATAACAGATGATGCTGAGGAATCGCTACGACTTCCTGCCGTCAGATTATGCCAAACGGACGTTGGCCCTGGAGGTGGTGGACGCGATAGAACGCCGATCCCAAACCACCTATACCTTCACCCAGATCACCCAACACTGGTCTGATTTAAAAAGAAGGCATAAGCCCCGGGTGAGGCGGTACTTCGACCAACATTTCCCATGTAAGTGTTGAAAATGTAAATGCACCTATAACCCTGGCATCGCCTGGGCGTGGTTTAATGATTGCGTTTGTATTTCAGCCCATGAATGGAATCTACGGTTCCGCCCCACCCGGACCAGGACACGCAGCCCAGTGTTGGGCGAAACAGGTGAAGGTGTAGGTGGCCCACCGCCAGGGTCAACGGCCACCCCCTCCTCTGCCAGTGAGTATGAGGAGCCGCTGGACCTCAGCAAGCAGGGGAGGGGGGAATCTGATGGCAGGGAGTCGAGCATAACAGAGCCTCAACCTGACTCCGGTAAGGGAAATATAGTTAGATATGTTGAAATACATGCATTAAATACAGATACTCATGTGCACTATTGTTGTAGATTCGGACGTCGCTGGAACATCCCAAGGGATGAGTGAGGAAGGGGGCGAGGAGGAAGAGGTTGCTGGGGAAGGTGAGTAGATTGATACCTAGAAGCCTAACATAATATTATATTAATGAAAGAACAACAGTCTCTAATATCAGTGTGTTTGTCATTCATACAGATTCCCAACTGCCACAGAGGGAGTATGAAGGGAGACTCCGCCCCCGACGCAATGTGCGGCCTAAACCTTGTAAGTGGTGTTTATTTAAACTAAAGTAAATGAGCAAACAATTCCATTTAAAAAAAAAAAAACTTTAACAGTTCCATAAAATGTATCCAAAAAAGCCCTTAAAGCGGACCTTAACTATGAAGAAGAGGCTAGCTTAGATAGTTCCCACATCCTGTACATACAGATTGTCCACCTTACAAATCATGTTACCAACCTTTTCCATAGCACATCTCGGCTCTGTGTGAGCAAAGCACAGCTATAACCCACCCCCTGTACCTTATCCCACTCTCCTCTCCTCAGTAAGTGTGATGCTTCAGAGTCAACATGGCGTTGCACGTATCCTAAATTCCTGAACTGAGTTGCAGCCCAGTGGGGGAAAGAATAATAATTTATTGACTACAAAATTAATATATATTAGTTTAAGATGTTGGGGCAACGTTTCTGAAGAGTTTGGCCTTTTCATTAAAACACGCAGAAGGTCCCATTTAATAAGTGCACAAACAATCAAAAAACAAAACCACAAAAAAATGCTAAAGTAATGTTGTTTTTCATTCACAGATCAAAGAACACAGGCTACAGACCCCGAGGCCTAATTTTTTTATTTTTGCAAAAAAATGAAAATATGTTTTTTGTCGTTTTTTTTAAAAATAATGTTTTAATACAAAACACAAAAAAAAAAAACTTACTAATAAATAATTAATAATATTTCCAGAGTTGTGTTTCCTGCAAAAGTACCATCACACAACATCAGCACACATTTACATTACACACCAAAGGTTTAGATATGGGACAATAAAGAGAAAAAAAAAAAAACAATAAAGGTATGCATTAAGGACAAGGGAGAAGGAACTACTAGATGATTTAGGTATGCATTATGGACAAGGAAACCCCCACCAAAAAAAGCAACCATAAAAAAAAATTGTTTCTAATTTGCATTTGTGGCCATATGCATATTCCAAAGGAGTTTGCGGGATGTGCGCTTGCGTGTAGCCAGATTGGCAACTGAAGAGCCATGGAGATGTAAGTATACTTGCTAAAACCACCAAAATGGAAGGTCAAATACGACGGAAACCAAGCAGGTACGTTCAAAAAGCCAGGAAAAATCAGGGAAAAACGGGGCGCCCGCGTGAACGTGAACAGGAGCCCCGATCAAATTGAAGGCACCCGAGAGAGCAAAAAAAGCTTTCCGAGTAAAGTGAAATTGACGGATCAGTTAGGGAGCCATTCCGACGGAGGCTCTGCATCACATTTGAGCCACGATTCAAACGGGAGCCCCGGACAATCGGAGGGTTTTAAGGGCAGTTCAGAGGAGGCTCTGCATCAGGCCCTATATTATTTATGTGATGATCCCTTTTGAATTGGTTTCTTTAGCCGCCGACATTGCGTAAGTGCCCCTGCGGGCTGATTTATTTTGTATTTCTCTGTATTGCATATTGCTTATAGGATCTTTTTTCTTATGTCTTTCAGGCGGGTCAAACTTTTGTGGTTTCTCCCGGTCCTATCCCCTCTATTTAGTGTTAATTCCCTATTGGATGGCTATTGTATTTATATCTCCCACTTCCTTAGTGGGCTATTGGGGCATCCCGGGTAGCCTTATTGGCGTCAATCCCAATTGGCCTATTGTGCCACAATAATCACCATATGGAGGCTTCTCAGGATAATGTGATTGGGGTTCCTTCGGGACAAGCCTGGCTGTGTGTGGCGTGTGGGGTATCCCATATAAGTGATGATGTCAGGGTGTGTGTACACTGTGCCCAGCAGACGCTTGCACTGCAGTCTGGGTTACTGGTGGCTGGGCCTGCGCCCCCTCGGGCTTCGCCTACCCCCCCACGCTTACATCTGACTACCAGTGGGGAGTCTCAACCTGATTTGGCTGCTCGGGTGGCCAGCATTGAGAGACATATTGCTGGCTCTGGCCCGCGTAAGGCTTCTGCTAAGAAGCGGCATTTATCACCTGGTGTTTACCTCTTTCCTATGGAGGCAGAGGAATTTTTTGAAGTTACGGGTTATACCCCCCTAGAAGAGGGGGAATTATTTTCTGATTCAGAATCATCTGAGGAACATTCTAGGGGGTATGGTGCCAATTTTTTATGTACTCTGTATCTCTCCTCCTGCCGTGGCTCCGCGGCAGCAGGGGGAGCTGTTTCATACTGTTAACCCTTTAAGTGCCAGCCTACCTGGAGTTTTTGTCACACTCTGTTGCCAGACCATTTTGCACTATTTTGCGCTCCCCATGTTCAAATGTGATTTTTGAAGGGATTTCCAGGGATTTCCCAGGGAAATGATATATTGTTTTTTTCAGCAGAGTCTGGGCTTTAACATGAAATGTCTTGTTTGTCATTTTTTAGGTGTATTCTCAATATTTTTGGGTGAAATATGTGCAAAAAAAAAAAAAAAAAAAAAAAAAAAATTTACATATTGTAGTTTTTTTTGTAATAAAAAATGTAAGTTTGTCAATGAAATCTTATTGCGTGTGAAATCCCAATTTCTCCCGGTTACAGCGGTACCACATATGTATAGGTAGACACCCTTTCCTGCCCAGGAGACTCCCCCAAACTGAAACAGCGCTTTAGGGGATTTTCAGATAAAATACAACTGTGCTACGCAATATGCGCACCTTGCAGTTTTTCCAGAAAAACAACCCTTTACATTTGAAATACCCCCAACAAACTATATATTCTCTGGAAGTACACACCTCAGGCTTTCTAGGCGTACCAGGCTTGTTGATGTGGCCATAGTTTTCTGGAAGTAATCCCTCAATGGATTCTTTGGTTGCAAAGAGTTTCCCTAAAAAAAAGGATAAAAAAAGCAGAATCAAGGCCACATTTTCCTAAAAAAACTATATACAAACAAGAAAAAACAAGTTTAATCTGAAAACGCAACATCCCCCGAACAGAACAATACCCAACATGCATAGCTACTGTCAAGGGAAGAGTTGCCAAACACCCCAAAGTAAAGCATGTGCGTAACGGTAATTTTACTTGAAAATTTCCGCTCTGCAGACAAAGTGCGCACCTTGCGATTTTTCAACCAAAACAACCCTTGACATTTGGAATATCCCCCATAAACCATATATTCCCTGAAAGTACACACGTTAAGCTTTCTAAGGGTACCCAGCTTGTTCTAGTGGGCTCATCTTTCTGGAATTATTACCTCAAAGAATTCTTTGGTTGCGCAGGGTTTCCCTAAAAAATTTATAAAAAAGCTGAATAAAAAACACCTTTTCCTAAAATATAAATATGCAAACCAGAAAAAACAAGCTAAGTCTGAAAGCGCAAGGTCCCCCGAACAGAACAATACCCAACATGCATAGGTACTATTAACCGTTTTAATTGCCAGCCTACTTGAGATTTTGTCACCCCCTGTTGACAGGCCATTTTTCCCCATTTTGCGTCATGTTTTGCGCCATGTTTTGCGCCATTTTTGCTGGAACTTTCAGGAAAATTATATATATATTTTTTTGCAGCAGAGTTTAGGCTTTAACATGAAATGTCTTGTTTGTAAATTTTTTTTTTTTTTTTACAATATTATTAAGTAAAATTAATAAATAAATAAATAAAATTTTTTTTAGAAAATTGACTCCTTTATTTTAAATAAAAAATGTATTTTATTAAGGAAAATCATATTGCATGTGAAAGCCCCATTTCTACCGATTAGAACGGTACCACATATTTATCGGTAGCCCCCTGTTCCTGCCCAGGAGACCCCTCTAACCGAAACAAGTATTTTATAACATTCACAAAAAAAATACAACTACCATCCACACTACAAAGGGTTAAATCGAGAAAAAAAATGACATAGGGTCCCCCCTCCCAGGGGAGGGAGACCCCTTACCAGTTCACAAGGGGTTAAAAGTAAAAAATCACACAGACACAGAGAAAAAAAATCTTTATTTTTCTTTTTTTACACTGTACTCAACTCCGATCCGACGTCCCTCGCCGCTGTCTGTCCCGCGCCGCTGTCACTGACAGATGCCGGTGGTGATCGGCGCAGGGCGGGTGACAGGCGAGGGGGCTCCGATCGGAGCCTCCTCACCTGACACCCGCCCTGCTCCGATCACCACCGGCATCTGACAGATGCCGGAGCTCGGAGGGGGTATAGGAGGAGCGGGATGACGTCATCCCGCTCCTCCCACAATGGGCGGGGCTAGGAGGCGGCGGCCATCGCCGCCATTACTAGAGGTGAGGACCCGGAAGACTGCGCAGCCCAGGGGGGGGATCGGACCCCCCCCTGGTGAAGAGGAGACCCGACAGAAGGTTCGGGCACGGAGGTGAGTAAATGACAGTTTGTTTTTTTGTTTTTTTTTACAGCGCCGATGTCAGCGCTGGAAACGGGGGGGGGGGCGGCTGGTTTCGGGCCCCCCCTGAAGACGGAGGACGACGGGGGGGCGATCGGATGTCCCCCGCAGGAAGAGGGGACCCCAAGCTTCACGGGGATACCGGAGGTAAGTGTTTTTTTTTTTTTTCTATTTTTTAACTGTTTGGGGGAAATGCCAGGCACGTAGTTTCTACGTGCTTGGCACTTAACGGTAGGAGAAGCAACCACGTAGAAACTACGTGCTTGGCATTTAAAGGGTTAAACCATGCTTGGAGTTTCCTGAACAAGCTCATTTTAATAATCTGGTGCTCAAGGAGTGGGAACGGCCTAGCCGGCTCCCCGGGGTGCCAAAGAGTTGGGATAAGTGGTATCCCTTTCCTGCTGAAATGGTTAAACGGTGGTTATGTCCTCCCGAGGTGGATGCACCAGTTCTGGGGTTGTCTAACACATCCGTCATGCATTCCCCTGACTCTACTACACTGAGGGATGGGGAGGACAGGCGCATTGATCAGCTGGCTTGCCATGCCTTTGCCTGTGTGGGGACTGCGCTCCGTCCGGTCTGTGCCTCTGCCATTATAGCTGTTGCTATTAAAAGCCTGCTCAGGGGTCTCTTAGATGGGACTCCTGATGATGCAGGTAGTGAAGAGTATAGAGCTCTTCTGCGTTGTGAAGAATTGCATTGCATATGTTCTCTCTGCCTTGGATGATACCATTAGAATGTGTGGCAGGGCTTCTGCCTTGTTGGTGGCGATACGCCGCTCGGTCTGGCTGTGCCAGTGAGCAGCTGACAACGCTGCTAAGAAGGCCCTCACTGGGTTTCCCTGCAAAGGGGCTGCGCCTCTTTGGTGAACGTCTGGACTTGTTTGCTAAGGGAGGCAAGTTACCTCAGCGTAGAAGGCAGCCCCGGTCCTTTCGGGGTTCAGGCGCCTTTTCTCCTTCCTTCAGGGGCTCCAGAATTGGGAGCTTCCTTTGCTGGAGCCGTGGAGATTTTTGGGGGCCCCCCTGGGGTCCCAAGACTAAGTCCTCCCCCAAGCCCCCTCAGGCATGAAGGGGCACCCTCACCCATCCGGGTGGGGGGACGGCTTCGGCTCTTGGCTCATGTCTGGAGGCTTCACGTCTCAGATTCACATTCTTCCTTACTTGGACGACATGCTTATCGCTTCTCAGTCCTTCCATCAGGCAGAGCTGGACACTCAGGGGATGGTGTACACACTGGAGTCATTCGGCTGGGTGATCAACCACCCCAAATCTTCCCTGTCTACTTCCATGATGAAGTCCTTTCTGGGCATGATTCTGGATTCATCTCAGGTCAAGACATTTCTTCCTCAGCAGAAGGTGGAGAATCTTCAAGAGAAAGCTCAGCTCCTTCTGTCTTGTCCTCATCCCTCCATCCGCCAGGGGATGCAGCTGGTGGGCCTGATGGTGTCTTGCTTCGAGGCGGTTCCATATGCTCAGTTTCACATGAGGCCTCTTCAGCTTCACCTCTTGTCAGTATGGGATCGGGACCCTGTGTCCTTGGATCAGGTGTTTGTCCTGTCCCCTGTGGTCAGGCGGTCTCTATCATGGTGGCTGGACTCAAGAAACCTGTTGGGGGGCAGATCCTTTCTGGCCCCCTCCTGGGAGACTGTCACCACAGATGCCAGTCTGACAGGTTGGGGGGGCTTTTGGAAGTCCCTGAAATTCCAGGGTCAGTGGGGCCCTCAGGAGGCCCATGCCCCTATCAACATTCTGGAATTGAGGGCGATCAGGTTGGTTCTCGCCCACTTAACCCCACACCTGCGGAGTCGGGCTGTTCAGGTCCACTCGGACAACCAGACGGCGGTTGCCTACATCAGTCATCAGGGAGGGACCCGGAGCAAGAGGGCCCTCAAGGAAGTGTCCCTGATACTGTCCTGGGCGGAGGAGAATGTTCCCTGCATCTCAGCTGTGTACATCCCGGGGGTGGAGAATCTGGAGGCAGTCTCTCTGAGCAGGGGGACCTCTCGTCTGGGAGAATGGTCCCTCAGCAGCAGGGTGTTTCGCACTCTGTGCCACCGCTGGGGTCAGCCGAATGTGGATCTGTTGGCGTCCCATCACAATCACAAGCTTCCAGTCTTTGTCTCTCTGTCCCATGATCCTCTGGCCTTGGCCATGGATGCCCTGGCAATGTCTTGGACGAGGTTTCAGCTACTGTATGTGTTTCCCCCGTTTCCCCTGCTGGACAGGGTGCTGCGCAAGATAGCTCAGGAAAGGGTGCCAGCCATACTGGTGGTCCCCTGTTGGCCAAGAAGCATGTGGTTCGCAGACATCGTGCAGCTGGCAGTAGATCAGTACGCCCTGCCCCGCATTCCAGATCTGCTCACTCAGGGGCACCTATGCCACCCCAATTTACAAACGCTGGCTTTGACGGCCTGGCTGTTGAAACCTCCATCTTGATGGAAAGAGGGCTGCCTGCCTCGGTTGTAAATACCATGATCAGGGCTAGGAAAAGGTCCTCTTCTTCCATCTACTACAGGGTTTGGCGTACTTACATTGACTGGTGCGAGTCTAACTCTCTTCCCTGTCATGTGTTTTCTATTCCTAGGATTCTGGAGTTTCTGCAACAATGTTTGGATCTGGGTCTTCAGCTCAGTACTCTGAAAGGTCATGTTTCTGCCTTGGCCATTTTTTTCTAAAGATCCTTTGCTCAGCATCCCCTGGTCAAGACCTTCTTCCAGGGGGTTACTCATGTCCTTCCCCCACATAAGTCTATGTTACCAGTCTGGGACTTGAACTTGGTCTTATCTGCCCTGCAGGGGTCTCCCTTTGAGCCCTTGCAAGGGGCCCCTTTGTCCATTCTTACGCTTAAGGTGGTCATTTTGGTGGCTATCACTTCTGTTAGGCGTGTTTCTGAGTTGGCGGCGCTTTCCATCAAGCCTCCTTATTGGTGTTCCCACAAATTGATATAATGGGTTCCATGCCTAACAATGCTGTCCAGTGTACATCTTGTGCTATGTATGCACTTTTTGATCAATCGGTCGATGGTGGATATTTATGAACCGGATGTCTGCGAATCGCTGATTTGGAAGCCGTCGTTCACGATCTAAATAAGCAATTGGCAACACTGAGAGACATTGTTATCATGCAAAAGAGTCTGGATCTCACTGAGCTGGAACTCAGTGGGTCAGGGGAGGGGGAGGGTGGTAGTATGGGGGGAGAGGAAAAGCAGGAAAATAAGGCAGCTAGCTGGATAACAGTTAGAAGGCAGGGTAGGGGTAAAAGTTACAGGGAGGCTAGCCCTGAACAGGCACCTCCAAACAAGCTTGCCCGGTTGGTAGATGAGGCGGATGTTAGCTCAGGGATGGCACAGCTGCAGCAAGACACATCTGTGGACTCCAGTAAGAAAGGGAGGGGAAATGGGAGAACAGGGCAGGCAAGACAGGTGCTGGTAGTGGGTGACTCTATTATTAGGGGAACAGACAGGGCAATCTGTCACAAAGACCGGGATTGCCGAACAGTGTGTTGCCTTCCTGGGGCAAGAGTACGGCATGTAGCGGAGCGGGCTGACAGATTGTTGGGAGGGGCTGGCGTGAACCCAGCGGTCATGGTGCATATTGGCACAAATGACATAGGAAGAAGTAGGTGGAAGGTCCTTAAAAATGATTTCAGGGACTTAGGCCGTAAGCTTAAGGCAAGGACCTCAACTGTAGTATTCTCAGAAATACTACCAGTACCAAGAGCCACACCAGAGAGGCAGCGGGAGAGAGGTAAACAGGTGGCTCAAAAATTGGAGTAAAAAGGAGGGGTTTGGGTTCTTAGAGAACTGGGCCGACTTCACAGTGGGCTACAGGTTCTTTGGCAGGGATGGGTTGCACCTCAATGGGGAGGGTGCATCTGTTCTGGGGGAGAGGATGGCTAAAAGGTTAGAGGAGTGTTTAAACTAAGCACTGGGGGGGGAGGGTAAAGGCTATTACAAAGGGGAAGTTAGGAAAGAAAGTGACAGTGGGTGTAGACATGAAACTGGGGGTGGAGAGGGGGGAGGGGTTAGCACATCTAGCAGGAATAAGGGCAATATACAAAATTATCAAAATTGTCATAAGCATTTGAAATGCATGCTTACAAATGCTAAAAGCTTGACTAATAAAATGGATGAACTAGAACTGATAATAACAGAAGAACAATATGATATAGTGGGGGTAACAGAGACCTGGCTGGATGAAAGCTATGACTGGGCAGTAAATTTACAGGGATACTGTGTGTTTAGGAGGGACCGTAACAAACGCAAAGGGGGTGGAGTCTGCTTAATTGTAAAATCCTCTCTACAGCCTACTCTGCGGGAGGATATATGTGAGGGGAATGACCATGTGGAGTCTGTATGGGTAGAAATACATGGAGGGAGAAACAAAAAAAAAATACTAATGGGGGTTTGCTATAAACCTCCAGATATATCCGAATCCATAGAAAATATGATGCTAAGGCAAATAGATATAGCCGCTAAACTAAATGAGGTAGTGATTATGGGGGATTTTATCTACCCAGATATAGACTGGGATGCTGAAACATGTGTTTCGCATAAAAGTAGTTTTTTATCTAAAACAAAAGATGGCTACCTTTCCCTACAAGTACAAGCTCCAACAAGGGGGAAAGCCATATTGGACCTAATACTAACCAATGTACCAGACAAAGTAATAAAGGTACAGGTTGGGGGACACCTTGGAAGCAGTGATCATAATATCATTAATTTCCAATTAGCAGTCACTAGGGTGCCTTATCAAGGAGCCACAAAAACGCGGGACTTCAAAAAGGCAAAGTTTGACCAACTTAGAGATGCCCTACACTGCATTGACTGGGAAAATAGCCTCGATTCAGAGACACATTCGTCCGGACTTCCGTAGCTGTCTGTGAAAGTTTTGGTGGGTGTTTGTCATTTTTTGGCTTTTTTTCGTCCATTTTCTACTCGCATGAACGTTCGGGAATGCGCTTCCGATGATCGGAAGCAAATCGGAACATTTCCGTTAGTTCGGATCATTTTCCAAACAAAATCGGAAATTTTCCGTTCGTTCAGAAAACTTCCGTTGATTCAGAAAGCTTCCGTCTGATTCAGAGAGCTGATTTCCGACGGATCACCACCCTATAAATCCGTTTCATTTCCGATCCACTTACGAGACCTTTGAGGGCTCGGATTGCTATTGTTGAACATGTTTTGCGGCTATGTGGAGGAGTCCGCGCGCCTTTAGCACCAAGGCATTGCATGTATCAGCATGGGCGAGGCCATAAATTGTATAGCAATGCATACCTAAATCAATACATTTCATGTATGCCTTATATAAGCATTTTAATGCTGACCTTAATTAGTCCTTAGCATGTAAACATTTATTTTCCCACACATCCATATAATTGCTATATTTTTTTAGACTTATGTCCTTTATGAATTATATTAGGATTGTTGAACTTGAATCTTAATTTGTGGTAGGAGTTCTTGTTTTAGTCGGTTACCTTTGCTTTGTGTAATTATTTTATATTTGGTTGCAGGAACTGCAAGATGTGCCACTCGCCCTTGCTCCTGATGCCCGTTCTTTGCCTGCAGAATGTGGGCCAGGGGTTCTCTAATCGGGCACTATGCAAAACCCGGCCCGTGGCGAGGGCCCTCTGGCTTTTGAAGTCCAGATTTAGGTGTTTGGACCATACAGGGGGGGGAAGGGGGGCACTGCAGTATGACCCCAACAAGGTTATACCAATATTTTAATTTACGTTTTTTAACAAGGACCACACGTGCCAGAGTGGCACAACTGAGTGTCAGGGTCCTTCAGTTGGTGGGCGAGATGCAGGAGCTGCGCAACTCGTTGGGGACCACAGATGAAGAATAATGTTCAGTGGCCTGCCATTGCATGTATTTTGTTTTTTATAGTTGTTAAAATTTGAAATTTTCAACATTTTTAACAATTTTATATTTTATGATGGAATAAAAAAAAATGTTACATTGTCATTTCATTTTCAAAATACATTAACAAAACTAATGGGCCAGAAATATTTAAAGATGAATATTCACATGACCGAGAAGTGATTTGGGTAAGTTTTAGGGGGCTAAAATGGAAGAAGAATATAACCAAGGAGTGGTTTGGGTGAGCTTTAAGGGTCAAAAAGGGAAGATGGAGGACAGTGCTAAGTGGTTTGGGTGAGCTTTAAGGGTCAAAAAGGGAAGATGGAGGACAGTGCTAAGTGGTTTGGGTGAGCTTTAAGGGTCAAAAAGGGAAGATGGAGGACAGTGCTAAGTGGTTTGGGTGATCTTTAAGGGTCAAAAAGGGAAGATGGAGGACAGTGCTAAGTGATTTAGCTAAACATTGTAGTAGAAGTGAGGGTGGCAAATATGTAGGCGAGCACTTTAATGAGTTAAGTTTGTAGTGCGCAGGCGCAAGATCGTAAGGATTTCCGTCTGGACGAATATTTATTGAAAAAGGGAAACAGAATCGAACGGGAAACGTAAAGGATTCGTTGGAGGATACGATGGGAAAAGGGCAAAAACGAAAGCCTACGTTGTAACATGTGAAAATGAAACGGAAAAGTCTGGATGGAAAATGACATCCGCGTAATTCGTAATCTGCCGTACGAACGGACCGAAACTTTACAGAAGGTTTTCAATGCATGCATTGAATCGCTCGTACGCTCATACGAGAACGGAAACATTTCACAGATCGGAACTAAAACGGAAGTTTTTTGTGTCTCTCTGAATCGAGGCTAATGTCCTTAAAAACAAAAGCATGGACGCTAAATGGGATACTTTCAAAGGAATACTTAATTTTCATTGTGACAGATATATACTTTACAGGAATAAAACTATTAGACACACATGTGGCTAAATAAAAAGGTTAAGGGGGCAATGAACAACAAATAAAAGGCATTTAAACGTTTAAAGCAGGAAGGGACAGCGGAAGCCTTAAAAAACTACAAAGAAGAAAACAATGTAAACAACAGATAAGGGCAGCTAAGCTGGAGACAGAAAGACTGGTCGCGAAAGAGAGTAAAACTAACCCCAAATTATTCTTTAGCTACATAAACCGTAAAAGGTACAAACCTGAAAAGCAAGGAGGGGACACCTATAGAGGGAAATGAGGAGAAAGCAAATTTGCTTAACAACTTCTTTGCTTCTATATTCACAAAAGAATTTGACATGCCGAGTGAAATGCAGGGTAATAACCGAAACCCTCCATTAAATGTCACTGGTCTGACCAAGGAAGAAGTCCAGCACCATCTCAACCAGATAAAAATCTATGAATCACCCGGACCAGATGACATACATCCTCGTGTTTTAAGGGAGTTGTTTACAGTAATAGACAAGCCGTTATTTCTAATATTTGTGGATTCCATAACTACAGGGTCTGTTCCGAGGGATTGGCACTTGGCAAATGTGGTGCCAATATTCAAAAAGGGATCTAGATTGGATCAGGGGGAGTCATTGGATATCATATATCTTGACTTTTCTAAAGCATTTGATACTGTGCCACATAAAAGGCTGGTACAAAAGATGAGAATGCTTGGACTGGGGGAAAACGTGTGCAGATGGGTGGGAAATTGGCTTAAAGAGGACCAACACCCAGGGGTGATCGGCCCGGAAATCTATAAGATTCCCGGGCCGATCACCTCCCACACCGCGGGACATCCGAGATCGGGATGTCCCGCGGGGTGAAACCCCCCCAAACACCCCAAATCCACTTACCTCGCGCCCCTCTAGACGTGCGCGCGCCCGAGCCGGCCGTCTGTGAATGGCCGGCGCGGGTGCGCGCGCGTCAAGAGGGACGCGCGGGAGGCGGCGGCGGAGGAGCCGCTTGTCCGCGGCTGACAGACCGCTTGTCCGTCGGCGCTGGGAGCGGGGAGAGGTGAGTTTTTTGGGTGATCGGGGGGGTTTCACACAGCGGGGCACCCCGATCGGGGGTGCCCCACCGAAGTGGACCAAGACCCAGGATAGTCAAAATCCTGGGTGTTGGTCCACTTTAATGATCGGAAGCAGAGGGTGGTTATCAATGGTACACACTCAGATTGGGTCACTGTTACTAGTGGAGTACCACAAGGGTCAGTTCTGGGACCAATTCTCTTCAATATATATATATATATATATATAAATAACATTGGGTATGGATTAAACAGTAAAGTCTCAATCTTTGCAGATGATACTAAGCTGAGTAAAGTTATTAAAACAAAAGAGGACAGCAGGCAGCTACAAACAGATTTAGATAAATTGGAAGCAAGGGCAGTTAAATGGCAAATGAAGTTTAACACAGATAAATGTAAGGTTATGCACATGGGAAGGAGAAATCTGTGTCATGATTACACACTAAATAAAGAAACATTTGGTAAAACAACAATGGAAAAGGACCTAGGGGTTTTAGTTGACAATAAGCTCAACTGTAGTAATCAATGCCAGGCAGCTGCTGCCAAAGCAAATAGGATCATGGGTTGCATCAGGAGGGGCATAGGTGCTCATGACCAGAGCATCATTTTACCCCTGTACAAGTCACTGGTCAGACCCCATATGGAATACTGTGTACAGTTCTGGGCACCTGTGCTTAATAAGTACATATCAGAACTGGAGCACGTTCAAAGAAGGGCAACAAAGTTAATAAAAGGAGTGCGGGGGCTAGAGTACCCTGAGAGATTGTCCAAGTTAGGTTTATTTAGTCTAGAAAAAAGACAATTGAGGGGTGATCTAATTACTATGTATAAATATATATTCGGGGTCAATACAAAGATCTGTCCCACAATCTATTTATACCCCGGAGTGTAACCATAACCCGAGGGCATCCACTAAGGTTAGAGGAAAGGTGCTTTCTCCACCGACATAGGAGGGGATTCTTCTCTGTAAGAGCAGTGAGCCTATGGAACTCTCTGCCAGAGGAGGTAGTAATGATGGATACAGTAAAAACGTTCAACAGTGGCCTTGATGCCTTCCTGGCATGTAATAACATTTCCAGCTATGGCTACTAGACCACTGGAAGGAGTTAAACAGACTGAACTGGATGGACTAAAGTCTTTATTCAGCCTTACATACTATGTTACTATGTTACTATGTTATTTTGAGAGACACCAGGACAAGGTGGTGTTTCCTTTTAAGCCAGATTTTCTGCCTAAGGTTGTGTCTGCTTTTTATCTCAATCAGGACATTGGGCCTGATGCAGAGCCTCCTCTGAACTGCCCTTAAAACCCTCCGATTGTCCGGGGCTCCCGTTTGAATCGTGGCTCAAATGTGATGCAGAGCCTCCGTCGGAATGGCTCCCTAACTGATCCGTCAATTTCACTTTACTCGGAAAGCTTTTTTTGCTCTCTCGGGTGCCTTCAATTTGATCGGGGCTCCCGTTCACGTTCACACGGGCGGGCCGTTTTTCCCTGATTTTTCCTTGCATTTTGAACGTACCTGCTTGGTTTCCGTCGTATTTGACCTTCCATTTTGGTGGTTTTAGCAAGTATACTTACATCTCCATGGCTCTTCAGTTGCCAATCTGGCTACACGCAAGCGCACATCCCTCAAACTCCATTGGAATATACATATGGCAACCACTGCCAATTTGACACATATTTTTTTGGGAACAAGAAATTTGGGTTGTTCCTTTTTCCTTGCCATTAATGCATACCTTAATCTCCTTTGTGTTCCTTTTTCCTTGCCATTAATGCATACCTTAATTCTTTCTGATTGTTTTGGATTTATTGTACCATATCTAAACTTTTTGTGTCATGGAAATGTGTGATGATGTTGTGTGATTGTACATTTGCAGGAAACACAACTTTCTTTTTTTTTTTTTTTTTTTATTTTATTCCAGCGTTTGAAATTGAATTTTTTAAACAAAGTTTTTTACAAATAATTGAATCTAAATGTTTTAACAAATAAACTATTTTCATTTTAAGCCAAATTAAAATTCTTTAGGCCTCGGTGTCTTGTGCCTGTGATTTTCTTGTATCTGTGAATGAAAAACAACATTAGTTTAGCATTGTTTATTTGGTTTGGTTGTGCGTGTTTTGGGGCCCTTTTTAAACCG
Organism: Gastrophryne carolinensis; assembly: GCA_027917425.1. NCBI lineage: Eukaryota > Metazoa > Chordata > Amphibia > Anura > Microhylidae > Gastrophryne > Gastrophryne carolinensis. The sequence goes on along the minus strand of CM051236.1, from coordinate 110,097,565 downwards.
GACCTTCTGCGTTTTTTACTGAAAAGGCCAAACTCTTAACCAAAGATTCCGCAGCATCTCAAAATAATAGATAGTAATTTTTTAGTCAATCAATAATTATTCTTTCCACCACTGGGCTGCAACTCAGTTCAGGAATTTAGTATACGGCCGCCGCCATCTTGACTCAGAAGCATCACACTTACTGAGGAGAGGAGAGTGGGATAAGGTACAGGGGGTGGGTTATAGCTGTGCTTTGCTCACACAGAGCAGAGACCTCTTGAAAAGGTCAGCAATCCCAGAATGCAGAGCAGCACAGTTAGAAGGCACTTCCTGTTTGCAGGCTGCCTGATAAGATGGCAGCTTCCATAATCCGCCATCTTGGATGTTGAAAGCCTCATAACATGCACTAGGTGCAGGTAGGATGATTTTGAAGGTGGGCAAACTTTATGTACAGGGTGTGGGAAACATATAAGATAGACTTATTCTGAGTGAAGGTCCGCTTTAAGGGCTTTTTAGACAAAGTCTTTGGTTGTTTTTTTTGGTTTTTACATTTTGTGGCCAATGGATTTGTTGGTTCATTTACTTTGGTACCCAAAAACGCCACTTACCATGTTTTAGGCGCATATTGCGTCAGGGGCGGAGGCTCCATTCTTGCTCCCTTGGTTGCTGCTGTGAATCTGTTTGCTTGACAAAGACACTGATATTAGAGACTGTTGTTGTCTCATGTACACAAAAAGCATTAACAAGTTTGCTGGCCTAACTAAAGTCACTTTTTGAACCTCTTGCTGCCTCACATTGCCCTAGTTCTTCTATCTGCATGTAGCCTAGTTTTGAGCTGCGTACATGTGTTAAACTAAGGTGGGCTTGTATGTAACGTGAAAAACGAAGTTGTTTCAGACTATTCTGGTGTTTTTTTTTTTTTTTTATTACAAGGAATGTGTGCGCGCACATAAACGCACGCGCGCATACTCACATCCATGATGATGTCGTCCTGCTCCGAGGTAAAGATTGCGGGCGCGCACCCGCTGTTGACCACGGCCACACGGAAAACATATTTAAAGCACAAGGCACTCAGCTCTGTGTTGGATACCATATCAATATGGGCAGACCTAAAGGGAGCAAAAAGAACCAACCAAGGGCCGAGGCACATAGCAGCCGCACACATGCCTCATCCTCCACAAGACAGAAGAGCAGGCACCAGACACATGCCGAACATGCCCCCACTAAAACGGTGGATACTCCACACAAACAGGCACATTCCAAAAAACGCAGGACCAAGGGTACATTAACCCATTCACCACCACCTGCAAAAAAACCACGCACACACAAGGGTACCCCATCTAGTCAGACCATGCAGCATCCTCCACCTCCACACACCAAGCATACCCACAAATCCAAACACATAAGCAAGGGTAAGCGCATTGCAAAAACCACCACCCCACCCAGGTCACCCACCCCTCCACCTCCACCCTCTGGTTCCCCCAATTCCAGTACCTCAGATTCCACATGCAGCTCCACATCTGATAGCTCAACAGGAACCCAGACATTAAGCCAGAGAAGCACACACACAACATCCCCCTCCCCCATAAGCCAAAGAAGCACACACGACTCCCCAGATACCCAACCATCAATTTCCTCAGAGGCAGGGGAGACCACACACCCATGTGGCAGACAACTACGGCGTGGCTCACTAACTGCCCGATTTTGCGATGCTCAAAGCATGGCGGTGGCAAATGCAGTTTGCGAACATTATGATGCCCTATTTGGCCGCACCTCCAAAACAACCACAAAGCAGGCTAAGATGGAAATCTGGACTAATATTTGCAGGCAGGTCAATAGTGTGGGATCAGTCCGGAGAGATATTCAGCAAATAAAAAGGAAATTTGGGGACCTGAAATACTACAGCAAAAAAAAATGGACATGCGCCGTCAGCAGAGGTAATGGACAATTTTTAGTCACATTGTTAAAAGGATGTAACACTTATTAGGTGTAATTTAATCTTCCCCAGCCAACAGACAGGGGGTGGAGCAGAAGTAAAGGAAAAAGTAAAATGCATTTTTTGTAACATTGTTAAAAGGATGTAACACTTATTAGGTGTGATTTAATCTTCCCCAGCCAACAGACAGGGGGTGGCTTACCCACTAAAATTATCCTTACACCCGCCGAGGAACATGTATATACATTCATACACCCGGCCAGCATCCAGGGACTGGCAGAGGCACAAGACACAGACCGGAATGTAAGGTCCCAAGTTGAGTCTGATTTTGCCATGACCTAGTACAAAAAGTTCAAGAAGGCAGTGTTATGCTACACAACACACTGTACTTGGCCATTTACCTAATCTTCCTATCTACATACTAAGGACCAAGTCAACAGGACACACCAGGCCCCCAAACCCCTGCGTTAGCACCGAGGCCAAGGGCACACCAGGCTTCTACACCACAAACCCAAATTGTGGATTGCGATGAGGTAAGTCAATGGGCCTTGATGTGTACTTTTAACATTGATATTTGCGAGCTTTTGTGGACAGAAATAAACTAAAAGGATGCTATATTTCTTAACAGACCACAGGAAGCCCACCCATCATTGACCATATACGAGATTTGGAGGAGGACACCCCACATATGTCACTAACCACTACTGCACCAGTGGCAGCAACGCAGGCAACCCCGGCACAGCCACCACATCCACAACCACCTTCGGAACCAGAACCAACCACCCGTCCCACTGCTCCTACCCAGTCTAGACGCCATATTTCCCAAAGAAGGCAACTTCAAATTTTGGAGGAAACATGGAGGCAGGAAAATATTGCCTTTGCTGCGACAACACAGCAATTCAATGAGACTGTGTGCACCCAACTCACAAACCTCAACGCCCAAGTAGAGGTATTAAACAGCAATATCTCTGCCCTAACCAGCCATATGGCTGAGATTAATCAAAGCTTGGCCCACATTGCAGCCAATTTGCAGGCACAACATCATTCCTCGTCAGCATGCAACCCAACATACCACTAATTTGTGGGGAATACATTTTCTCTGCCCACGTGTAATTTTTCTTTTGGGACCAAAAAAACAAATGACAAAACAAAATTTGTTTGAAAAAAAAATAAAAAAAATTGTGGTCTCTGAAAAAACACTAAACACTAGTTGTGCACGTATGGTTTGCGCGGTGCCACTTTGGGTGCAAGAAAAAGGAGGGGTGGGGAGGGCTGAAACTAAAGGTGGTGGAGTAGCCCACAAGCCATGATTAGGTTTAGGACCGTTGCAGGCGTCTATTGTAGTGCCCCCCCCCAGTCACATCAAGACAACGGAACCTCATCTTCAAGAGAACAAAGCCTGGCTCCAACACAGAGCGAATCCTCCTGGGGGCAGTATTGTCGCGCTCCTCTGCCTGTGAAGATCGGTGCAGGATGGGGGTCTTCATCCAGGGGACCAAAGGATAGGCAGAGTCTCCTGCCCTAAAACCAAAAAACAAAAAAAATAAAAAAAAGGTGTGCATTGCAACAATAGAAAAGAGGGACAAATAGGTGAGCGGGGTAGGGTGGGAGGAAAGGACATTTGTAATGAGACTACATGCACATCCAACCTGTACTCTGATTTAAAAAGTCTGGGGAATACTACTTACATAAGAGGGCAAGAACATGACGCAATAGGGTACAATCACTTAACCCATTTAATTTGTAGATCAATAATTGGGCTCCAAATATACTACGCCAAAAGTTACCAAATAGTGTGTTACGGGAACAAACACAGTCAGAGAGGGTGGGCAACCAATACAAGTTTCAGACACATACCCAGTAGCCAGCCACCAAATAGATCGGCAGATTTGAATCGCTCATGTAGGCAGGAATTCCTAGGCAGGGAAAGCCAGAAAAACGACTCCCAAAAACCAAATCAGGGCCAGCCAGTGCCTGCACATTTATCCTATGTCCCATCTTCAAATGCCTGCACACAAACAATAAAATAAAAATGATGGAGACCCTGTAAAAAGGATACCCAAAAAAAAACCATAAAAAATATCAAATACTCATGCCATCGATGTCCAAAGGCGTGCGGTGCAGCCTGGTTTCTGCCATACTCAGCAGGACAAGACGGCGTAGCTGGCGCTGATGTGCTCCAACAGAGGACTGCATATTATTGCCCGAGTGCAAATACGGCTGCTCTGACTTGCCGTAAGTGAAGGCTCGGCGGCCCCGTTTTATTAGGGTGATTTCAATAGGAAATCAAGGCTCTGCATCACTGAAAAAAACGGACCAATGAACGAGGCGTCCGTTTTTTTTACCGGGAAACAGCCTCATGCGAGCCGACAATCGGAAAGGCGGCTGAGCGCACACCTGAGCGCATAAACGCACACTAAAATCAACGTAGCACCCTTTCCTGACCCGATCAAAGGCCAAAACCAACGGGAAAATGCACGGGATAGCTGAACGGGGAGGCTCTGCATCAAGCCTATTGTCTTGCCTTCCTTGCGTCCTAATCCTGCTAATTCCAAGGAGAGGACTTTGCATTCTTTAGATGTGGTCAGTGTTCTGAAGTTTTACTTGGTAGCTACCGAATCTTTCAGGAAGACTGATGCTCTTTTTGTTCTTCCTTCTGGTCCTAGGAAGGGTTTGCCTCCGGCTAAGTCTACTATTAGCAAGTGGATTCGTCAGGCGGTGGTGCAAGCCTATTTTGCTAAGGGGAAGGAATCTCCCTTCCACCTTACAGCTCATTCCACTCGTGCTATTGGTGCCTATTGGGCCTTTCAGCACCAGGCTTCTGTTGAACAAGTTTGCAAGGCCGCCACTTGGTCTTCCGTTCATTTTTTTCTAAGTTTTAGAAACTTGATGTTAAGGCCTCAGCTGATGCTGCTTTTGGCCGCAAAGTTCTGCAGGCGGCAGTGGTTTAAACTGTCTGCTATTACTTTTGGGGATCCCACCCTACCTTACGGACACTGCTATTGGATGTCCCAACTGTAAGGAATATCTTCTGGAACAGGATGTGCTGTATACTAAGAATAATACAATTCTGTGATTACTCACCTGTAGAATTGGTATTATATGTATACAGCACGTCCTGTTCCACCCCACCCTTGTTATCATTATTTTTAGTTACCTCTGGGGAATTTGTGGGAGGTCCCTGGTATATATGGGGCCGGGAGGAGCCACTTTTCTGTCTCTGCAGTCCAGCGCCATCTTCTGGATGTATTACCCAAGTGTAAGGAATATCTTCTGGAACAGGACGTGCTGTATACATATAATACCAATTCTACAGGTGAGTAATCACAGAATTGAATTTTTGGATTTATCCAAAGAGATTATCTAGTTCATAAGATTCTTTATCTGGTTCGCTATACAATAATTTCTACACTTGCAATATTACATTTTAATATTTACCTATTTCTTATAATTTTTTTCAGCTCATCCAGGTTTATTGCTTAAAAAACCTAGAAGTTAATTGAACAGGCCCAGCTATGAAAAAAATTGTGAAGAGGAACTAAAGTCAAAACAGCCAATGCTTACCACTACCTCATTCATTGTAAGACTGACAATCACGTGACTGCCCGGGACTAATCAGGTTTTTCGAGTGGCCTTGTGCATTAACCCTAAATGGTTGTTGATGGTCACATGATTGGTTGCCATTTGCTGCCATGCAGGTGAATGAGGAAGTGATGACCCTTTTAAGAGAACAGGTTCAGCATGGTTCAGGGTTAGGTGAACCATCGACAGAGCTAGCCAATTGCTTGATACCACAGTTGCAAAACAATAGCACACCTGGTACTGTATATGATCATGTCTCCTGCTCTTGAGGACAATAACGACTGAAATACAGCCATAAATCTGATTGTTTATGAAATTTACCATCAGCATACACTGCCGCCTTAAAGTGAACCAAACCCTATATACATGCGTTTAATAGATTTTTCTAGGGGCTGTTATGAAACCTTTGATTTCCCCATAAACTTCCCTTGAAACTTGATTTACAGCTGTGGCAAAGCTTTACCGCTTTCCGAAGCACCCCACAGCATTGCACCCTCCGTGTGCGCAGCCAAGTAGAGGCCTGCACATGTGTTGTGGGATCGAGGATCAAGATGATTATGCAGGTAGCATCAGTGGTTTTCACACTGCAATACAACAGTATATGGCCATTGTCTGCTTGCACGTACATAAGAGTTTTCCTCCCGTCTAACCCTAATCTGGGCAGTGAACAAACACAATCACACATGTCTTGTGCTGGGAAACGAATCTGCAACCTTAAAGTGGACCAATCACCAGGACTTTAACTTTACTGGTAATTAATTTCTGCCCTGGGGGCATCCCCATGTAGGATGCCCCCTGTGTGAAACCCCCAAATCACCCACTTGCACTCACCTTGCCCCGTTCCCATGGTGCATGCACTGATTTGAACTTCTCACAGGCACACCCGCGGCCACTGGCGCTCCCACGCACCCTGCCTATTTGAATGGCTGGGCGCAGGAGTGCGCACAGCTATAGAGAAGCCTGAGATTGTGTCGCCTACGGAGATTGTGTCCCGGCGGGGGGGGGGATTTCACACATGGGGGCATTTGATATAGAATTCCCTGGGGGCAGACTACCGACTGGTAAAAATTCCAGGCCGGCCGCAGGGGTGATTGGTCCACTTTAACCAAAAGACCACAACTGCCCTTTAACTGCCCCTAGGGCAGGGAGTTACCTGGTCCTCAACTCTAAAGCCAGTCAAAAAGGGTTTTGGTCCTATTTAAAGTGCCTCTTGGACCATGAAAAAGACCATTTTCACCTCACCCCACAGGCCAACTGCTGCATTTTTTTCTGCAATCAGCTGCATTAACAGCCACGGTCCATAGTACCACTACTAAAATGACACTTTCAACATGGCTGGTCTGGACACGCTCTCCTGTCCCCAATCAGCAAAGACCCTGTGTGTAAGAGGGGCACCGAGCACAGACCTGGCTGTACTGGAAACAAAATATCTCCCACATGCATTACAATGGGGTCGATTCAGAACCTGGTGAGAAAACTTACATATTTTTTATGAGAGAAAACTGCCATTCACTTTAATTGTCTACCGGGTGTAAATTTTCCCCTGGTTCTGAATCAGCCCTGATGTAGACAATGAGATTTTCTCTCCTAAAAAAAGAAGTGTTTTCTCTCCAGGTTCTGAATCGACCTCAGTGTGGAAGAGGGTACTTCCGTACCTTCCATAGCTGTGTACATCTAGTGATGGCTGTGGAGCCCGAATTAGTGTGTATCCAAAGTTTAGTGAGAGCCAAGCAGACAGATGTTAAGGCACAGTGGTAAGCTTAGAAAAAGGCCTTGTCCAGTCCAAGTGTAAAAACAAAGCACCCTTTGCTTACCGACCATGTACACCATGTACAGCTTTCACCCTGGTATTCTGCTAGTTATTGCTATTGAAGCTGGAATTAAGTCTTTATTTTTGTAACTCATAAATTGTATTTATTTATGTATTATCACCCCAAGAGGTGGACCTATCTTCACCCCTCTTGCATTAGACTGAGTAGGACACCCCAATGCTTGGGTTAGCAGGGGAGATCTAGCTCAGGCTTTTCCGACCTTTTTTCATGAAGTATTTCCCCAGGAGGGTGGAAGTCCTACATTGGCCCAACAATGCAAGCCAGCAATGGAGTCATCCCAGGATCCTTAACTCTGGCAGCTTGTTGACTTGGCCATCTGGCACATCCTCTTGGAGTAGTAGCTTGTCTGCTGTGCTTTATGTGCCCCCACTTTCACCCCCAGTGGCCTTGAGTACCACCAGAGGGGAGCTCAAGTACCACCAAAAGGTATTAGTACCCTGTTTGGAAACCCCTTCTCTACTTGTGGGAACTTGTCTTTCTCTCTTATGCTTCTGAGGTCACTTAATGATTTGGCTCATTTCCCACACCATTTTATCATGTGGGTGTGATCATTATATGTGCTCTTTACAGCTGCTTTGTTTGTCCACTCACGTGCGCTGTATACTTCTAATTATGCTCAACAGTGCAGTACATACAGTTCTGTATGACCTCAGCAGCATCTCTATTCTTGGTCTTGGTGTACAGACTTGGTGTACAATGCCAATAGCAAGAGATTGCAGTGAGGGAAAACTGCTTCCATAAAGCACACATTTTTTAACAAAGAAAAAAATATTTAAAAAAATAGATAAGCTCAGCACCCTGAGGACATCTTTTGGGCACACAAAAATATATACTTCCAATAGTTGGAATGACATATTTTGATGAATTGTGTAAGTTAATTTAAAATTGAGAATTTCATGTCACTCCACAAGTAAATAATGCAGAGCGTCAAAAAATGGATCAGTAAAAACGTTTTTTCTCCTCTTCAAGTGGTGCTGGAATTGGGATTCCACCCAAATCTCGCCAGTTGGGATAGGATCAGCCAAAACATAATATTGCCAATAATTGCGTCAAATTCATCCAGCTCTCTAATCTGTGTGTAGATAATAGAAACATTCACCATTAGCCAACTAATATATCTGAACGAGGAGGAAGATAGAAAATATCTTTAACAACTGTCATTGCACCCTTAGCATTTCTAAGGGGCTTAGATTGCTCAGAGACATAAAGAGATTATTTGCATAGCTCCTCCTGCTGCAAGGATTTATGGGTAGTGCTATAGAGGGTTTTTTTGGTCTCTTTAGCCCCCCTATATTAAGCCTAACATGGGTCTCTAACATAGTGGCTTGCGACTTCTGAATTGATGTATTTTTTCACTTCTAGCATAACATACAAATGTCTAAAAGGAGAAAAAAGGGATTATTTTCCTCTCTTAATTGAATATACATTATTCTGATAAAGAAAACCATTTGCTTTACACACAGATCTTTTAATCACACTAAGGGCACCTCTTATGTTTTCATTTTTTATTTCAAACATCACATTTTGTGATCTTCCCATTATGCAGTTGAGGGGTGTTTTGCTGATTTACTTAACTTCTATAGATCCAAAAACACATCCTTAACTCTTTATATGTCAAGCACATAGTTTCTACATGTTCGCTTCTCCTGCCATTAAGTGGCAAGCACGTGGAAACTGTGTAGCTGGTCCCCAGGCTGGTTATGCAGAGTAGCCATGCTATTTTTTTTTTTTTTTTAGGAATTTTTAACCCGGGGAGGGGGGCCCCACAAAGGTTTTATTTTGATTTAACCCTTTATAGTGTGGATAGTGGTTGTATTTTATATGTAAATGTTATGAAGGGCTCTTTTCAGTGGGGGGGGGGGGGGCTCCTGGGCAGGAACGTGATACCATTGCAATCGGGAGAGGTGGGGCTTTCACTTTTTGGTTTTCTTGAATGAAATAGATTTTTTATTTAAAATAAACAATATTTAAAAAACATAATTTTTAGTTTTTTTTTTAACAACACCTCAAGTAGGCTGGCAGTTAAAAGGGTTAAAAGTACCTTTATATGTTGGGTATTGTTCTGTATGGGGGAACCCTGCGCTTTAAGATTTAGCTTGTTTTTTCATGTTTGCATATTGATATTTTAGGAAAATGTGTTTTCTTTCTGCTTTTTTATGCATTTTTTAGGGAAACCCTGTGCAACCAAAGAATTATTTGAGAGATTACTTCCAGAAAGATGAGCCCACTACAACAAGCTGAGTATGCCAGGAAAGCTTAATGTGTGTTGTTTCAGGGAATATATGGTTTGTGGGGGTATTCCAAATGTAAAGGGTTGTTTTAGATGAAAAATTGAAAGGTACACACTTTGTATGCAGAGCTGAAATTTTCAAAAATGAATGAAAATGTGGCTTTGATTCTGCTTTTTTATTCTTTTTTTAGGGAAACACTGTGCAGCGAAATAATTCATCAAGGGGTTGCTTCTAGCAAACTGCGCCCATGTCAACAAGCCTGGTACGCCTAGAAAGCTTGAGGTGTGTACTTCCAGAGAATATATAGTTAGGGGGGATTTTAGATGTAAAGGGTTGTTTTTCTTGAAAAACTGCAAGGTGCGCATAGCATTGTATTTTATCTGAAAATCTCCTAAAGCTCTCTTTCAGTTTGCGGGAGTCTCCTGGGCACTGTAACCTTTAGAAATGGGTCTTTTACATGCAATAAGATTTTATTGAAAAACTTACAAATAGTTTTTTTTATTTTCTTGCATATATTTCACCTAACCATATTGAGAATACACTGCAAAAATGACAAACAAAACATTTCATAAAGCCCAGACTCTTCTGAAAAAACAATATATAATTTTCCTGGGAAATCCCTTCAAAAATCACAGTTGAAAATGTATAGTTCAAAACTGTGATGAATGGTCTGGCAACAGAGGGAGACAAAATCTCTAGGTTGGCTGGCAGTTAAAGGGTTAACCCCCTCCCCCATAGACTTTAATGTTATTCAGAATCAGAATATAAAAAACTAAGCAGAACTGCACCAGAACAGAATAGAGGCAGATTTGGCTCATCACTAATCATGCGCACGGAAATTGTGTGTACACTGTAATATATAAAGATATATTGTGTTCAGAAATCTCAGTAAACTACAGCTGTATTAATATTCTCTATGAGCTTCCTATCTGTGGCCTATGAGGCTGTGCCACCCTCTGTGTGCCAAAAGTAGAACTGCTAGCCACTGCTCCCTCAGGGCTCCCCTAATAGAGCACCAAAACTTACCAGAAACGAACCAATATCCTGAGCCCGCTTACCCAACTCCTTCTAGAATCTTTCATGGCTAAGCTGGAAGCCTAAGTCTGGACTTCCGCATCGAATATAACATTTCTTTAGCTTGTGAGCTCGTGACAGGAAAGACATTTTGTAAATAGCATTTCTGTCTGTGCGCACTCTGATTTACTAAAACTCATCAATTACGGCTTATATTTCTATGACATCATCAGCACAAGGGTTGTGAAATTAAGAATATAACTGTAGGAAGCATCAGGAAGCAGAGCTTGGAAAAAAAATAATTAAAGCCAGGGACAGCTAATGGGAGGTCTAATGCCTTGATTCAGCAAAGGCCACTAACAATTCACCGCAGGAGATTCACAGGATCGCTTGCATAGAAACTTTATTTATTCGGGCGATTCAGTAGGGTGAATTTTTATTAACAAACTTTTTATTTTGTGCCAGCATTTGGCAGCAACAAAATGAATTAATATTTGTTTTGTTTGTATTTGTTTCTGTTATTACCGTGCAGAGTCTGTCTTGCAAGGGCTAAAATATAATTTATCGGGCCTATGTTGATTGGCACTGGGCTCTTCGCACCCCTGGTACCAAAGAAGCATGCAGGTAATTGCGCAGGGGGTATCGGCAAACCCCTTGTCAGCATGCCAGCAAGTGTCCCTATGAAATGGTATAGTGGTCCCAAGAAACCCGTTAAAAAATAAACTTCAGTAGAAAACAGTTTAATAAATTCTACATGACTTACTTTTTTAAGGTGTTTTCATGGAATCTTCCTTGCAAAAGGCTTCCAGTTCTGTGAGACTCCTAGTTCGTCTTGTGTGCGCTGCTCTTTTAAGCTTTATCCACAGATGATGGTCAGTTTAGGGGATTGTGAAGGTCAAGGTAAAATCTTCAGCTGGTCCCCCTTGAGGTGGTTCATTGCGTGTTCTGAGGTGTTTTTAGGATCATTCTCCATTTGTAGAAGTCATCCTCTTTCTGCTTTTTTAGTCGGTGTTATGTTTGCTTCCAGACTTGCTGGAATTTGTTTGAATTCATTCTTCTCTCTACTCATGAAATGTTCTGTGTGCCATCGTCTGCAACACAATCATGATGGATCCACCCCATGCCTAAAGTGGACCAATCACCCCAGATGCCGGTCCTGGAATCTAAGAGACTCCTGGGCCAGCCTACTAGGGCCACGGGGGCATGCCCCAATGCGTAAGCCCCCCAAATTTCCAACAAGAGCCTTACCTTTCCCTTGCCACACCCTCAACATCGCTGCAGCTGTGCATGCTCCCGCGCCCAGTCTATCTGAATGGAGAGCGCATACTCCACAGGGGAGCCAGGGGCTCATGCCCCACAGCTCCCCATGCCAATGCACCAGTCAAAACAATGGCTTTATGCCGTTCATTAGTATGCACAATATTAAGCGGGGATTGGACAAGCGCTCGCACATGTGCTGTAAGACCAGGGAAAGGTGAGCGGCAAGGTCCAAAACCCAGGATAGTCAAAATCCTGGGTTTTGGTCCACTTTATACTTCAACCCTTGATAATTTGTGGCCAAATAATGCTATTTTAACCTCATCGGTCCACAGAAACTTCTGATACTTGGTTTTGTGTTGAGGATGCAAAAGAGGTTCCTTCTGAAGACTATTCCATGAATGCCATATTTGTGCAGGTGAACAGGTGCAGGTTCAGGTTTTGTGAACTCCATGCATTATTTTCATTTATGCCATATCATAAATATAAAAAACTCATATTTTTGTTTTGCTTTGTTGAATTGCACAAACCAGAAAATATTTTTTGCCATAAAGTTACCTTTATGAATGGCCTTTTTCCATGGCACTAATAATTGGTTTGCTTCCTACTGATCTATACATTGGACAGTTATGGTGGAAATGAGTGAGGAATATCAAGCTAAAAAGGGGAGATCTGATGCAACTGTTCTCTTTATAGACCCACAGGCAAAATTCAAACACACCAACATTAACTTCAACAAAGACGTTGCCAGAAATAAATCAAACCCAAGTAGTATACAATGGCCCCCATACCATTTTAAACGGTTGTCCAACCACTTGCCCGGCTTGGTTACCTCTCCTCTCTGGCACTAGGGGGTGTGAAAGAGCTCAGTACAGGAGCCTGGTGTTCTTCCAATTATGCCAAAGGGTATAGGGACACCGTTAGAGGCAGAAGCCTGCTGTTTGGCTTCCAAGTCCCTGGTTGTCATCCCAATGCCTGGTGCACTGAGCTAGTAGCCCCAGGGGGAGGGAGCCACACTTTTTGAAATTCAATACAATTCAGCAGATTTTTTTCCCCATAGCCTTTAGTGTGAAACTCTGCTGCTCACTCAATATACATATCCAATCAGCTTCCTTGGGGTGCATAATAATTGTGAATGGGAGCTTAGCGGCCCTCATAATCGTCACGTGACACCCCTACATCCCTCAATGTCGGTGTGTAGCCATGGAAACCATTCAGTTACCACAGGCGCAGCCACACACAGGCCAAAAAAGATGCGAGAGATGCCACTACCATCTGTGCATGTGTTCTGTATTCATTGGTGTGGTAAGAAAAACGGGCAACTGGCATCCATTTCACACAGCGGGAAAACAACTGGAAATGGTTCCATATAAGAAAGAGGCTCTTAGTGGCATCAAATGTAACAGTTTAGTGTGCATGGCCATTCCCACTGTCCATAACAATTATTATAAAAGGAAGTAAATGTAAAAAAGATGTTATTCCTCCACCACCTGCTGCGAGACCATGACTGGGCACCCCTTACCCTTGCACGCCAGCCATTCAGATTTGCTGTTGGCAGGGAAATTTCTCACTTGCACTTGATTGGTTGCCAGTGGTCATGTAAGATGCCAAGCTGATTGCTCTGATGGAATGTAGATGTAATCAGTATAGGGGGGTACCTGGCTTAAACCGGACCTTCAGCGTGATTTAATGAAAAGCCCAAACTCTTAAAAAACAGTTCCCCAGCATCTAAAATTAATATATTTTACGTTTTTAGTCACTAACTTATTATTCTTTCCCCCACTGGGCTGCAACTCTGTTCAGGAATTTAGGATACGGGCGCCGCCATCTTGACTCAGAAGCATCACACTTACTGAGGAGAGGAGAGTGGGATAAGATACAGGGGGTGGGGTTATAGCTGTGCTTTGCTCAGACAGAGCAGAGCTGGGGTCAGGTAAAGGTCAGCAGTCCCAGAATGCAGAGCAGCACAGTCAGGAGGCACTTCCTGTTTGCAGGCTGCCTGATAAGATGGCAGCTTCCATAAGCCGCCATCTTGGATGTTTAAAGGCTCATAACTTGCAGTAGGTGCAGGTAGGATGATTTTTAATGTGGACAATCTGTATGTACAGGGTGTGGGAAACATATAAGATAAACTCTTATTCAGAGTGAAGGTCCGCTTTAAGGCAATGGAAGACGCAGCAGTAGTGGTGGAAGTACCTCGTCCATGCTGCAAGGGTAGAAGTAAACAATTTTCCAACTTTATATCCTCTTTAATATCCAGACTGCATTTGAAATCCACGCACTTTAAAGTACCAGCCCCATATACTTTAAACTGTAGAATTAAAATCCAGACATGGGGATGCTGGAAAAATGTCATGCCAAAAGCTGCTGAGACAGGTAAGCTGGCATGCTTCTCTGCCTGCCAGACTCTCATGCATACAGCTGACATTGCACATTCCTATGCACCTTAGCAGTAAACTAGACTTTCAGAAGTGTTTTGGTCTAGCAGACAGCTCCAAGACCACACAACAAAGGTCCGAGAGCCACATAAGGTTCCCAAGTTACAAGCTGGGGACTCCTACCAGAATATGCACATGTCAGTCCTGACAATATTTAGAAATATACATAACAAAAGAAAACTTAAAGGGCAGACTTGGAGGGCAACTGTCTTTTCTGTTTCTGCGTGTGTCTTGGATGCTTCATCGGATTATATCATCCAGACAGTTACTGCCAATAATATTTATGCATGGACTTTGGCTTTAATTAAAATGGAACTCTGCCCAAATTTTTGGTTCAGATCTTCATATGTTGGCCCTCAGCCCACACACTCATCCAAGTTCTGAGTGTCACTATAAATGAGGGGGCGTCTCCAGTGTGGGTAAAGCAGCAATAAAAAATGTCAAGGTATGCTTGAAACATAGACATTTAATAATGAATGCATTTTTTTATAAACCCAACCAAAGAAAAGAATATAAGTAACACTATGTAAGTGTTTCTGTCACCAGATCTGACCCTCAATGCATAGTCAGTATTTCTGCTTTTACAGCATCAACCAGAGCAGCCTATTAATTCCAAAAGCTTCTGCCACATGCACAGAAGCCTTAACCTGACACCCTTAGCTTTTCTGGTGACTGATTCACTTTAACTCCACTGTGACCCCATGGTGGAGATTTATTCTCACGGGCACAGAAGTCACCATTGTTTAGCTGAATGGTCTCAATGAAACCCATGGACTTTTTTGCAAAATCTTTTTGCTTTCTTAAACCGGACCTTCACCCTGAATAAGAGTCTTATATGTTTCCCACACCCTGTACATACAGATTGCCCACATTAAAAATCATCCTACCTGCATCTACTGCGTTTTATGAGCCTTTAAACATCCATGGAGTTTCAGGCTGCCTGAAAACAGGACGTGTCTTCTGACTGTGCTGCTCTCCATTCTGGGATTGCTGTCCTTTTCCTGACCCCGGCTCTGTCAGTCTACGCAGAGCACAGCTATAACCCTGCCCCCTGTACTTTTTTCCCACTTTCCTCTCCTCAGTATGTGTGATGTTTCTGAGGCAATATGGCGGCGCCCATATCCTAGAGTCCTGAACACAGTTGCAGCCCAGTGGGGGAAAGAATAAGAAGTGACTAAAAACTTCAAATATATTATTTTAGATGCTGGGGAATAGTTTTTTAAAGGTTTGGGCTTTTCACTAAATGATGCTGAAGGCCCACTTTAAGTGACCAAATATGAAGTCAACTAGATTTCCCTGATAGCGTCTCATAAATTGATTTTAACGCTATTTTAATACATAGTTAATTTACATAGCAATTTGGGTTAAAAAAAAAGACGGGGAGGCCGATTCATCAATAGCGCCAGGTAGCGACAGATGAGCGACTGAAGTATGGTGCTATGAGCGCCGCTAGCGTCAGCCGCGGGCGGTAGCGATTCGCTATAGCAGGCCTCCTCAGTCGCTACCTGGCGTTGTTGGGAACAACGCCTACATTGCTGAATATGATGTTGGACCTCAGCTTTGTAGGCGCTGTCAGTCAGTTTGACCACGCTATTCAACACAGCGCCTGCGCTTTGCTTTGCTGTGGGCTGGGAATCAAGTACCTTCAGAATAAAACACATTGCAACATGTTTCTTTACTTTTTTTAGGTTTTATTTTGTGTTGAAAAGGAAATAAAATTAAAACAGATATTAGAATGTAAATGAAAATTAAAACATAATTAAACACATAGCCACATGTATTTTATTTTTTTATTATTTTTTAAAGAAAAAGGAAATACAATTAAACCACCAATGAGAAAGAAAAGGAAAAGAAAAACAGAAATGAGAAAGAAAAGGAAAATAAAAACAGAAATGAGAAAAAAAAGGAAAATAAAAACAGAAATGAGAAAGAAAAGGAAAAGAAAAACAGAAATCAGAAAGAAAAGGAAAATAAAAACAGAAATGAGAAAAAAAAGGAAAATAAAAACAGAAATGAGAAAAAAAAGGAAAATAAAAACAGAAATGAGAAAGAAAAGGAAAATTAAACCAGAAATGAGAAAGAAAAGGAAAATTAAACCAGAAATGAGAAAGAAAAGGAAAATTAAAATAGGAATTAGAATGAAAAGGAAAATTACAACAGAATTAAACACATAGCCACATGTATATATATATTTTTTTTTATTTTTACACTAAAAATTAAATAAAATTAAAACAGAAATGAAAAGGAAAATGAAAAGTCCAACAGAAATTAGAAATCAAAGGAAAGTTTAGTAAAGTTTTTGAAAATGAAAATATTGATCAGGGTGCATCTCGGGGTGCCTGAAAAATTAAAAAAAGTGCAGTTAGTATATATCTTTAAATTTGTTTTTTCGCTGAAAAAAAAAAATGCATTACTTGATAACCAACATTGGCGTCTTACACCCCCCCTTAGAGTGGTTTGGGTCATCTTACACCCCCCCTTAGAGTGGTTTGGGTCATCTTACACCCCCTTTAGAGTGGTTTGGGTCATCTTACACCCCCCTTAGAGTGGTTTGGGTCATCTTACCCCCCCCCTTAGAATGGTTTGGGTCATCTTACACCCCCCTTAGAGTGGTTTGGGTCATCTTACCCCCCCCTTAGAGTGGTTTGGGTCATCTTACACCCCCCTTAGAGTGGTTTGGGTCATCTTACACCCCCCTTAGAGTGGTTTGGGTCATCTTACACCCCCCTTAGAGTGGTTTGGGTCATCTTACCCCCCCCTTAGAGTGGTTTGGGTCATCTTACACCCCCCTTAGAGTGGTTTGGGTCATCTTACACCCCCCCTTAGAGTGGTTTGGGTCATCTTACACCCCCCTTAGAGTGGTTTGGGTCATCTTACCCCCCCTTAGAATGGTTTGGGTCATCTTACACCCCCCTTAGAATGGTTTGGGTCATCTTACACCCCCCTTAGAGTGGTTTGGGTCATCTTACACCCCCCTTAGAGTGGTTTGGGTCATCTTACCCCCCCCCCCCCTTAGAATGGTTTGGGTCATCTTACACCCCCCTTAGAATGGTTTGGGTCATCTTACACCCCCCTTAGAGTGGTTTGGGTCATCTTACACCCCCCTTAGAGTGGTTTGGGTCATCTTACACCCCCCTTAGAGTGTTTTTTTTCTCATTTTGATGGGAGGTCAAATACATTTACCCAGTAGTGCAGTACTTGGATTAGAGTGAAGGGTAGTTAGCTTACCGCAAAAAAGGAAGTGATCATCCTTTCCCTTAGCTCATCGCCAGTCTGGGTGTCCTCACTTCTTCCTGCGGGCAGGTTGGGGATTTCTGGCACCAGTGCTGTCTCCTCGGGGGCTTGAATTCGGTGACAAATGCAAATGTTGTGGAGCACACAGCAGGCAAGGATGATCTTGGAGACCTTCTGTGGGCTGTAGAGCATCTCTCCTCCTGGCCGTGCCAAACAGAGAAAGCGTGCTTTCAGCAGGCCGATGGTTCTTTCCACAATGCTTCTGGTCTTGCGATGTGCTGCATTGTAGCGTTCATGGGCAGAGGTTCGTGGGCTCCTGACCGGAGTCATGACCCACGTTCTCTGCCCATATCCCTTATCCGCTGTAGAAAAAACACAAGGAGAGAGACAGCAATTAGTACTAGTACATGTTTTTTTTTTTTTTTTTTTTTTAGAATTTGGCTTACTAGGCCACATATTATTTTCAAAATACATTGACATGGTTAATTTTTTACCCAGTAGCCAGCCAGCTGGCATTTCGTTGTTCTCAAACTTCCGGCACAGGACTGTCCGCTGCAAGACGTAAGAATCGTGGCATGAGCCGGGGAACCCCGATCTCACCGCCCGCAGCCTCATGTCTGGGTCACAGACAACCATGATATTAAGTGAATGAAAATGCTTTCGGTTTCTGTAATACAGCTCCTGTGCACGGGGAGGGCGGAAAGGGATATGTGTACCATCAACGCACCCTAGCACATTCGGGATCCCTCCCATCAGATAGAAAGCATGTTTTATTTTGGCAACCTCTTCCTCATCCTCAGGAAACTTGATGTAAATTGGGATTAAATCACAAATGGCCAGAACTACCTGGATTAGTATGCGGCTCATAGTAGCCTGGCTTATCCCGCTGAGGAGGGCGGAGGTTGCCTGGAAGGTCCCTCGTGCCAAAATATTCAGCGTGGCACACAGGCGTACTATGCCTGGAATGGATTGAGTGCGTTTGGTGGATGGCTCGATTTTGTGCTTAATCTGATCATATAGGGACTGTAGTGCAGCACGATTCAGACGGAAGCGGCTCCTGATCTGCTCGCCACTTAAGTCCCATACTGAAAGGCGGATTGCAAAGGAGCGGGGTGCCCTAAGCCTCACAACACCCCGCTCCCTTTCCTCCTGCTCTTTCAGCATACACATACATCCATCCACCCAGACACCATACATCACCCTCTTATCCATCACACACACTCAAGATATATACAAAATCAAAAAAACAAAAACAAAAACCACAAACACACCACACACACACAAACAATCACACTCCACACACACCCGCTACAATGCAGCTCACCACAAAACCAGAACTATAGTGGTCCAAACCAATAGCCTGCTGAAAAACAGCTTTCTAAGTTAGGCACAACCAAGAGGGGAGTTGCTGCACAGCCCACAAAAGGCCCCAAAATCAAGCCTCACTTGCTGTATGCTCCACAATATTTGCATATGCCACCAAAAACAAGCTCCTAAAGAAACAGCACTGATGTCAGAAATCACCCAACAAGCCACAGAGAGTGAGGACAGAACCCAGACAGAGGCTCAAATGAGCTAAGGGAAGCAAGCAAGCACCGCACCACACCACAGCCTTTGCCACAGTGTAAGAATACCAGAAGCTTGCAAATTCCTTCCATTTATACTTCTCTTTCAAAAAGGACAGGTCCGCTTTGCCGCCTTTTGCGTTGCTCTGCTATTTCCGGGCGCCAATTAGCAGACCCAGGTGTGCGTGAAACGGAGTGCGCACGCGCACGCTAGTAGCGCTACTAGCGTACGTGAGCCGAAACTTGCGTGAATTAACGGACATGGGCGAAAATTCAGTGGTGGGCCAATGAAAGGTAAGCTGCTGTTTATTTAAATAGCCGTTAGGCTAGCTACATGTCACAAGGGTTTCAGATACATCAGTCCATTGTTGTATTTGGGTGTGTGTTGTTTGGTTAATGAGGTCTGTAATGAGTTAATTGGCTAACACACATGCTTCAGTCAGTGCAGTGGAGGTGTGGCTAGAAGGAACTGGGCTGTATGTGTGAATCAATTAAGTGGACTGGTTTGTGATTGGCTGTTAGAGCACATAAAACCTGCCCAACCCAAACAGATTGCGATGCCATTCTGTAGTCTGCATGCGTGCTTGTTGGGTGTGTATTTGTGTGTGTGTGCAGCTACAGGATGGAGCCAAATTCAGGACATCTGCCGGCCACAGCAGGCCCAAGTAGGAGTTTGGTGGGTGCTGTGCGCAGACCTCCCTTACGGAAAAGGGCCCAGCCTGAAGGTGGGGCAGCACCCCAGGCTAAGCGCCCAGGTGCCAAGAGGGAGCCTGAATTTAATTTGGCTGAGAATAATCATCTTGTGCGCCTTACCCTTGCTAAATGGGAGCTACTCTTTGGCTCCCAAAGCAAGTCCATAGGCAAACAAGAAAGAAGCAAACTGTGGGATGCCATTGGTGTGGAGCTTAGTAGCACTGCTCAACACCCACGTAGTGGCCCATCCTGCAGGAAACGCTTCTACACTTTGAGAGGGGCCCTTATGAAAAAGATGAATCACGATCTTGATGTGGACAGTGGGACCATCCAGGCTCCAAAGAGTACCTACAGGCCGTATGAGGAGATGCTGAAGGCCAAAATTCCACTGGCTCGGCTGCAGGGTGTGGATCCTGGGGATGACACCACAGGTTGGACTGAAGGTACATATTTTCTGCCTTTTTAGAAAAGCTACTGTTAATGTATGTGATTAGCATTTTGTCTTTCTGACCAACTAACAGTAGGACCTGTGAAGTAGTACATTAGAGCTCATACATTTTTTACTTTCCTGTCTGTTGCTTTCTGCATAGGTGCACATGCTGCTGTCCGGGATGTGCCTCAGGACACCCCAACTCCTGCCCTTCAAGCAACCTGAAGGCTAACCCAGTCTGCCATTGAAGGTATTTACCACTAATTTTGGTGCTGGTTGTTTGGGGAACAAATGGGTGTGGGAGCAGCTCCAACAATCGAGTGGGGCACTGTGGAGTATTAATAATATGGGCCTGCGGCCTAATTTCACGCCCACTGTAACACTCACAGCAACTAACTAACAAGGCCCTAACATGTGTAGATATGTTTGAAGCCAGAGATGTGTGGCCATATATCTGCATATAAATGTGGAAGCCACACTGGCCTTGATTAGTGAATATTAGTGAATGAGCTGCTCACACACACCTTAATGCATGTTGTATTTTTCCACGCACATTAACAATGGCTCAATGTTTGCTTGATTTTTGCCTAGCTCCCACGCCATTGGCCCCAGCATCTCCTCCGGATCCAAGCTACTCTTTGGATGTCGGTAAGTGCATGTGTCCACCTTGCTTTATCCACTTTAACCCAAGTGCATGTGTCTCATTCCTCTTTTTTATTGGTAGGCCAAGTGACTGGTTCATCTTTGGACCCCACTTCCGATGTTGCAGGTCAACAGGACCCTGTTGGTGTGTATAGCAATACATAATGTATCCTTTATGCTGTTTCTGTTACACTGGTTCAATTTGGTTAGTCTAATAATCTACATGTTTGCTCTGTCAACTTGAAGATGCTTTGGGAGTGCTTCTTCCCTCCCCAGGGTCAGTCTAATAGTTCTTGGAGTGATCCCAATGTATTTTGGAGGACATATTTTTGGACAAACATTCACCGTAGTAGTTTGATGAATATTTAGAGCCATTACTTGTGTTTTTTAGTTGACCCGAATATCGGAAGTGGCTGTCCAGAAAGGGCCCCTCAAGTTCAGGCTGCCAGAGATGAGGGTAAGTTGTTTTGCCTTGCTCTAGTCTGTATTTTGGCTCTACTTTTGTTGCACTTGCTTCTGGCAACTTGTGTGTCCACGTGTATTTTAAAGGTCCAAGGTCGAGTGAGGGCCCCACTCCAGACATCTGGGATATTGCGGGTATGTGTAATTTAAGCAATGTGTCTGATCTTATTTGCCAAAATTAATGCCTCTTAGTCCTCTAACATACATGTTAACAATCTGAGTTTAACAGATACCTTTGGTCTAGTGTGTAATTTTGCACTTTGTGGAGGTATGGCCTCGATAGCCTAGCCAGGTAACATTTGAGTTTGGTCCACTTACCTACTAACCTGACTTTCCTGTTTAGCATATGCCAACTTGCCGGACATCTCGGATGTGGAATTGCCACTCTCTGGCAGCGATACCTCGAGCCTACCTGTGCCGGAGGACACGCAGGTAACATGGCTGATGTAGACGACCTATAACCACATTGGCATGTTCGTGGGTAGTGGATGAAGCAACATGTCACATTTCCTTTCTTTGTCGTTTTGGCAGGAGGCGGAACCAGAACCCCAAGCTGGGACCTCTTCCCAAGTCCCATGTGGCCAAGCTTCCGAGGCTCAGACAAGGGTAAGTTGTATAGTGACTGTTTGGGCTAATTATTTTGAGGGGCATACCTGCATTGGTTCGGTTTGACTAAAATGTTGTTTTCTATTTTGTTAGCCTCAAACCACAGCAAGAGGAGGTGTGGCACCAACCAGTGCTGATTTTTATGAGCTAGGGGTCCGGATGCTGGAGGACTACAGTCGCCAACAGCCGCGTGATGGAACTAATGAGCGCATTGCGGCGTTGGAACAGCAGGTGCTGATGTGTCAGCAACAACATGAGGCCCAGCAGCGCCAGATCGACCTGTTGATGCAGAACCTGCATCAAAACCAGCAACTTGGTCGGCTGGCCAATGCAATTGAAGATTCGATACACCAGCAGCAACAAGCGATACAGCGGCAGGACCAAACTTTGTTGTTGATACAACAGCTCATACAACAGCAGTCTATATTTTTTACTGCACTGTTGTCCCCCAACACCGCCCCTAGCAATGACTCCCAACCTCCCCGGCCACCCAGCCAAGAATATTAATTTTGTTTGTTTTTGTTTGTGTAAATATATTTGCTTAACCCACCTCTAAATTGTGTTTTTCCTAAGACCTAGCTAATAACACAGTCAGGGATGAGTATCTTGATCTAGATATGTCAATGTATTTGTAAATTTAGGCCACACATTTGAGACCATAGCTTACTATGGTTAACACATGAAATGGCTCCAAAGGTATGGCTAAATTGACACACAAATGGGTTTTGAGACAGTTAAACTATGCTTTGCAAGGCACCACACTGTAATGATGTTAATCAAAAATTTTAATTTTAAAACATGGCCAACAGGGCCAACATTGCCCAACAAAGGGCGTCAACAGGCCAGCCTTCCCCCCACCCTAACGACGCCGCCGGCGCCTCTTCTTGGCCAGCAGCATCAGCTTCAGGAGCCTGATCTCCCGCCACAGTCTGCGATGCTGGTTTTCACAAGCTGTAGAGATGTAGAAACAACAATTTATTAATAAATTGAATGTGACCTCAACAGACACAGATGTAGCAATGTAATGTCAGTGTGTCCAATTAGGTGACACTCACATTAACATTGTTGACCACTGTGCGCTTATTGGTTAACATGATATGAGTACTATTGACTGGCAGGAATGTGAACAACACATCCCAAGCATACATTTACTCTTAAAGTGTACCAACACCCACCGGTGATCGGCCCTGGAATCTATCAGATTCCCGGCCCGATCACCTCCCTCCCCGCGGGACATCCGAGATCGGGATGTCCCTCGGGGTGAAACCCCCCCAACACCCCAAAATCCCTACCTCAGTTTCGGTGGGGCAAGGCCGCCGGGCCCTCCCTGGCGCCCCTCTAGACGTGTGCGTGCCTGCGCCGGCCGTCTGTGAATGGCCGGCGCAGGCACGCGCGCGTAAAAAGGGACGCGCGGGAGGCGGAGGAGGAGCCACTTTGGCGCGGCTTGTACGTTTGCTGGAGGAAAAGTGAGTTCAGGGGGTTGTCACACAGCGGTGACGATCAGGGGTGGCCCACTGTAGTGGACCAAGACCCAGGAAAGTCAAATTCCTGGTTGTTGTTCCACTTTAACTCTTGGGAAGCAAAGAAGGTATAAGTCCCAGTGTGTCCATTTTTGTGTTTAGTCACAGCCAAACATCAGGGCCTAAGTCCTAACGAGTAAACGAGTTTGCCCTATAATGTTAGAGGTCCAGACCTAATACGGCCCATTTGGTTGTGTCTAAGGCACAAATAGTCTCTATGTGGCCAAATGAAGAATGTGAGGCAACAATCAAGCATGCAGACAGGCATGTTGGATTATTGTCCAAACACATGGAATCTAGATGTGTGTGAAATTAACACATAGGTACATTTTAAATGTCTGCAGATGTGACTAGAAGACATAGGTTTCACAAGTCTTTAGGCATATGAAGTGGGATGTACTCACCATCGCAGCTGTGGCGGGGGCCCATGCTGCTGGCCGTCCCTGGAGCTGGGGTGGGGAGGAGGTTTTCTGGCTCCGTCTGCGTAGCAACATCTGTCAACAGAAAGCAAAAGACAAAAACACAATTAGTGGGCCAATGACACCTGACTATTTGACATCCATCTGGTTATGGAGTCTGAAAAATCAAAGGCTTGCATGGTTACATACAGGTTGACCAAAATTAGCATACTTCCTGGTCCATGAGTTAATGTCAATTAGTTATGGTTGCAACATGTATCCCTAAAGATAATGTGCAAATAACATAGACAGTGCTATGTAAAGGACTCATTAGCAGTTGATTGGCTAATGTTACTAGTGTGCCACATGTTTTAGCGGGAACAACTTAACCCAAGAAAAGAAATGAGAACAACCATCATGGTGTGGGCAGAAACATAGGGGTGGTTGCCAGTTGGCTAGCACTGTAGTGGGGTTTGTGAGGTTAAGGTACATTATCAAACCAGCTGTGACAATGGACCAGGAAACATGTGTCTGTTAAAAGTGGGCCAAGACACAGGATTGCACCAATTCTGCGTTTTGGTCCGCTTTGGCAGAGCACCACAATTTGAGTGAGACAACGTACTCCGCCGCCGCTGCCTTCCACACATCACTCCTCCAGTGTGTGCGCACGCGCAGCCCATTAGGAAACAGAGCGCAGGCGCACACACATCTAGAGTGGCACACAGTGCGGCTTGAGCTGTAGAGGTAAACGGTCCCCACCATCGCGCACGTGGGCCCGTCCTTGTACTTTGTTATTGCCTGCCATGTATAGCATTTTTTCCTGAGGCACTTCTGCTTATGCATGGGTCAAATGCCTGTATTTGGGTATGTGTGTGTGTATGTGTGGTTATATGTATATATATATATATATATATATATATATATATATATATGTGTGCATATATTTATGCAGGTATATACTCTTATTTTTTATTGATGCACTCTCTGGCTTTGCCTTGAAATAGCATGTGTCATGTATATTTTATTCATGATGTTTAAACTATTCATATATGTTTGCCTTGTTGGTTATGTATGAATGTGGTGCATACTGGTTGGGGGACTGACTGTGGTCTCTTTTCCCCCACAGATTCTGGGATCTCCTCACTGCAGTGGCTCTCCCGGTCTGTTATACCTGGCTAGTCTTAGTCTCTAAATTGGGATTTTCCTAGGCTTAAAAAAAAAAAAAAAATCCTCCCACTTCCGGGACTTTAATTACAAAGGGGCATCCCGGGTTGCTTAATGCGTAAAACCCTGGGTTGTTGTGAATACCACAAATTCACCATATGGAGGCTTCCAACGTTACCGAAAATGGCTCTTCGGGGCTATCCAGGCTGTGTGGGGGTTGTGGGGCTCCGCTCCCAGGCGATGATGTCATATTATGCGTTCCATGTGCAAGGCAGAACATTGCGCGCCAGTCCGTTGCTCCGGCTTCTGGCTCCTCGCAACTTCCGTCATCTCCTATCTCCCCCAACCTATTCCGGACCCCGTGTGACATTGTCAAAAATGGGGATTCGCATTCCGGGGTGCATGCGCGGTTAGCCAACCTCGAGAAAATAATTTCCGCTTCAGTGGCTCAGAAGGCTACGGCAAAGCGGAAGCACCTTTCTCTGGCAGTGCCTTCTTCGGAGGGTGAGGTACCTTAATTTTTGGATTGGTCCGATTGTCCCCCTGATGAGGAGGGGGAACTCCTTGAGGAGTCGGATGAGCCTGCAGACCAGCTATTGTTTGACACTGCTAGTGATCAGGCTGTGGGGTGTCCGTTGACACCCATTTTGGCTCAAATGTTTAAAGTTTTGGCCTTGGATCCGCCTGCGGTGGTCCCTCTGCCAAAGAGTGAGTTTTATGACGTACCCCAGCCGCGTTTGGTGTTTCCCAGGCAACAGCACTTTGAGAGGGTTGTCCTTAAGGAATGGGAACAACCCGCTCGCATGGTTGGAACTCCTCCTAATTGGGATAAGCGTTATACTTTCCGGAGGACTTGGTGAAGATTTGGTCAGTGCCCCCTGACGTCGATACCCCTGTATTAGGGCTGACTGGCTCGGCTGCGTTGCACTTTTCTGACACCACTACCATCAAGGATGGTGAGGATCGTCGGATTGATCAATTGGCTCGCCATGGTTTTATCAGTGCCGGGTCGACACTACGGCCAATTTGTGCTTCGGCGCTTCTTCTGCTGGCAGTTAGATCCATTATTAGGGGTCTGCACGCAGATCTTGATCCCGCTTGTGATATGTTTAGTTCTCTCAAGCAGTGTGAGTCATTTGTTTCTTTTGTCCTGACCGCTCAGGACGATGCTCTTGCGACGAGTAGCAGGACAGCGGCATTGCTGGTGGCTATTCGTTGGTCTATATGGCTGCGCCAGTGGACGGCGGACCTTACTCTAAAAGGGCGCTTACAGCGCCACCTTTCTTAGGTTTACGCCTTTTTGGCAAGAAATTGGATGCTGTTACCAAGGATGGTAAGTTGCCTCAATTCAAGAAGCCTTGTCGCTCCTTTCGGGGTGCGAGTTCCTTTAGTCCCTCCTTTCAAGGAGCCAGAGCGGGCAGAGGGGCTTCCCTTCCCGTTACCGGGGGTGTAGGTTGGTCCCGGGGAAGAGGTCGTGGCCGTCCCGGTCAGTCCTGGGGCGCCAAGCCCAAACCTACTGCTAAGCCCGCTCAGCAATGAGGGGCTGCCCTCACCCGTGCGGATGGGGGGACGATTGCGACACTTCTCCCTGGTTTAAGGCCGCGAGATTCCAGACACATGGATCTGGGAGGGGGTGTCGCCCGGTTACAAACCGGAGTTCGAGTCTCGCCCTCCTTCACGGTTTTTCTTGGAAATGGCGGGCATCCGGCTGGTGCCGCGCTTAGAGGTGGGCCTCGGTTTTTGCTCCATTCTCTTCGCAGCCCCCAAGAAGGACGGGTCGGCTTGCCCCGTCCTGCATCTGAAGTTTTTCAACCTTCCCAGGTCCTCCCTTGCTCAGGCCCGGGTGGTGTCCTTTCTGGGAATGCGGTCGGATTCCGGTCAACACAGGGTGTTTCTCACTCAGTCCAAAATTTGTCTGATTCAGGAGTTGGCTTGGGTCCTTCTTTCCAACCCTCGGCCATCTGTTCTGGAGCTGAGAGCCTTCCGTCTGGTTTTTGCTCTTTTGTCTCATCAGGGTCTGGGCCTTCTGGTTCAGCTTCGCTTGGACAATCAAACAGCGGTTGCTTACATCAATCATCAGGGAGGGACTTGCAGTCTGGGTGCCCTCAGAGTGGTGTCCCTGATCGTGACCTGGGCGAAGGCACATGTTCCTTGTCTCTCGGCAGTCTGCAGTCCGCTCCGGTGGGGGACACCGGAGGTGGTCCTATTTCCCTTTCGTCACAATTGCAGGCTCCCGATCTTTGTGTCGCTCTCCCAGGATCCTCTGGCTCTGGCGGCGGAAGCCATATCCCTGAGCTGGGGGGACCTGGGGTTTCTGTACCTGTTTCCTCCGATACCCATGCTAGGCTGGGTGGTACGGAAGCTGGTTCTGGAAAGGGTGTCCGCCATTCTCGTGGCCCCAAGATGGCCAAGACGAGTATGGTGCGCAGACATCGTTTGGCTGACAGTGAATCAGCTCATTCTGCCTCTTCGGCCCGATCTGCTCACTCAGGGTCGGCTGTCTTATCCCAATTTACCAACGCTGGGTTTGACGGCTTGGCTGCTGAGACCTCCATCTTGAAGGAGGAGGGTCTGTCTGACTCAGTTATTAAAACTCTGATCGGTGCCCGGACTAGGAAAGCCTATATCGCTTGGTGTGAGGTTAGATCTTTGCCTTGTAGGGTCTTTTCGGTCGCCAGGATTCTGGAGTTTTTACAATCAGGGCTGGACTCTGGTCTTCAGCTGAGTACTATGAAAGGGCAGGTTTCTGCCTTATCTATCTTTTTTCAGAAGCGTTTTGCGCTTCATCCTTTAGTTAAAACTTTTTTCCAGGGGGTTACGCATGTGCGGCCTCCCAGGAAACCATTACTCCCTGTTTGGGACTTGAATTTGGTTCTTTCTGCTCTTCAGGCTCCTCCCTTTGAGCCTTTGCAAGATATTGCTTTGTCTACCCTGACTCAGAAGATTGTCTTCTTGGTAGCTATCACTTCGGTTCGGCGTGTCTCAGAGTTGGCAGCCTTGTCTATTCAGGCGCCCTACTTACAGAGGCATCAGGACAAAGTGGTCTTTCGGTTCAAACCGGACTTTCTTCCTAAGGTTGTTTCTGCTTTTCATTTGAATCAGGATATTGTTCTTCCCTCCCTGTGTCCCAAGCCTAAGAATGACAAGGAGAGGGTTTTGCATTGTTCGGATGTAGTACGCTGTGTTAAGTACTATTTGATTATTACTTCTCCTTTTCGTAAAACTGATGCCTTTTTTGTTGTGCCCTGTGGGCCTAGGAAGGGTTTGGCGCCGGCCAAATCTTCCATTAGCAAATGGATACGTCAGGCCATTATTGCGGCCTATTCTGCTAAGGGGAAAGTTCCCCCTTTTTGTATCACTGCTCATTCTACTTGCGCCGTTGGAGCGTCTTGGGCTTTTTAGCACCAAGCTTCTGTTGAACAAGTCTGCTACTTGGTCTTCTGTTCATACTTTTTCTAAGTTTTACAAGGTGGATGTGCGGGCCTCAGCGGATGCTGTGTTTGGCCGCAAAGTTCTGCAGACTGCAGTCATTTAAGTTATGCTTCATTTTGCCTTCGGATACCCATCCCTTGTGGACACTGCTTTTGGATGTCCCAATCGTAAGAATTAAAGGGGAAGCGGGGTGTGTGGCACACTGAGAATAATACCATTTTGTGAGTACTCACCTGAAAAATGGATATTGTGCCACACACCCCGCTTCACCCGCCCTTTTTGGTATCCTGGATCCTTTATATGGTGAAACTTTTCTTTATTTTGAGGTTACCGTTGGATTTCCTGGTACCTTGTCTTTCTGCTTTTTAAATCACTGGTGTTAAGTGGGAGGTCCCAGGTATATATAGGCCGGAAGGGGCTCGTTTTCAAGACTTCTCCCTGCAACTTCGCCACCTGCTGGTGGAGTAACCCGATCGTAAGAATTAAAGGGGAAGCGGGGTGTGTGGCACACTGACAATATCCATTTTTCAGGTGAGTACTCACAAAATGGTATTTTTTTCATTGTGTTATTTTTTATACTTCAATCTTTGTGAACTGGTAAGGAGTGACTTGCCATAACCTCCCGCCCCATGACCTACATCCCCAGCCCAAAGATCCCATGGCCTATGAGGGCTGAGGGGACTGTTGGCCCCTGGCCATGAAGGCTACGAGCCCACATAGCCCTCACGGGCATAGACCTTCACTCCTGCAAATAACCAAACGCAAGGCGGAAAAGGTAGACAAAGCTTATAGAAAACACTTTAACAGAACTTTACACTACATACTCTGTTTAATGTTCGCATACATTAATAGGCTTTTAGAAGAACTGAAAGCGGCCCTTCACTCTGAATAAGAGTCTATCTTATATGTTTCCCACACCCTGTACATACAGATTGCTCACATTAAAAATGATCCTACCTGCATATACTGCATGTTATGAGCCTTTAAACATCCAAGATGGCGGCTCATGGAACATCAGGCAGCCTGCAAACAGGAAGTGCCTTCTGACTGTGCTGCTCTGCATTTTGGGATTGCTGACCTTTTCCTGACCCCAGCTCTGCTCTGTCTGCCACTCTCCTCCCCTCAGTAAGTGTGATGCTTCTGAGTCAAGATGGCGGCGCCCGTATCCTAAAGTCCCGAAAAGAGTTGCAGCCCAGTGGGGGAAAGAATAATAAGTAAGTGACTAAAAACTTAAAATATATTAACTTTAGATGCTGGGGAATATTTTTTTAAGGGTTTGGGCTTTTCAATAAACCACGGTGAAGGTCTGGTTGAAGATGAAAAGGTAAAACGCCCCTATTTACAAGCCTTTACCATAATTGCAGGTAGAGAGTACCTTTAAGTGTGATGATCATAATACCAAACAATAGCCCTAAATGTTATGGGCAAAGATTATTGTAAAAGTTATCACTGAATTGTGTAAATAAAAATATTACTGTAGCAAAGTAAATTAAAAATACAATTCTGTGAAATACTCACCTGTAGAATTGGTATTATATGTATACAGTACGTCCTGCTCCAGATATAATACTTACACTTGGGTATTCTCCGCCAGATGGCGCTGCACTGCAGACATGCAAAAACAGGCTCCTCCTGGCCCTTCAAATACCCAGGGACCTCCCACAAATCCCCAGCATTGAAAAGCAGTGAAAAAGAAGCCGGGAGAAACTAACCACCAAAAACTGGTAATAACAACAATGATAGCAATCACCATACAGGGGATCCAGAATAATGCAAAAACCAGGGTGGGGTGGAGCAGGACGTACTGTATACGTATAATACCAATTCTACAGGTGAGTATTTCACAGAATTGTATTATTCTAAGTATACAGTACGTCCTGCTCCAGATATAATACTTACACTTGGGACATCCAATAGTAGTGTCCATAAAGTAGGGTGGGATCCCCAACAAAAAGGCACAGCAGACAGATAAAAGCACTGTCACCTGCAAACCTTGCTACCAAGAGTGACATGAGCAAGGCTCTTAACGTCAACCTCATAAAAACCTTTGAAAAGGTATGAACAGAGAACAAGTAGCGGTCTAGCAGACTTGTTCCACAGAAACCTGGTGCCGAAAGGCCCAAAGATACTGAAGCACAAGTAGAATCAGAAATAAGGCGAGAAGAAGATTCTTCCCCTTAAAAGAACAGGCCTGAGTAACAGCCTGACAAGTCCAAAAGCTAACAGCAGCCTTGGCAGAAGCCGAAACCTTTTTCTAGGACCAGAAGGGACAACCCATCCAAGTAAAGACCAGGCCAAAGGCCGCATAATCCCTGGAATCAGACGAATATCAGGCACATACAGGATGGAGATGCCCGCAAACCCCAAGGGGCAACAGTCCCCCTAAGGGACGAGAGACAATCCAGGAAAACAATGCCAACACCTGTACAGGGAATGTAGACCCCCTTTTCTCAGCGATACTAGGAATAAGGCCCAGAAGAAAGACAAATTCTTGAATATATGAGCATAAGACACCACCTTAGGCAGAAGGTCCGGCGTAAAGCGGAACACCACCTCATCTTGGTGTATATATCTATGAACGAGGGCTAGCTAAACAGAGCCGCCCGCTCAGGCACACGGCTGACTGAAGTAACAGTCCCTAGAAGGACAACTTGAGGGTAAGAACAGTCAGACAGCATCCGGAATAGGTCCAAAGGGAACACCCCGCAAGGCAAGCAGAATAAATTCGAATCCCAACAGGGAACATAGAATTACGTGGGGGACGCACATGAGTAACCCCCTGAAAGAAGCCTTAACCAAGGAAACTTGAGCAAAAGACTTCTACAGGAAGTCGGACAGGGCAGAACCTGACGCTTCCGAGTACTGAGTTGGAGAATTCCAACTCCAACCCATGCTGTAATAACTCTAGAACCCTGGGAACAGAGAACGCCCGACAGGGAAGAGACCTAGACTCACACCAATCAATATGGGTACGCATACCCTATAATAGATGGAAGAAGAAGGAGAAGCTTGCTCCTAGTCTTCCCATAGTCTCAATCACCAAGACAGATAAGCCTGTCTCCATCAAGATGGATGTTTCAGCAGTCAGGCCGTCTAGGCCAGAGTCTGTAGATCGGGGTGATGTAAAGGGGCCCTGAGTGAGCAGAGCTGGCACTCGTGGCAGAACGCACAGATCTACTGTCCTCAGTACCACGTCTGCGAACCACACTCCACTAGGCCACCCGGGGGCCACCAGAACCACTGGTCCCCCCTTCCAGAGCAATTTTGCGCAGAACCCTGCCTAGCAGGAGGCATGGAGAAAGACATACAGAACAGAATGTCCTGTCATAACATTACTAAATCATCATGACCACGGCCAGAGAATCCTGGGACAGGGAAACAAGGGCCGAGAGCTTGTGATAGTGACTGGGCACACACAGATCCACACTGGTTGGACCTCATAGTGACACAAGGATTAGCACATCCTGTCGCAGAGGGAATACCACTGATATGCAGGGAACATTGTCCACCACCCAGATCAGGATCGGGGACACTTCCCAGAGGACCCTCCTGCACAGGGTCCCTCCCTGAATATTCAATGTAGGCCAAGGCCATCAGCTAGGCCTAGCTCCCCCGAACAGGCAGGCCCTGAAGAGGAGTAGGCAAGAGAGTTAGAACTAACTTGAATGTTCAGAGATTCAAACATTGATAGGTGTATAGGCCTCCTAAGGGCCCTACCTCCCCTGGAACCGTAGGGACTTCCAGAAGAAGACCCCCCCTCAACCTGATAGATTGGCATCCATGGTGACTGTCTACCCAGGAAAGGGCAAGAAGGGACTGCCCTCAGGCAGGTTCCTTGAGTTCATCCACTACAAGAGGGACCTCCTCACCAGGGAGGAAGGCACACACACCCTGCTCCAGGGATGCTGGGTCCTTGTCCCGTAGGACAAATAGGAGAAGTTGCAGAAAGCCCCGGGGGGGACTGAGCATAATGGGCCTCTTCGAAGTACGCCAATAGCATCCCCTGCCTGGTGGAGGGACGGGGACAGCTAAGAGGGACTGAGCCCATACAACCAGATTGTCCACTTTATTGCTGAGGAAGGAAGATCCTTGCCTGAACTGTATAAAAATCATTCATAGGAATGGAGTTACCAATGAAGGGGACAATAAGGACTTGATCACCCCTCCAAATAACTCCCAAATGGACACCCTCCAGCCGAGTATCGTAGCCAGACGTAGAGACTGGGAAGTGATGAGGACGTCCAGATAGGTCACCGCGCGGACGCCCCTTGGTCTCATGAGAAACCACACCCCCGTCAGCACCCTAGTGAGCACTCTGGGAGCTGAAGAGAGGCCAGATGACAAGGTCACGATTATCAGCGTTGGTCAACCAACGCGAATCTGAAGAACCTCGGTGTCCAGAAGACACAGGAAAGTAAAAATAAGCAGCATTGAGCTCCGCAGAGGGCAAGAAGCCCCCGACGCGCAAGGAGCCGATGGCCGTGCGCAGTGTTTCCATTGCAGAAACCGCCTGTAATTGACGAATTGCTGAAAATCTGTGAGACCAGATTGGGCCAGACTGACCCATCCTTTTTTGGGGAACTGTGAAAAGGTTAGTGTATCGGCCCCTGCCTCTGCCTATTAAGGGCAATCTGCAAGAGACCCCCAGACCCCGCAGGCCTTGCATGGCCTGCACCAGCACCTGAACAGAGGCAGGGACCAGGAGTACCCGGGACCCGATAATCTTGGGGGAGGCCGCGCAGCAAACTCTATCTTGTATCCGGAGGGCACTACCTCCTGAATCCACCAGTCTGAGGCGTGATACCTCCTGGCAGGAGCAAGGTGCCACAGCTGTCCCCTCACCCAGACGGGCAAGGGCGCCCCGACATGCTTGAGGGGATGTTGGTGGAAGACTTAGGCTTAGCCCCGCCAGAGGGGCCAGAGCATTATATGCCGCTCCTGGGGCAGGAGTCTGCACGAGCCCCCAGGAAGGACACCCCTGGTTCTTGTTTTACACTATGGTAAGGAGGGGGAGGGGTTACCCTGCCCCGAGGGGCCGGGACGGCCGCCTACGTTGGGGTGAATTGCCCTTATTTACCAAACAGGTATTCAGGGCCAGAATCGCCATGACTCCTCGGCCTCTCATCAGATGAGCCTGAGTCAGAGACCAGCTCTCCTTCATCAGAAGGGGTATAGTCACATGGAGTAGTCATCCTCAGTTCCCATAGGACAACAGAAAACGGGAGGCGTCAAGGGCCACTTCTTACCAGGACCCCTGCGCCCTGACAACCTCGCCATAATCTGATCAGCCGTAGGCAGGCTGGAAGACAGAGCAGGCTGCAAATCCCCACTTGTATGCGACTCAGCAGGAGTGAGAATTAAGCATGGGGAAATAAGTGTATTGAAACGAGGTGCAGCCACTGGCAAGCCTGATTGCAGGGCCAGTGCTTGCTCGGCACATGGTGTGCAGACCAGTGCCCTGTCAGCATCCGCATGGGGTTGACCACACGCTATACACAGCCGGTCTTGTCCCAGAGGGACCCCGGTCACATAATTCTGAGATGCCTCCATATGGTGATTATCTAGGCACAATATGCCAGCAGGGATTTACGCTACAGGCAACCCTGGGTGCCCCAAAGACCCGCTAGGAAGGTGAAAGAATTTTACAAGGCCCGCTTTAAATTAACCCAGGCCGGGGAAGCCACTGGATTCAACTGTCTGAAAGACATAATGGGAATAAAGGGAATAAAGGGGTGTCAGAGCCATGCGCAGTAATAGGAATCATGAAAATCGCCCGTGAGGGCACTTACAGACCAAGGTCGGAGGAGGGCCGTTACCACGCGCGCACGACTAGCATCAAAATGGCGCCAAGCGAACTTCGAAGGGCGGACTGGAGCGGGCCGTGACACGGAGCGCGCCAAACCAGGCCCCCGCCCCCTCGAAGAGCGCGAAGCTCTAAGGCAGTAGAAAATATTGTAAAAAGAAGCAGAGTGTATGTGTCACGCTCGGGGTAACTCCAGCCCTCTTAATAAGCTCACAACCCCCAATCTCCACAGCCAGCTTCACCTGTAGGAGCCCCCGCTTGCCGGGACGCAAGATACGCCTACCCGGGATCGGTTGCCCCCAGGACTTAATGGCTCAAAGGATGTAAGCTTATATGTGGGAGGACTGGAGAACCAATAGCAAGAGCGTGAGTGACGGAAGTCCAAAGACAGGCAATAGGTAGATAACGGGAAGGCAGAGATAGCGCCGCCGGAGGGCATAACAGACACGTGCTCACGGCCGCGCGCGAGCACGTCTACTGGAGGAGGAAGCGGGGGGCGTGGCTGAGCTGGGCGCCGCTCGAGCTGACGCTGCTCGAGCCGCCGCCGCCCGGCGCGGCCGCCGCACAGTGACAGCTGCAGCTGGCCGCCTGGAGACGTCGCTGGAACGGGGATCAGGTAAGCGGTTCCTGACACTACCCCCCCTTCACGAGGGGCCTCCGGACCCTCACCCGGTTTCCCTGGATTGTCACGATGGAACCTTCTTACAAGAGCCTTGGCATGAACATTCCTCGCTGCCACCCAGCATCTTTCCTCCGGACCATAGCCAACCCAATCCACCAAATACTGTAAAGAATTACGCACTTTACGTGAATCCAAGATCTTATTCACTTCATACTCGGGCTCATTATTAAGAAGAATTGGTGCAGGACCAGCAAGAGGAGCATTCTTCGCCGGTTTTAACAGTGAAACGTGAAAGGAATTAGGTATTTTCATAGTCGGCGGGAGTTGAACTTTAAAAGACACATTATTCAACTTCTTGACGATCGGAAAAGGACCAATACATTTTGGACCTAATTTGCTAGATGGCTGACGGAGCGCAATATTTTTAGTGGAGACCCAAACTAGATCGCCTACTCGAAGAGTAGGTTCCTGTGATCTGCGGCGGTCGGCAAATTTCTTATACCTCAAACCAGTGGTCTTAAGAATCTCCTGAACGTGTGTCCAGATATTCTTCCGTTCTTGAAGCCACTCCTCCAACGCCGGCAGATTGGAAGGTGACCCTGAAAGGGAAGAAGCTCTAGGATTTTTCCCTAAGTTACAATAAAAAGGAGATACCTTGGTACTCTCACTAGGCGCGTTATTGTAAGCAAATTCGGCGAAATCAATAAATTCCGCCCATTGTTCTTGGGCATCAGAAACATAACACCTTAAGTATTGTTCCAAAGTTTGATTAGTTCTTTCTGTCTGCCCATTAGTCTGAGGATGGTAGGCAGAAGAAAGAGAGATCTGTATTCCCAACCGCGAACAGAAGTGTTTCCAAAAACGAGAAGTAAATTGAACACCCCGATCAGAGACTATATTGGACGGAATACCATGAATACGAAAGATATGCAAAGTAAACAGCCGCGAAAGCTCAAGTGCAGAAGGAAGTTTGGCCAAAGGAACGAAATGTGCCATCTTACTGAAACGATCGACGACCACCCAAATTACAGTGTTACCATGTGAGAGAGGCAAATCTACAATAAAATCCATAGAAATATGGGTCCATGGCTCAGCAGGAATTTCAAGAGGAACCAAACTGCCACTAGGAGCCTTGTGAACTCCTTTACTTCGAGCACAAATAGCACAAGTGTCGATAAAGGCAGTGATATCGCGTCTCATGGTAGGCCACCATACATGACGACGGGCAAGCATAAACGTCTTACGGTTACCCAAATGACCAGCAGTTTTGGCATCGTGAAATTCGCGAATTACATCCGAACGCAGGTGCGGCGGAACAAACTGGCACCCCAAGGGTACATCACTAGGAGATTCATCTTGAAACGGCGCCAAGGTATTGGAGAGATCAGGAAGTAACGCCCCGACCACACAACCTGTGGGTAAAATTGGTTCACCAGAATCACCCCGATCCTTACATTCACCGAACATGCGAGATAGAGCATCAGCTTTAGTATTTTTTACACCCGGCTTGAAAGTAATAATAAAATTGAAGCGCGAGAAGAATAATGCCCAACGTGCCTGACGAGAGTTCAGCCTCTTGCCAGAACCTATGTATTCGAGATTTTTATGATCGGTATACACAGTTATAGGATGTAATGAACCCTCCAACCAGTGTCGCCATTCATCAAATGCCAGTTTAATAGCTAATAGTTCCCTATTGCCAACATCATAATTTTGTTCCGCGGTACTGAATTTACGCGAAAAATAAGCGCATGGATGGAGACGCTCAGGGTTACCAGAATATTGTGACAAAACTGCACCCACTCCCAGCTCAGAAGCATCTACTTCTATAACGAAGGCTTTATGAATATCTGGATGAATTAACACAGGTGCCGAAGTAAAGGCCCGTTTCAAGGTTAAAAAGGCCTCACAGGCAGAGGGGGACCAGTTAGCAGTAAAAGCCCCCTTGCGGGTAAGGTTGGTAAGGGGTGCAACAACATGGGAAAAGCCTTTTATGAAACGCCGATAAAAATTTGCAAAACCTAGAAAACGTTGCAATTCCTTTAACCCTTTAAACGCCAGCCACGTAAATTTTACGTGGCTGCCTCTCCAACCGTTAAACGCCAGCCACGTAAAATTTACGTGCCTGACTTTCCCCATTAATAAAATAAAAAGTATAAAAAAATATCACTTACCTGACCCCTTGTTTGATTCATCCGGGTCTCCTCTTCAGCCAGAGGGGCTCCGATCGGCGATTGGGGGTCCTCCGGCTGCAGGGGAGGGCCCGGAATAGGGTGCCCCCCCCGTTTCAGCAGCCGCCGGCATTTGCCTGCAAAAAAAAAAAAAAATGACATTTACTCACCTCCGCTCCCGCCGCCTCTCCTCTTCATGGGGGGTTTTAACCCTTAAAAATCCAAAAAAAAAATGGGGTCCCCCTCCCTTCGAGGGGGGACCCTATGTCATTTTTTTTTTTAATTAACCCTTTCTTACCTGTAACCCAGTAGGTATAAAAGGCTTCCAGCAGCAGCAGGAGAGCAGAAGCCTAAGTGATCAGCGTGGGACACATGGATGGATCGGAGGTAAGTATTAAAAAAAAATATTAAAAAACATTTATTTTTTTTTAATAAAAATATTTTTAAATAAGTGTGTCTGTGTGTTTTTTTTACTTTTAACCCTTTGTGAACTGGTAAGGGGTCCATGTGACCCCTTATACCAGTTCACAGGGCTCGGGGGTCTGGCAAGTCACCTGCGCTAGCGGGTGGCTTGCCATTAACCCCTGGCCCCCCAAATTACCTGCCTCCCCAAAGCCCAGGGGGGGGCAGAAGAGCCGTGGCCCTAGGCTATGACGGCTTGTAGCCGCAGGGCCAGGGCCCACTAAAGCTGGCCCCTGCGCCCTGTTCTACAAGCCCCCATAGCTGGTCAAAGGCTGGTTACGCTGGGTAGGGGGGACCTCACGCCATTTTTTTTTTGGATTTTTAAGGGTTTTAACCCTTAAAAATCCAAAAAAAAAATGGGGTCCCCCTCCCTTCGAGGGGGGACCCTATGTCATTTTTTTTAATTAACCCTTTCTTACCTGTAACCCAGTAGGTATAAAAGGCTTCCAGCAGCAGCAGGAGAGCAGAAGCCTAATGATCAGCGTGGGACACAGGGATGGATGGGAGGTAAGTATTAAAAAAAATATTAAAAAACATTTTTTTTTTTTTTAAATAAAGATATTATTTAAAAAGTGTGTCTGTGTGTTTGTTTTTACTTTTAACCCTTTGTGAACTGGTAAGGGGTTCATGTGACCCCTATACCAGTTCACAGGGCTCGGGGGTCTGGCAAGTCACCTGCGGCTAGTGGGTGACTCGCCATTAACCCAGAGACCCCCCATTACCTGCCTCCCAAAAAAAACTTAAAATTCCCCCAAGAAATGGTGGACCCCCCCCGTGAAGGGGGACCCCACACCAATTTTTTTTATTTAACCCTTTATTATGTGGATAGTAGTTGTATTTTATTTGTAAATGTTATAAAGTGCTCTTTTCAGTTTATGGGATCACCTGGACAGGAACAGGGGGCTACCGATACATATGTGGTATCATTGTAATCGGGAGAAATGGGGCTTTCACATGCAATATGGTTTTCTTTAATAAAATAAATGTTTTTGTTTAAAATAAAGGAGACAATTTAAAAAATATATATTTTTTTATTTTTTAATTTTTTAATTTTTTAAAAAATATTTAAAAAAGTAGAAAAAATACAAACAAGACATTTCATGTTAAAGCCTAAACTCTGCCACAAAAAGAAAATATGCCATTTTCTTGGAAATTCCTGCAAAAATCACAGTTAAGCATCACGTAAAATGGTGAAAAATATCCTGTCAGGAGAGGGTGACAAAATCTCAAGTAGACTGGCAGTCAAAAGGTTACAGGTACCTATGCATGTTGGGTATTGTTCTGCTCGGGGGACCTTGCGCTTTCAGATTTAGCTTGTTTTTTCTTATTTGCATATTGATATTTTAAGAAAAGGTGTTTTTTATTCTGCTTTTTTATACATTTTTTTGTAAAACCCTGTGCAACCTAAGAATTCTTCGAGATATTACTTCCAGAAAGATGAGCCCACTACAACAAGCTGGGTACGCTTAGAAAGCTTAACATGTGTACTTTCAGGGAATATATGGTTTATGGGGGATATTCCAAATGTAAAGGGTTGTTTTGGTAGAAAAAGCACAAGGTGCGCACTTTGTCTGCAGAGCTGAAAATCTGAAGTAAAACTACCGCTATGCGCATGCTTTACTTTGGTGTGTTTGGCAACTCTTTCCTTGACAGAACCTATGCATGTTGGGTATCGTTCTGTTCAGGGGATGTTGCTTTTTCAGATTTTCTGTTTTTTTCTGGTTTGCATATAGGTTTTTTTAGGAAAATGTGGTTTTGATTCTGCTTTTTTATTCATTTTTAGGGAAACCCTGTGCAACCTAAGAATTCTTCGAGATATTACTTCCAGAAAGATGAGCCCACTACAACAAGCTGGGTATGCTTAGAAAGCTTAACATGTGTACTTTCAGGGAATATATGGATTATGGGGGATATTCCAAATGTAAAGGGTTGTTTTGGTAGAAAAAGCACAAGGTGCGCACTTTGTCTGCAGAGCTGAAAATCTGAAGTAAAACTACCGCTATGCGCATGCTTTACTTTGGTGTGTTTGGCAACTCTTTCCTTGACAGAACCTATGCATGTTGGGTATCGTTCTGTTCAGGGGATGTTGCTTTTTCAGATTTTCTGTTTTTTCTGGTTTGCATATAGGTTTTTTTAGGAAAATGTGGTTTTGATTCTGCTTTTTTATTCATTTATAGGGAAACCCTGTGCAACCAAAGAATACATTGAGGGATTACTTCCAGAAAACTGCACCCATGTCAACAAGCCTGGTACGCCTAGAAAGATTGAGGTGTGTACTTCTAGGGAATATATAGTTTGTGGGGGGTATTTCAAATGTAAAGGGTTGTTTTTCTTGAAAAACTGCAAGGTGCGCATATTGCATAGCATAGTTGTATTTTATCTGAAAATCCCCTAAAGCGTTGTTTCAATTTGGGGGAGTCTCCTGGGCAGGAAAGGGTGTCTACCTATACATATGTGGTACCGCTGTAACCGGAAGAAATTGGGGTTTCACACGCAATAAGATTTTATTGACAAACTTACATTTTTTATTACAAAAAAACACTACAAATTGTGAAAAATAGTTTTTTTTTTATTTTTTTGCACAATTTTCACCCAAAAATATTGAGAATACACTTAGAAAATGACAAACAAGACATTTCATGTTAAAGCCCAGGCTCCGCTGAAAAAAACAATATATAACTTTCCTGGGAAATCCCTGGAAATCCCTTCAAAAATCACAGTTGAACATGGGGAGCGCAAAATAGGGCAAAATAATCTGGCAACAAAGGGTGACAAAATCTCAAGGTAGGCTGGCGGTTAAAGGGTTAAAGTTTTGGGTTGGACCCAATCCTGAACTGCTGAAACCTTCCCTGCGTCCATCTCCAAACCCTGGTTGGTAATAACATACCCTAGGAAGGGAACTGTAGTGACTTCAAACACACACTTAGACAGTTTAGCAAATAAGTTGTTCTCTCTTAATTTTTGTAGCACCAACTTAACATGGTGTCTGTGCTCCGGTAAAGAATTAGAAAAAATGAGAATATCATCCAAGTAGATGACTACAAATCTACCGAGATATTCCCTGAATATATCATTAACAAAATCTTGAAAAACGGCTGGCGCATTACAAAGACCGAAGGGCATGACCAGGTACTCATAGTGCCCATCCTTCACATTAAATGCAGTTTTCCACTCGTCCCCCTGTCGGATGCGAATCAGATTGTAAGCCCCTCTCAAATCCAATTTGGAGAAAATTCGAGCTCCTGTGACTTGATTGAACAGATCCCCAATCAAGGGTAAGGGGTATCGGTTTTTTACAGTGATCTTATTCAAGGCTCGATAATCTATGCACGGTCTCAAGCCACCATCTTTTTTCTCTACAAAAAAGAACCCGGCCCCAGCAGACGAGGTAGAGGGACGGATAAATCCTTTCCTAAGATTTTCGGTAATATACTCCCTCATTGCTTGCTCCTCGGGCAGGGTAAGGTTATAGATCTTTCCCCTCGGGGGAATAGTGCCAGGCAGCAAGTCAATGGGGCAGTCATATGACCGATGTGGAGGAAGAGTATCAGCAGAGCGTTCAGAGAATACATCGATCCAATCAGCGTATGGCTGAGGTAATTCCTGTGGTAAGACTTGAACGCTTCTGAGGCCTGTATTAAAACAGTGACCTTTACAGTGGTCACTCCACTTGACCAACTCCCCAGCCCGCCAATCTAACACCGGGTTATGGAGTTGCAACCAGGGGTATCCCAAAACCACCGGAGTTTCCAGACAATCAAAAATAAAGAATTCTAAGAATTCAGAGTGAGAAGAGCCGACAATTAGTCTGAGAGGTGGGGTCTTGGTGTTTATAGGACCTCCCTGGATTGCCTTCCCATTGATAGCTAAAACTTGTAGGGATCTTTCAAGAGGAACTACAGGGATCCCTAAGGTGGAGATCATGCTCCTGTCCAAAAAGTTTCCAGCCGCACCACTGTCTATGAAGGCGGAAACTGTCAGCTTAGAGGACCCCCAAAACAAATTAATAGGTACAAGCATCTTATTCTGGCGAGAGTTACAAACTGACTCACCCAGATCAGTACTCTCTACCTGGTCTGGGTGCGGAAGTTTTTCCGCCAGTTTCCCCTTGTTGGGACAGGACCCTGCAAAATGACCAGAATTCCCGCAATACAGGCATAACCCCTCGGATCGCCTACGCTGCTTCTCCTCTTGGGATAAGCGGGTTCTCCCAAATTGCATAGGTTCTTCCTGGGAAGATGATGAGGTATTTTCTCCAAGGGGAACCGGGGATCTATGTCTCTGGACTGGTCTAAAGGACGTGGGAGCCCCGACTCTCTCCCTGGCCCTTTCTCTAAGACGTCGGTCTATTTTAATGGAGACCTGCATTAATTGATCTAGGTCCGCTGGCGGGGGAAAATTGACTAAGGCATCCTTGATGCTATCCGACAGTCCCACCCTGAACTGACTACACAAAGCTGGATCGTTCCACCTAGCTTCGATAGCCCAGCGGCGGAATTCAGCACAGTAGTCTTCAGCCGAATTCCGTCCTTGTTTTAAGGACCGAAGCCTATTCTCTGCGGTAGACTGTATATCTGGATCGGCGTATAAAACGCCCATAGCATTGAAGAAGGCAGTCACTGATTGTAGGGCAATGTCATGAGACGGTAAACTAAAGGCCCAGCAAGGAAATGACTAGGCCTACTCGTTGGACCTCTGTGCCAGAGGAGATAGGTCTTAACTTAAAATATAGTTCGCAGGCATTCTTGAAATTGGAAAATTTTGCTCGTTGTCCAAAAAATTTCTCAGGCAGTGGAATCTTAGGTTCGGAGATATGAGGTGGTACAGAGGAAGTCGGCACTTGACGAGATTCCTGAGTGGCCACTCTTTGAGCGAGTTGGTTGATCGCTGTGGCCATAGCTTGCACCTGCTGTACCAGGTCATCCATTTTTGGGCCTGTGATAATGTCACGCTCGGGGTAACTCCAGCCCTCTTAATAAGCTCACAACCCCCAATCTCCACAGCCAGCTTCACCTGTAGGAGCCCCCGCTTGCCGGGACGCAAGATACGCCTACCCGGGATCGGTTGCCCCCAGGACTTAATGGCTCAAAGGATGTAAGCTTATATGTGGGAGGACTGGAGAACCAATAGCAAGAGCGTGAGTGACGGAAGTCCAAAGACAGGCAATAGGTAGATAACAGGAAGGCAGAGATAGTAGCGGCACCAGGGGTCAGGCAAGATGTAGTCGGGGTTCAGGCAGAGGTCAGCAACTGGGGATCAGGATCTAGAAGCGTCAGTTCAGGCAAAGGTCGGCAACAAGGATTCAGGATCGAGAGTGGTCGTACAATCAAATCGGCAACAGGCTAAACTTCACAGGAGTAGGTAACACAGGGTTCTGAGCGCTATCACAGGCAATTCACAACTGAGAGGGAATTGCCTTTATAGGGACAGGTCTGAGGGAAGCAGTGTACTGATTGGAGCACATAGGATTCCAAGGGTAATTGGCTGGCAACAAGGGAGGAGGTAAGGCCAAGATATCAATGGGGCTGATTGGCCTGCAGAGCAGAAGAGGGCGAAGCCCTCAATCCCCTAGGATTCATTAACCCTTTAATTGATCCTCCGGCGGGTGCGCGCAGCACAGCGCCGCCGGAGGGCATAACAGACACGTGCTCGCGGCCGCGCGCGAGCACGTCTACTGGAGGAGGAAGCGGGGGGCGTGGCTGAGCTGGGCGCCGCTCGAGCTGACGCTGCTCGAGCCGACGCCGCCTGGCGGCACAGTGACAGCTGCAGCTGGCCGCCTGGAGACGTCGCTGGAACGGGGATCAGGTAAGCGGTTCCTGACAGTATGACACACATAGCATAGATGATTTTTGCCAATGGAGACGCCGCAGCGTCTGGGGTCAATATTGTAACGAGAAGCAGAGTGTATGACACACATAGCATAGATGATTTTTGCCAATGGAGACGCCATAGCGTCAGGGGCGACGCCCGGTGCAGCACCTCCAATTAGGAAAGAGACGAACGCGGCGGCGGCAGATAACAATAAAAAAGCAAACAGTGCAGCTCTGACACTAAGTTACAAGTCAAGGACAATACTAAGGCCATAATCGTGTAATCGCAGTACACTTGAGACTGCCACACACACACCCCCCCCTTTCTTTCCCCCCAAGCTACGGGGGGAAACGAGGGAGGATGGCGACTCTTTGGATAGGGCCCACCACTACACGGGGCAATAATGCGGGAGGGGCATCCACTATGAGGCTCACCATCAGCCTAACCGCCTACCCTTTGGTGGGGGACTGCGGTTGAGCATGGCTCCGTTAAGCACACATGGTGCTGCCTCCTTTCCCTCTGCTGGGCAAGGTGCTGTGCAAAATAGCCCAGGAAGGGGTGCCAGCAATTCTGGTGGCCCCATGTTGGCCAAGAAGAATTTTTACAACATGGCTTGAATCTGGGTTTTCAGCTTAGTACTCTGAAGGGCCATGTTTCTGCTCTGGCTGTTTTTTTCCAACGATCTTTTGCTTAGCATCATCTGGTCAAGACCTTCTTTCAAGGTGTTACTCATTTGCGTCCGCCACGCAAGCCCATGTTGCCTGTTTGGGATTTGAACTTGGTTGTGTCGGCCATGCAAGGGTCTCCTTTTGAACCTTTGCAGGAAGCGGCTTTGTCCACTCTCACTGTCAAGGTAGGCTTTTTGGTGGCTAT
Source organism: Gastrophryne carolinensis (assembly GCA_027917425.1). Lineage (NCBI taxonomy): Eukaryota > Metazoa > Chordata > Amphibia > Anura > Microhylidae > Gastrophryne > Gastrophryne carolinensis. The sequence goes on along the minus strand of CM051236.1, from coordinate 110,053,408 downwards.
TACCTCTGTCAGGCGAGTTTCTGAATAGGCAGCGCTTTCCATCAAGCCTCCTTATTTTGAAAGACACCAGGACAAGGTGGTGTTTCACTTTAAAACTGATTTTCTGCCTAAAGCTGTGTCTGCCTTTCATCTCAATCAGGACATTGTGTTGCCTTCCTTGAGCCCTAACCTGGGTAACCCCAAGGAAAGGGTGTTGCACTCTCTTGATGTAGTTAGGGCTGTGAAGTTCTATTTGGTGGCTACTGATTTCTTTAGGAAGACTGATGCCTTCTTTGTGGTTCCGTCTGGTCCTAACAGCGCACAGCGCAATGGTAAGCAGGGTCCTAAGCAGCTGCGCCTCCTTTGGTGTATATATTAATACAGGGAATAGAACTATTTTTACCCAAAGTGCCTGACAGAGAGAACTGGTGTCAGACATGCATCATGGCATCATGTGCAGGTATACCAGCAATCCCAAGTGAGTACACACACTGGGGGATCTCTCATTGGCCAGCAGTCAAAAAATACAATTCTGTGATTACTCACCTGTAGAATTGATATTATGAGTATACATCCCGTCCCGTTCCGAAAGATATCCTTACACATGGGTTATTCATCTTCAGATGTCAGGTGACTGCAGAGCAGAAAAAGTGGCCCCTCCCAGCCCATATATACCGAGGCACCTCCCACAGAACCCCAGTATTTAAAAGCAGTTAACAAAGCCGGGAGAATATAAACAACAATCACCATAAAGAGGTAACAAGAACAACAAGGGTGGGGCGGAACGGGATGGATGTATACTCATAATATCAACTCTACAGGTGAGTAATCACAGAATTGTATTATTCTTAGTGTACATCCCGCCCCGTTCCAAAAGATATCCTTACACATGGGACATCCAATAGCAGTGTCCGTAAGGTAGGGTGGGATCCCCAAAGGCAACAGCAAGCAGTCTAAACCACTGCCACCTGCAGAACTTTGCGGCCAAAAGCAGCATCAGCTGAGGCCTTAACATCAACCTTGTAAAACTTTTGTAAAACTTATAAAAGTATGAACAGAAGACCAAGTTGCGGCCTTGCAAACTTGTTCAACAGAAGCTTGGTGCTGAAAAGCCCAAGAGGCACCAATAGCACGAGTAGAATGAGCAGTAAGGCGGAAAGGAGGTTTCTTTCCCTTCGCAGAATAGGCCTGAATCACAGCCTGACGAATCCACTTGTGGATTTAGCAGGAGCCTGGCCTTTCTTAGGACCAGACGGAACCACAAAGAAGGCATCAGTCTTCCTAAAGAAATCAGTAGCCACCAAATAGAACTTCACAGCCCTAACTACATCAAGAGAGTGCAACACCCTTTCCTTGGGGTTACCCAGGTTAGGGCTCAAGGAAGGCAACACAATGTCCTGATTGAGATGAAAGGCAGACACAGCTTTAGGCAGAAAATCAGTTTTAAAGTGAAACACCACCTTGTCCTGGTGTCTTTCAAAATAAGGAGGCTTGATGGAAAGCGCTGCCTATTCAGAAACTCGCCTGACAGAGGTAATAGCCACCAAAAAGCCCACCTTGACAGTGAGAGTGGACAAAGCCGCTTCCTGCAAAGGTTCAAAAGGAGACCCTTGCATGGCCGACACAACCAAGTTCAAATTCCAAACAGGCAACATGGGCTTGCGTGGCGGACGCAAATGAGTAACACCTTGAAAGAAGGTCTTGACCAGATGATGCTAAGCAAAAGATCGTTGGAAAAAAACAGCCAGAGCAGAAACATGGCCCTTCAGAGTACTAAGCTGAAAACCCAGATTCAAGCCATGTTGTAAAAATTCTTCTTGGCCAACATGGGGCCACCAGAATTGCTGGCACCCCTTCCTGGGCTATTTTGCACAGCACCTTGCCCAGCAGAGGGAAAGGAGGAAACACGTATAGGAACTGAAAGCTCTTCCAAGACACTGCCAGAGCATCCACTGACAGGGCCAGGGGATCCTGTGACAGGGAGACAAACACTGGAAGCTTGTGATTGTGACGAGACGCAAGCAGGTCCACATCCGGCTGGCCCCAACGGAGGCACAGAGAATGAAACACCCTGTTGCTGAGGGACCATTCTCCCATGCGAGAAGCCCCCCTGCTCAGAGAGTCCGCTTCCAGATTCTCCACCCCCGGAATGTACACAGCCGAAATGCAGGGAACATTAGGGTCGATTCAAAGAAACATGTAACAGCTTTGATTTGGGTGCCGATCATCCTATTTTTCACGTCCGCTCGTGCGTTCGTATGAACTTGCGAGTGATTCTATAAGCAAATACGTTTCTATCCTAAAATGTACGTCCGTTCGTATGGCAGTTCGCGAATCAGACCTATGTCAGTTTCCATCCTGAATTTTCCGTTTCATTTCTCAGGTTGCAACATTGGTTTTGCCCTTTTTCCTTTTTTGTCTGGACGTAAATCCTTCTGATCTTGCGGCTGCGCACTACAAACTTACCTCATTAAAGTGCATTCTAAATATTTGGTCTTATTTTTCTTTATTTCATTCATTTTGTAGTAACCAACCATTAATGAATGCATTTGCATAAGTAAATCTTACTTTGTTTAATTTTTAGTTAACTTGCATTTTTTACTTGTGGATTTAATTTTAATATTTTGGCTTCAAATGGTACAACTTAAAATTTTGTGTGTGGTTACCCACACCCTCTCCATACAGATTGCTCTCAAATATAAAAAAAACACCCAGCAACTTCTGCATGTTATGAGCCTAGAAACAGCCAAGATGGCGGGTCAGGTATTATCGGGCAGCCTGCAAACAGAAAGGGCCTTGTGACTGTGTTGCTCTGCATTCTTTGATTTCTGACCTTTCCGTGCCCCCAGCTCTGCTGTGTCTGTGCAAAATACAGCAGTAACCCACATCCTGCACTTTATCCCGCTCTCCTCTCCTCAGTAAGTGTGATGCATCTGACCAAAGATGTGCTTAAATAATTAAACAAAGCAAAGGTAAACAACTACACCAATAAATGCAATCTAAAAATATTATTCTAGTACATCAATTTAAAAATAAATACCAAAGGACATAAGTTTCTTTAATTAACGCAAATATATTGCAAAATAAAGGTTTACATGCAAAGGACTAATTAAGGTCCACATTAAAATGCTTTTATAAGGCATACGTGAATCAGGTATGCATTGCCATACAATTTATGGCCTCGGCCATGCTGATACATGCAGTTCATTGGAGCTCAAGACGCGCAGACTCCTCCACATAGCCAAAAAACCTGTTCACGAACAGCAATCCGACTGCTAAAAGGTGTCGGCAGTGGCTTTCTTTTAAAACGTCTTTAGAGGTTTGAAAACTGTTCTCTGAATCACACCTAAACCCATTCGATTATCCTAAGTTTTACGTTTTGATCCTAAGTTTTAGGATTTGATCCTAAGTTTTACGTTTTGATCCTAAAATTTAGGAACGAACTTGCGATGATCGTAAGAGCATATACGCATTCGAACGTAGGCTCGTGCGAGTCGTAAATGGCCAAAAAAACAGGAAAAAATGACTAACACCCACCCAAACTTACGATTCTCGATCCGAAATCAATTAACTTTTGCTCTTTGAATCGAGGGGATTGTCCTCTGCCCAGGACAGAATCAGGGAAACTTCCTTGAGAGCCCTCTTGCTCCTGATTCCTCCCTGATGATTGATGTAGGCAACCGCCGTCTGGTTGTCTGAGCGGATCTGTACCGCCAGACCCCGAAGGCGCGCGGTCAGATGGGAAAGCACTAGCCTTTTTGCCCTCAGTTCCAGAATGTTGATTGGGGCATAGGCCCCCTGAGGTCCCCACTGCCCCTGGAATTTCAGGTACTTCCAAAAGCCCCACCAACCAGTCAGACTGGCATCCGTGGTGACCACCTCCCAGCAGGGAGTCAGAAAAGATCTGCCCACTAGCAGATTCCTTGGATCCAGCCACCATGACAGAGACCGCCTGGCCAGAGGGGACAGCACAAATACCTGATCCAGGGACCCTGGGTCCCGATCCCATACTGACAAGAGATGAACCTGGAGAGGTCTCATGTGAAACTGAGCGTATGGGACAGCCTCGAAGCTGGACACCATCAGACCCACCAGCTGCATAGCCTGTCTGATGGACGGATGAGGGCAAGACAGAAGAAGCTGTGTTTGTGCCTGAAGACTCTCTACCTTCAGCTGAGGGAGAAAGACCTTGACTTGAGATGTATCCAGAGTCATGCCCAGAAAAGACTCTGGAAGGAGACGGGGAAGATTTGGGAAGATTGATCACCCAGCCAAACATTTCCAGAGTGGATACCACTGTCTGAACGTCCATCTCTGCTTGTTGTAAAGTCTGAGAAGCTATAAGAATGTCGTCCAGGTAAGGAAGAATGCGAATACCCTGAGATCACAACAGAGCCATCACTCTTGCCAGCACCTTGGTGAACACCCTGGGAGCAGAGGTAAGACCAAATGGCAGGGCCACAAACTGTTAATGCTGATCTTCCACTGTGAACCTGAGAAATCTTTGATGGCCTGCAAAAATTGGCACATGGAGGTAAGCATCCTTGATGTCTATAGAGGACAAGAAGTCCCCTGGGCGAAGAGAATTTATGGCAGAACGCAAAATTTCCATGGGAAAGTGCCTGAATCTGACAAATTTGTTGAGGATCTTTAAATCCAGGATAGGCCTGACGGAACCGTCCTTTTTAGGGACAGTGAAAAGATTGGAATAATAGGCTTTGCCCCTTTCCCGCAGAGGAACAGGGCAAATGACCCCCAATTCCAGTAGGTTTTGAATAGCAAGACACAGACACTGAGCCACAAGGGGGTCTTGAGCCATCCGGGATCTTATGAACCTTGGGGGCGGCCAGGCTGCAAACTCGTCCTCTGCCCCTGCCCCATGACTCACCGCGGCCCCCAGCAGCGGGAGCCCCCCTTCCTCTCCTGGGGGAATACAAGGGGGACAGAGCAAAATCTGGAACCCCGAAAGGGCCTGAGTGGCTTCTTGCGCTGAGGCAGCTTGCCTTCCTTGGCAAACAGATCCAGAAGTTCCCCAAAAAGGCGCAGTCCTTTAAAGGGAGCTCCAGCAAGAGCCTTCTTAGCAGCAATGTCAGCCGACCATTGGCGCAGCCAAACAGAACGGCGTATAGCAACAAGTAGGGCAGAGGTTCTACCACACATTCTAATGGCATCCTCCATGGCAGCAAGAACATATGAAGTAAATTCCTCACAATACATAAGCCAGTTAAATACATCCCTGCCCAAAGCCGCAGAACCACCCTCTAAGGCAATTCTGATCAATCTTCTGATCGCAACAGTTGTAATAGCAGATGCGCACGCAGGGCGCAGAGCAGTCCCCGCACAGGCAAAATCATGAGAGGCCAGCTGATCAATGCACCGGTCTTCCACGTCCTTTAAAGTGGTAGTGTCAGGTGAGCACCACAGAGGTATGAGATAGTCCAAGAACTGGAGCCTCAACCTCGGGTGGGGAACACCATAATTTAGCTGTTTCCAGGGGAAAGGGATACCTCTTATCCCAGCTTTTAGGCACACCAGGAAGCCTACTAGGCTTCTCCCATTCCTGCAAAACAAGATTGTTGAAATGTGCCTGTGCGGGGAACTCCCAGCGCGTTTAGCAAGCGTAAAATAATTTTCCCTGCTGCTGCGGAGGGGCAACAGGGGGAGATATTTCAAGCACTTCAAATAAATGGGCTATTAGCCTGTCTGTATCAGCTGCATCCCAAGGCTTGGACCCCGTCTTGGGATCATCAAAGGACCTATTCAGATCCTCAGGTTCAGACTCAGAAAATAATTCCCCCCCTTCAGAGGAAAACCCGACAATATCATCCAAACATACGTATTATCAATCAAATGCCGTGTCTTGCCAATGGCTTTGCGCGGCTCAGACCTGCCCATCCGCCTCTCCAGATCGGTCAATCTAGTAGCAAAATCAGATTTGGCATCCCCGCTAGCATGCGCCACAACCGGAGCTAAATGTAAGCGAGGGGGAGTAGGCAAGGCCACAGGGGACGCGGCCCTCAGCAGGGGCATCCCAGACAACCGCACAACAGGCTGCTGGGCACAGGAAAGACAGACCTTGAAGTCGCCAGGTACAGGGGAAACCCCACAATAAGTACAGAACCGGCCTTGTCCCGAAGGAACCCCGGACTCATTGTCTTGAGACGCCTCCATGTGGTGATTATTGTGGCTCAAACTGGCCAATTGGGAATAATGCAAGAAGCAAACCCGGGATGCCCCCAGTGCACCGCAAGGGAAGTGGGAGGATTTAAGATCTTAAAACAATTTCCCTTAATTAAAGTATAGGCCGGGAGAAACCACTAATTCTACAGGCCTGAAAGACATAAGATAGGATCCTGTAGCTAATAATGAAGAAAGATAGCCTGCGAGGGCACTTACAGACCGCAACAGAGAGCCAGCTGAGCAGCACCGCCGAGGCAAAATGGCGCTCACACATATACCTCAAGGGGCGGGCCGCGGGGGAGCGACGCAAAAAGCGTCACTCGCCCCGCCCGCCTCCCTCCAAAGAGCGCAAAAAGACACGCCCACGTGAAACAAGCAGCCAATGGCCACGCCATATCTGCCTGAGGTAAATGCCGGCACCACATGCAGAGCGGTGTACAAGAGTGCGGTATCAGAAACAAGTAAAACCGTGCAACCAAATTAAACGGGGATCACTGCCTAATGCGCTCCACAGATTACGGAGCAAGATAACAAATGGTGCCACCAAAAACATGATAACACAGTATATATATATATATATATATATATATATATATATATGGAAAGCCCCCCCCCCCTTCCCCTAAGAGACTCAGAGGAATGAGGGGAGTCAGCAGTCATCCATAAGGGAACCCACATGAGGGAAAGGGGGTGAAAGGCACAAGTAATGCGGGCAGGGCATTCCATATGGCTCACCATGGCCTGAACCATCTACCCTTTGGTGGGGGAGTTGCGGTGGAGCTCAGCTCCTTAGCACCAAATATGGTGTCTTCTACCTTCACCCGAACGCTACAGCCAAGGCTGGGAGGCAATATGATAAAGACAGAACGGGTGGGAATAGCTTCACAGGTCCATAGGGCCAAAAGACCCCGCTCACCTGCCTGAAAAGGAGAGAGAGACACTTTCTCGTCCTGGCAGTCCGAGACTGCACAGAAAATCTGGTGTTCTGTGGGAGGTGCCTCGGTATATATGGGCCGGGAGGGGCCACTTTTTCTGCTCTGCAATCACGTGACATCTGAAGATGAATAGCCCATGTGTAAGGATATCTTTCGGAACGAGACGGGATGTATACTGAGAATATGGCTGCTAGTCCACTCGCTCCTAGCATCATTGTCCATACCAGAGAAACTCCCCCACTTTTGCATTGCTTCCTCATCGGCTGCCAGTTCACTAATCCAAATGGGTGGTCACATGGGGCAGTGAACAGGCAGCCAATGGTTAGGGAACACTTCTGTTAGTGAAGTGCTAAGTATGAACAGAGGGCTTCTGGTAAACCACAGTGGGCAACCAAGTGTGTGGGGGCACCATTCTGAAGTCTTGCTCAGGGTGGCTTCCATCCTAAGGCCAGCAACGTTTTCCCTATATCCTATTGGGACCTAAATTTATTGTGTTGGGGAGGAGGCTTGAGGGGCATCCAGAATGTTGGAGCCCCCCACACATAACCCCCCAGAACGCCCGATATTCTTATCTTCTTCACCTCAAGCCTGCGCCAGAAAAGGAGTCCCGCGATTGGCCGCCGGGTGGGGACGTGTACCATGGCCGCATTCTCAGCCCTGGCCACCAGAACACCCGGGCCATGACCCACCCATGTGAGCGCCGGCAGCTAGTCGCAGGACTTTTCTGCCACAGGCTTGAGATTAATGTAAGACTATCAGGTGTTCTGGGGGATTATGTGCAGGGGGGCTCCATCATTCTGAAAACGCTTTTGGCCAGTTTAAAGAGTTACTGCACCCAAACTACATTCCTAGCTGCAGCCAGTGCTTACCTTATGTCAGCCAACCAGCCCACCTGCACTTTGGGGGAGCACACCTAGGTGTTTGGGAGTGAGCACATGCACTTTGAGAGTGTGTCTGGGAGTGCTGGTCTAGGCTGAAATGTTGCCTAGCAACAGGGGGAGAGGGGAGAAGCACAGCCAGGGTGTCTTATGGAAGTTCTGGAAATCTTGCAGACTCCACCCATTATGCTGATTATTATGCAGCATCACAGATCCAAGGGCCACGCCAACTTTTTTCAAAATAGAAATCATGGGGCAAAACTGCAAACCCCAATATCGCTGCCATTTCTTCTTCAATTTAAAAACGGAAAACAGTTTAGGACAGTGCCAAATGTAGCCCAACGCAATGGTGTAACAATTAACTTTGCAGTACCACGTAAAATGAAGGGTAAATGTTCTATATTAGTATATGATTTGCTATCTTTCTGTGTTTCTGATATTAGAGGCCTCTGATTGTGGCGATGGCCCGGCAGAAAGGTAAAGGTGGCACCTAGTTTAATTGATAAAATAAACAGCGAATGTAAGAAATAATGGTGTAAATGTACTGTACAAAGGTAGAGAGGAAGGGATTTTTCTGGCTTCTACCAGAGATGGTTGTGTAGCATTTTCCTTTGTTTCCATTAATGTCAAAAAGGTTTTTTGCCATTACATCAAATCGGCACTCTATTAATTTGGGGAGAAATCTGATTACCAGTGGAGGCTGGGGAGGATATTTTTTCAATCAAAATGTGATGGAATTTTTTTTTTCGAAATCAAATTGCACTGGCTTTGTGTTTTCTTGCGTTCTTCTGACCCAAGCATATACTGCATGCAGTTCCAATATAAAACTAGGATGCAAAAATGAAAACCATAAATAATGTGCCACATAGTACCTCGATCCTCAGATCTGCAGCTTCAAAGTCCCAAAGCTCAGTTGGCAGGCACATTCTGCTTACCATATGGCACGCTGGACCTATAGAAACAGCCTGGAAAAATCAGCCGAGAGGACTGAGCAGCGGGACTCCTGTTCTGTAATGTGAAAGCTGGTAGATCAGACACAGAGAAGTACAGCTTTTTATTACAATCCCCAATGCTTGATCCATACTGCCGGAATTTCATGAAGCTCCTCAGGAGATAGGGCACGTTGTGGAGGGGGTTTGTTCGGGGGAGGGGTGCCTCACCTACAAAGGGTTAACTGAACCCAGTATACAGCATAATGCTGGCAACTTAATTAATGGTGCACAAACTTTAGCCAATCAGGGTTACAAAGCCGGAGATCTAGTAATTACACAGCTCCTACATTGATTGTAAAGAGCAATCATGATGATTAAAGCGAAGTAGCCCATGCAACCATGCAGCCAATTCCATTCCAGGCTTATAAGAGGTAGTCACCAACACTGCTGGACGTCCAGGAAACTGTATTTTAAAGGCAAACTCTACAAGCACTAAAACATGAAGCATGCTTTTGAATCCATTGTGTACTTCATATTCAGTTACATACCTTGGAATCCATAATATGATATATTGTGTACCTCAAAATCATTTCTGTACTTCAGAATCCACTTTAGAATTTATTGCATACTATAGAAGCCTTTGCCTACTTCTGAATACATTGTCTACTTCAGAATCTATTGCTTACTTTAGGATATATTGTGTACTCCACAATATGTTGCATACTTCAGACTATATTGCTTACTTCAGAACGCATTATGTACATTAGAACCCATTGCCTACTTTAAAATATATTGTATATTTCAGAATCCATGCCTACATTAGAATCCATTTGTATTTAGGAATCTATTGCCTACTTCAAAATCCAATGTGGGGGTGATGCTAATTATTTGGTGAAGCAGATGTAACTTTGGGAGCACATATGGGTGTGAATTGCAACCTGCATCTTTTTGAGTTTAATACACAAAAATGTACATAAACATGTTCTAATTTGCCCCCCCCCCCCAAAAAAAAAATCACCTGCATCTGCAATGGGGCATTTTTACAGGTTCAGTAAAATGTTTAGTATGCCCTATAGGGTGCTTTTTGGTCCCAAACTTTCAAAAAATGATCCCTACCTCAATGGCAATTGATGCACCTCACATGTAAAAATGCCGCATTGCAGGGACAGGTGATTTTGTGAGGAAAAAATGAGAATAAAAAATACAATTATGTGAGTACTCACCTGTAGAATTGTTTTTGGTGCTTCTTGGTGCTGAAAAGCCCAAGAAGCACCAATGGCACGAGTGGAATGAGCAGTAAACCTAAAAAGAGGAACCTTCCCCCTAGCAGAATAGGCCTGCTCCACCGCCTGATGGATCCACTTGCTGATAGTGCATTTAGCCGGAGGCAAACCCTTCCTAGGTCCAGCAGGAAGAACAAAAAGAGCATCAGATTTCCTGAAAGACTCAGTAGCAACCAAATAAAACTTTAAAACTCCTTACAACATCCAGAGAATGAAGGGTCCGCTCCTTGGAATTAGCAGGGTTAGGACACAAAGAAAGTAATACAATGTCCTGACTGAGATGAAAAGCAGACACAACCTTAGGCAACCTTAGGCAAGAAATCTGTCTTAAGCCGAAACACCATCTTATCCTGATGCAGCTCAAAATAAGGAGGTTTGATGGAAAGCGCCGCCAGCTCAGAAACTCGCCTGACCAAAGTAATAGCCACCAAAAAGGCCACCTTAAGAGTCAGAATGGGCAACGCAGACCCACGGATAGGCTCAAAGGGAGGACCCCAGATTCAAGTCCCAAACTGGTAGCATAGGTTTACGTGGCGATTGCACATGAGTAACTCCCTGGAAAAAAGTCTTAACCAACCGGTGATTGGCAAAGGATCTTTGGAAAAAAATTGCCAGAGCTCACACCTGTCCCTTGAGGGTGCTAAGTTGAAGGCCCGAATCCAAACCATGTTGCAAAAATTCCAGAATCCTCGGGATAGAAAACACCCGACAAGGAAGAGACTTGGACTCACACCAGGTAATGTAAGCATGCCAGACCCTGTAGTAGATAAAGGACGAGGACTTCTTCCTAGCCCGAACCATAGTATCAACAACAGAGGCCGGCAACCCCTTATCCATCAAGATGAATGTTTCAGCAGCTAAACCGTTAAAGCCAGCGTTTGTAAATTGGGATGGAGCAGCTGTCCCTGAGTGAAAAGATCTGGATCTTTGGGCAAGACGTACCGATCTACTGCCAACTGCACGACGTCTGCGAACCACACCCTCCTTGGCCAACAGGGGGCCACCAGGATGGCTGGTACCCCCTCCTGGGCTATCTTGCGCAGCACCCTGCCCAGCAGAGGAAAAGGAGGAAACACATAGAGGAGCCGAAACTCCATCCAAGGCATTGCTAGCGCAACCATGGCGAAGGCCAGAGGATCCTGCGACAGGGAGACAAATCTTGGAAGCTTGTGATTGTGGCGGGACGCAAACAGGTCCACATCCGGCTGACCCCAGCGATGACACAGGGAGTGTGCATCCTGGTTCTTCACCCCCGGAATGTATCAGGGACACTTCCTTGAGGGCTCGCTTGCTCCGAGTCCCTCCCTGATGTTTGATGTAGGCAACCGCCATCTGGTTGTCCGACCCCAAAGGTGTGTGGTCAGCTGAGAAAGAACCAACCCGATCGCCCTCAGTTCCAGGACATTTATGGGAGCATGGGTCTCCTGGGGGCCCCACCGACCCTGGAACTTCAGAGACTTCCAAAAGCCCCCCCAACCGGTCAGACTGGCATCTGTGGTGACAGTCTCCCAGCACGGAGGCAGAAAGGTCCTGCCCACTAGAAGGTTCCTTGAGTCCACGAGAGGGACTGGCCAGGGGAGACAGAAGAAATTCCTGATCCAGGGACACAGGGTCCCGATCCCAAACTGACAAGAGGGGCAACTAAAGAGGTCTCATGTGAAACTGAGCAAAGGGGACTGCCTTGAAGCAGGACACCATCAGGCCCACTAACTGCATCCCTTGCCGGATGGAGGGATGGGGACACAAGAGCAGAGCCCGTGCCTGCTTCTGAAGGCCCTCCACTTTCTGCTGAGGCAGGAACACCTTGACCTGAGAGGTATCCAGAGTCATGCCCAGAAAGGACCTCACCAAAGACAGTGAAGACTTGGGAAAGTTGATCACCCAGCCGAAGGACTCAAGAGTGGAGGTCACCACCTGAGTGTCCTTCTCAGCCTGATGAAGAGACTGAGCCGCAATCAGAATGTCGTCCAGGTAAGGGAGGATGCGAATGCCCTGATTCCGCAGCAGAGCCATCACGCCCGCCAGCACATTGGTGAACACCCGAGGCGCTGAGGTGATACCGAACGGTAAAGCCACAAACTGGTAATGCTGATCCTCTAAAGCGAACCTCAGGAATCTCTGATGACCCAGAAATATTGGCACGTGAAGATAGGCATCCTTGATGTTCACGGAGGTCATGAAGTCGCCCTGGGCGAAGGGTACTGACAGCCGAGCGTAGTGTCTCCATGCGAAAGTGCTTGAACCTGACAAACTTGTTGAAACCCTTCAAGTCCAGAATGGGCCTCAAAGACCTGTCCTTTTTGGGAACCGTAAAAAGATTGGAGTAGAACCCCTGACCCCGTTCCTGGGGAGGCACCAGGCAAATGACTGCTGACTCCAACAGGCGTTGAACTGCAAGGCGCAAACCCTGAGCTGACAGAGGGTTTTGAGACATCTGGGATCTGAGGAGTCTTGGGGGCGGAGGACACCACCTCCTAAATTCACCGGTCTGAGACGCGGAGCCTCCAGACGTGAGCATATAGCCGAAGCCGGATGGGTGAGGGCGCCTCCTCGTGCCTGAGGCGGTTTGGGCTTGGAACCCGGGAGGAGCACGGGATCTGCCATGACCCCCAGAATCTCTGCGGCTACCTGAGAAGAGGGAGCCACGACCACCTCTGGGAGCACGAAAGGAGGGGAGGGAAGCAGAGGGCCCCCAAAAGGGCCGAGGCTTCTTCCTACGCTGGGGTAGCCTACCATCCTTGGCAAGAACATCCAGATGCTCACCAAAGAGCCGCAGCCCCGCAAAGGGGAGCCCAGTGAGAGCCTTTTTAGCAGCAGCGTCAGCTGCCCACTGACACAACCAAACAGAGCGGCGCATAGCCACCAAGAGGGCAGAGGCCCTACCACCCAGCCGTATCCATGGCAGTAAGGACAAAGGCAACAAAATCAGAGCAAAGCAAGAGGGCCCTATAATCATCCCTCTTCCTACCAGCCATAGCGCCATCAGTGAAACGCTTGAGCTTTTTCTTAAGGGCAATAGCTGTTATGGCGGTGGCGCAGACCGGATGCAGCCCAGCCCCCACAAATGTAAAAGCATGGCAGGCCAGCTGATCCATACGCCGGTCCTCGCTGTCCCGCAGTGTAGTACTGTCAGGGGAAGGCATGACCGAGGTGTTGGACAGCCCTAGAACGGGAGCGTCCACCTCAGGGGGACACGATAATCGCTTGACCAGGTCAGCAGGAAAGGGATACCTCTTATCCAACCCTTTGGGCACCGCGGACAATCTATTAGGACGTTCCCACTCCTTGAGCACCATATTAGAGAAATGGCCCTGCTCAGGGAACTCCAGAGGCTGTTTATCAGGACAAAAGAGCTTACCCTGCTTCCTCTTAGCCACCTCAGGGGGGGCAATGTGCAAGATTTCAAAAATGTCAGACAACAATCTATCAGTGTCATCAGGGAACTATGAGTCCTCCCCGGACGCAGACCCAGGGTCACTTTCGTACCCCTCCTGCTGGTTCCCAGATGAGTCAGAGTCCTGGAAAAGCTCCCCCTCCTCTAGGGAGTAACGGACACCAAAAGCATCAAATCCCTCATACTCCTCAGCAAAGAGGGAGAGCGTGGGAGCCAGGTGCCGCTTCTTGCCAGAGGCCTTACCTGAAACAGGCCTGGCAAGCTGCCTTTCAATGCTGGCCACACGAAGCGCCAGATCAGATTGTGACCCCCTGCTAGTATCCCCCTCACTGGGGGTTAAATGCAGGCGCGGGGGGGTAGGCGATGGAAGAGAAGCGCTCAGCCCAGCCTGGGCCGCAATGATACCTTGGGCGCACGGCACGCACACCGCGGTACTGTTACTCAAAGGGGATACCCCACACATGGCCCCGAAGGACCTCGAGCACGCTATCCCCAGAAGCCTCCATATGGTGCTTAACACAGGCGCAATAGGCCAGCACAGGGTAAGGGCTAATAAAAAGCCACCGGGATGCCCTCCCAAGGGATGCCCCCAGAAGCCAGTAAGGGGGAGATGAGGGGGGGTAAGGAGTAGAACCGGGAGAAACCACAACCCACAGTTGTCCCCCCTGAAAGACATAAGTAAAAAGCACATAAGCATTCGCAGCCCATGTCCCAAGGAACCAAAAACCCCCAAAGGGGACTCGCGGACCAAGTAGACCGAAGGATCACCAAGCCGCCAGACCACAGGAGGAAGCGACACAGGAAGAGATCACTGCCGCAGCCCAGGGAGGACAAAGGGGCCCCAGACGCGCAGCAGACTCAAAATGGCGCCGGCAGAAGAACCTCGAGGGGACCACTCGATACACGTCATCCCCCAGCCCCGCCCCCGAAGAGCGTGAAAACGGCGCTCACGTGACCGCGCCGGCGCCATCGCAATACAAAAATGCCCCACAGTTATAGCGCCGCCCACCGCGGGGCGGAGTACAAATCGGCAACGGCGGCGAAAAACACTGTTAAACCCACTCGCCGCTACCACCCGCCCCCCAACACACGCCGGGGAGAGGGGGGGAGGAGAGCGAGCAGGCAGCGGCAAGAGCCAGGCGGGGGGGGGGGACACCAGAAACCAGAGAAACAAGGCACACAGTCCCCAAAACACTCACCCCCTCAGAAGCTAGGACAGGATCTCCACATCCCTCACCATAAAGCCTATGGCCGGCTACCCTTTGTGGTACAGGGTCTGCGGCTTGGAGCAGCGCTTCTTGAGCACCTGACCCTAGTGCTTCTCTACCTTCACCCAATCTGTCAGCCGAGGCTGGGAGGCAGTGAGGGTCCAGAAACGGGTGGAAATAGATATGCAGGGCCGCAGACTTGGTTGCCCCGCTCACCTACGCAATATAAGAGCCATCTTCTATCTTCGCAGTATCACTGCAGAGGAAACACTGGAGAGGTCTATTGGTGATCCTGTTTTTATAGGGTACCGGGAGGAGCCACAACTCTTCTGCAGTACACTGCGCCACCTTGTGGCAGAATATCCCATACGTAAGGACTTCTTGAAGCAGGCCGTGCCATGCAATAGGAAAAATGTTAATAAAATGTTTTTATGCGTTAACATAAATAGGAAGATTGCAGTTCAAACTCAAATGTGTACCCAGAGTTACACCTGCATTCATTGTTCACCGGGTGTAGATTTTCATATGCCTCTGAATCAGTCCCAAGGTAGACATTGAAAGTAAATGGCAATTTTCTCTCCTAAACAAGGAGCGGGAATTCCCCCCAGGCTCTGAATCAACCCCATTGTGTAAGTCAGAATCCATTACGTACATCAGAAACCATTGCATATTTTAAAATCCATTGGATACTTTAGAATTCATTGTTTACTTCAGATTGGATATAAGAGAATCTATTGCCTACTTTAAAATCTATTTTACATTTCTGAATCTATTGCATACTTTAGAATAGAATGTGTACTCCAGAATTCATTGCCAACATCAGAATCCATTGTGTGCTCCTGAACCCATTGCTAACTTCAGAATCCATTGCCTACTGCCACAAAGGCCGTGGCAGCCAGACCTGAGGTCTAAAAGACTCCAGGGCTGGCAGCTAGCCTTCCCTGGGGCATTCTAAGATGGGATGCCTTACCAGGGGTCACCGGTAAATTCACCTTTACCGGCAGCTCCCACAACACTGTATCTCCTGCTGGTGGCTGAGTCCCTGGTTCGATGGTGCGCACTTGTGTCCAGCCATCCAATTTTACAGGGAAGCTAGGTATGCGATCAGCCAATTGTCGATCTCAAAAATGCTGTGTAGAAATGTAAAAAATAGCCCACACCGAACCGGCTGCATCCCCAAAGGTAATTATGCGGGCGGGGGCGCAGATTGGTGGTGGAAAGGGTTTTGTGCTGCTTTAAGAATCTATTGTGTACTCCAGAATCCATTGCCTACTTTAGAAACCACTGCATACTTTAAATTTGAATTGCATACTAAAGAATTCATTACATACATCAGAATCCATTGCCTACTTTAGAATCTATTAGGCGACTGACCTGTCAGTCTGCAGCCAGTTATCATTTTTTAAACCTGCAAACCACATGTGTACACACAGTGCCACCATCATGAAAGTGCAAGCATGCCCTGAATTCAAAAAGCTGCTCTCACTGTGGGCCATGCTGTTTATTTGGTAAACTGGGTTTAATTTGGGTGAACTTTCGGGTGCCCACCTGCGCCTGTAATAGGGGATTTTAAGTTACATGACTTTTTTAATGAGAAAAGGTTAGGTTTGGAAACCAAAGCACTCGATGGGGTACAAAAAAGCAAATTCTTCAACATATTCCATATGGTGCTGTTATCTCCAAACTTTCCGCAAAATGATCCTTACCTCATTCTCTTACAAACTTGTTTCATGTAACCTGCAGTGATAAAGTACAGGGCAAAGCCTTTTACCAGTAACAGTGGCCTGACCACAAATCACCTGGGAGTGCAATCAACAAGGGTCTCGGTATAATGAATGTTTACAGTAAAATGATGTTACAGCCTAGAGAGACTTGCTGGAGGAATGAGACCATGGAGAGGTGCTGCAGTAAACTGAGGATCCGCTGAGCGAACACTGGAGAGCAGTATATAGAGAGGACACACATGTACACAATCCTCCCTTACTTATTCGCATTTGC
This sequence comes from Gastrophryne carolinensis, assembly GCA_027917425.1. Taxonomy (NCBI): domain Eukaryota; kingdom Metazoa; phylum Chordata; class Amphibia; order Anura; family Microhylidae; genus Gastrophryne; species Gastrophryne carolinensis. The sequence goes on along the minus strand of CM051236.1, from coordinate 110,036,621 downwards.
TCAGCCTAAAATCACATACAACATACACAAAAAAGATGTGCTGACCTGTAAAGGGTTATTAAACAAAATGAGCATTGAGTCCACATTCAAGCTGATCTAAACACTCCATACAACAAAAAAGAATGGCTTTATGGCAACAAGCGCTGTACTAAATTTTATTAGTAACGGCCAAATTAGCCATGGCAATTGACAATTGTCAAACACTAGTTAAAAAAACACTATATAAAGTATAATTAAACATGGGTCCCGAGAGCATCCAATGTTGAATCAAAAGGCACAACCTAAACATTCAGGGCAACCCTAGAGATACCTACCCCCCCCCCCCCTTGTAGGCCCAGATATAAAGGGCAACCCTAGAGATACCTACCCCCCCCCCCCTTGTAGGCCCAGATATAAAGAGATAAATTTACCCCCAACAGGGCAGTGGTCCTCAACCCTGTCTACAAGGCCCACCAACATGTCATGTTTTTTGGATCTCCAAATAGCCAGCTCTATTGCTCTGCAGCTGCACTAATTACTCCACCTGTGCATCTTGTGGAGATCTGCAAAACCTGGCCTGTTGGTGGGCATTGAGGACAGGGTTGGGGACCCCTGCAACAGGGGACCCAGCAATATCTGCACATATATGTGGCTACTGAGCTTCCTCTGACATGTGTCCTAGGTAATTTTTTGTTGCAGGGCTTACCAGTGGTAGGAAGAAATGGGTTAGTGTGCCATGGACCTGGACCCTCCCTGGGAAGGGGGAGCTAGACCAGCTATAAAATGACCCTCTAGTCACTAGGGTCCAGCTGAGAGAATTCAGAGCTTCCTCCTGTAAGCTATCCAATTACTAAATAATCGCTAGGCTGCTTCAAGATTTAGATTTGTTAGTAAATGAACTGTCCCTAAGACTCTGTTCACACCACTCCATTGTGTTAAGAGCAGTATGCGAGAGGTGCATTGTATCAAATAAATATGCTGCGCTTTTAATGCGTTGGCAATCTACTTAGGCCCTTATTTAACAAGGGATAGCGACAGGTAGCGCCTGGTGAGCGACCGGTAATGACGGGCACCACCACGAGAACGCCGGCTCCCCACCACAATCACACATTTATCAAGCCGATCCTGCTTAGCGACTGAGATAGCGCCATATAGCCACTCATTCATCATTATTCCAGCCTCAGCCCACAGCGCCAGCGTCCGACCTTGAACAGCGACAGATATGACCTCTCGCTACCTGGCGCTCTCCAATGCATTTCAATGGGACAATCATTAAATATTCATAATTAATTCATATTAATGTTTTTTTGTTTTTTTTTAATGTGAAAAATTCTGTGACCACTTCTGCCATGTTAGATTTTTTTTTTAAGGTAAAAAAAAAAAAAACTTTGTGCAGAATTGATATTACAGGTCTGATATTAATGTATTAATATTACAAAATGTTATTAAAAACTTGTTTTTTTTGGTTTCCAAAAATATGGTTGTTTGGGGATTAAAAAAACTACTTTTAACCCATCGCCGCCAGCGCTCTGGGGTTTAAACATGCATTTCACAGCGCAATAATTTTTTGAGCGTGATTTGTTAATGAATATGGTGGGAGCCGGTTGCTAGGGCCAGTCGCTATCATGCGCTCCCATACAGCGCGGAACCTGTCAAATAGCGACTCCTCACCCAATATTCAACATTACCGCACACCGACTGAGTCGCTGTCAACAACCGAACAATGGCCAAGCACAGCGACTACTAGCAGGCGCTGTGAAAATACTGCTACAGTCGCTCAACTGTCGCTACCTGCCGCTATTAATGAATCGGCCTCCCCATGTTGCAGTAAAGCATGTTTGCACAAAAAGTAAGTGGGAAGGTCTATGGCAACACACGTGCAATAAACATGCATTGCGCTTGCACTACCATAAACTTCTATTGACCTGCAATGTCACTATGTTGCACTGAAAAAGGTGTCTGCGTTGCTTTTTAATGCATTGCGCAGCACAGCACAGATATGTGAGCTAGAATAACGTGCAATGTGACGCAGCGCAGCAATATAGAGAAAGCACTGATGTGTGAACATTGCCTAATTGGTAACATTACCAAGCAGGATTGCCTTGATAAATGTGTGATTGTGGTGGGGAGCCGGCGTTCTCGTGGCGGGGCCCGTCATTACCGGACGCTCACCAGTCGCTACCTGTCGCTATTCCTTGTTAAATAAGGGCCTACGTTGATTTTTAAGGAAGAATAGTTCAGGAGCCAGGACTACTCAACAAGTACTAAAACATTTATGGCCTAATTTATCATGTACTTCTGCCAGACATTTCCATATTAGTGCAAATTACAGAAAAATATAACAAAACATTGTTTGCACACTTGCGCATGTTGCTGCACTACAAGAAGCACATTTACTACAACATTAGCAGTGCAGAAACATGCTGAAAAATGTATATATAATATTTGCACTGAAATGGCACTGTCTGGCAGAAGTGCTCGATAAATCAGTTATTGCTGCACGAGGGTGTTATACCAGAAAACAAATGCAAAGGTTTACACAGACAAATTACCAAATCAGATTTGTCTGAATAGTTTGTTGGATTTGGATCTCTTTCTCTACTGTTTGGACTTGTATGAAAATCTATGGAGGTTTAACTAATTTTTGCAAGAATCTAGAACATTCTAAAGGGTTTACAGAGTTTCAAGCACCGCATGGCGTAATCTTTCTTTCCTTCTATTTTGTGTTCCAGACTAACAGCGATCTCTTCATCCATGTCATGTTCCTAAACCGAAATATGGACAAAATCAAAACAGGGCTTGTTGTTTTCTCACTATCCAATTCTGCTACTGTCTTGAATATCACATTATCTGTCAAGGATCTCACAATCATGACAATTTTTCACTCACCAATAGCGATGAGCGAACCTGTAGAACTTTGGGTTTGCCAAGTTCTGACGAACTTTAAACAAATTGATATTAATGTGGAGCCTAACTTGGTGACCCCACAAATGGCCCAGAAATAAATAAGAGGTGGGTGAGGAGTGTAGGGAGGAGGGGGCACCCACCTGTTAAGAAGCCCCCAGAGGCAGACTGGAACTGTTAAAGAAAGAAAATGCTGTGGAGAGTGAGGGGTACCCTTTAACATAATGCAGAGTGTGAAGCAGATATGAAGCGACTCTACACTTAGCTGGCAATCATGGTCGTTCTTTTTCCTCTTGCAGAATGTACATGGCCAGGGTTACAATAAGCTGCCCCCTGAGTGAGGACACTGGCAGCAGTTTTACTAAAAGCCAAACCGAACACAGACTTTTGTCTGAAGTCTGTGTTCGGGGGTAAAAACTTGCGAAGTTTGGAAAGGACCCAAGCTTTGCAGTTTGGGTTCGCTTATCTCTATTCGCCAACCTTCAAACATACCCTCAAACTTGTCTATTCAGACTAACCTATCATCTGGCCTAAGCAATCTAGTTCACGGTCCTGACTTCTTCAGAGCACTTGCCACCATACTTACCTACTAGTACATACTACTTGTGCTATGCCTGACCACATCCTTGCCTTGTCCTGTACAATGTCCAGTACCAAGCCATAAAGACGTGCACATCAACCAGCATTGCTCATCTGTTTACCCAGTTATCCAAGGCTGACCCCATGGCCTTGCCACTGTCTGACACACTGGGTCTATAGTTACAAGTCACCGCAGTCTAAGCGGCAGCTGTAGAGTGGCCTTATTAAAGTGGACCAACACCCAGGGGTGATCGGCCCGGGAATCTATAAGATTCCCGGGCCGATCCCCTCCCTCACCGCGGGGCATCCGAGATCGGGATGTCCCATGGGGTGAAACCCCCCCAAAAGCCCAAAAAAACCTTACCTTATCGGCGACGGATCAGCCGTTTGTGAATGGCCGGCGCGGGCACGCGCCCTGTAAGAGGGACACGCGGGAGGCGGTGGCGGCTTGTCCATCGCTTGTCCGTCACCGAATAGGTACGTTTTTGGGGGCTTTTGGGGGGGTTTCACACAGCGGGGCATCCTGATCTCGGATGCCCCGCTGAAGTGGACCAACACCCAGGATAGTGAAAATCCTGGGTGTTGGTCCACTTTAAACAGGTTGCTACAGGGTGCTAGTCTGTGGGACAACCACTACTTGTGATAGCAACAGTCCTGCTGCTCCGATCAAATGTATGTGACTTATTTTTTACATGTTTACCTTTACATTTTCATTTCCATTTGGGTTTATTGCTTTAAATCTAGCTAGCATATATCTTATGCCCTCTGCCATGACGAGGCGCAGCACACTTCTATTTTTCTTCTATTTTATGTCTTATACATGTTTTTGCTTGTTTTTTTTAATGAAGCTCATATTTTTTATGTTTCTGTTCTAACTACTTTGTAATCTAACAATGTAGATATAAAAAATGATTGCTATGGGCAAGCCTGTATTGCTAAATAAACTTTCAAATGGAGCTATATATTAAGTTTTATTAAATTATACAATTGATTAAGCTTTTCATACATTTTAATCTAACTGAGCTAATTAATTAAGAACTAAAAATTATGTCACAATTACATTTATTTACAGGAGAATGCATTGCTTTCTGCTTGCCCCATGCTGGCTGTCAGCAATAGAATCTTTCGTTCACTAGTACTTTGCATTCCCTGATAATCCCTACAGAACTTGCTCCTGTATGATGACTAATTTTTCTGGATCCCCAAACTGAAAATGTAGTTAAGGAAGAACAAGCTGGGCAATTGCTCAGGGTCCTATCCCTAAAAGTTACCCTAAAGTGCACACACACCAAACAAATCAAGATACTGTAGAACAAAGAAGGCCAATCAGGGACTAGAGACACACGCTCTTACTGGCATCCCATAATGCATATCAATAAATTAAAATATCTTTGAAAAGTTCATTTATTTCAATAACTCAAAAAAACAGACACACAGAGTGATCTATATAATGCTTTTTTTCTTGTTGATGATTAAGGCTTACAGCTGACAACACTAAAGCCAAACATTCAAAGAAAAAAAAGCACACACACGCTGTGGGTAATGAATCGAAGCATATTTTGAATGGCATTACTGAAATAAATCAATTTTTCAATTACATTCTAATTTATTAAGATTCACCTGTAGTAAACTGGCCATTTGTTGGGGGGTCTCAAAGTGGAACAGGCTTTTGGGGAACAAATATCTACAGCATTCAATGCTACTCGTGTCTGTAAGTAGGTGTAGCCCCACCCCCAGTCACATGCTCCAGGGATCTTCAGTCCATAAAAGATGTTGACCTATTGCTCAGCCAATCCGTGCCTTATACTACCACAATTCAGCCAAAGAATCTGAGCAGTTGTAAACTGACCAGACATTCATAGTTACATAGTTAATACGAAAATGACATATGTCCATCAAGTTCCTGCATCCTGCATTCGGTTTGACTGTCTTCCCAGTTATGTTTGCAATACATTTAGGTCTCCCCAGAGTTTTTATAGGGGAGGTAGCTGCAAAGTGGGACTGTCTTACCGAATGTGGGACAGGTGGTCAGTAGGAGCCTAGTCTATACCAACCAATCTAATCTCACTGAAGATTGATACCCATGGTTCCCCAATTTTTCTGAAACATAGGAAGAGTAATATAAAAATGTAAATGTCTGAGACCATCTCATTTATACCAATGTTTGTGGAAAATCTACATTTACTTTGCTGAATAATAAGGATGGGGACATGTCTATAGTCTGTTTAGTTGCAGTACAGATATGAGTCATGGACCGCAACTGAGCATAAGTCAAGTCATTAGGCTTCCTATTCAGCAATGTCAGGAAGGATTTCTGGCAAATGACACATTTCCAATGGAATATGACATCTGCTATGTCCTTAGCAATACGACATCTGCTATGTCCTGAACCTGAGGGATTTAGATTTTGGACAGTCCCACCAATTGTCAGGCTTTTCCCCGAACCTCAGAAATGCAGACCCAAATGTGGCAGGATGCTCCTGTTACATAATGCAGCTTTCTACAATTCCTCATGCTGGAAGTGACATCAAGGTGGTCACAGCTGGTCCTAGCAGAAAAAAAAACAGATCCTTGGATCAGTGGGGAGTTTTTTTTTTCTGGATAGTGGCTATAACAGGCCCTGTCCATTGCTGTATATAAGAAATACATTCTGTACTATTTCATGAAGACATTTCAGTGTCATAGATACATGTTAATGCCCGAAACTTTATTTATGTAACTATTAAACAATTTGGAAATGTTTATTCATATAAATAAACCTATTTATAACATGGTCTTGAAGAGCACATTAAATGCTCAGCATCTGTCATCCTTGATCCCTCCATCCATCCTGAAAAAAGCAGATTAATATTTGAAGTTAGCACATGCGTTGCTGATCAAGAAGTACAAAAAGGAAACAAGGACGTGGCAGAGGTAGGGTTAAAGCACATGGCAGACCACAGGACATCAAAGATAATGCGCTGGTCATGACACATCTGTGTCTTATTTTGTAGAAATATGGTGCTAATTGTTCACATATGACAGAGCCGAAGCCTTCAGAGAAGTTTGTTGTATTAACCCTTTTATAACATTAGACATTAATGCCTTTATTGCCTGCCTCTGCCATGCTGTTTACTTGTCAAATCAGTCCTTAGAGGCCACTTACAGTGCGTTACCTATGCTCGAGCGGGTGTGGAGTGTTCCTCTTGGGTCAAAGATGGATGGATACTTTGTGTGTCCATCAGCTAAAATACAGATGCCATCAACAAAGCCCAGTTATCCAATCATATTGGTTGAAGAGCATGGCGCTCGCTTAGATTAGGAAGAAATGTGGCACCTGACACGTATTTAAAAAGCAAAAGACACTTTTGACCACATCTTTTTAATTAAAAGGGAATTACATACAGGGAATTCTCAAAAGAAATGAAAGGGCCAAGGTTAAGTGAAACATTTATGTATTGATTTGTAAGAGAACTAACTTTTATGCTCAGGATTAGTTTAAAAAAACACAGCATGTGAGCACTATGAGATGACACCGCGAATAGCGTACATATGATTTGTACACTAAGCAGTCATGCCTATGAGTTTAATGTCACCCTGTGGGGGTATTATTCAGTGGAATATATTTTTAGTATTCTAAAAACAATGCAAAATAGATACCATGGTTGAGTCTCTACCTTACCTCTGCTTGAATTGCCTTCTTAAAGGGACTCTCCAGGCAAAAACCTGTAGGTTGCCAGTGAAGAGATGGATAGGCCTTCAAGCCTCAGGACTTGATCTTGGGACCTGGCAAGTTTTATCAAACTAGAGTAGGATGGAACAAATGTGGATGACAAAAGGGTATGTTGTTTTTTTGTTGCCTGAGTAGACCCTTTAAAGCAGACCTAATTTCGATTAACCTGCAGAAGCCCTGGTGGCCACTCTAAAGGAATCATTATTTGGAATGCCTGTCCACTCAAAAACCCCTGACAAATTACTGAAATATGGGCAAAACTCACTCAGTTCCACACTCCTGTTATGCTACAATGAGGTACCTGTGGCGCATTTGAAAAATAGTGTTCCCCATGGTCAATGGGGAGAAACCGCCAGTAGCCACCTTTGATGTTGGCAGTTTGTGTGGCTGCTTCACAGAGGAAGTAAGTAAGTAAGAAAGGCTCTGCTGTATCTTGGATATTTCTGGCAGGCAGCCCAAATCAGGACACCTAGAGGGAAGTGGGATCAAGGGACACTTTTGGTTTTAATATGATGTAGAGGAGATAAGGTTGGGGATCTGCTTCACTGTGAAATTGTTGTCCCAAAGACATCAACCTTCCTAGGTGTTTATGTCTTCTTGGATGCTTAGAGGACATTAATTCTTGTTCATGCTGTTTCCTTTATTTCTCGGTGGGTCCTGTTATTACGTGTCCTCTTGCAAATAGCACTGATACATTTCTTTTGGGCAAGGTAAAATCAGGAAATACAGTGTCAGGGAAAAGCCTCCTTTATGAAATGGGTAATCAAATGTCTTCTGCTTGCTATACAGAAAGGGGTGTCTTCTTCTTTCTAAAATGTAAACAAGTCTCCGGACATTTGGAGGGCATCTGGGAGTTTAGATTAGTTTATACAGATTCTTTTTTTTTCTCCATGAGCCCTGTTTTTACTTTTATTGTTGTTGTTGACCTGTACATAATGGCAAAATATTTCCTGAGTCTAGGTGATCACTTGAAGTGTTCTCTTGTAGCTAAGCTATTTTTTTGTATTTGAAGGACCTTTCAGTGAACAATGGCTTTGATGGTCTCATTCGGGTTTAATTATACTTTGATATGATGTCGAAAAAATTGGGTTGGGGGACTGTTTCGCTGTCAATTTGAAATTAGTTGGCTTATGACTGACAGTTTGGCCCGTTCCATGAGGTTATATTTCTACTGGGTCATTAGATGTTTGGAGGGCATTTGTTGCACTTGTTTGGCAATAATTTTGTTCTGACATTACCCAAGTCCAGGTGAAATAACAAAAATACCGACTGATAATAATCTGCTTGCTGGATTTGTTTAGGTTAATGCCTTCTGCTCATCACCCACAAGTTGTCTGCTTGTCACTAAAATTCTTCAAATATTATTTTTAATGGACATTTTGAAGGAAAAATGCCTCAATACTGTTTTAATACAATCCTAAATACCCCCAAAATATATATAACTAGTTCAAGACAGGCTTCACTGGAAAATGACAGTGCAGCGTCTAGCAGGTCTAAGCTTCATGCAAGTGATTCAGGAGGACCTCCGGAGTCTGCAAGGTGAATACAGCTGCAGGATGACCTCCTTGTAGTTTAGGTTAATGGAAAGAATAACTGTACCTTTTATGTGTTCACATTCATATGTGGTGTATTCTGTTCTGCATTATCATTCTAATGGAGGCACAGTGCAGACTGATAATTACGAGCGTGAATCACTGTTACAAAATAAGACATGGACCACATCTCTCAAGCTAATCATAAGAGTAGAAAAGGCAACGTTTTTGAAGTTTAATGATTTATAGCAATATCTTAAATAAAATGCCATTATTAATAGTTGAGTAAAATATTACACTTCCCTTGATAAAGGACATACAGTACATAGGGTTAGGACACATTTGTGTGTGGTACCTCACCAAGAGGCTGATTTATTAATAGCGACATGTAGCGACAGTTGAGCGACTGTAGCGGTATTTTCACAGCGCCCGCTAGTAGTCGCTGTGCTTGGCCGTTGTTCGGTTGTTGACAGCGACTCAGTCGGTGTGGCGTAATGTTGAATACAAGGTTACGAGTCACTATTTGACAGATTCCGCGATGTATGGGTGCGTATGATAGCGACTGGTCAGAGCGACCAGCTTCCACCATATTCATCACAAAATCACGCTCAAAAAATTCAAGGGCTGTGAAATGCATGTTTAAACCCCAGAGCGCTGGAGGCGCTGTGTTAAAAGTAGTTTTTTAACCCCCAAACCACCATATTTTTGGCAACCAAAAAAAAAAAGTATTTTAAATAATTTAGTAATATGGATACATTAATGTCAGACCTGTAATATCAATTCTGTACAATTTTTTTTTAATTTTTTTTCCCTTAAAAAAATTATCTAAAATGGCAGAAGTGGTCACAGAATTTTTCACATTTAAAAAAAAAAAAAAAAAAAAAAAAACATTAATAACAATTAATTATTAATATTTAAAGATTGTCCCATTGAAATGCATTGGAGAGCGCCAGGTAGCGAGAGGTCATACCTGTCGCTGTTCAAGGTCGGACGCTGGCGCTGTGGGCTGAGGCTGGAATAATGATGAATGAGCTATATGGCGCTATCTCAGTCGCTAAGCAGGATTGGCTTGATAAATGTTTGATTGTGGTGGGGAGCCGGCGTTCTTGTGGCGGGGCCCGTCATTACCGGCCGCTCACCAGTCGCTACCTGTGGCTATTCCTTCATAAATAAGGGCCCAAGACTACATTGGTTAGTAGAAGTGCCCAATTTGCGCCTATACATAAATGAGTAAGGGCTAATTACTTGCAAGATTCATTACAACATGTAGTAAAAAGGATGGAAGTTCAAGATTTTGAGTTTATTTACTACATATATCCCTTAGCAAACTTTTATTCCTTAAACTCGAACCACCATCCATTTTAAAATCCCGTTTGCCGGCACTCCCCTCCACGATCAGACCCCTGAAAACCTTTTAAAGTAGACCCAGGATGTTGACTGGGTTTTGGTCCTTTCTCCCAGGGCACTCTGATCGGGGATGCCCCACTGTGTGAAACCCCCCAGGTCGCCCGATCTGTCTTACCCTTCCCCGGTCCAGACAGCGAAATCGGGCCTTCAACAACCCAAAGGCACAAGCATGCATGGCCTCTTGTTCAACCCCCGCTACCCTCTAACAGGGAGCAGACACGCACCGTGCTAAAGGGATAGCGGGGATGTGGCCGCTACTCGCGTCTGCGCCATTGGACCCAGAGAGAAGGTGAGTTTCCAAGCTACCTGGGGAGTTTCACACAGCAGGACATCCCGATTCTATATGGGTTTTGGTCCATTTTAAGTCTTATTTGTCACCATGCTCCCCTGGTGAAACACAGCCACATGATTGCCAGCTGTGGTCATGTGTCCCATCTTCTTCTTTTTGGGGCATCCGAATTTGAGATGCCCGATGTGTGAAATCTCTGGAACTTCTGTGAAACTCACCTTTCCAGTGATTCCACAGTGGCATCCATCTGGCTAATGCGGCTCCCATGCCAGGCCTATATGAATGGCCAGAAAGAAGTGGCTGCCACTATCCCTCCATTCTGTTTTCTATGTCGCTCACCAGTATACACAGCATGTAAAGAAGATTAGAGGAGAGTCCGCACATGTGCCTGTGAGATCACCTTTGAGGTGAATATAGTAGAGTGAGAATAACATGTTTTGTTCCTCTTTAAAGGGTATCTGTAGGCTGTTGAAAAAGTTAATTACCTTACCTCTCCTCTACCCAGGTCCTATTGTGCAATTTATAAGTCAGCATCTTGATTTGGAAATTACCCCAAATCAGGCTTTTTTACTTGTATTCCAGGATGTGGATAATAGAGGCTTTCCTCACTGGCAACCAGGGGCAGGGTATAGTCAGTACACAGGCTGTTTAGTATTCTAGCTCATTTTCAGGCTTCCAACTTATTTATAAACAGAGGGGCATCCAAAATTGCGGTACCCTGAGGAAAGAACAAAACATTGAATTCAATCAGAGCCCTTTGCTGAAGGATGTGAACATGACAAATGGCTCTGATTAGACGAGAGTCCACGCATGCGCCGCTGGAGCAGGGAAAGGTGAGTTTTAGTAGGCAAACTTGGGGGTTTCATATAACATGGCATCCCAAATTGGGATGCCCCGGGCGCACGGAAAAAAACCCGGGAAAGTCAAATTCCCAGGTTTTGTTCAGCTTTAAAGAATACAATAAAACCCCATATATGACTTGCATAAACTAATCCGAGACATGGTAATTTTCTTTTTTTTAAATCTTACCAAAAGAACCTCTGTGATAGACAGTTTTTAATGACCTCAGATGAGGAAGTGATTTGGTTTGGGGGAAGGTTCTAATCTATAGAAAGACCCCATATATAACCTACAGAAAATAATCCCAGGTATGTTAAATATTTTAGACTTTTAAATATTATTAAAAGAGAAAAAACATGACAACAAACAGTTAAATGTCATGCTGAAAAGGCCTAACATTTCATAAAGGGTTAAACTCCAGTTTAATTGACTCCAGGTAGAATTATGGCAGAACAGCTAACGCGTTTCATGGGAACATAAGGAATACACTGAACCCCCCTCTGTTGTGGTGCACACTCTGTGCTGATTATGTGAAATTCAATAAGGTGCCATAAAAATTTAAACCTTAAAAAGCCGCATCTGCCACCCTACTTCTTTGTTTTAATCACCTGCATCTGATTGGGTGTTAGTATAGAGCAGTGCCATAGGGGAGGTGAAGAATTTGTAAAAATTAGAAGACATTTTTTGGGTACTTTATTGTGTTTTGAGTTGTAAAGTCTTTGCAGGACAGGCTCTCAATATGTAATTAGATAACTCTCACACTTATGGGAAGTAAATAATGAATTTATTGATACAGACAGATCTATAAATTAGGAACTAGAGGAATTTTATTTTGTTTCGATGGACTGTTAGCAGTTGGCATCTCTGAATATCATCCGGAGCACATGTAGGTTTTTGTTGGGTACAACCTTTAGTTAATATTTCTCTATAAGTTTTCCAAAATTACAACAACTTCAATAAAATCAGCCGATAATTGCCCTAATCTACTAATATTACTTACTAATAATTATTACTATGTCTACTAACCTACTAATATTTCAATTTGTTAAGCACATAAATATGATCACCGGGCTGATCTGTGTAACGTCAGATCATCATTTGTTGGTGTCGGCGTGAGATAGCTGATGCCATAATGGAATGATTTACATTTCTTCATCCTTTAATATGTCCCTTATGGATCTGTGGACATCTTGTTGGGCTTTTCTTTTGCTAAAGATTTTATTTTCTTTGTGAGTTATCTGCAGTTACTCAACCTAATGGACAGCAAAAGTGCCTCCAACTTACTAATACAAATGTAACTAGAAATTTCTGTTTAAGTGTCTGCTTACCATCAGTTACTGCGTCGCCGGAGATGGATGAATAGGACAATTAAAAAATATATATATCTAATAAATATATATACAGTTTGAAATTGTGTTGCTGTTTAGATTCCGGTTAATGTCACATTTGACCAGAATTTTGCTCAATTAGTCCAGTTTGTTCATATAAAATTTTAATTGAAAATGTATCCAAGTCTAGTTTAATTAAAACAAAAGTTCACTCGTATTTTATCCTTAGATATTGGCAGAGGTTCCCCTTTAGACCACTAAACTGGCAAAGCAATGTAGTGAAAGGGGAATTAAAGAAGCCCACCTTGACTATTTCCCCTTTAACAAAATAACTTGTTTTTAAAGTCAAAGAAGAAGCATTTATAAGCCCCAGTAACAGCAGAGGTTGCATTTTAGCCAATTTATGTGTGTTTTTTTTTTTTTAAACATAAGAAGCACCTTTTCAATTTTAAATGGCAACTGTAGACAAGTTTATGAATCCTTTGTATTCTCAGCCCCTTCAAACTTTAATTCTGGAATAGTGAAAAAAAAAGTGTAATGGGGAGGCCGATTCATTAACAGCGGCAGGTAGCGACAGTTGAGCGACTGTAGCGGCATTTTCAGAGCGCCCGCTAGTAGTCGCTGTGCTTGGCCGTTGTTCGGTAGTTGATAGCGACTCAGTCGGTTTGCCGTAATGTTGAATATTGGGTGAGGAGTCGCTATTTGACAGGTTCCGCGCTGTATGGGAGCGCATGATAGCGACTGGCCATAGCGCTGTAAAATGCTTGTTTAAACCCCAGAGCGCTGGCGGCGATGGGTTAATAGTAGTTTTTTAACCCCCAAACAACCATATTTTTGTAAACCCCAAAAAAACAAGTTTTTAAAATAATTTTGTAATATGAATACATTAATATCAGACCTGTAATATCAATTCTGTACATTTTTGTTTTTAATTTTTTTTACCTTAAAAAAAATATTTAAAATGGCAGAAGTGGTCACAGAATTTTTCACATTAAAAAAAAAAAAAAAAAATTAATAACAATTAATTATGAATATTTAAAGATTGTTCCATTGAAATGCATTGGAGAGCGCCAGGTAGCGAGAGGTCATACCTGTCGCTGTTCAAGGTCGGACGCTGGCGCTGTGGGCTGAGGCTGGAATAATGATGAATGAGTGGCTATATGGCGCTATCTCAGTCGCTAAGCAGGATCGGCTTGATAAATGTGTGATTGTGGTGGGGAGCCGGCGTTCTCGTGGCGGAGCCTGTCATTACCGGCCGCTCACCAGTCGTTACCTGTCGCTATTCCTTCATAAATAAGGGCCTTAGATTCACTAGCGTTGTTTTGCCCAATAAGCTCGGCTAGTGCTCCCCCTGTTGGCCAAAATCAGGCCATAGCTTAAAGTGATTAAGCAGGCAAATAAAAAAAGGAGTACTCCTTGGGTGCATCTAACTACTGACTTTGATGCTCCTCCTGGCAGTATGATCTGTATGTAGCCGGTCTTCACTCTCTCCTTCTCCTGTCTATTTTTGCTTCTCTTTTTTTTCCCCAGTTTTATCCTTCTCATTTCTTAGTGTTCCTTTATAATCTTTTAAATTAAAGGTTGGAGGCTAACCTACTCATGATCTTGATTAGGTCGTTGGTGGGCACAGAGGAATACCCTCAAAATTGATGTGAATATATAACAATTTGTGAAGGAGTTTCGACTGATTAAGATTGCTGCTTTCTTGTTGTTTGATGCTTTTATTGATCACATGGTTTAGTTATGTACGTCCAGAAGGTCTCCAGGATTGTACCACTTATCATGTATGATCTGTTCATTTTTTTCAATTGTTTAATAAAAATTATTGAAAAGAAAAAAGGGATACTCACCTTTTGTCTCGTGCAGCTGATTGGTGCTGGTTCAGACTCTGACCATGGGGTCGGGATTGAGGGTGGATCAGAATCATGACCAGCCATCAGTCATAGGCGTGCTACCATGCCCTCTCTATTCCTTGCATTGGAGGGGGTGTGTCTAAGACTGACAAACCCCATCCATTGTGGTGCATGGTCATGCCCCTGTGACTAATGATGGGGGGTGGGACTCATCCTGCAGGTGCCGGTGGAGTTCAGCCCCCAAGGGAAGCAAGGGATGTGGCGAGGGCTCAGATCCAGCAATAGAAAACAGCTCCCCCCCCCCAACAATGCGTTTACCTTTGCAATGTACATCAAAGAAGTGTTCTAATGTACAGATCAGAAACTTCCTCACTCTGGGTTGCTAATAGTCTGACTAGCTGAGGCAGAGATGACAGACTTAACCCCATCTGCATTAATTCAGCCTCTTCAGATAGGGGGAAACTCAGAGGCGGATTCATTAATAGCGCCAGGTAGCGACAGTTGAGCGACTGTAGCGGTATTTTCACAGCGCCCGCTAGTAGTCGCTGTGCTTGGCCGTTGTTCGGTAGTTGATAGCGACTCAGTCGGTGTGCAGTAATGTTGAATACGGGGTTAGGAGTCGCTGTTTGACAGGTTCCGCGCTGTATGGGAGCGCATGACAGCGAATGGCCATAGCGAACGGCTCCCAGCATATTCATTAACAAATCACGCTCCAAAAATTCTCGCGCTGTGAAATGCTTGTTTAAACCCCAGAGCGCTGGCGGCGATGTGTTAACAGTAGTTTTTTAACCCCCAAACAACCCTATTTTGGGAAACCAAAAAAACAAGTTTATAAAAACATTTTGGAATATGAATACATTAATATCAGACCTGTAATATCAATTCTGCACAATTTTTTTTTTTATTTTTTCTTACCTTAAAAAACAGAAGTGGTAACAGAAATTTTCACATTAAAAAAAAAAAAAATTATTAACAATTAATTATTAATATTTAAAGATTGTTCCATTGAAATGCATTGGAGAGCGCCAGGTAGCGAGAGGTCATACCTGGCGCTGTTCAAGGTCGCTCGCTGGCGCTGTGGGGTGAGGCTGGAATAATGATGAATGAGTCGCTATCTGGCGCTATCTCAGTCGCTAAGCAGGATCGGCTTGATAAATGTGTGGTGGGGAGCCGGCGTTCTCGTGGCGGTGACCGTCATTACCGTTCGCTCACCAGTCGCTACCTAGCGCTATCCCTTGATAAATAAGGGCCTCAGTCTTGTGTTCCAGTAGCTTAAGGGTTCCTGGCAGCATTCTCAGCTCGAGGATGTCATTACTGCTGCTTTGTTTAGCCAAAGCTGTTGATTAGCTCACCTGTTACATTGGGAGGATTCTGGGACTGGCAGTCAGAAAGTATACTAAGAGCTTTACTAGAAATCCCCTCCTACTACTATAGGAATATAGGACTTGGAGATGGCATGCTGATAAGTGAATCACAGGTCTGGGGCACACAAATGTTTTTTTTTTACATTGCAAAAGAGGAAAACAATAAGGCAGAGCACCACAATGGAGTAAGGACAGAGTAACAGAAAGGACCTGCTCTGGGGTATAATTCTCAATATAAAAGTTATACAGTGCAAATAAGTTCCCAGATTATTAAATATTTGCTACTACAATCCACATATAATCAAACACATGCCACATCTCATTACATGCCCAATTCATGTAATGCTGCATAGAAACCCATAATCTATATCAAGCAGCAGAGCTCAAACTGCACGAATAACGCCGCCAAACTCTGGCGCACTTTGTGGTATCACGGCGGTTATGGTTTTAGAACGTTTGAATAATTTGGGTTATTATTTGCACTGTATTACTTTTATGTTTATACTAACACTTCCGACCTTTCTGTTTTATACTTAACATATGCGGCTGACACATTAATTGTAGTAGATCTTAAGTGTTTTGAACTGTTTTCTAATCAATTACTAAGAAAGAATAATTAAGAGATACAAAAGGTGACAGCTATACAATTTATTAGTGACCTGAGAGTTGCGTGTGAGCATGGCAAATAGAATGCACAACCCTGTTAGCTCACAACTAATCCCATAATCTGTCTTGTAATAAATGTAATAAAAACATAGGCCTCTGTTTTAACTAGATATTAAAGAATAATTAAGGATTCAGATTTACCAATGACTTACGAAAATAAAATGTTGAATTAATCATCAACTTAAAAAAAGAAATAGATTTGATAAAGGGAGCCGCTGATTTTTTTTCTTAGCACAATATTCTCTAGGCATTTGGTTGTCTTCCTATGCAACATAGAGGCCGATTCATTAATAGCGCCAGGTAGCGACAGATGAGCAACAGTAGCGGTATTTTCACAGCGCCCGCTAGTATTCGCTGTGCTTGGCCGTTGTTCGGTTGTTGACAGCGACTCAGTCGCTGTGCCGTAATGTTAAATACTGGGTTAGGAGTCGCTATTTCCGCGCTGTATGGGAGCGCATGACAACGAATGGCCATAGCGAACGTCTCCCAGCATATTCATTAACAAATCACGCTCCAAAAATTCTCGCGCTGTGAAATGCTTGTTTAAACCCCAGAGTGCTGGCGGCGATGGGTTAAAGGTAGTTTTTTAACCCCCAACCATATTTTTGGAAAAAAAAAAAAAAAAAAGTTTTTCAAAACATTTTGTAATATGAATACATTAATATCAGACCTGTAATATCAATTCTGCACAATTTTTTTTTTTTTTTACCTTAAAAAAAATATCTAACATTGCAGAAGTGGTCACAGAATTTTTGACATTTAAAAAAAAAAAAAAAAAAACATTAATAGCAATTAATTATGAATATTTAAAGATTGCTCCATTGAAATGCATTGGAGAGCGCCAGGTAGTGAGAGGTCATACCTGTCGCTGTTCAAGGTCGCTCGCTGGCGCTGTGGGGTGAGGCTGGAATAATGATGAATGATTCGCCATCTGGCGCTCTGTCAGTCGCTAAGCAGGATCGGCTTGATAAATGTGTGATTGTGGAGGGGAGCCGGCGTTCTCGTGGCGGTGAGCGTCATTACTGTTCGCTCACCATTCGCTACCTGGCGCTATCCCTTGTTAAATAAGGGCCTTAGAGGCATAGGAATGCTTTCCAGAACCATGGAATGTCATGCTACAGACCAATTCAAGTTTTAGTTCTCACATGTGCAAAGTTGTTAACAGGACATTAGATTGCCTGGACAGGGTTATATTTATTTACCTTCAGCACAGGAAACCTCAGCACTTTTTTACACCAGTATTAGTGGTGTTCGCTTTTCCCTATTGATAATGCTTGTTCTTGACTTTTTTGTATGCCTTTTCTGTACACTTTTCTAGAGCTTTCAGGCATTGGTAATATTTTTGCCATTTCATACATTTATAAAGCTCTGTCACCACTATTTTATAATTGAACTTCATTACTTTTTCAAAAATATAAAGCAAAGGAACAGAGGTCAAAAAAGAAGAACGCTGAATAAGGACCATGCCCAGGGGGTTGAAATGATGCTCATGCAAGTGCAAATAGGAATACACGGGTCTCGTTAGAAAACTACTAGCAGAAGCAAAGCAATAAAACCTGTGTGTATCCTGCAAATAAGTGTGTAGATAAGTAGTGTCTAGAGTGTAGTGTGTGAGTGTGTAGTTCTTCACATATAAACTTCATAATCAAATGCAGGAAGGAAGAACAAGAAAAGTAAAAATAGGAGAAATTAAGAAAAAATAGATTAAAGTTGAGGAAATTGGGGAAATTAAGTTGTGGGCTTGGGTAGGGCCCAGAAAAATGAAAGAAGAAGGTTGAGAGAAGAGGGGGGAAGGTTGACCCCAGTACTATACGGAAGGGGCTGTATGCTTGCGCTTATAACTGCCTCTATGCCATTTGCCTGCCTGTTTCACCGTTCTCAGTCTCATTAGAAATCAATGAGAAAAATGCTGCTATAATACTTAGGCCCTTATTTATGAAGGAATAGCGACAGGTAGCGACTGGTGAGCGGCCGGTAATGACGGGCCCCGCCACGAGAACGCCGGCTCCCCACCACAATCACACATTTATCAAGCCAATCCTGCTTAGCGACTGAGATAGCGCCATATAGCCACTCATTCATCATTATTCCAGCCTCAGCCCACAGCGCCAGCGTCCGACCTTGAACAGCGACAGGTATGACCTTTCGCTACCTGGCGCTCTCCAATGCATTTCAATGGAACAATCTTTAACTATTAATAATTAATTGTTATTAATGTTTTTTTTTTTTTAAATGTGAAAAATTCTGTGACCACTTCTGCCATTTTAGATAATTTTGTTTAAGCGAAAAAAAATATAAAAAAAAATTGTACAGAATGGATATTACAGGGCTGATATTAATGTATTCATATTACTAAATTATTTAAAATACTTTTTTTTTTTTGTTTCCAAAAATATGGTTGTTTGGGGGTTAAAAAACTACTTTTAACACATCGCCTCCAGCGCTCTGGGGTTTAAACATGCATTTCACAGCGCTTGAATTTTTTGAGCGTTATTTTTTGATGAATATGGTGGAAGCCGGTCGCTCTGACCAGTCGCTATCATGCGCACCCATACATCGCGGAACCTGTCAAATAGCGACTCGTAACCTTGTATTCAACATTACGCCACACCGACTGAGTCGCTGTCAACAACCGAACAACGGCCAAGCACAGTGACTACTAGCGGGCGCTGTGAAAATACCGCTACGGTTGCTCAACTGTCGCTACATGTCGCTATTAATAAATCAGCCTCCCCGTGTATAATTGTGAGTACAAGCCATAGTTTCAGATGCCACTTTTCTTACTAAGCCTTAAAAATGTATTGTAATGAAAAAATGGCACAAATAGAAACCCACCATTTGTTTTAACTGCTAAGTTTTCAACTTTAAAGTACAGAGAGAAAAATAATAATAGAACGTGTAAAATACAAAGTCATCTATAGATCAGGAGTGTGTGTGTGTACATGGGGATGGATATACAGTTCTTTTGGTGTATAATATATCTATGAATCACATTCTGCTATTAATAAGCTGTTACAGATTTATATAGATTTTTATATACGTAGATATGGTATCTCAATGACTGTTACCAGTTGTTGTCTGGTCAGATTTAGTCCTCCTTCAATAAGAGTTGAAAAAAATTCTCATGGTAGTAAAAAATTCACTTTATGAGAATAAAGCCTGAGAATGTCACTGTTACTGATTCACCAGAGTGCTGATTGGTTGGGGGTTCGGAATCTCTCCATAATCCTGCTATGGAGTAGAAGCCACCCAAAGATTGAAAATAGATATAAAAAAGAAAGAATGAGAAACAAAACATATTTGGGATCCAAAGGAAAGAGACTAGGAAGACGAGGGACAGGTGTCGGGAAAGAATGGGACAATGAGGAGAGGACAGGGGTGGGGGAGAGGGGTGCACCATTTTTTATTAATTTGGTCTAATAACCAAGCTTATTATTAAAACTATAAAATACTCATTATTTACCTTAAAATTCAGTCATTTGAAAAGCAATATTCAGTAGAAAAACAGCCTGTAGCATGTTTGCTTTTATACCATGTGTCAGCACCCATGTGACCACGACCATTGTGTACTTTCTTTCCTTTGGATAGTTGTTTCTAAAGGTAGCGGAGCAGTTTGGTGTGCTCTGGTCATCTGCAGGAAGGACTGCAGATATTCTGCGAGGAATGCAGAATTTACCATGCTGCACTGAGGAAACATGATCTCTTCAACATTATCTAGCAGGGCATCCCAAATCAGATGGCCTCTAGGGAAGAATCTTGCTGGACTGTGAGTCTTTTTAGGCTTTTGGTCTAGTTTAAAACTGTGGCTTACAGGAATTTTGCTGGTGTTGTCAAAGTGCACCACCACAAAAAACTATGGGGTTTATTTAACAAACGCTAATGCCACGTAATGCCACATGAACGTCAGGTGAATGTCAGGTCCAAGTGCAAAAGTCAATAATCCAGAGTGCCTCTGATAGTGGCAAGTAGTATCCCATCTATCATCAGTCCCGAGTTCCCTACAGTGCCAAATCAGACCAGGCCCTCACCCTGCACTTTGCGGCCTTATTCCATAGATTTCCTTAGGCTGCAATGGTTGTAATTATTTTTGCATTTTTTTATATTTTTTGGGGGGGCTGGTGCATGTGCCACGGGATCGCTGGGCTTTTGTGATTGTTTTTTATGCATTTTTTGTTTTGCGATGCAAATGATTTGGGCCATAAAAAACCTCATGTCATGTCTTTCAAGTGTCCCCATTGCATTTCCATTTGCTAACCCTAAACCCAAAATTTGCCCGTGTGGGCACTGTGTTCTTTAATAGCAAAATTGCTGTCTCTCTATCGCTCTCAGCAGGCACTAGGCGCTTATAAAAGGCCTGCGCTGCGCTCAGTCGTCAGCTAGAAGTGAGTGCAAGCTTGCTCCAACCTCCTAATCAGTGCGGGTGCTGATAGCACCTCAGAAGAAACGCTCTATAGTGCCGGCTAGAAAATGTAATAAATGAGGCCCTATGTATTTAATGGCCTCTTATATGTGTGCTTTTTATGCACTACATTGCATAGCTGTGACGATAGTCCAAGGTTGTAAAATAGTAATCTGCTGTTGCTGATAATTCTTAAAATAAACTAATGTTCTAGGGCAGGGTTTTTTCATCAAGAACCAATTTCTACTTATTTTCTACCATTTTCTACTTATCTTAAGCACCACCTGGATGGTACACACCCAACTAAAAACCATGATGAAAACACACAAAACAGCCATTTAAAATGCACAGACATATATCCCCTTTGGAGTAGTTTTGTACAGCTATAGTTATGATATAGGTGGCACCATATCAGCTTGGGGGTCAGTCTGCAGCTTTCTCAAGTACCACCTGATAGGTTCTCGAGTATCACCAGTGGTACTAGCACCACTGGTTGGGAACCCCTGCTCTTGCGGCTAGCACTATTGGAATAGAGGATTACTATTTGCTGCCTGTGCAGAGGTTGAAAAGGCTTGGCCATTCTTTCATACATTCATGGGCTATTTCCTTCAACCCCCAAACACACCAGTCAGTTAACTTTACCATGTTGTGTGTGACTCTCTTACTGTAGATCTGTTACAGGACTGGGGCAGATGTGCTCGGGCCTTTGTACTCTGAGAAATTCTTTGTCGTAAGTTAGGAAATAATTATGATCTTTGAGCATGTGCATTAAATAAATATACCGAAACATAAAATATGCTTTCTAGTGAATTGAAAGCACTTTAGGCCAGCAGGATTAACCTTTGAGATATCTGACTTCTATGATGACCATATCAAGTCTATGACTGTCCGAAGTCTATTCCATTTTATCAATGCATCTCTGTCTTCACCATCTGCACATCGATTCCCGTTCCATGTGCGGCATAAACTGTCAAGCAGAAAATGTTATTGTTAGTTCTTCCCATTGCCTGTTTTTGTTGGAAGAACAACAACTATATGTTTGCTATTCTGTTTAAACAAGATGATTCATCTTTATTTCTCGAAATTAACGCTCATCTTTGTAACTTGTGTGTGTGTTTATCTATCTGTAAAGTTTACTGTTGGCAGCCGCACCACAGCATGCTTATTTCCTAGGTCCAATGCCTCTTCTAAACACTACTGGCAGTTTGTTCTGATTAGGGAATTTGGGGACACGAATATAACGCAGGTCTGTAAAAGTGCCTGGGAAAGAAAGGGTCTTCCGATCATCTGGTAGGGATTTGTACGGGTAGGATCTGTCACAACTGTGTCTGCGTACCACGCTACTTCTTACTATATACTGACCCTAGTCAAGTAACCTCATCCTATAAAAAGCCTTTCCTCGGCTTAGCAATGTTTGTTGATAGGGATATTCTACCTTGTAAAGAGAAGACACATTGCAGGCTTTATATGTAAATTATGAGGTGTCGGAAAGATTTAGGAAGTAACAGCAATTCAATGGTAAAAAAGGTCCCTATACCCCTCAGTGGCGTCTAAAGGGACTGATGTTGCCTCTTTGTTACTTCTTGTTTGATGGGCAGTCTGCTCCAGCCTTCCGTTCCCTGTGCATCTGTGCCTGCAGGGCTTAAATCTGGAACCTATAATGTCCAGCAACGTTTATACTACCTTTCCATGATGGATTGGTTTTGACTAAAGGAAAAGAGAGGGGTGGGGGATAAAGGGCTATTTGGAATCATGAAGGAAAAGAGAAGTTATGGATCCCTCCCCCCCATTTCATCAGCTTGGGCGATCCAATCAGAAGCAGCACAAGGCCAATTTCTTGTGAAATCCCTCCTTAACATCCAAAAAATGAGAAGTGAAAGAAAAGAAGGAAGGATTGGAACATTATTCGGGAAGCGTGTTAAGCTTAGGAGTGCACGCTTTGCCTGAATGTTCTGGGAGGTACAGCTGACAACCAATTGTGCTGGCACAGACACGGTACCCCTACAATTCCTTCACCAAAGTTGGTACAGCCTGTTGCCTCAAATATTTTAAAGGGCCCTGGCAACAATAAGAGTGCATCCCATTGCGGGCTCCTGGGGGAGGATCACAAGCCGAGTTCCAGCAGCGGGGACCACTTTATACATGATGAAAGAAGAAGGAGCTTGCCCTGACTCCCCTGAAGGCAGCCTGGTAACCAGTGAGGAAGAGGCTGAGCGCCAACAGAGAAAAGCCATACGAAAGCGCACAGTGCTGGTGGGCAAAGCTAGCGATGGAAGGGTGTCCTTATCACCCCCATGCAAGCGCAGCAAAAGGAGTCCCCAGCTTGAAACATTTGAGGATGTACACACACAACGAATCATTGCCAATGTCAGAGAGCGACAACGTACACAGTCTTTAAACGATGCTTTTGCAGAGCTTCGGAAGATCATCCCTACCTTACCATCTGATAAACTCAGCAAGATACAGACCCTGAAGCTGGCTTCACGCTATATTGATTTCCTCTACCAAGTCTTGCAGAGTGATGAGCTGGACCACAAGATTGCAAGTTGTAACTACCTGGCCCATGAAAGACTCAGCTACGCCTTTTCTGTGTGGAGAATGGAAGGTGCCTGGTCTATGTCAGCATCCCACTGAGCCAACGACTAATGTTCCTCGTGCCTGCTGTTCTAGAAGGTAGGTGGATATTTTCTATTTGTTTTATCCTGTGTGAGGTGGTTACACTTCACACACCTCATATAATATCCAAATATTAAAACATTTGTATTTTAACATGAATTAGATACAGGTCATAACTAGAGGGGTTCTCCTTCTAATCAATAATAAATAGATTAGATACAGATCATAACCCATGTGGGTTTAGAGGGGGTTCCCCTTCTAATCTATAATAAATAGATTAGATACAGGTCATCATAACCCATGTGGATTTAGAGGGGGTTCCCCTTCTAATCTATAATAAATAGATTAGATACAGGTCATCATAACCCATGTGGATTTAGAGGGGGTTCTCCTTCTAATCTTTAATAAATACCTGTGAACTAAGTATTTTTCCTGTTCGTGTTTGTTTTTGCTATAAAAAGGTCTACAGGTGAGAAGCAGAATTTTCTCAAGCAGTAGGAATACTTTAAAACACTGTAAATAGTACCTCATAAAGTTCATAAAAAGTGAGTGTCCAGGCCTACTTGCAGTTTCACCCCATATTTTTTTATAACTATACCCCCAGGTATTTGTTAGGTACAATTATTACAAATTTGTAACTCACTAAAATACAGTCTGCACCCTATCTATTCAGCTTCCCAATCATGTGCATGGGGATTTTTTTTTAAATATATAATTTTTGATAAATTAACTACAGTCACCGTGATTTTTAAGCAAGTCCTATCATTTAGGCTGATATACAGACCTTTACACTATCAGGGGCGTAACTATAGGAGGTGCGAATGCACCGGGGACCAGAAGGTCAGAGGGGACCCATAATTGTCGCCCCTACACCTTATCTCATTTGTGCTCACTTGGCATCATTTAGAGAAAGGAAGAACCATTTGTCTCTGCTTTTTCAGTCTTTAGTATATATATATATATATATATATATATATATATATATATATATATATATAGTTTATACTGGCACCAGGGCTCTATCACATTTAGTTAAGCCACTGTACACTAAATTTCTTTTTACCATTCCCCTGCCTATCTGCTGAGATATTTACATGGTATTATTTTACATACACTCCCAGTACTCCGATGGCCAGTGCACGTGTCGCTCCAATCCCTGTCATTCAGTCTGCTAAACAGAAAAGGATGTTATGTACGGCTGTTATAAATTAGACAATGAGACGGCTTGGCTGACCCAGGCCACATTATCACTTTTCATGGCTAATCATGTCTCCTGGGTGGGAATGAGGCGCAAGCATTTCCTTCATTACATTACCCAGACTGATTAAATTGTACAACCGGAAAAGTCTTAGCCGCACTAACTTATAAACAAAAAGGTGTCCAGCACTGAACATAGAAGAGCTAACACAGACCGACCAGGGAACATGTCATGTACAAGTTACAATAAAGTGTAAACCTTCATTAAACCATAGAAACACCTAACTAAGGCTATTTGTTACAATATGAAGACAAAAAAAAGTAGCTACAGATCACTTATTGCACATTAGAAAATGATAACAAGATTTATAAGGAGTCCAAAATTTCTACTAAGCCACATTTTATAAGTATAGGAAATAAAGGCTTACTCCAATGCCTCAAGACCGAAAAAGTAATGGTTGTTTAACTTTCCCTTTAAAGGTTAAGGTTTAAATAATACATTTAAACTTACATTCAGTATTACACATTAGGGACTACTTTGTCCTACAGGGTGATGTATTATACTTTAACGTTGATAAACTGTTAATAAACTGTATTTCATATAATAAAAAAAAAACCTAATGCTAACGCTATTAGCGTTTTGTTATTATTAACTTCAGATTAAATTCTGCTAACATTGATGGCTAACATAATATGACATATAAAATATATATATATATATATATATATTGACATTGAGACATTTATTAGTTGTGTATAACTTAGCTTTATTCTGTAATGAAGTACTTTATGTATACCAAGTCATTTCTTTCTCCGAAATGGAATATATTGAAATAGTTTATGACTACCTAATACTCTCAGTTGTCACCATGGGAGCAGTTAAGCACGTGTTGCTCCTAAATGACTTTCTCATATGTCTGACACACGCCCACCAATGCTAAAATATCCCGATGTTTTACATAATGCAAATAATTGTCAGCCTTTTTATCGATTGAAAAGTAACAAAGTGGAATATGAAGTATTAGGGGGTCTATTTGGTCAAGCCAGGGATTTGGAAGTAGAAAAGGTTACCTTAACCTTAGGGGGGTTGTTTAAAGCTAATATATAGTGTTTGGTGAAATTCAAACATTTCCCAAGAAATAGTACTAGTTTTAGTGATATGCGCTAACTTAAGCATAAAATACATATCGTGTCTTATATGTTTATAGTTTTATGTGATTGTAATCTGTGTTGAGCTGGATCCTGCAGACCACCAGAGCAAATCCTCGATGTTTATTTCTGTACATGGTCTGTGTCCTCCGGCTTATTTATCTTGCCTTCTTGGAGCAGTCTATAAGTGTTTCATCTCAGGCTTGCCAGCTGCCTCTCCACCATCTTTCTTCAATAATCTTAGTGTGTGTGTGTGTTGTGGCACGGGCTTGCCTTTATATATTTGCCTTTGGACATTATAACATAAGCACATTGTTACACATTCTTTCATCGTAGTACATGCAGGGGAGCTGTGCCGATGACAAGAATATATTCTGTATTTTCTGTATAAATATCCATGCTGGTGTTAGGGTAGAATCTCAAGACTTGTGGCCATACATGTGTTACTTGAATATAGTTGTCTATAATATACATCCGGTTAGTAATGAAGTGTTTATACTGCTGGAAGTCACCTTATGCATGTAAGAGAGACACTGACATTGAATTGGTTACTATCAGCTTTTCATCATCTTAATTTCCACACACTTCAAGACAAACTGAGAGTCACCACACTTGGGAGTATCTTTCCAATATTTAGGATACGTCCATTTTTCAAGTGTATATTTTTGGTGCCAAAAGGATGCCTTCCAGGTGCTGGGCTTATCTAGTATTTTTGTTCCTATATGTGCGTTTATGCGAGCAGTTTTCACTGCCTGCAACTTGTTTCCTTTGGCAACGTAGACCAAGTCTATACTCCAAGAACATAGAAGTGAGCTTTGTACACATAGAAAAATGTTGCTTTGGCCGCTGCTGAGGTGAGGGAGCTCACTTACCTTACACATGATCGATCAGCAGCAGTGTTGTGCTCTCTTCTTGGTGTACTTTCTAATGGCAACCGATTGTAGATAGCGAACACTTCTTCCATAAAACACACATTTTCTAATATAAGAAAAAATATTAAAAAATCCTAAATCAGCTCAGCACCTTGAGGACATCATAAAAATATATACACTGTCATAAATTCTATTGAAAGTGGACTTTCCCTTTAAAATTAAGTTTAAAGAGCACTTCTAACTCAAAGAGCAAAAACAAATGGGTAGGGTGTTGTGAAGGAGCAGTTCCCCAGGGAGGCAGAGTTTTTACTGATTTGTGAATACCAGTCTCCTGTGGAATATTCAGTAACATTTGGAGAGTTCTTCATCATACAGAGGCTATGCAAATGTTTAAACATTGAAATAAAGACCCAATGGAGTGCTGGTATTTACACGTTTCTAAAAAAACTATCCTTGGAAACATTCTAACATCATCCTCAGACCTGCTCCATTGCAAAACCCAATCAGGCGTAAGATATTTAAAAAAAATATTTTTCACTTTGTATATTGATCTGGAGAGGTCCTCCAAAGTGCACACTAAAGACCCTAAAAAGGGAAGAGCCCCTCCGACATGTATGGAATCCCCCCTAATGTTTTATTGTTGCTCATTTTCTTTTCTAACCTGAGTTTGCTGTCTCATACCTGGCTATAACTTTTTCTAAAAAACATTACAGAACAAGTTATGCTCAATGACTTGCTAATGCACTACTAAAATAAATAATTACATTAAATAATAAGATAAAACTAAAATGTTTAAAGAGCTAAAAAATGATAGAAATGCTGCAATTAGGATTTATATATTTAACGTCGTGCTTTGCCTTGTGACATATTAATCTGCAATACTGTATCGCAATGACTGCTGTCCAATAATGAGAAGGGAAGGCGGCGCGTGTAAAGCGGTGGACTTGTTATACCTCAATACACGTCAATGTCAAAGCTTATCGTGTTGGTGCTGTAAGGCATAATTAAGATGATATATTATTTGCAGCTCAGCGTGGGGAAGGGATTTTATTAAACACATCCTTTTACAGACGCAAATGTCAAAATCATGTTTGTTTAATTAACACTTGACCTTTCTGCTCCTGTTGAGACCGTTAGCAAATTGCGGAGCAATAGCTGCAAGCTGCTTTTCCTTCAGGAAGTTGAGGGAGCAGCGCTTCGGGGCAGGAGACAGAATCAGCTTGTTTCGTAAAAAGAAAAAAAAATGAGAACGAGAAAACTTTTAGCTCCTTTGCTGTTGTGTAGAGTGGTGCACATGTAGAGGTAAGTAGATGCTTTGAGCTAATGGCCAAAGAAATAAACATGACTATGGCCCATGTCAAATATACAAGTGGATACATGTTCACAGTATATGCTGAACATCATTTCTTAAATCAGCATCTTTAAAAGTTGACCTTCTATCATTTATTCAGGAATAAATGAAGGTAACTGGACCTGCTGTTTATTTTTTTTTTTGAAGACACTGTCATCTGACTTTATTCAGATTTGAAAAAAACAGTCGGATGATTAACGAAACATGTTCAAGAAAAAAACACAGCAAGTCCAGTTGCCTTCATTTATTCCATCAAATACATGATAAATGAGAACCTTCTCAGATGCAGGTAATGACTAATTAACTCATTTCATAGAAGTCATCTTTTATAGCTAAATTTTCAATACAATGTGAATGCTTTAGGAAGAAGTCTGAGTTAAAAAAATCCAAAGTAAATAAAAATAGGAGGTGTCCTCCCTCTCTGACCAGGCTGCATGTCATGGGAGGAATCAGTGCTGGTTTAATTATCTAATTAAACCCATCAAATAAACTTGTAACAAGGAAAATTTCATGGACCCCCCAGAAGTGTACAATAACCAGCCAGACATTATTATAGTGTCCAACAAATGATATAAGCAAAGACTAAAACTCTCTAAGACACTTAAAACTTTAAAATGATTACGGTAATATGATTAATACGATATAAGCACTATTCAAACTTCCATTAAATGTGTGATATTAGCAACAGGTTCATATACAAATTAAAGTGAAAAAAGTCTAGAATTCAGGTATCATTGGAGGGCACTGAGCCCCTCTACTCGTACAAATGGTTATTCAATCATTAATCATATAACAATTTTTGTATCTTTTTGCCATTAGATGACTTTTGGTATTACATATGTGGACCAGAATTCATTATATATATATATCTTATATAGACTCTACATTAATACTTCTTGTCATGTCACACATGAAAACACATATATATATATATATATATATATATATATATTATCAATTAAATATACATATTTAAAAAAAGGCATGAGTTAAAATGATTCTGCCATGATTCTGTAAAATGGGGAAGCTAAAGTATAACTGCACTTACAACTTCGACAGAGTAATGTAAAAATGTATTTTATTTCATCTTAAAGTGGACCAAACCCTCCCCAGCAGTCTATGAGACTCCAGGGCAGGCTTACTCCCTCCCCCCGGTGCATCCCGAACTGGGATGTCCTGCTGTGTGAAACACCCCCCCCCCCCCCCAGTTTAAGTTTTAGGTGTTAATAATCAATATATGAGCATGTTGAGCATATGAGCATGATCATTTATCAACTCCTGCAATGTTCTCTCTACTTTGAATCAATCCCGTTTTATCTCATGTTCTATTTCAAAATAAGGTATAAAAAGGCCTAATTAAAGGGAACTGAATCGAGGCCGAAACATCATACTTTAACTAGCATGAAAAATCCATTGATTTCCCATAATTACAGTACATTGATATTGGAAAATAAAAAAATAGACTTCTATGAACTTTGTGATCTCTATGTCTTCATGTGGAATCTTAAGTATCTGATTAATATATTGGATGCTTTGAAATTTATTCAGAACACACTTTTCTTTTCTTTTTACTAAAAAATGCACTTTTATCAGGACAAACAAGCCTGAATATGTCAAGAGAATATTAAACAAAACGAAAGGTAACACAACCTGAAAAGTTCCTTG
Organism: Gastrophryne carolinensis; assembly: GCA_027917425.1. Lineage (NCBI taxonomy): Eukaryota > Metazoa > Chordata > Amphibia > Anura > Microhylidae > Gastrophryne > Gastrophryne carolinensis. The sequence continues at coordinate 110,006,919 of CM051236.1, read as the reverse complement.
GTACAAGCTAAGGTTTATTTGGAAAGAGGATAATAATTCATGAAAACTGGTCTAATATTCTAAAGTGCATACTTTAATATACAGTCAGCTTATATACTTACTCGATGGACAGGAAACAGACAGCAATAATAGCAAACATAGGGAGTCATGCTAATTTATCTTTGGATGCGTTTCTGGGTGTGAACTGGAACTTACATCTCAATGAGCTTTAACTGAAAAGTGCAATAAAAAAAGTTTTCACGAATAATCACCTGTACCTGCAATGGGTCATTTTACAGGGGAGGTACACTGTGGTAAAGGTTTTTCTTTTACTGTTTGGAAATAACAGCACCCTATAGAGTATGCAATAAACCAGGGAAAACTCTTTAGAATAACCCATAGGGTGCCCTTTCCAAACTTAATAACAAAATAATGTTATTGCATTGGAAAGATGATGCACCGCAACAACTTCATCGCAAGTGCAGGTGATTTTTGAGAAAAAATGAGAACATACATTTTTATTGCACTTTTTTGTTTGTAAATGTTACAAAGCTCATAAAGATGCTGGGTGCAATTCACACCCAAATATTCACCCAGTGATACACTTGCAACCCCCAAAGTCTGCATAGAATTGAGATTCAGATTCTGTCTTTTCATTGATTTTAGGAGACATCGACACTCTATTGACCATGAATTCTCTTTACTGCTAACCAGTATTCCTAGTCCAAGTCGTATTTTATTACTATGAAGATAGTTTTCACTCAGCGGGCTTGCCCACTTCAAAACACTCAAACTATGTGCAGCAGACATTCCATTTTTCCAGCTCCTCCGTCTGATTGGGTAGTTAAAGTAAAAGAGCTCTCTGCAGCACCAGCAAATAACCGGACTCCACAGTCTAACATGAGGCTCGATAACAAGAACATGAAGATAAAGGACAGACATTGCCCCTAGACATCCAATTACTCAACACTGAGTAGTCTTCCGAGTAGTTACTCATCTATGTAAATACAGCAAAAGTATTAGTAGTAAATAAGTCCTTCATGAAGGCGTAAAACACCTCCATTCTGTCACGGGAACCACCTCACCTGTCCTCCGGTCCTTCGTCGACTCCTCTCCCTCGACCGGAGCGCGGGCTGGGCGTCCTTTGCAGCAGGCGGCGGGCCGGCGTCTGTCCTTCCCGGCCGCCGCTCGGCTGTTTCCGCCGCGAGCAGCCGCTCTGCTCTGTCCGTCGCGAGCGGCTGCTCGGGCGGCCTCCTCTTCGGCGGCGTCGGGAGCGGCCGCGCCGCTCTCTGCTCGGCGCGCTGCTTCGCGTACTCGCGCGCGTGTCTGGCCCCTGTTTATGCCCTCCGGCGGCGCTGCACACAGCGCGCCCGCCGGAGGTGATCAGCGCTGGGCCAATGAGCCCCAAGTTAGGTGGGCCAATGAGCCCTTAGTTAGATGGGCCAATGAGCCCAAAGTACACTGGGCTAAACGCCCTTTAGAGTCAAACAGGGCAATCAGCCCAAGGTTCCCATGTTGCACCAATCACCACATTCCCCCTCCCCAGCCAATCCAGTTAGCCCCCATCACATAAAGGTGTTTTCCCACACTTACTCCTTGCCCGTGATAGCGTGCTGCTGGGTGTAATTTTGGATCTCTCTTTCCCTGTGAAATCTTGCCGTGTTTTTGACCATCCCTGATTGCCGCCTGGACCGACCCTGCCTGTTTTTGACCACGATCCTGCCTGCTCCTCTGTACCGCGTATCTCTGACCTCCCGTTGTGACCTTTGGCTAGCCCTGACTATTCTTTCATCTAAACCCTCCTGTACCGTGCCTCCTCGGATTGACCACCCGTGTATGATCCCTGCCCGTTTGTTGCTACCCAGTCTAGTTCCTGGTTCGTCTGCCTTCCCCTGCATAAATCAGCATCCTTTGTGCTAACAAGTCCTGGGGGCAACCGTGTCCGGTGAGGCGTGTCTAGCGTCCCGGCAAACGGGGGCTTGCTATAGGCGAAGAAAGCAGCGGAGATTGGGGGTTGCTGATTTATTGGAAGGTGGGCGTCCCACGGGACCTGACACATTCTTTGTATGTTTTGATTCTATCCAACTCTGTCCTATGTACCAGACTGAGACTGGCCAATACACGTACCAGGAGATCCTTCGTTAGGCTTAAGGCCCATTTGTGGATGCCCTGGTTGCACTGATTCGTATGATAGTGACATGGTGCTGTCTATTGAGCGCCTGGGAGTAACATTTTAAGCAGTTTCTTAGATATGGCCATGCATACAGCCCCGGTGCTCAAGTGATACTCCACAGATGCCTCACTATATGATAATAATGATTATGCTGTGCATCCGGCAACCGGTAATATTTGCATCTAAGTGTGGGGTGGTCCCATAGAGCATGTTCTACTGGCAGGCCCCAGACACCCCAGTAGGACACTCTCATGTTGCTTGTTGAAACAAATCCCTTGAATGCAAGTAATTGATCAAGTAAAACTGATTCTGAAACTATTGGTGATGGAATTTAACATTTATCATTGAAAAAATATGTAAAGAAAAATGATGGTATAAGCCACTGTTGTGTGCCACATAATCAGTTTGTGTAGTTATCACTGCAGGCTTCAAAGGGTTGAAGTACGTGTGACTTCTTTTGGTACGGACAATAACTTTCGATTTGTTTTATGATTACTATATGCTTTATGTTTTACTGATCATTTATTTTACAATCCTTCAACAGAACTGCAGCGTCATCTCCATAATTAAAATGTTACGGACATAGGGAGAGACTCACGATAGGCTTAATAAATTGGGATGAAGATACCAAAACCCTCTGGTTAAGGGAAATGCATGGTAAATAGCGCTTTCCTAAAACAGAAAGTATTTACTTGGCACGTACAGGCGAACAATACCATGATTTACCCATGATGCTTATCTCTTTTCAATCTTATGCTATCTTAGAAGGAGTGGGCTGGGCATGCAATGCTTGAGTATATCTTGTTATATCATTTATTTACACAGGCATCACTTTCTACTTGTGTACATGTGTTGAAGGCTAGGGGCCCTCATGGCTGTATGTCACTTAAGGCTTGGGAACACAATAAAAAAGCCGACAAGCCACTTAGAGAGAGACTAATGTTAGGCTTAATATAGGGGGCTAAGAGACACAAAATCGGCGCATGTTATGCTGGGAAGACTCCACCCAAATAATGGACATGTCCATCCGCTAGCAGACCTGTCACCAAAATTTAAGTTTGGTATTAAAGTGGAAGAAAACCTAGGTCGCCCAAAAAACTCACCTTTCCCTGGTCCTATGGAGCATGTGCAGCCTCCCGCCACTCATCTAAGCTAAGCAGATCCTAGCGCGCTGGAAGACGCATCTCTCGCTTTCTAACAGGGAGCGTGCCCGTGCCAGCCATTCACCAACATTCACCAATGCTAAAGTGATAGCGGGGATGTGGTCGCAGCTCATGCATGTGCCGTTGGACCGGGAAAGAAGGTGAGTTCACGGGCGACCGGGGGGGGGGGGGGGGGGAGGGTTTGCACAGCAGGGCAGCCCGATTCTGGATGTCCCGGGGGGACATCTAGCAGCTCTGGAATCTTATAGTTTCCAGGGCCGTTGGGGTGTGGGTTTTGGTCCACTTTAAACCTCATCCTCCTGCCACGTTAAAGGTCATCTGCTTACCTTTTTTCCTCCCTCTACTAGTGGCTGGAGATGTGGAATCTGCAGAGCAGGTTGCATCACCGATATCCTTTGCTGCGTTCCACCGCTGGCAACCAATCAGAGATGTAGGGTTGCTGATACACAGCTGGCCACAGATTCTTCACTCGGTGGCCTCTACTTTTACAGCTGCCGGGGAATGCGAAAATATTAATAAGTATTAAATAAGTATTCACTATAAGCCATGTAGTGTCATGTACACTATCCTGGAATTCTAACTCTATTCCACAGAAATGGGCCATCATTAGCAGTGAGTGGTATCACACAGTATATCATCTTCATTTTATTGTTATTTTATTTTAATTGAGTATAAGTGATCCAGAAGCAATTCCTTCTATTTTCTTTTAATAACCGTCCCTGAGCTTGAAATATGATGATGACTGACACAAGGCATGAGGCAATTTTCATTCTAGTGGTACTCATTGCTTTTCTGTTAATTAGCCTGGAATTGGACTTTAGAGCAGACCTAAGGTCAAATACTCCTCCCATAGGTATCCTGGATGTCGCTTTAATCCCAGGAGGCGATCCTAAAATCAGGCAAAAGAATCACCTTTCCATAGGAGCAACCACCAGAGTATGATTGCCCTCTTTTTTGTTCATGCTCAGTTGCGATTCCTGGAAGTGTCAAGTCCCCAGGATCACCATGAAACTCTCCTTTCTGGCAATCCCACAGTGCATATATGGCTGCAGTGGCATCCCTGGCATAAGGTACCTCCAGCTGATGCATGTTCCCTATCTGAAAGGCCAGGGGGAAACATCTACTAGGATGTCTGCTTTACTCCCATATGCTGCTCATCAATATAGCAAACTGATTGGAGCTGATCCCACACATGCGGCGTAGGATTGTTGGCAGCTTTATGAGCCAAACTGGGATGCCCCCTGTAAGATGGAAAATCACAGGTTTTGTTCTTCTTTAAGCGAATAAAACCGTAGATGATACAGTAGCAGTAGTAGGAGAGCTATAGGTGTTTTTACCATTTCAAGAGGACCAATCACCTTGTCCCCCTGGGGCATCCTGATTCAGCACACACCGTTGTTTGGACCAGAGCCTGTACATGTGCCATGGGAAAGTGAGGAAGGTATGTTCTAGGGGCGATCTGGGGGGTTTCACACAGTGGGACATACCAAGTCAGGATTCCCCAGGGGCATATTTCAGGGTGAAAGGCAACTTCCCCCTAGGCCCCTCTGGGCCAGGGATATGGGTCATATTTGATTATATATGTTATATATTTTTTTATTAATATATATATAAATATATATATATATATTTTTTTTTTTTATTATTTTTTTTTAAACACGGCAGAGATCTCCTTTAAGGACTCGTTATTTACTCACAGCAACTGCATTACCATTATTAATAATATCATTATTATAATCATTATTGCTATAACTCTAATAATAGCCTATGCCCTCTCTGTAATTACTAACAAAAATAACAGCTACAATAATACTTATTATCAAAATAATCCAGGCAAATTATATTATTTTTATATTTGTTTATTATATTATTTTATATATATATATATATATATATATATATATATATATATATTTGTTTTTAAATGTATTTATTTATATTTTAAACTGGGCAGAAATCTCCTTTAAGGACTCGTTATTTACTCACAGTAACTGCATTTTCATTATTATAATTATTACCACTATAACTCTAATCATACTCTATGCCTTGTATCTTTTGCCCTCTCTGTAATTACTAACAAAAATAACGACCACAATAATACTTATTATCAAAATAATAATAGGAAATATCCTGGCAATGGTTAGCTTAGTTTGCTTTTCGCCTCATGCTCCTTGTCAGAGGCTGCGTCATTCATTCAGCACCACTTTAGATTGTCTGATAAGCCCCAGTAAACGGACTCCGTCATGCTGTCCCTCTGCATGTATCCCATGCTGCACTGAGACTCTGAATGTCCCTAACAAGTGTAATGTAGGGGGAGGTCAGCAATAGGGAACAACTATTTACTAGGGCTTATCTGGAAATCAATGCACTGTTAAAGAAAGACAAGCCTACTCACAGCAAGTATGAGGTGACCAAAAAGCAAGCTTATTTAAAGCAGACCAGGTTCCCTTTCCCCTGGGTTTTGTTCTGCTTAACAGGGGCATCCCAATTTGGGAAACACCACAGAATCACTGGATTCCTACCTTGGTCCACACACCCACGGTGCATTCGAAAGCTCTCTCCCAATCAGAATAGTTTGTGGTACTTTAATTAGTACATTAATGCATGGCAATCTGTTATAAATGAATGGACTGGTGGGGCACCTCCTGCAGCCATAGAAAGAGAGGTGCTGGGGTGCTGCAGGAGAGCTGTGCATGCACTGTAGATCAAGGTAAGATTACAGGTTATCCCGGGGGTTTTAAATGGCAGTGCATGCATTTAGAGTTTTGGTCTGCTTTAACATATTAAACAGGAGAGCACTGTATCAGAGAGCCTGTGTGCCGAGCATTGCTGAATCCTTTGCTGCAGTAACTGTCAGCTTGTGTTTATATAAACTCACAACATGAAGACTTACAAAACTAACAGACCTTAACCCTTCTCACCATGGAAACACACAGAATGGTGACACAACATGAACTTCAAACAGAGAGCGAAGCGTCGGGCGTCGTGCAGCGGCAATCTGCGCAGTGTGTGAAGCCGGCGTTCCCTGCAGCTTGGCCATCATTTGCTGGGAGTCTATAGACATTAACAGAGGTGAAAAAAGAAACATAAACCACAAAGCAACACTAGGGAGGAAGATCGCTTTCAGTATAATGGTTCATAATTTCTCAATTTTATTGGTTTACCTTACTGTAGACGCACATTATGCCAGAGCATGATGTCATCGCTGAACGCAGCAAGCCGCTAGAAGTAACTGCTGAGTAAATAGCCCGACTCATTTATGATCATATTTAGCATATAAAGAAAAGCAAACATCCTAACTAGATTATGCAAATGCAATTATAACTTCTAGGTATGGGCCTCAGTGCTTAGAACCATCCAACTAAAAAAAAAAGAGCAGTGACTCACTAAAGGCTCATCAGCCAGAGGCGGAACTAAAGCTGTACGGGCCATGGCACAGACATCACATGGGTTCCCATCATGTTCCCATCAATTGTTCCAAATCTGATCATTTCGTTGGGGGATCACCAATGTGACCTCATGGGCCCCAATGTGGTCAATAACTGTAATTTTACCCCTGACATCAGCCAACAAGAAACATTAACAAAATATCTCTTCTGAATGAATGGAAAACATAGGAGCTTCTATAGTTTGGAAATTAGTGGTGCATCAAGAAAATAAATATTCCATCAAATGTTTTTATAGGGTAGATCCTCATTTCCCAAGATTTCATAGAATAAAAGATGAAACATTAGGGTTTATTTTTCAATGTTTGGTGAAGCAAATTTGGTTGTGTGTTTTAATTAAAATAAAACATTTACTCTTTTATTTTTTCCTAAAAAAATCACCTGTATCTGTGATGAGACATTTTTACTACTATAGATATTTCCAATGAGATACAGGTATGTTTTGGAAACAACAACAGAAAATAGTAACAGCCCACCTTAGTTATTCTCTGGTTCCCTAGGTGTCAGGAGCGTGGAACAGCAGCTGCATGGCATGGCCCTGATAGCAACCTGCAGACAGGTAAAAAGGGGATTCCTGTCATCTTGCAGAGGAAGTAAATAAAGGGCCTGATTAATTAAGCACTTCTGCCAGACAGTGCCACATTGGTGCAAATTAAGAGTAATAAAAAAAATACACACGCGCATGCTGCTGTACTACAAGAAGCACATTTACTAAAATATTAGTGGCGCAGCAACATGCTGAAAAATGTATAAATTATATTTTGCACTACTCTGAAATGGCGCTGTCTAGCAGAAGTGTTTGATAAATCAGGCCCAAAACCTAAATTTATTGGATTAACTTAAAAGCCGAGTGTCTTTTACAATGCATTTTTGGGGAAAAGAGGTGTAACCCCTTAGTCATTGTCTGTTCCGTAAAATACTAAATCATTTTAAATGCCCGAACAGTAGACATGTGACCCGCCAAATCCCGTGACCATGCACTCCCTCGATAGTGAAGAAACTGCATCTGCTGGGAACAACTGCACTTTTTGAGCTGTGCAATTTTTATCAATCAATTTTTATTTTTATTTTCTAAATGTATTTATAGTTTTTCAATGATTGAACAAGCACAGGAAACAACTTCACAATTGGGACAGAAGGGTGAAATTAAGCATTTTTCCCCTTGATTAGGACATCTCTGGACTACATAGGACAGAAAAGACCTACTGGTAAAGTGTGACAAGGAATAGGCATTACTACTTTATGCAGGTCATAATCCAAATGAATGACCAAAATATTCACCCATTAGTTATGGAATAAAAATGTTGTAACTTCTCTCGTCATGAGTAGAGATGAGTGAACTTTTTAGAAGTTCAGTTCGAGTGATTCAGTGAATTTCCTCAATTCTGTCCGAACTGAGCTTTTAATGAACTTGCTCAACAAAAAATAAAGGAAATAAGATTACCTCTGTCCCGTTCCAGTACCTGGCAATGTTGCACTGGTCTCTGCAGAAGCCAGTAGCACAGTATCTCTGCTCCCTGCCTCAGGGAAGGGCTTTTATACCGGGAGTGAGCTGACTTCAGCTGGACAGATTGTTGGATGTGTCATTGACAGTCGTTGCGGACAGTGCGGGACACAGTGGCTTGAATTTCTGCGAATGGCGATGGATTAAAAGGTATAGGGGGAAAAAAAAGAATATTTTTATGTATTTATACCGGGCTGATGTCAGCTCACTCTCAGTATAAAGGCCCCTCCCTGCGGCAGGGAGCAGAGAAGCCCAGCCGTGCCACGGGATTCTGTGGAGACTGGAGCTGGACAGCGACAGAGAGGGAAAACTTTGGTTGTCATGAGCCCCAAAAAATTGGGGTTTGCACCTAACTGAATTTTCCCTGAAATTTGGAGCAAACTTTGGTTCTAGCAAACCGGTTCACCCATCTCTAGTCATGAGACCAGAGGATAGGCACAGTGGTGGTTGATGAGGACCCCATTGGCTGAAAACTTAGAGGAGGGGAGGTAAAAGGGAGTAGAGGTATGGAGGAGAAAAAAAGTGGAATGGGGTTAGAAAATCATGGGGGGCATACCAAAGAGAGGAAAAGGAAAAATAAGAAAAAAGAGTGGAGGTGGATGTGAAGCTGGAAATAGGGGACACATTTAAAGTTAAACTTGCTTAATCAAATGATTAGCATGGCCCCCATAGACAATGCTGCAAACATTGAAACTGCATGCATACCTTAGACAAAAAGGACAGGTGGAAGTGGAATACAAACTGGTCATTAATAGAAAAGAACAAAACTGTTGCAGAGTGTGAGTGCTGGGTGCAGCAGAGTCAAATTCAGATAGACATTAATGGTGTAACAGGAACTGGCTTTTACTGGAACATGAGTGCAGTAAGAGAACCTCACCTTGACATGGTGGCTAACACCGACAAGAAAAAGAAGTCATAGAGCAGAGCAGAATACACAGGAAATACAACACATCAGAAAGATGGATATGGAGACTACAGTTAAGCATTGGTAGTAGCAACAACTAGTGTCCTATCTGTAAACTGCAGCAAATCTAGCAAATATTGACAAATCTAGGCTGTTGTATGTCCAACAAAAACCTACCCACATGTACTGTAAGACTCACATAATACCCCGTCTCCGCTTGCCTGGTATGGTATACTGGCCCATTGGGGTGTATGTTACCAGAAGCTAATAGGCTTTGACCCAAATACATATGCCCTACCTAATGCTAGCAAGGAAAAAGAGAAAGATGGGGTAGGAGGCAGCCAGGGCTGGTGTTTGGGGCAGACGGCCCCTGACCAACACTAGTGTTGCCACATGCTCGTTATTATACCGGCAGAGCTGTAATTTTATCTGTGGCCTTTCCGTGCCAGTAATTAATGGGCTGTGTTTTTTCATCTGACACCATGGGCTATGGCAGGGGCAACAATAGGATGGCTGCCCCCATGAGTGAGGAGGACACTGGCATCTGGCTAGGTAGGCTAACAACACCTTCTAGTGGTTTCTGCCACTAACAAATCACAACATTTGATGCAGGCTACTGCAGCATGGTGGTTTAAAAATGTCCTATTTACAAATCAACAGCACAGATGATACCCTGTAACAAGATCAGTATGGCAGACATGTCCTCAGGGATGCAAGAAGACATGTATGTGGCTTCAATGTGTTTATTTTAAAGTTTAAGTATCCTATTGAGGATTCCTCCACGATATATGGAGCTCTGCCTGATATTAGATACCTAAAGCACATTAATGGTTTCAGAATTTAGACTTAAAGTGGACAAAACCCCACCCTGGAGTCAGAGACTCTTGGGCAGACATACTCCCTCCCCTCCGGGGCATCAAGAGTCAGGATGCCCTGCTGTGTGAAATTCCCCAGGTCACCCACAAAACTCACCTTCTCCCCGATCCAATGGAACTGGAGGCAAGGACCAAAACCCGGGTTAGTCAAAATCCTGGGTTTTGGTTCAATTTAAGAACAAAAATAAAACAAATATGGTAAAATTGTGGAGAAAAGCCATCATTGATTTTTAAGGTTAAGCAGCTGTCAGCCCCAGAAATACTAGACTACCCGGACTACCCTGCGGGTGTCTGCCAATGTCAGCTCAGGGTTTTACCACCGAGAAAGTCAAGTAAACCAGCTTTTCATTGGTAAACTGGACAATAGTGTTTGCATATCAGGCCATAAGTAACTCATTTAAACCGAAAGCAAGTCCTCAATTCAATACATTATGTTTTTAGCTTTAGCCCCACGCAATGCTGAGAGAGAGACTTGTCTCAGCCTCTGAACATGATCTTCGGTAGATATGTGGAATACATTCTACTCTGATAGATTAACATGCATACCTTGATAGCCTTTCCAGCATCTGGAATATATGTTCCCAAGCCAGCCATCTTTAGCATGACCTACATTGTGAAATGTCTTAAGACATACTGAGGTGCCACTCCTCAACAGATGTTTACAGTTTTAGTGCTTTTATGTGATATAAACCCCGCTTTCCTTTCAACTTGCACATTTTACTTACTCCCCCTGGATTTTTATAGCCTTCTGAAAGCAGAAGTCTTGCATGCTTGCCAATGTCTTTGAAGCTGTTCGATACAGGCATAAAACAGGGCTAGAGGGCCCTCAGGCAGAACAGATTAGGACTTTCATACGGTGCACCAAAGGGCGCAAGAAAACCTGAAACCTATGAAGGAGCGAAGGTGTCGACCTCCTCCCCTGCAATGACTATATGGCATCAGAGACAGCTTGGATGCCATATGAGAGCCAGAAGAGATTAGCAAAAAGATAACTTTGAATAAACAACGTTTAACCAAACCAAATGGTCTGGACGTTCTGGAGTCATCTTCTTTATTTTACAGTTATTATCAGTTGTCGTCATTCTCGTTGAAAAATAATAATATAGCCGATCATCTGTCTAGCTTCTGAACAAAAGGGAACATTCTAACTTGGTAACATCTCTAGTTTTATTCTGAATAAAATAGATGGCAAGGGCACCTCACACATTCAGACATGATGGCAAGGATGTGCCTATCAGCTGGAGGAGTGCTGGGGATGTTGAAGGAGGACCTTTACCAACATCCTTACAAGAAACATTGCTCATATACATGCCTGCCCAGGACAATTCAGATTGCTGCACATAAAAATTAATTTACCTTTAACAACTCCTGCTGTGGTAAATTTTACAAACAAAATTGTGTACCATGGAGCTGTAGGCTGCCTGCAAATAGGAAGACCTTCTGGGTTTCCTGCTGTTCTGCATTGTGGGTTATGCCAGTTGAATCCAGGCAGCAGCATGGCTGGGATGCTCGGAAATCAAGCTCAAAAATGGCCGCTACCAGGAGAAAATCTATGAGGCGGCATTTCAGCTTTGAGTTGATGTGGGAGCAAGTGTAAGTGCTGACAAAGATTAGTATCATGCATGTAGATGGGAAAAGGGGGAGTTTTTTTTCCTATCTGGCACTGTAGGGAACTCAGCGGCGGCACTCATTCCATTGCCGGTGCTGTTGATATATGGGACAATATCCTGGGAGATCTTAATTTTTTCACATTGTTTAAAACACGATAAATAGATTATTCTGATTTCTATTCGATTGACAACTTATATCCAATGTTGATAGAATTTCAGCTCCAGTGTGTTTTTTTCAACACCCTATATGTCAAGGTTGCTTTAAGGAAAATAATTTTAAATATATAGTACTTTTATTACGTAAATTAGTACAGTACAATATGATACTAACCAAATTATTGTTTATTATTATAACAAGGTAAACAGGATTATGGGCTGCATCAAGAAGGGCTTAGATGCACTGACAAGACCAACATTTTGCCAGCCTAAAATCCCTGGTCAGACCCCATGTGGTATATTGTGTAGGAAAGACACGGGAGGCTTTACATAGGAGGGAATTCTGCAATGTTAGAGCATTGAGACTAAATTCAAATGTATTATGTCTGTTTACTAGTGTATAACATACAGAATATTTGGATACACTTGCCCTTAAGAAGGCAAAGTTGCCAGGTACAAGTCTAAATCTTTAGGTAGGCGTCCCCAATATGGGGCATGTTGCACTGCAGCTTAAAGCTGACATCCAGTCAAAAATTCAAAGTTTAGTAAATTGCTCCCCTAAATCCCCTCTCTCACAATCAGCGATGTAAACTATTTGAGATGTCGTGAAATAGCAGGCAGGTTGTGAGCTAATGAACTGCATGGGGTCGGCCATCTTGCCACAATCTTGACAGCTGCATCAATGCAACATCAATGCAGCCAGGATTTTATCTCCTTCTAACATTCTGTGTGGAAACAAAATCTCTCTCTGGCTGGTTAAGCTAATCATAAGGCAGTTACTGACTTAACTGCAGTGTGTCTATGTGCTAGCAGGGCTCTCAGTAATAGGGCAAGATAGCCGCTCTCATGTAATTATAGGAGCTCAGCTATTCCACAACCTCTAGGTACTTGCAAACAGAATATGCCATTGAGAGGGGCTTTAGGGGAGCAAATGAATAAACTTTATTTTTTTGACTGAAGGTTCACTTTAAAGTCATCTCCAGGTGACCCCTTGGACTGAGAATCAAAAGGAAGGTGTCACAGATCAGGACAGTGGGGTCAATTCAGCACCAGGTATCAAACTGCATAAGTGTGCCTTAGATGAAAAATGAAATAGAAGTTTACTTTTCACAACTGACGCAGAATCAAAACCCAGTTTTGCTCGATATTTGGTGAGCCATAAAATAGCGGCTAAATGTAGGTTAAAAGTAGACAGAGCTTTTAGATGTTCGGGTAACATGACACACAGCCCTAAATAAAAAAAAAAGAATCATTGAAATGTTATGTGCCTTATAATGTGCTAAAGATAAAGTATATATCACACACACACACTTGTACTCACAAGGGTTAACTGCACTGCTAAATGAGACTGGAGCTAACCCAGCTGAGCTTTGATTTATGCACACTTGCTCATGAATGCTTTGGGCCCTGTGGGATTCCACTCTTCAAAGGGACAACAAAAATAGGCACAGTATTTTCTCAGATCATTATTGTCTTTTAAATTAATTTTTAGGAGCAGTTATTCCAGAAATATCTGTTGTTTGGCTGAAAATAATTTAGCGTGCAAACAGAAACGCCAAGTGCACACATGGGAACACCAGTAAAATGTGAGGAACGTAGATTTGAGTCCTAAAAACCCAAGTTTCCTGACTTGTGGGCAGGGATAGGTCACACATGACTCACCTCAAAAATTGTCTATATGTCTGCCTGACAAAAACACTTAAAAAACCCAACAATACACCAGACGTAATACAAACCCAAACAAAAAAGCTCTGCTGGCTTCCTGGAAGAGAATTCTAAAAAAATTTAGACTATAGTCTAAATGTTAAAATTTATTTTAGCTTAATTTTGTATACAGTTAGAAGTGCTTTAGTAGAGTCAGTCTGGCCTAGCCTAGCAGGAAAAGCAATGGGTGCCACAAGGGCAAGAGGCAGAATACAACACTATAGAGCAACTCAACAACTTCTTGTAAAGGTACATTTACAGGCATCCATTGAGAGGTAAAGGTCCAGGCAGGGGGCTGTCGTGGGGAGTGGATTGTTAGATAACAGCACATGGGGGGAGGGAGCAGGCTATAGATTCCACAGGCAACCCCCCACCCAAGAATCCTTTTGGGCACAAGGAAAAAACTGCTTTTTTGGTCCCGACAGAACCTACAGCTCCGGTCCATGGCATGCTGCTTTTAACCCCCCATGCATTCTGTACAGGCAGTGTTCAGGAGTGGACTAGGGCCCAAAATGTTACTGGCAATAAGGTCTGGTAAAACAACAATGGAAAAGGACCTAGGGGTTTTAGTTGACAATAAGCTCAACTGTAGTAATCAATGCCAGGCAGCTGCTGCCAAGGCAAACAGGATCATGGGGTGCATCAGGAGGGGCATAGGTGCTCATGACCAGAGCATCATTTTACCCCTGTCACTGGTCAGACCCCATATGGAATACTATGTACAGTTCTGGGCACCTGTGCTTAAAAAGGACATATCGGAACTGGAGCGCGTTCAAAGAAGGGCAACAAAGTTAATAAAAGGAGTGTGGGGGCTAGGGTACCCGGAAAGATTGTCCAAGTTAGGCTTATTTAGTCTAGAAAAAAGACGCCTGAGGGGTGATCTAATAACTATGTATAAATATATTCGGGGTCAATACAAGGATCTGTCCCACAATCTATTTATACCCCGGAGTGTAACCATAACCCGGGGGCATCCACTAAGGTTAGAGGAAAGGTGCTTTCTCCACCGACATAGGAGGGGATTCTTCTCTGTAAGAGCAGTGAGACTATGGAACTCGCTGCCAGAGGAGGTAGTAATGAGGGATACAGTAAAAATGTTCAAAAGTGGCCTTGATGCCTTCCTGGCATGTAATAACATTTCCAGCTATGGCTACTAGACCACTGGAAGGAGTTAAACAGGCTTAACTGGATGGACAAAAGTCTTTATTCAGCCTTACATACTATGTTACTATGTTACTATGTTAGGGATGAGGCGGGGAGGAAGGCAGAGAGCTGGACGAAGGGATAAATGAAGGACAGGAATGGATGGGTAGAGCTGGGGGGGGATAGATGGCCAGAGCTGGAATAAAGAGTAATGGATTATCAAAGCTGGGAGGCCAGGGATTGGATAGGGAAAAACTGGGAGGACAGGAATAGATGGGGCAGGGAGACTGGGCTGGATGGGGCAGAGTTGGAGGGACAGGAATGGATTGGGATGAGTTGGGAGGATAGAGATGGATCGGGCAGAGATTGTGGCACAGGGATGGATGGGGCTGAGCTGGGACGGGGGAAAAGTTTGGATGGGGCAAAGAGACAGAGAAACAAAGTTTGTGTGTACCTTGTAATGCCACTTCCCACCCCTGCAGTACTTCATATTGCTATACTAGGTGCCAGGGAGACTAAGCACTACATCGCCAATCAAGTAAAGGGGCAGTGCTGAGAACAGCAACACAGAAGCAGCTGACCGCAGGGCCTGGAAATCTGGCACTCAGTTTAGTACCGCTGCAATAGAGCCATTAGGTCATTGGGTTACATTTTACTAGATGAAGGGATCCTTCACCGCCTCAAGCTTGTAACTAATTAAACAATAAAGCAAAGACGGACAGGTGGCAGTGACGTCCTTTTGGTGGATTTTGATGAAGCATTTTCATATATTTGTGGTAGTGTGCAGTCCTACAAACATTGGCCAGACATGTACAGAATCACTAGTGCAGTAACCTTGTGTTGCTCACCGTTTTCAGTGCACATGTGTTTGTGTTAAATTAACTTTTGTTGTCCCAACAGAAAGAAGTGTTAGATCTTCTCAATGAAGAAGGGGCGAGGTGAGGCAAGGCTCTTTGATGTTTAATGGATACCTCAACATACAAGAAAGTAGTGCAACTACTTATTTTTTAATAATCTCTTGTGCCTGCTTGGGTGTTGTATTGGAACTTTAGATAATCCTTTAGATCAGTGGTTCTCAACCTTTTTACCCCAAGTACTAAAGTCGTCCACAGGCCTCGTAGTACTTTTTAAGCATGAAGGGATAATGTTACACTATCAAAATAATATACCAGACCAGTCAGGCTACACCTGTTGTTGTGGCATTGTACACTGCTCTGTAACCCCCTGGGGTATGTGTACCACAGGTTGAGAAACAGTGCTTTAAATTGTAAGCTCAAAAGGACAGGGCTACCTCTCCTAATGTACTCCAATATCAATATGTTTTGTTGCATATGACTCATAATACTGTGTATTATATTTATTTGTAATCATTTTTATGTTAAATATGACTCACAATGCCCTATGTATTATGTTACTCGTTCTACCCTCCTGAACTTTTCACAGAATACGATGATGAGGTACAAATGTTTTCTGCTGAGATAAAGCTTTTTTACATTTTGAAAAAACAGCACCCTAAGGGAAACCAACTGAGAGCCACCTCTCCTCACCAACCTTGTCTTTTTTTTTTTCAAAAACAATCATATAAAGGCAAAACAGTGTAAAAACTTCAAAATGTGTAGACACAATAATCATAGATTGCGCTACTTCTACTTATTTGTGCCAACTCTCCATGGTTCTGGGAACTGGCTACAATTTTGACAATGGGATCTGCAAAACTAGGGAAGAAAGTATAATTTCTAGCATGGACATTAGGATTTAGAGAGGTTCTCCTTTAAAAAAATATTACAAATTATAAAATAAAAACTAAAAGAATAGTTAATTGATAAAACATACCCCAATGTGAACTGTTATTTACAAATCAGTAAATAATTAACCCTGAGCTTTACCTGACAAATTGGTCTAATGCAGCAGCACAATCATGTGCAAGGAATTTAATTAGATATATATGCAATTTATTCTGTGTTGAGGTGAAGCGACCCTCACAACTCATAAATAAGCTGGTCTATCCATTTTTTTAAACTGAATCCCTTAGTATCAATCTAGCACCCAAACAAAATAGTATTCAGTAGTGCAGCCTTAAAGCAAACCAACAGTCAAAAGTGACCTTCCCCGGGGCGTGCTAGTTTTGGATGCCTTTACACACACATGGGAAGCTAGTAACTGTCCCTCAATGGATGCAGCTCTGATAGGTAAAAGTCAGTATCTCTCTAATGAAGGGTTCACTGATGGTGGGAGGGGGCAGGTTAGGTTAGTTAATTTAGTGCCCCTGTAAACCAATATAGTTGAAAGGGAGACTGTAGGTCTGCTTTAACATAGCTAGGGCTCATACTACATACTACATCCTCTTTGTTCTAAACCTAAACCTGGTCACAGAGGTGAACCTAGTCATGTAACAGTCCCCTGAAAAAAATTTCTGTGGCTTATCAAGGCTATTAGTTGGACAAGAGCCTTTGATTAATTATTGACTATTAATTAATTATACTTTTATCAGTATTTTCAGGCAGGAGAAAAATAATGAGTAACTGTCCCAGTCGATATATTTTAAAACCTTTGAACGCTTTTTCACACTAGTTGTCTATGGCAGGTTTTGGTGTTTTTAAAGAGCTCTTAAAAAAGCAACTCTATATAGGAAAATGAAATCCTCCCCCCCCCCCTTCATTCCAAAGTGGGCAGGGTAACTGAGTCCTGAGCTTTTTTGGCTTTTCAATGACTGCTGCTGCCTAGGTATAATGAGTTACTGTTCCATCACCCAATCACTACAGCAACAGTGGCCCTGCATCTACTGTGATTGGGGAATAAAACTGTCCCTGAGGCTCTGCAGAGCAGGGAGCCAGGACTACAGTGCTCAGTCCCTGACATGGGATCGGGTGAGTTAGTTAGTTAGGACGAGTTTTTTTTTCTTTGCTTTTTTATCTACTCTGCCTTACCAGGGTGGGTAGATGGACAAGGTCTGCTTTACCTCCATTTTTTTTTTTGCTTCAATTTTTACCCCCACAAAGGTTTTTAGCAAGTTCTCTCCACTGTTGGTGTACAGTTATTTATAAAGCAAATGCTTTAATTGCATGCACAATGTGCTTACCAGTCAGCTGCTGTAAACTAATTAAACTCTAATATAAGAAAGACTTCTTGTTACTAAGTTCCATGTTTATTTTTGTTAATAGAAATCCTTACCACATCTTTTTATTGTTCTTTGCTACTTTGCTGTAGCATATTTCTTTTTAGGTGTTATAAAAAGGGAGCACTGACATACAAAGGGTACCGAGCAAAACTGGATATACATGGGCACAACACATGTACACAAATTGCTTGGTTTTTGCCCACTAGAAATGTATGACCTAACACTATCCACAATGACAACAGAAAGTTTATCATTTCAATATTGGAATAGGAATCCTGTATCTTCTGTCAACACAAAAATTACATATGGGGGCCAATTTATCACTAGTGCCTTGTAGCACCAGTTGAGCATCTGCGTAGAGACGCTATTAGCCACAAAGCCGACCACAGGTAGTCGGCACTGTTATGGTTCAGCTCTGTAGGTTACCCCTGGCCCTGAGTCTTGTTTGTTTCTTTTCAAATGTAGCTAGTGACTGGTAGCACCGGTGGGGGGGGGGGGGGGTGGGGGGGGCAGAAATCATTTGTATTTAACATGTAAATGGACAGTGCCGGTGCAGGTGCTGTGAAACTACGATACTCAGGCATACAGTGCTATGTACAATACAAAAAAAGGTTTTAACTGGGGATGGCAGCACAGTGACCAAGCGAAAACATGGAATGGCATTGGGAACATACAAATGACATAACATGAAAACGCAAGTTAGCCACGAGTGAGCTAAGTACAATAATGAACAAACAAAAAACATTTTGAACAGTCAGGGATCCAGTGTCACTTGAGCACAAAAAAATTAAAATACACTAACCAGAATCACAAAAAAAGGGGGAATGGTTAATTGAAGTCTATGGAAGAATGAAGTCTATGAAGAATGATGTGATGTGGCGCTGTAGGGAACACAGTCCAGGCGTTAACAAAGCACCTGGCTCTCTTGATACATGGAACTCTACATAGCACTAGGAGAGGTGCTTAACAATTTTTTGCGTCATAAACATGACTTGCTGGTGGCGCTCATGAAAAACACCTTTTGCTACGTGGAGTTAGTGATTCTTTAATGGCCTTAAATCTATCTATATCTAAATTTTGAATAAGCTTCCAGTCATTGGTGCTTGGTGGGGGTGGGGGGTTCTGGATACAAAAAATAAAAAAAATGATTTGGCTGCAGTTCTTTTTCAAAATATAAAGTTCTCCACTTTGTTCTAAGTAAATATGCCAGCTTGCCACATAAACCTCAGGAGAGTGGTGGACTGGGGCCAAAGGGCTAGCCCCGGGCCAGCCTATAACCAACACCCAGGGCTGAGCGTATTATTTCTAGGGTACCATGGAAAATTGTATCTGGGGGCCCTAATTAAAGACAAATTTTATATAGCGAAGTACATTATTAACGCACCTTGTTGGGGATGTAGCTGGGGCCTGCACATGCGCTGTTGGGAGCACCGGTGAACCCAGGGTGTTTCACACAAGGGAATCCTGGCATAGGGAATCGTCCATCCATGCTATAGGGAATTGTCTGGGAAATGCTCATATGGTGCATCCCGAACTAGGATGTCCCACTGTGTGAAATCCGATTAAATCATTGCACCTAACCTTGTTCCAATAGCGCATGCCCGGGTAACGTTATACCTTTAAATCAAGGCATACACAGGCCAGTCATTTGTGAATGCCCGGCCCCGGCATGCCCCTAGCTAGAGGTGAGCGGGGATGTAACCAGTGGCCTGCTCTGCACCATTCAGCTTGCTATCCGCTGTGATGTCACAGTATCTTACATGACAGTGATGGAGCTGGTGCACTAATTCTGCAGCAGCTGACTCATGTAAGTGTACAATGGCTTCCTATCTGCTGCACACTCTGCATTGTGTTAAATGGCCCCTCACTCACCGCAGCCCACCCGCCAGGGTGCCATTACTTACTGAAGCTTTAATACTGTAGGGGTAGTTAATGTCGCAGGAGTGGGTATGGCTCTCAACAGCCATGATGCTGAGGCTCTAGCATTTGGATCAGAACATAATACATGGAGTTTCTTGTATAGGGGGACAGAATTGCCAGTACACAGGGGTATTAGAAGCTGAAGCCCAGTATGACTAGTCTGCATCTGCCTAAGGATAAATCCTGTAACCAGGAGCTGTAATATTCTACTCATTCCAAGAGGTGGCTATTATTTTCTTCTTTAATAGTGCCAGGTTTTAAAACAAAGTGAAATTTGTGATGATTCGTTTGCTTTAAAGTATTACAATTCTAAAAGTCTGAGGTAATTCTGAAATCTCAAGAAATTGAAAAAAAAAATATCAGCAGATGGGAAGCAACTAAGCCTTTCTTTTTATTTTGCGGTATAAAGGTGGAGTTCCATTATAGCAGCATGGGGTTCTGGATTCCTCATTTCCATGACACATCAGTACCTAGGAAACCTTGCCAAGGGCATTATAACAAAACATGCAAACTTCAAACCTAATGGCGCTTGGATTGTTTTCCTGTGATTAGAGCCAGCACTCCTACAAAAGAACACTATTTCCTAGGCTGACCTCTGCTGCAGCCAAAAATGTGGCAAACTCTCTTTAACACCCCAAGCTATTCCTGCGCACAGCCCCACATTTGTGCTTATTCACTAACACCCCACACTAAGATGAAACTGGTTACCGGCTTCACTGTACACTAAAAGTTATTACTGATCATAACAACACCTTACTATAGGTGATATTCTGTCCCAGGTCCATGCCAAGTATCTGCCAAAACACAGGTGAGAGACTGCACAATAATACACAAAGCAGGAACATACTATAAAGCAAAGAGGGACTTGTAGACTTCTAACACTACCAGATATGTCTTGCCCTGTCTACCTCCAGGGTATAGTATAGTGGTCTTCAGCTGGTGGTGGGATAGATTAGGAGGAGCTACTGGACACAGGATGTAAAGGTAAGGAGTAGGCCTCTCTGTAGCCTGAGGCAAACTATAGAAAGAGGCCCCTCCACTCCTCAACAAAGCAACACAGAAGGTAAGGAGTGGAGGTGGGCCAGTGCTGCCGAGCCACAAATAGTTGACTTAAAAACATAACATCAATAAAATATATAAAAAAAATAATATTTAAAAAGCAAGGCCTCTGCTGTGCCATCTCACATGGCCTCATTACAGGTTCACCCCTGAGAAAAGTGGTGGCACTGGGTAGGTTATGCTCCCAGCCCACTACCTGCGCCCAACCTCCTCTAATCAGCCATGGGATTCATTGATTTTGTTTGTTTGTCATATATACCCTTCAGAAATCAGTGTAGGTTCACTTTGATATTGTGATGCAACACAACATTATCAACAATATGGTCTGCAGTATTATGTCATTAACGCAGACCTAAAGGCCCTAAAATTCAGATTGTAGAGTATTTCTGATGGCATGGTACAGAACTTGTTGCATATCATATCGTAACTTGTTCGTATCATATTTGTTGCATTTAGTAAAGGTTTGCAGGTTATTTTACTCATCTGCCACTACCAGGGAAGAAGGTATTCTTACTTGTGAAGTTAAACCATGTTCCTACTTCCATGTTCCTTCTGAAATCTCTGAATGTACTGCATGCATAAAGCTACCGAGAGCTTGACGTGTACACTTCCATTCCCTGCTCGTCACCTGAACGTTTTCAATCCAGTAATGATTTTATAGTCCATTACAGCCGAATATTGGATTACCAAATTCCCATAATAGAGTTCAGGCCCTGGAACCATACGCGTGTGTGATTCAGCTGAGTTCCTAGCTTACAGAGGCCTGCATGACTAAATGTATTTCACATAGCCCTGTGGCCAGATCAGGATTCTATTAAGTGGTAATACATCATCCTAAATAGTGAAATCACTATGTTAGTCCACATTATAGTAGCCTTATTAAAGCAGACCAAATCTGTGCCGGGGAGAATCCCGATTCACAGGGACACTAATGACAATGACAAAAGAGAGAAAAAAACATTGAAAACCATCAGGAATATTGCATACCACCTAACGTTCCACATTACTCCAAAGTAAGACTGACAGTAACTTATTTAGCGATTGTATGGGCATTCCCACTGGAATTCATTTGATCGTATGATTATTCCACACACCTGACATCTGACAAGTCGATCACTGTGATCAGCCAGCTGCAGCGTTTCTAGAGTCGCTGTCTTTTTAGAATCACTTGCCTACCACCCAACAACTTATATGTGGTAGTCGTAGGCTGTTAAATGTAACCCGATTTATTAAAACGCAAAGTTACATTATGAACCGATGACACTTAGCACTATTGATTGCTGTTATCAAGCTGCCATGAAGCATTAAAAAGCCCTAGAAATGACCAATGTGGTTCTTTCAATCAATCTGACATCACTATAAATACATCACTATAGAGCCTCTTTCTCTGCACAGATTCTTTCAGTTGTTTGTAAAGTGTCTGCTAGTTATAAGGTTACATCAGGGCACAGCTGAAACAGCGTTGCTGCTGTAATTTAATCATTTAACCACTTCCTGACCTGACTGTTTGAAACATATACACACATTTTTTTCCACATATCTTTTTTTTCATATTAATAATAGTAATAATAAAAAGCTAATATAGCTATTGGGGGTCAACATGTACTCACTTTATTGAGTGTTTCTTAGAAAAAAAGACCATCAACATCTATAATGCGTTCCATTCATTTCACAGTACAAACATACGCCAATGCTTCTAGACATGTTTTGTCTGGAAGAGTTTTTTCTTTTATATATTTTATAATATTATATTAGTCATCTAATGCCACAAAATAAAGGTCTAAGGGGTCATGTGAAAATGATATCAAACACATGTAGATTGGCATAGAAATTATAGAGACTGTAAACTCAATTACAATAGTAAGGCAGCAAGCAGTTCATCTGATACTTGTCCCATGTGCCACTTCCCCTGCAATGCAGGGCAGAAGCTGTAGCAGGGCTTCAAATTTTGCCCTCAACTTTATTCTTCCAGGAACATTCCCTTGGATCTCTTAGCGAAAGCAAGTCTGGCAAGCCACAGTGGGCCCATAGCTGAATCTGACAAAAGAGTGTGCCCATGAGTCTTAAAGCTGAACCATGACATACCCATCCAAGCTTGGCCCTGAAATGCAAGCAACGAAGCTGGCAATATATAAGGTATTAGCATATATTTAGTGGTTTTGAGATGTTTTACACTGTTCCCACAGGGGGATAAGGTCGGAGGGAGTTTGTGTGTGTCTGGACAGGGACTTTAAATACTTTTTACAGTTATAAAGGCCATTGCTGAAATAGAAAAACTGGCCTTTTAAAGAAGGGGGAGAAACACTCTGGCAATAAAGTGCTTAATCAGTATATTTAGCTTTATATGGAAAATCTGAAAAACAATGCATAGGTGGTCACTGACCCCATAACGTGGATCCATAAAAGGTGTATATTTTTAGATATCTGAACACAATAAAAAGGAATTCCTGTAAGTAAAAATAATGGTCATATTGTCAGTGCCAAAATGCTTTTCTTTGAAGTTAAGCATACGTATACTTACTTTAAATATCTGCCAATGTTTAACATTTTAAAGGCTTTGCAATAAAATCCAGCAATTGTCATCATAACAAAACACAGCCAGGACCAGAGGATCTTGGGAAATCAAGTAACCAGGGCTTAGAAAGGTTCAAACCATGCTAAGTGGGCCTATACATGTCTTAAACCCTCTTCCTCAAGGGCCACCAACAGGCCTGGTTTTGCAGATCTCCACAACAGGTGAGGAACAGTGGTCAGAGAGGGCAGAGGGTTGAGTACCCCTGCCCCAAAGTAAAGCCTGTGCCTAGGCTGGACACAATAGGTACCCAGGTTCCTGAATGCCTGGGTTGCTCGAATAGGAATCCAGGTT
Source organism: Gastrophryne carolinensis (assembly GCA_027917425.1). Taxonomy (NCBI): domain Eukaryota; kingdom Metazoa; phylum Chordata; class Amphibia; order Anura; family Microhylidae; genus Gastrophryne; species Gastrophryne carolinensis. Next base: position 109,983,299 of record CM051236.1, on the reverse strand, counting down.
CCTGAATGCCTGGGTTCCTCGAATAGGAACCCAGGTTCCTGAATGCCTGGGTTCCTCGAATAGGAACCCAGGTTCCTGAATGCCTGGGTTGCTGGAATAGGAATCCGGGTTCCTTGAATAGGAACTCAGGCATCCAATGCACCTTGTGCACCTCAAAGCTCTTTATCCATCTAACACTGAAATCTCTGGTGAGCCAGGGGGTTGCAATGAAACTACTTGTGGGCATCACAGGTCCATTGTGTCCAGCCTTGGCACAGGCTTTACTTTGGGGCAGGGGTACTCATTGAGTACTACTCAACCCTCCTCCTCAAGAAGCCTCTTCTGAGCACTGTTCCCCATATGATGATGAGCCAGTGGCCATCAGAACACCCAATGGAGTCACAGCCACTCATATGTGCCATATATTCCATGGGGTGGCATTGTAGCTAAAACCATGCTTTAGACACACATTAGGGGGTAGATCTGTTTTAAACCGATCAGCAACAGGGGACAAAAGGTAGCCTTTGTTTTGGCTGCTAAATAACTTTAATATGTCCCTCTAAAAAACAAACACTGTCAGAGTGGAGGGAGTGGGGATGCCACTTTTCAGTGCCCTCTGCTATATGCCACATGTGACCACAATGAAAAACACAATTAGTTTAAAGTAAAATTTTCGCAATCTACATTATGTGTAAAATTCAGCTAGCTCTTTTAATAAATATCCCCTTTTGACAACAAATGCATTTTTAGAACTGTAAACCATCCTTAAATAATGCTAGAGATCTTCTTTAGCAAAATGTATATTTGAGGCCAATAAGAATTCTTTAAAAGGATCAAAACTAATCCAAATGAGTTCCCTCCTCCCCTGCTATCTCTTCCATGCATGCTCAGGCTCCTGGCAGCTGTGCATAGCAGAGATGTCAGGGCTGAGCCACGAGTGCACCATAGAAGAAGGTACGTTAACAGCTACCAGGGAGGTTTCACAGCAGTGGGGACCGGGAATCAGCCAGCACTGGAATCTTTTACTTCTTTAACACCTCTGCTGGAGTTCACCTTTAACCAAACAAACGTATTATAGAGTGATAAAATAACCCCTGCTTAACTAGAGTAAAACATCAGTATATGATCCCCTTTAACAAAGTGAAATATATATTTGTTATTTAGCACAATGTTTCTCAGATGTTTGGTGGTCTTCCCATGCAATCTGGAGGCATTTGGTCATTGCATGCTAAATGTTGTGTTAAGGTGCTTACACACTGACACACATCACATTGAGAGGTGATGACACACTACCAGCAGTAACTTCTTTGGATTTTAGCCGTGTGACTAAAAAAGTACCGTAGGTCTGGAATAAATCGTAATTCAGTTTTCACAGGAAATGTGCAATGTATTCCTGCTTGGCCACCCAATTGGCTGCTTTTTATGATGGACCTGGAACATCACTGGAGCGAGGAGAGAGGTGTCCAGATGGTGGATATCCTAAACTGGAATGCCTGGGGGGTGCAATGGCTAAGAGTTATCTGCATGATGTTCTCCATCAGGTTGAAATGATAATGTAGCTCTGAAAGCTCTCTGGTGCTGAGTAGCATTGCAGTGCCCACTTGTTCAGTTAACGCTCCCCTCCCAAAAAAAAACTCAGCAATAGAGAAAACATCAGTTCACATCTATGCTCTGCTTTTCTGTAAGGTTACCCAAATAAAGAGAAGACCAGAGTTAATAAATTATTTTTTATTACTAGATTAGTAATAAAATGACTTGAAATGGGGAATTCTCCTCCCCCCATCCACCATTTAGACTCCTTTCACACTAACGCAATCGCAGTTAAGTAGCGATTTCCTGATCCTGATCTTCCTGCAACAGCCCCAGTGTGAAGGATGCCTTACCACTGGATTCAAAATCAAAATTACAATTATTATAACATATTCAAGGAACCCACCAAATCCCATCAAGGAAAAAAATCTCCAGAAACTACACTCTAGTCTTAATAATTTGCTAAAGCACACATCAATAAAAGGGGGAAACCCCAACACATATCAGGAAACAACACTCTAGGTAAACAATATCCAAAGAAGGTTTGATAAATCACAGCTGCTTCTGTTTAGCTGAGGTGTGCACCAGTACCCAGCCATTCACACAGGCCAGAACATTTGCAACCAGCCAATCAGCAATCTGCTGGTTGGCTGTGGCTACAGGGGCGAAAAAAAAAAAACGTTTAACCGAGCCGCTGCCAAGCCCAAGGTAGTCGGATGAGGGGGATATAGGGTCATTTTAGAGGGTTTTGGTCTGCTTTAAGAAATAGGTGTTTTGTTACACACATGGGAGTTTCTCTTTCAAGCTTCAGTGGTAGAAGTATTTATAATTATTACGATTGAATGGTTAAGGGTTCTATTTAAATGTGAGCACAAGGAAGAGCTTTATGCATAAAATAAATTGTAATTGATGGATCTGTCCAGGCATAAATAAAAAAAAAAACTAAACCCTTTGTCCCTCTCAGCTCTTCTATCCAATCGCCCCGCTGGTGTATCCTGATGTCCTCCTCCAAGTTGAAAGACCATTCCTTTGCATGCCCACTCCATTAACTACATTGTAATGAATTAAGTATGCGTGGAGAGGGGTGGACTTCTGTCTTGGAGGAGTCGTTCCTTTGTGAATAAAGAGCGATGCTAGACGTTGCACAGTCTTGGTACTCGGTTAGTTTTAAAACACTAGAGCCAGACAGAAGAGCCGAGGGGAACAAAGGTGAATAGTCTATGATTATGCCTGGACAGATACTTTAAATTAAAATACACAGCACCGATTTTGAACCCACATATACACATTTATTTTAACCTGCGTAGTATATCCTCACGTTTCTCCAGAAAGTCCCCAACACATAACCTTTTCCTCCTCTAGAATCATCTCTTCACACCCTTGCCTTAGAGAATTCTCATACACTTCTCCCATTCTTTGAAATTCAATTTGAAAGGCCATTCAGCACTCCCAAAGCTTATAAACCCTCAGACATACTTGTAAACCTCCCCTCTCCACAAAGACATACAGTCCAGCTTAATGTACTTTCTTCAGTTCCTCAGAGGCTTTCTCTTCTCGGGTTTGGCAAAGCTCTTTTTGTGACATCACAAACAGCCGGCAACCCAACCTCTTCTTTAAGCACTGTAGAAAAAGTGATGGGTTGGTTGTAAAAACAGCCTGTAGGAGAGCTCTGTAAATACTTTGGATCTGATGCATACGAGTCAGGCATTCCAATGAGAACAGAAATTTGCATGTCATCAATTCTTTTTGCTTGATTCATTATTCATTTGCCAGTTTTTATTCATGTGAATGCAAGAATAATTTCTTATCTCATGCAGGCTTTTTTACTCAGTACAGAAAAACATGCTAAGTGGTATTTCATAAGCAGTCGGCAGTGCTAAACATGTACCGTAAAATGTTCAGAACAGGATATTAAACTAGAACCTCTCTGGCTATACTGTTTTTAGTGAACTCCATACAAGGAGTGCAGCTTATCTTCAATGCCCCCCCCCCAATTCTCTCTCATTTACAAGGGTCTTGTGTCCTGGTGAACTGCACAGATTGGCTTCAGTCTTATTGGGTGAGTACAGGGCCTGACCAAGGTGCCTCTGCCTGGGCCTGTAATACACATTTGTCCCATTCAGGCAAGAAACTCAAAACTGTGAACCTAGAACGCATATTACAGGGATGCTGGACCTTGTGGTGCATTATAGACACCACAAGAGCAGTTGCAGGTGTGTAGCTGGGCAACAACAGCGGCCCTAATCTGGTGGCTGGTTGGAAAGTCCAAGTCTCAGGATGCTCACTTTGGGGGAAAGAAAGGAACATGTCAATATTTCTCCCCCTAGGGACAGATTGTTATGTTCCAGGATGCTACATTTAGGGACAGATTCCTATGATGCCCCCATATGGATTGATTTATCTCAGGATGCTTACCTTAGAGATAAAGTGCTACATTTCAAGATGGCATAATATTTTTTTAAGGACAACATGCTATGCAACAGCCCTGATCTGGGGTTTAGTCAGTAAGTCCTTGAAAATTGATTTGCCTTTTAAAATTACAGTACAGTATGTTTCAGAATGATTCATGTAGGGACACAATGCTATGTCTCAGGATACAGCTGTATTTCTGAAGGCTACCCTTTGGAATAGAGTTATATCTCTAAGTATCAGTATCCTGATTTTGCCATACATTTTGGGATCCCACATTTAGATTTGTATATATGGTGAACCACTGGGAAAAGTATATAAGCTGGGTGGAGGGATTTTCTGGGTTTTCGTCCTCTATGATTTAGAAACATGTAAGTTGAAAAAACAGTTAGGACCCACTACCAAAGTTTACTTTAATACATCTATGCACCCAAAACCAGTGAAAACATTTACAACCCAGAACGTTCTCTAAAAGTCAATCTTGTTTATTTTTTCAGCAATGGCTAGAATTTCTTGAATTCACCGCAAACACGATACACTGCAACCCTGTAACTGTGGAATGCACATTAGACTGAGAAAATGCAAAATACAATTTGTAACTCGATCGTCTATTTGTGCGAATGCCGGAAATGCAGTTATTACGGTATCGGTAGTTCCTAACTGTAGTTTATTATTCTTAATTCTTCATAGGGCATAGCTACACTTCCCACAGTTCCTGAGCCCCGGATGTGCGTGTTACATAGGATCTAAAATACCCGTTTTGGTTTGGGGACTAGTTAAAGGTTTAAAACAAAGGAAGGAACATATCAATCATGGCAACGTTTTAGTAATCATGCCGAGTCATAAAGAAGCATTTACAGAAACCACAAAAGAAAGAGAGATTTTACTGTAAGGATTATGCAGCGCATTATTGGCTAAGGATTAAAAATGGCAAAGCAAAGGCAATTTGTAACGTGGTTTACTAATATTGCTCTGGCTGCAGAGGCTTATATAATTACTAAAAAAATATATATTGTGGGTCCTACAGAATATATAGTATATCTGGATGTCTATCATTGACACGTCAACAACATCTTAAAAGGTCCCCTAACTGCATTCCTCTAACATCCTTTTTTTGGCTTTAAGGAAATTCATGGCATGTTGCATTGGGGATCTGTGTTTCAGCCTCTAAGGTTCCCCTTCATCTAGTGCCTTGAAGTCCAGCTTTAGTTAGTTTTATGTCTGTCATTTAAAGCGGACCAATAACCAAAAATGTTTTAAACAACAAACAGTGCTCATATGCATCCCTGCCCAAGGCAATTTAGATTGCTACACATAAAAATTAATTTACCTTTTTCTAACTCTCGCTGTGGTAAATTTTAAAAACAAAATGGCAGCTCATGCATTTGCAGGTCACCTGCAAACAGGAAGTGCTGCTGGGCTTCCTGTTACTGTGCATTGTCAGTTATGTCAGTTGAATCCAGGCAGCAGCATGGCTGAGATGCTAGGAGAGGAAGCTCCAAAATGGCTGCTACCTTTCTTTTCTAACAGTGCCGGGCCATTGGGCCGGTTGAATATGCAAGTCAATGTGGCAAGCTCTCTCCTGTGCTCTTGCATTGATTGAGAATTCTCCACTCTAGAGTGAATGCTTGATAGGGATAGTTATTTCCTAAATGGAGGAAAATGCCTTTGCCTCATTGTACCTCATATAAAGAAATTCTCCGCCCCTAAACCCAAACAATTACATCAGTTATAAAATGTTTTGTACTTTTCTTATTTGTTGGGGTAGAGAGCTTGCCAAACTTTGGTGAATACCTGCCAACTGACATGGCACCAAGAAAAGCGATGAGCTCTTCCAGATGAAGAGCTTGCCACATTTTAAGGAATTACCTCCTCAGCCTCACCTTCTTCTGTCCTAAAACAATAAAAGTTATAGGTATCACAGGGACCATAAGAAATTCAATGGCGCTGGAATATATTGGTGCTGGTCAACATCTTTTGGTCCTGAAGAAACACATTGTGTTTCTGCTAACAAGACTTCCTGCACCCAGTGGCCAAATGGGAAATGAAACTACATCTTTCTAACTGGCTCAAGCATAGTAATGGTTCTAATCCTACATCCCTCTAAATGTTCAAAAACTGCATTGGATGCTGTGGTGCAGAGAGCCCAGGGATGTGGTTACACCATAAATTAGGTTTAACATACATCAAGTTTTTAAAGTATAATTTTACAATAGATAACACTAGCTTGGGGATTTGTTTACGGAGAAATATACAAGAAAGAACAATCTAGAATGACTCTCGGCATTTATCTTTTAGTATTGCAATGAAAGATGAAATCATATTTGCCTTGTTAAACAAGCCCAGATGGAGTGTAGGATCCATCAATCCCTCACAGTTATCTTGCAGAGCAGTTTGGACCAGTACTGTATGTCTGTATTCACTCTTGTAGCAAATTCATGGGGTTTTCAACTTTTGTAAAACGAATAAAATCCAACTTTAGGAAGAAACAAATTCTACCAAGGCTCCATTTAGCCTACTGAGGGCTCTAGTCACCGAATCCCAGTGCCCGCCTTCCCTCACATTGCCTCTTTTAGGTATTTTATTCTAGGAGACCATATAAATATTTGCTTAAAAGGGACAGTCCAGGCAATGGCAATAACATGAAAGCAAAGAGCTCATCTGATGCCTGTCCCATGTGCTTCTCCTCAATTTCTTGCAATGCTAGGTAGTGATTGTGCTAGTTTGTCCCTCTTTTAATTTCATTTCTTTAAGATCACACACAGCTGGGGTTAAACAGCCACTTTGTCCTTTGGAGATCCCGAGGAAAGCGGGCAGGCAAGCAACAAAGGTTCTACAGATGACTCAATCCCGCAGCCCTTCCTAACTCTACCTACCTGCCATGCCCAGAAAAGAAAGCGAAGACAGCAACTTTGCTTACAATACATAAGATATTTATAAATATAATTAGAGACTTGGAGATCTTTTGAAATGACTAATTTTACACAATTCCCAAGGCGGAGATTGGTAGGACGAAGTTAGCTTATACCTGAACAGGCACTTTAAAGCGGCACAAAACCATGTCTGGGCTAAGGGTTAGGGCTAGGGCAGGAGCACGCACAGCTACAGGGATAACGACGATCACAGCGTCACCGGTAAAGGTGAGTTTTCTCGGCACCCAGAGGGGTTTTACACATCCGCTTAGGATCCCCCTTTAAGAAAGCCCTCCCCCTTCATGATAGCTAGACAAGTGACATTGTACAGATTAACCCCAGCAAGGCTAGCAAAGGGTAGGGTGACTGTATAGGAGGTTACTACGTAATCATATTGGCAGAAAAAGACAATGTGTTTTTGTGTAAGAAATCTGAAGTGTTGTACCTTAATTTCCACATCAGTAAAGCAAGTCTTCTTTGGATAATTTATTTGAATACATTTGCAGAAGGAAGCTACATTGTAAAAAGCTTATTACATGGCTCGTTCTTTGCCCCCACATTTTGTGTGGATCTGATCACTGTCCTATTAAATGAACCTGCCACGCAGGTATTCCTGGGATCCCCTTTGTGCAAGTTTCATATAGGTGTTACTTAGATAGAAGTGTCCTAGGGATGGCGCCCAATCATCTGGCAATGGTCAGCAGACACAATCAGACAGAAAAAAAAATCTGGCAGATGGCCTTTTGCTTATCGATGACATTAGTGTGATGAAATCTGTGTGGTAAACCAGCGGTAAAAAGAGGCCTATCAGCCTCTAGGAATTCTACCAGCTCTGTTGGATGTAACCCCAGTCTGTTAACGGGATTATTTTGGGGCCAACCAAGTAGCGCATAATATAACTGAGAATAGTAATTAATTGTATAGTGGTGAATCCAGCTATTCACCCTAGATGGCTCACAAAATTAACTGCACCTCCTCCACAGTAATAAAGAATCTACAATAGAATCTACAATATAACTGAGAAGCTTGGACGAGTGAGGGCTCGGGATCAAGATAAAGAGCCCAAGATTAAGTTTAATTTTATATATATATATATATATATATATATATCGCCAAATAAAAGACAAGGGGGCCTTTATACATATGTGGGACATCTCCCCTGGGCTCCTCCTTTAGCAGCGGCTACAAAATGGAAAAGGTCTACCTCATTGAAAACTCATCAGAAACTTTTGCACCTAACCTCAAAACACAATCAGGACCAGTGGACTATTTTTGTATACATTGGGGTGGAGCTCACCAAATCTACCAGTCTATCTGAGGCCAGATAACAATTAGAACATTCAATATTTTAGTTTATGTTAGACATTTCAAGCCAGACTTATAGTATATTTAAAATGAGATCAGCAATGGGCTTTTGTTTTTCTTATGAGCATTGTGAAGAAGAAAACACAAAAAAAATCCAATTTCTGGGCTCCTAAAATGTTGGTAGCTTGGCCATCATACTGCTCTTTTAGATGTCAGTTCTTGAACTAGAACAGGCATACTGTCAAGTTAGAAACGGTGTCAGCCAGCAGAATCTGCACTCTGCATCTCTCTGGACAGGTTCCTTCAACCATAAGGGAATGCAGTGTAGTGACTTCCTATGCCGCTCAAAGCAATGCATTGGTATATAGTGAACTGGTAAATGCTAGAGGTCTTCTTTTGTCAAAATGAGGATATGTAGGCACTTTTTTGAAGTCTGTTAGTCATTTTTTGCCCTTCTGCCTGTGCAATTGATATATGTAGGATATAACTATATCTATAAGATGGTTGGGAATCTTTTGTTTTTAACTGTGTGCATATGTATACTGTTGCGCTATGCAATAATAGGTGAAGAAAACTGAAATTTGTTTTAAATACAATTCAACCATAAAGTGATTGTCCAGGCGAGAAAAAAAATGCTGTACTCACCTTTTGTCAATTAATAGTTGATTGCTCCTATTCCTGGACTAGGGGTCTTTCCTGATCGCCAGATCAAATCCCATGGACCAGACACGATTACCACTCAGATCCATCTTTTACCAACAGGAAATCGCCCCCACCATCTGTGAAATTGACATGGACAGGCCTTGAAAGTGCCCCCTCCCAAAAGGCTAGGGACTGCTCCAGGCTGTGATATGAGGCCAGGGCAGTGTGGCACTTGATCAGATGTTCAGGTACTAACTAGAGCATAGAGTAGGATAATCTGCGGGGGACGAAAAGTGAGTATAGCATTTTTTTTTTATTGCCTGGACAGTGGCTTTAGATTTTTTTTGGTTCTAAATTATTTTATTCCAATTCGAAAGTACTCCAATTGCCTTGAAAATTCTAGTATAAATTAAAACAAATATTAACAACATTTTTCCTTTTTAAAGTGTAGTATCATGTTTGAGTATTAGCTGTGAAAAATATTTGGATTTAGCGACATTCAGAAATTTAAGTAATTTGAAACTGAATTTGATTTGTGAGTCAATTTGCTTTAGTCTGTAAGACAAGCTTCTTGCCTCTGTTGACCCTTTCATATGTCAAATGTTGCAAAGCATATGACAACGAAATTTAAATGTTCAATATCCATTGCATGAAAAAAAATCACCTTCTGCAACTAATTAACCAAAATAGTAGAAAACACTCAAATGTGTGGCCATCAAGAACCATTTTGTGCAACTTTAGGCCAACTAAGCACATAAGGATTTTTATCTCAAATCTTGCCCATCTCATCCTAATCAATCAGATTTTCTAAACTGTTCCATCAGTCCTCCACTTGTAGGATAAATGTGCTAGGCATGTTAATGTGTACCTAAGGTCATAAAGGGTAAAAATAGTAATTCTTTATAATCACTATGTACATCTATGCCAACATTACTAGCAAATGTAGGCGGGATTTTAACAGCCATGGACAAGGCTAATCAAGTTCTTGAGTAAGAGTAAAAGATCAATGGCACAGATACAACAGATGGTGGTACAGAATTTTTTACAGCTCTACTTTGCCAGATAGTATATGGCTAGTTTCCATTTTTGCGATGCCCCCCCCCCCCCCCGCAGCAAAGAAAATGGGCAATACAGTTTATACCAGATTGCATTAAGCATGCTCTCTGTTATGTCCTGTCAGTACATTCGGATTTCCATTGTCAGGTCAAGCAATCACTTCTCTAATATGGCGCAATATGGCTATTTGCAGCGTGTGAAGCTCCCATCATCCCCCCTCACTATTTCATCTCTAGGGATGGGATGTTTTGCAAGATGAAAGAGGAGCTAATCTCAGTCCTCAATTACTTCCATACTTCTCTCTCTTTATAAGCAGAATCCCTTTTAGGAGAGGGGGGGTTTGGGGTTTATGTTTCTTCCTTCTCTTGGAAGGATTCTTTTCATGCCATCTGTTTTGAACTAAAATATAATGTGATCAAACTATAACATTTTAAGCAAATTCAGCTGGACAGAATCCTACAAAGTGGAGGTGAGAGCAAACTCGCAATTACAGTAAACAGGGCTTAGATCTTGCGCAGGCAATTTATAGGTTCAGAGTAACCGAAATAACGGGATGAACTGCTCGGCAGACATTGCTGGCAAAGGCTTAATAAACCATTATGGCAGGCAGGGTTGTGTTTGCTTTGAAATCGGAGAACATGGATCCTGCCTTTGGTGACCCTTAAAGACATCTTTTTTGATTTTCTCATTTGCTTCAGGCTAAATTTCAGTCTGTTATTTCCACCATGACAAGTATGCATATAGTACAAGCTACTATATAGGTATAGCAGAGCAAACGTGTTGTTTAAACAATAAACTAAATAAAAACTTGGGCTGATAGCTAAAATGGCAAGGACGGGCAAAGGGAAAATAACTTTATTTGGGAGTAGTGCAAAACTGGAAGTAAATTGGTGTGTTGAGGCTGCTATTGTTTTTATATTTTATTTTACCAACTTTAGTTAAGTCAACATTCCAGAACATGTCAAACACAATTTTCTATTGTACATTGATCTGGGGTCTTAGAATGGGCAAGTCACATTCTGGTGCATCTATGACAGATGCCCCTCTTGTCTTTGGTCAGAGTTAATGCGGAAGTCTAGTCTCTATGTAAACCCCCCCACCCTGTCTTCCTACCTTTGCACCCAGGATCCAACAGCGTTCCCTCAGCATCTCAGGTCCTAGGTGCAGCCATCATTCACTCAAGTCTAACTGTTACTCAGGTCTATGGCTGCCATTCAGGATACCGACCCACACTAAAATCAGGGAAGGACTGTGATGACCCAAATTGGGCTTAGAACAGGGTGGCAGGGGTCCTCTTTAAAGCTTCTTTATGCCAAAGTGATGGCTGGACAATTGCTGTAGATCTGATGTCCAGCAATTACAAGTAAATCACTGCTCATGTAAGACTTTGGGAGTTATTTAAGAACGGCTAGCGCCAGGTATTGCTTCGTAGCAGCAGGTAGCGTCTGTGAACGCCGGGCAATGTACGGGAAACCACAACTAATAAAGTGAATCTGGTGATCACCACTAACAACGCCATGTGGCGTATAGCGCCGGCGCTCTAGGTTCAGGAGCAACATGTAGTACCTGTCACTCTGTAGCGATCTCCCATACATTTCAGTGGGGTTTCCTTCTGTTGTGAATAAATACGTGTTTGGCAATTAATTTTTATTTTTATTTTGCTCAAATCATTGTGTGACCTCTCCTGCCTGCAAACAAACACTTTTATGATTTGTTTTTTATATATTTTTATGCATTATATGTACAGGTCTAAAGTGTCATTGATACAGTGTTAAAACAATGTCATTCCATGTGTTTTCGCATTGTTACTGGTGGATATGTGTTCAGAAAACAGACTTTGATCACACAGCGTCTATGCTACAGCACCCAGCTTTAGAGCGCCGATGCTGTGCGTAGTTTTTTGTTAAATATAGTGTGAAGCGCCAAGTGCCGGGCACACTGAGCTGGCGCTACCTCTCGCTCACTGTACTGTTGTTACAACGCATTCATCAATGCTGGCTAGGTTGCTACAGCGACCGAGACGCTAGGTTACAGTGCCTGATAACTGCAAACAGTGTCTACTAGCGGTCACCGCTATACAGACGCTCATCTGACAATACCTGGCACTAGTAGTGAATCAGCCTCCACAAGTCCTTTCACACAGACAGAAGTGACTGCACTGAAATTTTAAAAAAATGCTGCGTGCGGGGGAATTAAAATCCAGTTGCACCCCCAGGCAGTCTATGGAAGCCCTATAGTTTTTTAATTGCATAATTGTGTTGAAAGAGCAATTGCGGTTGCAATCGTAATGAAATAAAACATGTAAAAAACACATGATATTTTTTCGATAACGTTTATAAATAAACAAACTGAAATTGTAATTGCTTGTATATCACCAAAAAACGGCTGAAAAAAATCACAATTGCTAGCAACTGACTTGTGAGTGTGTGAGTGTGTGTGAATAAAGCCTAGAATCTGAAGTCTACAGACAAAAATACAAGACCACCAATGTTGAACTGATAGCTGTGCTGCTACAAAACATTACTGGTCATATGGGGGAAACTAAAACACCCTGTATTCAAAAAGTCAAGTTTTTTTCAAGACTCCAGGGTGACCTTGTTTCATTGTGAAAGTAATATTGTGCTTTTATTGGGGATACTTGGACAAAGGCCTGTCCCCTGAGCTAGTCTGTGCAAAAATACAATTCTGTGATTACTCACCTGTAGAATTGGTATTATATGTATACAGCACGTCCTGTTCCAGAATATTCCTTACTCCTGGGTAATACATCCACAAGATGGCACTGGACTGCAGAAAACAGCTTGTGGCTCCTATATAAGTCAGGAACCTCCCAAAAATCCCCAGTATTGACAAGCAGTTAACAAGAAGCCGGGAGAACAATAATAACAAGAATTCAAAAATGAACATATGAACAATCACCATACAGAGGTAACTAAGAATAATGATAACAAGGGTGGGGTGGAACAGGACATGCTGTATACATATAATACCAATTCTACAGGTGAGTAATCACAGAATTGTATCATTCTAAGTATACAGCACGTCCTGTTCCAGAAAATTCCTTACTCCTGGGACATCCAATAGCAGTGTCCGTAAGATAGGGTGGGATCCCCAAAAAGTAACAGTGTGCAGTTTAAACCACTGCCGCCTGCAGAACTTTGCGACCAAAAGCAGCATCAGCTGAGGCCCTAACATCAACCTTGTAAAACTTAGAAAAAGTATGAACAGAAGACCAAGTAGAGGCGCCTTGCAAACTTGTTCAAAAGAAGCTTGGTGCTGAAAAGCCCAAGAGGCATCAATAGCAGGGGTAGAATGAGCAGTAAGGCGGAAGGGAGGTTCCTTCCCCTTAGCAGAATAGGCCTGTACCACAGCCTGGCGAATCCACTTGCTGATAGTGGACTTAGCTGGAGCCAGAACCTTTTTAGGTCCAGACGGGAGCACAAAAAGAACTTTAGCATCAGTCTTTCTGAAGGATTCAGTAGCCACCAAATAGAACTTCAGAGTCCTGACCACATCCAGAGAATGTAAAACCCGCTCCTTAGGGTTACTAGGATTAGGGCATAGAGAAGGCAAAACAATAGGCTCGATTCAGAGAGACAAAAAAAAACCTTCCGTTTTAGTGCGATCTGTTTTTCTTGTGAAATGTTTCCATTCTCGTATGAGTGTACGAGCGATTCTATGCATGCATTGAAAACCTTCTGTAAAGTTTCCGTCCGTTCGTACGGCAGATTACGAATACGAGGATGTCATTTTCCATCGTGACTTTTCCGTTTCATTTTCACATGTTACAACGCAGGCTTTCGTTTTTGCCCTTTTCCCATCGTATCCTCCAAAGAATCATTTACGTTTCCCGTTCGATTCTGTTTCCCTTTTTCAAAAAATACAGTATTCGTCTAGACGGAAATCCTTACGATCTTGCGCCTGCGCACTACAAACTTAACTCATTAAAGTGCTCGCCTACATCTTTGCCACCCTCACTTCTACTACAATGTTTAGCTAAATCACTTAGCAATATCCTCCATCTTCCCTTTTGAACCCTTAAAGCTCACCCAAACCACTTAGCACTATCCTCCATCTTCCCTTTTGGACCCTTAAAGCTCACCCAAATCACTTCTCGGTCATGTGAATATTCATCTTTAAATATTTCTGGGCCCATTAGTTTTGTGTTAATGTATTTTATAAATGAAATGACACTGTAACTTTTTTTGGGGATTCCATCATAAAATATAAAATTTTTAAAAATTTTGAAAATTTCTAATTTTTACAACTATAAAAAACAAAATACATAGCAATGGCAGGCAACATAACATTATTCTTCATCTGTGGTCCCCAACGAGTTGCGCAGCTCCTGCATCTCGCCCACCAACTGAAGGACCCTGACACTCAGTTGTGCTCCTTTGGCACGTGTGGTCCCTGTTAAAAAATGTAAATTAAAATATTGGTATAACCTTGTTGGGGTCATACTGCAGTGCCCCCCCCCCCCCCGTATGGTCCAAACACCTAAATCTGGACTTCAAAAGCCAGAGGGCCCTCGCCACCACGGCCCGGGTTTTGCATAGTGCCCGATTAGAGAACCCCTGGCCCGCATTCTGCAGGCAAAGAATGGGCATCAGGAGCAAGGGCAGGAGTGGATATCCAGAATCCCCTGAAAGAATTTAAAAATACTAACATAAAATACACATTCTAAGCTACAATATTGTTTAACATGTCATCAAGGGCTAAAAACAGCCATAGGTTAAGACATGAGTCATCAACTATATTCATTGCCATACAGTGAAAATGGATTGATGGAATGTGAGCAAACTTACCCAGGAGCCATCCACCAGATAATTCTCCTGACTCAAACTGACTAAATAAGCCGGAGCTCTGCAATATATAAGCATCATGGGACGACCCTGGATGCCCTGCAAGAACACTGAGGAATCGCATAGCTGGACCAAAGACTGCTTGTATGTTGTGTGAGTGGCACATCTTGCGGTTCCTGCAACCAAATATAAAATAATTACACAAAGCAAAGGTAACCGACTTAAACAATAACTCCTACAACAAATTAAGATTCAAGTTCAACAATCCAAATAAAATTCACAAAGGACATAAGTCTAAAAAAATATAGCAATTATATGGATGTGTGGGAAAATAAATGTTTACATGCTAAGGACTAATTAAGGTCAGCATTAAAATGCATCTAGAAGGCATACATGAAATGTATTGATTCAGGTATGCATTGCTATACAATTTATGGCCTCGGCCATGCTGATACATGCAATGCCTTGGTGCTAAAGGCGCGCAGACTCCTCCACATAGCCGCAAAACATGTTAAACAATAGCAATCTGAGCCCTCAAAGGTCCCGTAAGTGGATCGGAAATGAAACGGATTTATAGGGTGGTGGCCTGTCGGAAATTAGCTCTCTGAATCAGACGGAAACCCATCCCAACAACGGAAGTTATCTGAACGAACGAAAAATTTCCGATTTTGTTTGGAAAATGATCCGAACTAACAGAAATGTTCCGATTTGCTTCCGTTCATCGAAAGCGCATATACACATTTTCCCGAACGTTCGTACGAATGAAAAATGAACGAAAAAAAGCAAAAAAAAGACTAACACCCACCCAAACCTTCACAGACAGCTACGGAAGTCCAGACTAATGTGTCTTTGAATCGAGGCTAATGTCCTGATTGAGATGAAAAGCAGACACAACCTTAGGCAGAAAATCTGGTTTAAAACAAAACACCACCTTGTCCTGGTGTCTCTCAAAGTAAGGGGGTTTGATGGAAAGCGCTGCCAACTCAGAAACATGCCTAACAGAAGTGATAGCCACCAAAAAGACTACCTTAAGCGTCAAAATGGACAAAGGGTCAAAGGGAGACCCCGGCAAGGCAGATAAGACCAAGTTCAAATCCCAGACTGGTAACATAGGCTTACGTGGAGGACGCACGTGAGTAACCCCTTGGAAGAAAGTCTTGACCAGACGATGGTGAGCAAAGGATCACCATGACCTTTAAGGGTACTAATCTGAAGACCCAAATCCAAACCATATTGCAGAAATTCCAGGATCCTAGGGATAGAAAACACCCAACAGGGAAGCGACTTAGACTCGCACCAGTCAATGTAAGCATGCCATACCCTATAGTAAATGGATGACGAGGACTTCTTCCTCGCCCGAATCATAGTATTAATAACAGAGGCAGGCAGCCCCTTTTCCATCAAGATGGAGGTTTCAGCAGCCAGGCCATTAAAGCTAGCGTTTGTAAATTGGGATGGCGTAGCTGTCCCTGAGTGAGCAGGTCTGGATCCTTGGGCAGGGCATACTAATCTACTGCCAACTGCACGACGTCTGCGAAGAACACCCTTCTTGGCCAACAGGGGGCCACCAGAATGGTTGGCACCCCTTCCTGGGCAATCTTGCGCAGCACCCTGCCCAGCAGAGGAAAAGGAGGGAACACATAGAGGAGCTGAAAGCTCTTCCAAGACATTGCTAGTGCATCCATGGCCAAGGCCAGAGGATCCTGTGACAGATATACAAAGACTGGAAGCTTGTGATTGTGATGGGACGCAAACAGATCCACATCTGGCTGACCCCAGCGGTGGCACAGGGAGCGAAACACCCTGCTGCTGAGGGACCATTCTTCCAGACGAGAAGTCCCCCTGCCTCCAGATTCTCCACCCCCGGGATGTACACAGCTGAGATGCAGGGAACATTCTCCTCCGCCCAAGACAGTATCAGGGACACTTCCTTGAGGGCCCTCTTGCTCCGGGTCCCTCCCTGATGATTGGCAATTGAATGATAGGCAAATGCCGTCTGGTTGTCCGAGCGGACCTGAACCGCTTGTCCCCGAATGTGTGAAGTCAATTGGGCGAGAACCAACCTTATCGCCCTCAGTTCCAGAATGTTGATAGGGGTGTGGGCCTCCTGAGGGCCCCCCACTGACCCTGGAATTTCAGGGATTTCCAGAAGCCCCCCCAACCTGTCAGACTGGCATCTGTAGTGACTGTCTCCCAGCACGGGGCCAGAAAGGATCTACCCACCAACAGGTTTGTTGAGTCCAGCCACCACGAGAGAGACCGTCTGGCCAGAGGGGACAGAACCAACACCTGATCCAGTGACCGAGGGTCCCGATCCCATACCGACAAGAGGTGGAGTTGAAGAGGTCTCATGGGAAACTGAGCATATGGAACCGCCTCGAAGCAAGACACCATCAGGCCCACCAGCTGCATCCCCTGCCGGATGGAGGGATGAGGGCAAGACATAAGAAGCTTGGCTTGGGCTTGAAGACTCTCCACCTTCTGCTGAGGGAGAAAAATATTGACTTGAGATGTATCCAGAGTCATGCCCAGAAAGGACCGCACCATTGACGGTGACAGGAAAGACTTGGGGTGGTTGATCACCCAGCCGAAGGACTCCAGTGTGGACACCACCAGCTGGGTATCCAGCTCGGCCTGCTGGAAGGACTGAGACGTGATGAGAATGTCGTCCAAGTAAGGAAGGATGCGAATGCCCTGAGATCTCAGCAGAGCCAGTACGCCCGCCAGCACCTTGGTGAATACCCTGGGAGCCGAGGTGATACCGAAAGGCAAGGCCACAAATTGGTAGTGCTGATCCTCCAGAGCAAACCTGGGGAATCTCTGATGACCTGGAAATATTGGTACATGAAGGTAAGCATTCTTGATGTCTACAGAGGTCATGAAGTCGCCCGGTCGTAGTGAATTGACAGCGCAGAGTCTTCATGCGAAAGTGTTTGAACCTGACAAATTTGTTGAGGCGCTTTAAATCCAGTATGGGTCTGATGTACCTGTCTTTTTTGGGAACAGTGAAAAGATGGGAATAGTAGCCTCTGCCCCTTTCCCTCAAAGGCACCTGGCAGATGACCCCCAACTCCAGAAGGTTTTGGACAGCAAGGCACAGACCCTGAGCTGACAGGGGATTTTGAGCCATCCGGGATTTGATGAATCTTGGGGGCGGCCAGGCTGCAAACTCTATCTTGTAACCGGAGGACACTACCTCCTGAATCCACCGGTCTGAAACGTGAAGCCTCCAGACGTGAGCAAAGAGCCGAAGCCGTCCCCCCACCCGGATGGCCTGAGGTGGCTTGGGTGAGGATTTTGGATTGGGACCCCAGGAGAGGCCAGGACGGCCACGTCCTCTGCCCCTTCCCCAGTGATCTCCACGGGCCCCAGTAAAGGAGACTCCTCGGCCAGCTCTGGAACCACGGAAGAATGGGAGAAAGGCACCCATCCCCCGAAAGGACCTGGACGGCCTCCTACGTTGAGGTAACCTACCGCCCCTGGCAAACAAATCCAAGCATTCACCAAAGAGCAACAGGCCCTTGAAAGGGAAACCAGTGAGAGCCTTCTTAGCAGCATTATCAGCTACCTACTGACGTAGCCAGACAGAGCGGTGTATAGCCACCAACAGGGCAGAAGTCCTACCACACATTCTAATGGCATCATCCATGGCAGAAGAAGAATATATGCAATAAATTCCTTACAAAGCAGGAGAGATCTATACTCTTCTCTAGAAGGTGGTGGGGCTGCCAGCACAGTCCCAAAAGCCTTTATCAAAGTGAGCCGCACTCAGCAGTTTAAAAATTGATATACCATGCCTTTATTGAAAACATATACATATACAAGACTGACAAAAGTTTAAAAAAAAGTAAAAAAGGTGTTGGAAAAAGGGGCTTAATTTTATGGCTCTAATACAACAAATACAAATATCATGATGAATGCAGTCAATTAAAGTGAAAGTAAAGACACAAAAAAAACAAAAAAATATTCCCTGGTTCTGCAAAAAACTGTGCAATGTGCACGGTAAAGTGCAAATAGTGCTATCTAAGGTGCAACCAAATAAAATGTCAAATGCTATATAGATACCAAGTGCTATACAACATACATTGTGATATGCCTACCAAAAATGTTTTTCTCTGGTTCTGCAAAAACTGTGCAATGTGCACGGTAAAGTGCAAATAGTGCTATCCAAGGTGCAACCAAGTAAAGTGTCAAGTGCTATATAGATACCAAGTGCTATACAACATACATTGTGATATGACTGCTAAAAATAAGGATAAAAATGGTATCACCAGGTCAGTGAAAATGGAGCCAAGTCCCCTCACCAAACAGCCTCATAGACCGTCGACGCGTTGCGTGCGGGGTCACCCAGCACTTCGTCAGGACGTGTCTATACTCTTCTCTACCCGCGTCCTCAGATGCCCCGTCCAAGAGACACTTAAGCACCCCTTTAATGGCAATAGCCATAATAGCTGAGGCACAAACCGGGCGCAGTGCCGTCCCCACACAGGCAAAGGCATGACAGGCCAGTTGGTGCAAGCGCCGGTCCTCACCATCCCGCAGGGTAGTAGTATCAGGAGAATGCATGACAGATGTATTGGAAAAACCGAGAACGGGCGCATCCACCTCGGGAGAACATGACCAACACTTAACAACATCATCAGGAAAGGGATACTTCTTATCCCAACTCTTATGCACCCCTGGCAGCTTGCTAGGTCGTTCCCATTCCTTGAGCATTAGGTTATTAAAGTAAGACTGCTCAGGGAACTCCCAGCGTGGCTTAACCGTATGAAAAAGCTCACCCTGCTGCTGCGGAGCCACTGCCGGGGGAGAAATACAAAGCACTTCAAATATGTGACTCAGCAATCTGTGTCATCAGGGGACCACGGGTCTTCCCCAAAGGGAGCCCCAGTACCACCGTATATCTTAGGTTGTTCCTCAGAGGATTCAGAATCAGAAAATAATTCCCCCTCCTCAAGGGGGTAGGGACCTGAGAGTGAGTAAGGGCCCTCATATTCCTCAGGGAAGAGGGAAACCGCGGGTGATAAATGCCGCTTCTTGGCAGAAGCCTTACGCGGGGCAGACCCAGCAAGATGTTTTTCAATGCTGGCTACCCGTGCAGCTAAATCAGGTTAAAACTCCCCGCTAGTATGCCCCTTGGTGGGGGTCAGATGTAAGTGTGGGGGGGTAGGCAAAGCCCGAGGGGGCGCAGGCCCTGCAACAGGTAACCCAGACTGCAGTGCAAGTACCTTCTGGGCGCAGGATACACATACCCTGACATCATCACCGATTGGGGATACCCCACAACGCAACACATAGCCGGGCTTGTCCCGGAGGAACCCCAGGCCCATTATCCCCAGAAGCCTCCATATGGTGATTTGAATGGCACAGTAGGCCAGTAAGGGTTAACTCTAAGGAGCTACCCGGGATGCCCGAATAAACCGCTAGGGAAGTGGAAGATAATGAGGGGAGATGGCCGGGAGAAACCACAGTGCTGAAGTATTAACCCGCCTGAAAGACATAACAAACATTCCCATGAGGATACAGCAAGGAATCCGGAAACAATTTTTTTTACCCCACCGGGGTTACTCACGGACTGCTTTGGAAGCCAGGCAGCACACACAGCAATGGCAAGGAAAAAGGTGTCTGCAGACCTCTAGGAGTGGGCTCCGTGGAGATGTGGCGCCAAAATCGTCATCACCGGAGCCCGCCCCCCCGAAGAGTGCGAAACTCGCACACGTGAACCTGCCGGCCAATAGCGGCCTGGCAGCTCTGAAGTCAATGACGCGGCCGCCCGCGGAGCGCAGTACAAGCGCATGTCCCCCCCCCCCTCCCCGAGATCACCCAGAGGGAGAATGAGAGGGGTTAAAGACAGGATTCCCGGGAAGCCATGGGCGCCCAGGGGACAAAGGGAGGAGGGGAACCTATGGGAAGGATTAAGGCACAGGTGGAGCCTGGCCAACCGGAGAAGCAGTGGGGGCATCCCTAAAGGCTCACCATCAGCCTAAGCCGCCAACCCTGTCGGAGCAGGGACTGCGGTAGGAGCATAGCTCCTCAGCAGCTTTTTTACTGGTGCTTACTAACCTACCTTCACCCTAACCTTGTCAGCCGAGGCTGGGAGGCAGTATATAGAACGGAACGGGTGGGAATAGTCCTGCAGGGCCGCAGGCATATAAGCCCCGCTCACCTGCGCCACAGAGAGAGAGCTATCTTCTATCTTCTCAGCGCAGACTGCAGAAATGAACTGGGGAATTTGTGGGAAGTCCCTGACATATAGGGCTGGGAGGAGCCACAAGCTGTTTTCTGCAGTCCCGCGCCATCTTGTGGATGTATTACCCAGGAGTAAGGAATATTCTGGAACAGGACGTGCTGTACTTAGAATAAAAACGCTTATTGCTATCCTATTGCTATCTAGTATGTTTATATGGAATATTAATATGGCATAATTTTGCCATAGACTTCCTTTTCGATGAGTACTCTGCAAATTCATTATTGGAGGGGCGGGCTTTTCTTTTGATAAAAATAGTGATGATTAAACTTTGGTAAACCTTACAGAATCTGCAAAATTTAGGTCAAAATTGAGCGATGAACAAAAATGTGTCTGCTGGTCAGGGATCGAACAGTTTTGGCTGACATAAAATTTCTAGTAAATCACATGACTGTTCACATGTAGAAACAGAAATCGACCACAAATAGGATGCGGAGAGCACAGCACGATCAATCTTCTAAATGATTGCTGTAACAAAAAATTAGTCAAGAAATCTTCCACATTTGAATGCAAATTGTCTGCATATAGAGTTATACTGTATGTTCATTGCTCATGCAACAAGCGGTCATTTTATCTGTTCATGGAAATTGGTCATTAATGTGACACAGGGCTGCATTCACATAGGTAGGCTAAGCAACCTAACCCCTGCAGTAAGTTGTTTTTAATTATTGCCATAACAGCAACAGACAGCTTCTATATACTTTCCGCCACCACCTGAAAAGGTAGCATATGGGGATGTTATGCTAACATGCTCTGTTGTGCTGTGGACATTGTAAACAGTTCAAAGGTCTGTTTTTAGGGATCCTGGTGGTCACAGAGTTCCCTTCCCTCCTTCATATGTCTCCTCTTTCACCCTTTGTTTTTACGTTTTTCCTTTGCCTTCCACATTTGATTTCATTTCAGGACTCCCACCTAGGGCAAAACTGGTCGTGAAATGTTCTGGTTTACCTCCTTTATCTATTGGTCATTCTCAATTTTCGTTTTCAGTAACCAAGTCCTAATGTGTTTATCAGTTGATTTTATCTTTTCGTTTTTCAAAAGAACATCTGAGAACTTTCATGGAATTAAGAGAAAACCATATCTAACCAATATTCTGGCATTGATTCAGTAAACTTGCCTTAAAATTTCTCATGAAATTTACGACTGTTGCTAGCTTTATTTCTAAATAAATCATGTGATTAAATAAGGTGATTCAGTAAAGGTAGAGGTAATTAGAGCATGAGTCCTCCTGGAGCATTGTGACAATGGTCTCCATTCAGTAAGAGTTGAATAAAAAACCTCATGGTAGTAAAAAAAAATCACTTTATGAGAAAAAAAAGCCTGATAATTTCACTGAATTGCTGAATCACCAGCTAGGGAGACAATTAAAGTCAATGGTACTTTTTTATTTCCAATAAAAGTAGTGAACTTGTTACTCCTTTTTACACTGTAGTAAAAAAGTGCCATTGACTTTCAAAAGGGACATTGTCTTTCTATCTGGTAATTCAGTAACAAGGAAATTCTCATGCTTTTTTCTCATAAAGTGGATTTTTTTACTACCATGATAGTACCTCATTTTTCAACTCTTTATTGAATCAAGGTCATTGTAATTCATTTGTTTTTTAAAGTAAGACTGGTAAATCTTAAGCTTCATAGCCAGAAGTGAAAGTTTTATTCCTTAAAGAGGAACATCGGGGGAGCTTAAAACCTCTCCCAAACCTCACTGTACTGCTGCCCCCCTCTGGATCACTTGCATCATTTGGCTGTGTGCAGCCACATACAGCTATTCAGTTATGGAGAGTGTGGCCACCGCCGGGGATTGACCACCCCTGGATTCTCATACACAGGGCTAGGGTCCGCTTTCAGTAATGACACCTAGACCTTTAGTTTCCCTCCACAGGTCCATGCTAGTTGCTACCTGACCTAGCTCTTGTTTCTATTTACCTACCTTTTCTGGGTGCTCACTCTTGCTGTGAATAGTAAAAAAGTGCCATTGACTTTCAAAAGGGACATTGTCTTTCTATCTGGTAATTCAGTAACAAGGAAATTCTCATGCTTTTATCTCATAAAGTGGATTTTTTTACTACCATGATAGTACCTCATTTTTCAACTCTTTATTGAATCAAGGTACTTGATTATTGAATCAAGGTACTTGAATCAAGAAGGTACTTCTTCTGTGGCTACACTACCAGTAACACTCTGGTTTTAAATAGTTGCTAATAATTCGGATCCCCTCCCATCTGAAAACATTGTTTTAACACTAGCATTGGAGATGCATGGCCATTCCATGTGCAGAGCCTTTCTAAAGCTGTTTGAGAGTCTAAACATGTGCTTGCTAATTAACTATTTATATTCCCAGAGATCCTTTCTGTTGAAAAACAAAAAGGATCTCCACTGAGAAAGAGTAATGGCCCAGTTGAAACTCTCTGGCAGGACCTCACATATTCACATATATTTATAATGTAGGTATATGTATGTTCCCTCAGTTAATTACTTTCAGGCATTTGAACACGACTGCTATAATAAAAGTGGTGGGAGTGTTGATGCTGCTACTTTAGTGAAAAGGTTTGGTTGGCACTTGGCAGTAAAGTTACAGGACATTGTGTAGGATAATTGAAAAAAGTCAAAACATATTTACCTAACCTCCCATGCACCTGACATCTTCTGATCTGCTCTATCAAATGGCCATAGTTGCTAAGACCTATTTCAATAGCCACACCATCCGAATTCAGCCACCCAAGTTCTGCTAATGTTACATTTTATGACAATTCCCTCCCATAAGTGTACATAAGGCAAGATAAAGGTAAGGTAGAACATCCAGCTCAAAAGGTCATACTTAAAAAAGCCTTTCTAAGCCGAGTAAGTCTACTTGAAGCAGCAATAGGAAGAGCCCTAAAGGCTTCAAGAACTTGTCTTCTCATCTATTTAGTTGGCCAATAAATGGTATTCCTGGATTTTCGGTACAGCAACTTACAGGAAACATTATGAGACATGGTAACATATAAAAATATTACAATCATATTTCATCCATTTTTAAACAATTTCTGTTCTACATTTTTATTTCCCTCGTTTTACACACCATGTGAAGTAATCCTGGTAGAGTTTGCCAGAGGATCATAGTTGAAGAAAGCAGATATGTGTGAGGATCCCATCAATGTTAGTGCAGAACACAACTTGTTCTAGGAAGCCCCCCCCCCCCCCCCCCCCCTTAAGATGATGTGCAATCTATATGACTCTTCTTGTTAAATTTGTATTACTGGTGAATGAGTGTTTGCATGACACATTTTTCTAAACACTATTACAATACTCTAAAAGCTTGCCAAAATGTTGAAAGGGTCACTGACACTGCTTTGGGAACTCTATAATAAACAGACATTTCTTTTTGATGAATCTGCTCTGTTTACAAGCCCTACCTCCCACCCACATATGTTTAGAGATGCTTGTTAACTCCTAAGTATTTGGTTGGCAAGGTTGAATAAAGAGCATAATCCATCTTGTTTAATCTTTAATGTCGAACTGGACCTATGTAGACACTGGCACTATTGCCAGACAACACAAACAAATTCCATTACTTTGTATAGAAAATCTGTCATACTACAATGGCTCTCATAATTCGGAGATTTGCTCTGTCTCGCAGTGATACACACAAATCTGCTGTAAGAAGCGCAATTCAAACTAGCCTATGCCCCTTAATGTTTAAGGGAATCCAAACCATGCTATGCCCCACCCATACAATCTTTCAGCTCCATAATAAACCTGCATGCAGAATGTAGCACCAGGGGCGTAACTATAGGAGGTGAGATTACAGGGGGCCCAATCATTGTTGCTCATCCACCTTATTTATCAGATTTGTGCTTACCTGCTTGAAATCAAGTAATGAAAATGAAACACAAATTGTCTCATCTGTTTCAGTATTTAGTTGTCTAGTTGTATGCAATTTTATTAAAATAACAGGACTATGGCATTGTATTTGAACTGATAGGGCCCCATTTAATGTTCGCAGCAGGGCCCCTGGATTACTTTTCATTATAAAGTAAAACACCAAATGATATACATTATATCCAATGCAATGAATGACTTCAATGTCTAAGCAAACTTATCGTATATATCTTTTTTACAGGTTTGCCAAGGCTGGCCATCAGATGGACCAAGACATGTTCAGCTGCAACCTTTGATGGCTCCGATTTGTCACCTTCCATTACAGCTTGTGGACTCTACAACAGATCTTTGATAGGATGATTTTGTCATTGAATTCAAACATGTTTTTGGAAGACCGCTCTAAAAAGGTTTCTGTGAAGCGTATTATGTTACTTCTTAGGATCTTCAGCTGGCAAGAAAGTCCTAGATTAGCTTTTCAATTAAAAAAAAACGTAAACATCAACCGTGGACACTAAACCACTTGTAAAGAAATCCTGTGGAAATTATTTATTCAGGAATTATCAGGAAACCAATAAATTGCTGGCCTTTTCTTCAAGTTAATCATGTAAAGCTACACCACTGAAGGACATGCTACCTACCTATCTACTCTTCTCCAAGCTTTACAAGCATCATGGTTTGTGCTTTGCATGTATCCAAGGCTTTGCATATGTTGCTTTACAGAAACAGGGAACTCTTTATAAGGCCAAGCTTCAGCCATCTTTGAAAACCTGTCTACTTCTCATGCAATGGAGAAAAGAAGACATAAGAAGACATTGGGGAATCATTGCTGATGGCAAGCAAGTATTTGGAATGAAGACAGGCATTTTTTAGTTCCAACAGTATCTGCATAAAAAGCTAAATAAATATGGATTACACAACATGTAATAATAACTAAAGGCGAAATGTCTCGCTTTGCTTTATTGGCCTTCTTACAGTTATACAGTCGTTACCTGATAACTTACAGTAAACTGTGATTCCCATACATGTATGTGGTGTAAACATTTTTAAGTTAACACTATAAATAAATGATGCAGCGCAAAGTATATCTGTAGGTTCCTGGCTTAATAAAACACGCTAAAAGCTTTTTTTATCCTGAATGTGTCTTTACAATCTGTATAAATAGTAATTTAACTGGGATAAAACTCAAATGCCTAAACGCCAACTCAGTCCAGTTCCCATTTCTGAGAACAGGAGGTTATTAGGTGTAGCTCTGTCATCGACATGTAGGAAAGATTAAAGTGGAATACCAGGCTTCTTGTCCAGCTTTTATCTGTTTTTGTACAAATAAGAAAATATAAAACAAAACACACCTTACCTCGGTCCTGGCAACGACCATCTTGTATACGATGCACAGAGAGGCTCTGTGCATACTCTCTATGGGCCTGCCTCAGCACCAGGGGCGCTACATTTGACTGGATATAAAGTTTACGGACATGCTGAGGTGTTTGTGATCCATGTGAGACCTAGACCTAAACCTTTTTTTTCATCAAGCACCACTTTCCATTCTACTGAGGGGGGAGTTATGGCCTAGAGGTAAGGGAAGTGGGCTTGTAGCCAGAAGGTGACAGGTTCGATTCCCAGCGACATGACTGAAACCGGACCAACATGTGTTATTACTTTAGGGGGTGTTGGTCCCTCTCTCTGTAGATAGCAAGCATCCAGAACGCTGGAGCCCCCTCACACCTAACTGAACAGATTGCGCAGAATACTCACCTTAATTGCGAGCCAGCACCAGGAAAGGTGCCCTGTGATTGGCCGCCCGGCGGCAAATCACGGGACTCCTTTCCCGGCACTGGCTCATAATGAAGGTGAGTATTGTGCGAAATTCAGTAATGCCTGGCGCATGTACTTGCCTTGCATAGAGTAATAAAGGGATGCGGTCGCAATACACGCATGCGCCAAAAGATGATCAGGCACGTTAAGATTACAGGTGATCAGAAGGGTTCACACATTGGGGCATCGCAGATCAGGATGCCCCACAAAGAAGACCACCAGCCCTAGAGTCTTATAGGCCAATAGTTGCTCTTCTTTAAAGTGGACCAAAACCCAGGATTTTGAGTACAGATTGGGGGTGCCCCGCTGTGTGAAACCCCCCCAGGTCACCCCGAACAAATTTACCTCTTTCTGGTCCTATGACGCATGTCCAATCAGCACACTTGGATCAGCGTGCTCGTCTAATGCGAGCGGATCCGCGCGCTGGCAGCTGCATCCCCCACTGGCCTCTAACAGGGAGAGTGCCCGGGCCGGCCATTCACAAATGTCTGGCATGCATCCTGATAAAGGGATAGCGGGGATGCGGCCGCTGCCCGTGCATGCGCCGTTGGACCTGGAACGAAGGTGAGTTTTCGGGCGACCTGGGGGGTTTCAAAAAGCGAGGCACTCCGATCGGGAGCGAGTGTGCCTGCCCTGGAGTTTCAGACTTCAGGGTAGGTTTTGGTCCTCTTTAAATTCTTGTGCAGTTATCCGTTATCACTAGCCATTCATCATTGGTCAGAAAGCACTTACCCTGTTTCCCGAAAATAAGCCCTAGTAAGATTTTTCAGCATTTTTTGCTAATGCGTGAAATATAAGCCCATACCCCAAAATTAAATCCTAGTTACAATTCATAATCCAGCTGCTGGGCTGCACAGGGCCGAGAGAGGCTGTAAAGGAGGGTAAGTACACATCAAGTAACACAGGCAAGCTTGTATGCCGGGAGTGAAATGTCTGATCTTGCTGGCTCTACCCCATCCTGCTGCCATGCCGGGCACAAGGTCAAATCCCCTTTGAAGCGCCTCCCCCCCCCCCCCCCCGCTGCTTTAGAACTGCTTTAGTGCGGCTGGCTATAAGACTTCCCCTGAAAATAAGCCCAACCCCTATTTTCGGAGTAAAAATTAATATACCTGTCCCATTTTCAGGGAAACACAGTATAAACATTGCAGCAATGCTCTGTGGCTGCCGTCCCAAATAGATACATAGTTACATTTCCCATCTCCAGCAGTGATTGTGTGTAGCTTTTTTCTGAGGCATATATCGCTCGCAGTTTGATGTGGGCTGCTCATAGCAAAACTCCCTCCGAGCTTTGCAGCGGCCTTGCTTTGTGTGGAGAGAAAATATCACACAAGCACAATGCAGCCAGCAAAAGAAATGTTTTATCTTCTTCAGATGTCTGCTGAAATGGCTTCAGCCAGATTCTTATTTATGGCCATCAGAAAGTTTTACACAGCCCCAAGTAACAGAACAGAGGCTTATTAGTGCCAGGCTGCAGTAGATAGGTAGCGACCCCAGATACAGTATTTTTTTTCCTTTAAAATAATAGTTCAGCCAAGTAACCGATTGGTGGTTGTTTGGCACCCATCCACTTACTGGAACTGGAACAAGTTCCTTGTGCTACTTTTGTGCGGGTGCGTGCTGCTCTGGAACTCCTGCTTTGCCATTCTGGGCGGGGGGTAGTGTAGTCACCCAGCTGGTCCAGCATAAAACAGTTCCCTGCATTGAGCTGCCAGCGGCTATGCTTGGTGGCTTATGTGCAGTGAGCAACAGCCGATTGACAGCTCAGCACCTACCCATCAGTGTAGCGTTGCTGAGGCGGATTTGCTTCTCTAGACTCTCGATCCTGCCCTGTGGCTTTGGCTGCAGGCATGCAAAAACAATAATTTGTTGCTGACCCAGTGGGGGCCAAAGACTGAAAAGCATCCTGGAACAGGCAATAACCCAAAGGTTGGTGGAGGCCCCTTTTGCTGGGCAAGTGGTGGAGGCCCTGGGGCACGCGTCCCTTGCACCCTCGTCATATTCCAGCCCTGCCTGTCTTTATTGCACGGATGGCAGCCCTGACCCCACATGATCACTCTAACAGCAGCTCTTTTTAACTGATTGTGTGTGAAGGTAGAGTGCTCCCAAACGTTACTGAACACCAGGCAACCGAGGTGAAGCGCCCCCCACATGAGGCAGATACTGCTGCAAATTTTGATGAGAATCCCTAAACACTGCAATATTTTCTAATGCTTGTTTTGGTTCTAAATATTTTTCACAATAGAATATATTTAGGCAATGCATTTGCTTTAAAGTGCACCTTAACCATGCCTCTATCTGGCCAGTTTCTATCGCCTTGCAGTAGTGCTATGTCAGTCTATTTTGTTCCAGTGATGGAGTCAAGTGATTAGGTTAAGTTAATCTGTGTGCTGCTAAAGAATGCTCTAGAACAAGGCTTCCTAACCGATGGTACAAGTACCACAAGTGGTATGTGAGCCATCAATCCCATGGCGCATGCACATGCTCTCGTCTAATCAGCGCTCTATGTCATGCATGTGCTGTAGGCTTACTGCAAAACAACATTAACGAAAGTAACGAAAGTAACAACTACATTGTCACATAGTAACAATATCTGTAAAAGAAAACAGAAAACTAGAGGAAGAACCAAGAGGCCGATTCATTAATAGCGCCAGGTAGCGACAGATGAGCGACAGTAGCGGTATTTTCACAGCGCCTGTTAGTATTAACTGTGCTTGGCCGTTGTTCGGCTGTTGACAGCGACTCAGTCGGTGTGCGGTAATGTTGAATATTGGGTGAGGAGTCGCTGTTTGACAGGTTCCGCTCCCAGCATATTCATTAACAAATCACGCTCAAAAAATTCTCGCGCTGTGAAATGCTTGTTTAAACCCCAGAGCGCTGGCGGCGATGGGTTAAAAGTAGTTTTTTAACCCCCAACCATTTTTTTGAAAAAAAAAAGAAACATGTTTTTCAAAACATTTTGTAATATGAATACATTAATATCAGACCTGTAATATCAATTCTGCACAATTTTTTTTTTTTTTTTACCTTAAAAAACATTGCAGAAGTGGTCACAGAATTTTTGACATTAAAAAAAAAAAAAAAAAAAATTAATAGCAATTAATTATGAATATTTAAAGATTGCTCCATTGAAATGCATTGGAGAGCGCGAGGTAGCGAGAGGTCATACCTGTCGCTGTTCAAGGCCGCTCACTGGCGCTGTGGGGTGAGGCTGGAATAATGATGAATGATTCGCTATCTGGCGCTCTGTCAGTCGCTAAGCAGGATCGGCTTGATAAATGTGTGATTGCGGAGGGGGGGCGGCGTACTCGTGGCGGTGAGCGTCATTACCGCTCGCTCACCATTCGCTACCTGGCGCTATCCCTTGTTAAATAAGGGCCCTAGTTTCCCCCCAGACACAGTCAATGGTGTGTCTCACAAACTGTGATGAAGGGAAGGCAGGAATCAGTTCACCTCCTGGTCTAGTAAAACGTGTTCAGACCAGAAAAAGGAGCTATAATCCCAAAACAAAAGTTTATGCAGCAGCACAGCAGGTTGGATTAGCTTCATGAACGGTAATGAAATAATGCTTGGATCTTACGTATAGTCTGAAGAACCACAATAAGAACTACTGTAGGCAAAAAAAAAAGGAAAATCTAAATTGACCTAACTCCACAGATATCTTCACCCTTGAGTCCATTGCTGAAAGTCTCTTCTCAGGAAAACCTATCTTCATCCAGTGTGCTCCCAGCCATTGCTTTCGAAGCGTAATAAGAAGCATATATACGAGTTGCTATTACTGATCAGAAGTACAGTGTATTAGAGTGCAGTGCAAACTTTACATATACACAAATACACGGGTTGATGTACAAGGAGAAAAGAGGATGCCAGAAGCAGGACTAGAAAATGACATCTTTGGGGATTCAGCATGGTATTGATTGATTTAGTGCAACAGGGAGGGTTCCCCCAGATCATAGCACTTCTGTAAAACAAATACAACTACTACCATCTATTAAAATCAAATGTCTAATTATTTGAAAGTCACTTGCTTGAAGAGGACCAACATTTTGTTGTTGGCTGCTAAAAGACCCAAGGGCCAGGTGATTATCTGTCCTAATGGCATCCTGTCCCACAGTATGAAGCTCACTGGTTTTGCCATATATGTACCTTGATTCCATGTCGCATGTGCGAGCCTCGAAAGTCTGCTGGTGGGGGCTTGGCAAGCGGAAACATTGGGAATGCCGCAAGTTTGTCTCTCCATTTTCTTATTTTCTTTTACACAGTAACCTTAAAGTGGACCAACATTCAGGATTTTGACTATGCTGGGTTTGGTCCTTTACCCCGGGGAACCACTGATCGGGGTGAAACCCCCCAGAGTGCCCGAAGAAACTCACCTCTTACAGGTGATCCTAAGGGTTCACACATTGGGGCATCACAGATTAGGATGACCCACAAAGGAGACCACTCTAGACTCCAGGCCAGTGGTTGTTCTTCTTGCCCAAAGAAACTCTCCTCGCTAGTCCAATCAGCACGCTTGGAGCACGTCACGCCATCTAAGACAGCATCTAAGGCTAGTGGCTCTGAGCGTGCTGCTAGAGGGATAGCGGGGATGCGCCCGTTGAACTGGGAAGTAAGTTAAGTGAATGAGGTGACCTGGGGGGTTTCACACAGGGGGACATCACGATTCTGGTTCCCCCGGGGGGGGGAATCGATCTATAAGATTCCCAGGCCGATCAAACTGGGTTTTGGTCCACTTTAAAGCTCTGTCCAGACACACGCTAACTTTCTCCTTCTTTACCCCCCTTGGGAAAAATATAAAATAAGCCATTTAAAAGCACATGGAAATCTCAGATTTTATGTAAATACCAAATGTATTCCAGGCAAACGGATTTCTTTACTTCCGTTTCTGGGCATGCATGAGCCTGGAAGAGCATGTCATGAAGCAGATTTATAAATCTTGAGCATGCTCTGCTGTGGTCCGAGATAGCTACAGGACTGCTGTGATATACTGTGCTCACTCCTGCAGAGAGCTCCAAGTAATGGGCTAGCTGATAGACCACCTTTCTGTGAGGTCCTAGAGGAATGAAATTCAAAGAAGAACAAACCTTAAACCCTGCTATGGCTTATACCCTTCGCTGCTGAAAATGGAGGAGAGGCATATGAGGCTGGCAGCGGGTAAGCAGCTGGCTGGCTAATTATCTTTAAACTATTTACAGATTATTCTATTATAGCAAAAGCATGGTCCCTGATCTTATGCCAAATTTGTCCAGATCTGCTGTGCTGCCACAAATGGGGGGGGGGGGGGGGGGGGGGCAGCTATGGGGCCCCATCAGGGTTATGTACGCCACAGATTTGGGTAGTTATATCTTTTTTTCTATATTACGTTACAGAAGCTAATTGTTAAAAAAAAATAGTCTATAAGCTGTAATGCAGACATAAGCAGAGATTGACATGCAGTAACTTGTAGTGCAGCTTGAGCCACATATTGATCAATGGAAAGTAATGCCAGTCAGTGACCGGCATCATTTTTTGGGACTTGCTGAAGCCAGTACAGCAACTCGGAAGCAACTAACAGAGGGCAGCAACTCGGAACAGAGAGGGTCTGGAAGTTTGGACTCACTGGCAAGAGACAGGGTCAGACATGGTTTTCTTGGCCTTGTAGTGCAGCGGCTGGATTATTATGCCCTGGGGGTTGTAGTCTAGGAAGGCGCGTGTTTTGTTTCTTTTGTAGGAGTCAGTTCCTTTGTAGGTCAGAATTACTATATTACCATTATGAATTTTAATACTGCCCTAAACTAAATTTCCAAACTTCAAAAGTCTGTAAATATGCCACTCCTTGAAAGCACGACCCCCCCCCCCCAATTATGCACCATGTCCCAGTTTGAGGCACTGCAAATGATTGGTTTAGCGGTGGAGTTTTGGGGGTGCAGCACACTTTTGTGCATTGCGTTCAGGGGCGGACAAGTCATAGGAAGCACAGGGAAAATACCTGGTGGGTAGCAGTGCTTTAGGGCTGGCTAGGCTCCTCTGACAAAACACAGCCCCTCTCACCCAGAGCCTGTTTAGATTCACTGCTCTTTCAATGCCCTTCCTTCCCAGCCCCTGCCTCTCAATTATCCCACCAACCCCATTCCCATCATCATACATTGTTGTATGGGGGGGGGGGGGGGAAGGGGGAGTAGTCTGGGAAAAGAGGAGTTGTTTTGGGCAAGGCGCTTCTGATTCAATAATCAGAAAAAGTCTGGGGTAGGTTGGGGTTGGTCCCTCTCAGGGTGGTGTCCCTAGGGTCTTATATTGTTGCCCTGTGTGACATCCTCCAGAGGATGTCACACAGGGCAACAATATAAGACCCTAGGATGTCACACAGGGCAACAATATAAGACCCTAGGGACACCACCTACCCCATCATCATACATACCAACTTTTCAGGGTGGGAAAGAGGGACATTTGTTAAATCATTGAGGAATGCATAGGAGATAGGGTATAACAGTTACAACAATATAAACACTTTAAATTAATCATATATTGATGTAGAACAATGAGTGGCAGGGGGACAGGGACTCAAATGAGGGACAGTTCCTGCAAATCAAACGAGGGACAGTCCCTGCAAATCAGGGACACTTGGGAGGTATGCATCCTCACTGTTCCCCTAGCCAAGCCCATGTTCTACCCTGCAATACTAAGGCCTCATCATCATGACTGTAGGGTCAACAGTGCAACAGTGTCTGCCCCACATTACTAAAGCTTTAGTACCATCGCTTTAAAGTGGACCAAAACACAGGATTTTGACCCTCACCGCCAGGTCACCCCGATCAGGGGCGCCCTGCTGTGTAAAACTCCCAGGTCGCCCAAATGAACTCACCACTTCCCGGTCCTACCGTGTATGCGCAGCCGCTCGTCCAATCAGCGGGCACATCCCCTGCTACCCTCTAACAGGGAGTGTGCCCACACCATTCACAAATGCCTGGCATGTGCCACACTAAAGGGATAGCAAGAGTGCGGCTGCTGCTCCCGCATGCACCGATGGACTGGCCGACCTGGGGATATCACACATTGGGGCTTCTCGATTTTGGATGCCCCGGGGGGAAGGAATCTAGGAGCCCTAGAATATTATAGTTTTCCCGATCTCCACAGGTTTTGGTCCACTTTAAGAGCGGACATTTCCACCCCTGCTCACGATCTATCCCTACAATTCTTCAGCTTTTGCTGATGAGCACAATCATTGACATGGCTGGAAAGCACATTGTGGTGGGCTTAATAGCTCATGAGCTGGACATGGCGAGTAATGGATGAATTTTAACCCCAGTTTACCCCTGACTGTGTTTATATGCTGCAACAATATGCAGCAGGTGGTTGCAACTAAAAGGTCTCAACTAATAAGGCCCTGATGAAAAAGTTACAATGGAATAGCGGTGCAGGAGAAGTCATAGCTCCTCAGGCAAAATATAAAGACTTACTTGTACATTAACATTATTCATTGTGATGTTTAGGCCCTGCTGCCCTGTTTCCCAATCTACACCATGGCGCAGCACACTGCAGAAAAAAAAATCAGTCCACTTCCTAATTTTGAACTGGCATCCCAAATTAGGATGCCCCAGGAGTGATTGCTGAAAGGAGCATAATGTTTTTTGTTTTTTTTTTAATCTTTAGGTACAATTTAAAACATATCACATTCTGTCCCTTAGCTTCTAATACATCCTTACCAATAATCAATCTCTTTGCACCGCCACTATATATATATATCAACTCCAAGCAAAATTCCCCACTGACCTGCTAACCTTATCCAGGAAACATGTTAGCTGTCTGTCTAAGGGGGAGGGGGCCTTGTATGAAACCTCAGTGCCCTGGTTAGGTACTTGTGTGTGAAGGCTCACATTACAGCCACAGGCAATAAACACTCCCTAATGTAGCCGCCCTCATGAAGTAACTGTAAGCCTGTGTTAGCTCCATGGATGAGCTTCACAAAATCCAAAAAGGCCACAAATCACCAGTATGGTAGCCAAAGATTTCCTGACATGGTGAAGTAAAGACGTTTGGAATAGGGGATTTGGCTTTTGCAGAACTGTTTTATTCTAGAACTATACAGTAAAGGGACTAAAGAGTGAAAGTAATTCACTGTTAAAAATGGGAATTTTTGCTAAGATTTACTACTCCCCAGTTCAGGGAATTTTCAAAACCACATCGCGCTTGTTGGCCAAGGTCGGGTCCCTGGCACCCGAGTTGTGGCGCATTCCCGCACCCAGCCATTCAGTTAGGCTGGGGGTGGGAGAACGCCGCATACCACTCAAAAACCGGTGATGCGGGCGCTCCCCCGCTTTGACTTCTTTGCTACGGTGACCCCACAAGAGGTTTATCAAGCAGCCTAATCTGCTTTGCTTTCCATGTCATTGGAGTTAGTTGATTAAAAACAAAATAAAATGAATAGAAGTGGATATCAAAGCAGATCTAATCCCTCTCTGGCAACTCTGTGCAACGGAGGGTTCTGGTCCACACAACCCCAAACAAAGGGAACCCACCTTCCTCCACTTCTGGCAAGCCATACAGTAGGAAGTTTGTCTCATTTTTACTTTCGGAGCTAAATCCGATGAGGGTAGGCAGCAAGGGCAGTAGGTATGCGGCCGCGTAGTGTGCAGCTATTTCTGCATCCCCCCTAGGGTGCCCTGGACCTTCCCTGTCAGAATGGAAGGTGGAGGAGCTGTTGGGAGAGTGTTCAGTGATGCACCATTTACCCTGTTGGGAGAACAATTGGTGTCATAGGGACCAGAAGTCTGTAACAGGAACTTCATATTTCATCATGGTCACTTTCGGAGAAACAACTGGTGTCATAGGGACCAGAATTCTGTCACAAGAACTTCATATTTCATGATGGTCACTTTGGGAGAAGCAATTGGTGTCATAGGGACCAGAAGTCTGTAACAAGAACTTCATATTTCATGATGGTCACTTTGGGAGAAGCAATTGGTGACATAGGAAGTCTGTAATAGGAACTTCATATTTCATAATGGTCACTGCCGTGCTGTCCTGGTGACGCTCAAGTACTTTTTTTTCTGTCTCAAGCAAACAGAGGGAGGGGAGTGAAGGCCACAGCAGCAGTCTCTCTGAGTCCCCTCCTCAGCAGCAATCTGTCTCAGGCAGACAGCCAGTGGAGGAAGGTAACAGTGGGGCTTAATCACAATCAATGTGGTCACAGGCAGAAACATAAAAAAAATCTCCCAGTTTGGAGTTCCACTTTAAGTGTCAGAAAACCCTTTTAAAGTATGCGCTCAGGTAAATATTCCCACACATCAAACCTCTTTTGGCCTCTCTGGGAAAGTTCACACTTGAAGTGAAATCCATCCCTTGAGCATAAGCAAATCAGTTTTTAATGGCACATTCAACGCCTGGAGTTAACTTTGTGGGAGGTGAAGGACATAAGGGGTTACTCACATCGCTGCAGAAAAATAAACCGGGACGCGTTTGTGCCCTGACCGTGGCAGCTTTATGAATAACCCCACCAATACCTATACATGCTAGCCCCCCCCATCTGATTTGCTGGAGGCTTTTCAAACCACTTTAAATAAACACAACCAGGTTTGGAAGGAGAAAAAGTTAATAACAGGGGCTGCTCTGTGTTTCATCTCAGGAAGGAAGCAATTGCCGGTGGTTTGCAGTTGGTTGCACAATTTGCAGGCCTCTCCTGTAGAGATTGACTTGTGAAAGGGAAGACAGACAGGCACTGGGGCCTGGAAATACCAGGCTGTTAACCCACGCTCTGCTGTGCCTTATATCTGTCTAACATCACTCAGCCAAGGCAACAAGTATAGCACCAGCAATGTGTAAATGAAGAGGAACATGCAAGGCCTGCCTAGCATCCATGAGTGACAGCTCCTCAGGTAGTAAAAGACCTCCTCCTTTAAGTATAAAGCTTCTGGCGCCTATGTTCTTTGGAGCAGGAAGCTTTTGCGTTTGCCATGAGCAATCTGGGTGACTATGCTACTTACCCCTAGGTTGGGGATCTGGTTAGGTTTAGGGATAGGTTTGGTAATTGTTTTAAACCTTGATTCATCAACAGTTGAAAAAAAAAAATATTAAAATTATTTTTGAAATTCCTCACTTAAGACTTGGAGATGAGAGATGAGGCAGAGATGTTTTCGACACTTTGGCCTTGATTCATCAAGAGCTGAAAACAATTCTCATGGTAGTAAAAAATTAATTTCATGAGAAAAAATCATAAGAATTTCAGTGTTGATGAATCACTAGTTAGACAATGAAAGTCAATGGCACTTTTTTACTCTTGAGAAAAGTAGTGAACATTTTTACACCGAAGTAAAAAGTGACTTTCATTGTCTTCCTATCTGGTGATTCATCAACATTCTCAGGGTTTTTTTCTCATGAAATTAATTTTTTACTACCATGAGAATTTTTTTCAACACTTGATGAATCAAGGCCAAAGTGTTGAAAACGTCTCTGTCTCATCTCTCATCCCCAAGTCTATCTTGAGTGAGGAATTTAAAATTAAATATTTTTTCTTTTGCATTTGGATGTGGAAAAGCTAGGTTACAAGAATTTTAGGTTATGGGTTAGGGAAAAAGTGTTAAGTTCTATCTATATCGATTAAAGAGAACCTATAACACCAGAACCCCATGCCAGGTCTAGCAAGGATTCCTCTGCATGGAGATTCAGGCTACCCCCTCTACCCGCAAACAGGCTTTCCACTCATGGGAAGTCCTCTCTTGCCTTAGCTTGACAAGCTGGCATGACAGGCCGCAAGCATGTCATCCAGCCCAAGGCATGTCAGCAGGAGATTGGGCATCCCCACTTTGGAAAGGTGAGTCTCCTTCGTACTTTTAAATTCCCTTCTGGTATATGGGAAGGGTGGCAGGTATGTATCATCAGGCTGTACTTCCTATGTAAAGTTTACTCTTTATTGTATGGCCTAGCCAAAAGCGCAATTCCCTCATGGTGGAAAAAAATTAGTCTGATCTGGGTGGAGAGTTACCCTCACTTCTTATGTGACCAACCAAAGAACGCTCATGCTGTAGGGCATGTACTCGTAGACTCTGGCTTTACACAGGCTCAAGGAATGTTCTAATGTGTGTGTGGGGGGGGGGGCACTTTGAGCCCCTACTTACTAGTCAGTATCTCTGTGAGCAGCCCGTCTGCCTGATGAACAGCTCTGATGGCCAGCGAGCTTGTGTGTTAAAGAGGACCAAAACCCTCGCTCACATACTTGCTCCCTCAGGGCACCCGATCGGGGGTGCACCGCTGTGCGAAACCCCCCAGGTCACCTGAAAACTCACCTTCTTTTCTGGTCCAACGGTGCATGCGCAAGCAGCGGCTGCACGGGCCTGCTGCCTGTTAGAGGGTAGCAGGGAATGCGGCTGAATTTGACGAGCTCGAGCGGATCCAAGCACGCTGATTGGACGAGCGGCCACGCATGCGTCGTAGGACCGGGAATAGGCGAGTTTATTTGGGCAACCTGGGGGGTTCCACACAGCAGGGCACCCCCTGCCAGGGTGTCCCAGGGGCAAGAACCAAAACCGTATAAACCCTCCCTTCTCCACAGGGACTCCAAACAAACCTTACCTAGAGAGCAACTGTTTCCTTAACAAAGACATGGGCCTCAGGAGGGGGCAGGTTAATGTCTCTGTGGAGCAGGACCCCTCCTGCACCAGGCTGCTCTATAGAGGTGCAACACCCCCCTCGAGTTTATAAGGCAGGTTGCTCTACTAGATGAAATGGGATGCCCTGCTATGTGAAAACCCCAAATCGCTTGATCCACTCTCCGCTGCGATAAGCCATCGCCACGCCTCCGCACCGCGGTTGCATCCCCGGTGTACCTCTAGCTAGCGCTGTGCCCACGCCAGGCCTTTTTGAATGGGCAGGGAGGCGCCACGCAGGCACAGCTGGGCTTGCTCAATTCCTTTGCCTAAATCCAAAAAGGATATCTGTGTGGAACGAGAGCCGCTGATTGGCTAAGGGGCCCACATGGGTACCAGAAAGAGGTAAGTTTTTCGGGCGATCTGTGGAGATACAAACAAGCAGGGTATTCAAAATCTTTTTATTGGGTGGTGTTCCTCTTTAAGCCATCCTGATTTGGAATACCCCTGTCAAAGAAACTATACTTATCAACCTTTGCAAGCAGAACACTGGCAGCTGCTGCACATGGCTTTAAACATGTCATAGCACAGTCTCCACCAATCAAAGACGTGCGTCATATTCCTGTGTCCCCTGACAGCCTGTGAATCAGTAAGCTGTGGGGGAGATATTATCTCACATCAGGGGCCATGCTGCAGCAGGGTGGACATAGACCGGACTTCCGCTTTAAATGCTAAATACATTTTGAGCACAACTTTGGGGGTTCTGTTAAAAACCACACCCCTGCCACGCCCATGTAAGCTGGTCACCAAGATGGTGTCTCTGTGTTTATTTGCCATAAAAGTCAAGCGTGTCACTAACAGAAACACACACACACATTGGGGTTATGTGGTTAATGTCTCTGACACACTCCCACTAGCCAAATTTACCTAACACCATATTTTTGGTTTGTGGGATGCCTGAGATATTAATGTGGCAAGACAGGAGTGAAAACCACCTGACCACCACACTGTCCATAAAATAATATGTGCACATTAACAATCCTCGTAGCTTTATAAGCCTAGGTAAACTTATTAACCTGTCATTTCAGGAATTGTAACAGTCCATATTTCAGGGACTACTGAAGGATTTTTATTATTTTCTATAGAAACCATAGGAGAAAAATTAGCCAGGAGCACAGTGCATGCTAATACTGCAGTCAAGGAGTTAACAGTGACTAATGGTAAAAGAAGTAAACAGAGCAGCGTTCCTGTGTTCATATATTCTCTAATTAGAGGCTCTGTAATCAGTGCTTCCTTCCTTAAAAGTTTCAAGATGGATTTTACTATAGCCTTGTTTATACTTTCAGGGCATCGCTGCTGGTAGTTTCCTCCACCCACCAGTCAGAAAAGGCATTGTTATATATGGGAAGATGTGGCCATTGTTACCACCATTGCATATTTCATTTGCACAGGTTGTCCTTCTTAACATATTTGTTTCTTTTACTGTCATTAAGTCAAGTAATTAGGATGGGCAAAAAAAAAATTACATTTCCACTCATTTTCCTAGGTACTTTTTCCTGGGGCTAGGCACTTTCCAGGATGCTTATTTTTAGCTTTGGAATATGACCACACCTTCTTTATTTATTAAAATATGTTCACTTTTATTAATAAATGTTTCATTTTTAAAAATCAGAGATCTCTAACAAGAAAACAACAAAGGGAGGCACCGAGCCTGGCCGGGACAATACACAGCAAGCCCTACTGACAGTGACTTTTATTGAAAAGCAAAGGGCCACTGATAGAAGGGAGCCGGGGAGGCCGATTCATTAATAGCGCCAGGTAGCGAAAGATGAGCGACTGTAGCGACTCAGTCGGTGTGCGGTAATGTTGAATACGGGCTGGGGGGTCGCTGTTTCACAGGTCCAGCGTTGTATGTGAGCGCCTGACAACGAATGGCCAGAGCGAACGGCTAGCTTCATATTCATCAACAAATCACGCTCCGAATGTGCTGTCGCTGTCCATTCCTTGTTTAAACCCCAGAGCGCTTGCGGCGATCTGTATTAACAAGTTTTTAACCCCTAAACAACCATATTTTTTGAATGTAACATTATACATGTTTTTAGAATCATTTTGTAATATGAATACATTAATCTCAGACCTGTTAGATCAATTCTGCACATATTTTTTTTAATTTTTTTTTTTTACATAAAAATAAATCCTAACATTGCAGAAGTGGTCTCCGATTTTTTGACATTAAAAAAATTAAAAAAAAAATTAATACCAATTAATTATGAATAATTATAGATTGCTCCATTGAAATGCATTGGACATTGCCAGGGAGCGACAGCTCATACCTGGCGCTGTGAAGGAATTTGCAGCGGCGCTGTTCGGTCCAGGCGGCTTCATGATGAATGCCGCGCTAGCCGTCGCTCTCGCCGGCGCTAGCCTCATTTTGCTTGATAAATGCGTCATTGTGACCGCCGCCGGGCGTACTTGAGTCGGTAGTCGCCGTTAGCTGCCGCTACCTGGTGCTCGTCAGACACTACCTGGCGCTATCGCTTGATGAATAAGGGCCTAAGGGCCTAAGTGGCATTGCCACAGCGATTAGGGGCCTTCAACCTTGCCGACACGGCTTCAATTAACCCCACCAAGGCCAGTGAATCAGAGCTAAACAAGAAGGGAAAACCACCATTTCTCCTCAGGGAAAATTTCAAAAAAAAATGTATTTATAATTTTGATGAACAGTTATTGAGATATTTTTCGCATTATTTCCATTACTGTAAAAAATGTATAATGAGGATCATGATGTCAAAGAAAGAAGAATGTATATATGAAAAATCTCTAACATAACATATATTTTTGCACACAGAGAATTGTGCATTGAGAAAACACGAGAGGGTGAAACATGTCTGCCCTGCTTTAATGTTCCAACAATAGGAGAAAAAAAGAATAATGGAACGAAATGGTGAAATGAATCATGTTGTTATTAAATCATGAAATGTTATAATGAAGTAATGAATTTACAAATAAATAAAGAAGGCGTGGTCAATCATATTCCAAAGCAATAAAAAAAGCAACCTGGGAAGTGCCTAGCCCTGGGAAAAAGTATGATTTGAAAGACCGGAATATGGATCAATCATAAACAAAATTATTATATATTCTCCCCGCAGTACAGTGGTACGTACAGGTTAAAGGGTCACATTACGGAGCTAACTGGGGACAGGAACCTCCACAAGTATATCATTTTCCTAGGTGACTGACTGGGTCACCCACCACCACCTGGACAGTGCAGGAGGCTACCACAGGGTTTCTTGGTTTGCCTGAAGTGTCCTGTAAATGTACTTATTCAGTAAGTTACATTTGTTATTTGGGTAATAAGC
The DNA here is from genome assembly GCA_027917425.1 of Gastrophryne carolinensis. Taxonomy (NCBI): domain Eukaryota; kingdom Metazoa; phylum Chordata; class Amphibia; order Anura; family Microhylidae; genus Gastrophryne; species Gastrophryne carolinensis. The sequence continues at coordinate 109,941,830 of CM051236.1, read as the reverse complement.
CACATTTTATATCATTTTTTAGGTGAAGGGTGGGCCCCAAGAATGATCTCCAATGGGTGGAAATAATGATTTTCTCTGGTGGGCCCAAGCTTCCCCAGTCCGGCGCTACTCACATCCCTAATCCATGTGCCTGAGACATCAGGTGTCAAACAGCTGCCTCTTCTCACCGATTAGATAACAGCACCTATTTAGGCTCTGCCTTATTCTTATATTGTCAGAATGATTTTTCTTTGTTTGGGCAGTTGAAGCAAGGTTAACACAGATACCCACAGAGGACTCACAGATACTGCCTTCTCCACCCACTGGGAATCCCTGAATCTGGAAGCCTGCCAGCCAAAACAATCCTGTGAAGCATTAAACCAAGTATGTATTTGTTGACCTGAACCAGTGGGTCATAACACCCTAATCAATAGGTCCTGCCACACTCTCTTTGCATTTGTGGAGGCAGATATATTTACCAGCAGCTCCAACACATTCAGGGTATACAGGACTGCCTGCTCATCAGTACTGGAGCAAAAATGGCCCTCTGATGCCAACTCTTGAAAGAAGAATGAGCTTACCCAAGCATATCAAAGCAAACTATCCAAGGATTGAATAAACCTGGATGTTATAGCCCCCCTTTCACTTCAGAAGATGCCAATTGCCCTGTCCTATGAACCATACCTGCGTGCTCCTAACAAAAGTGTGCATAGATAATGTGTCCACTGATGGCACAAATGGCTGACTTACAAAGTCTTATAAGCAAAGCTTTGGTGCGTATATAATGAATTTCATGTTCACAAAAGTCCTTGAATTAAAGGCATATTCAGTGTACATGTCCAAGGTGCTGCTTGAAGAGCAGCTTTACTGAGAAAATTGTCTGACTTGAATAACATGGTGCGACCAGCAGTAGTAGCACTGTATTGCTCCTTCCAGGTCCCCATAAAATTTTGTTACGCCACTGATGACACCTGAGAGTATCTTGTAAATCCATACACTGGAAGTGCTCTCCTATCTAAGTAAAATGTAGAATGGATGTAGGCCTCTTAGATGTCCATTAGAAATGTAGTGTTGGGTGCATTTAGCTTTCTAGTCCAAAAGATCCTCCTGGGCCTCTCCTTTCGAGACATCTTTCATTGAGGCTCTAGCTTGGGGTTCCCAAACAATGATGCTAGTACCACTGGTGGTTCGTGAGCTCCCCTCTGATGGTACTCAAAGCCACCAGAGGTGAAAGTAGAGGAAAATGAAGCACTGCACACACGCTACAGCTCCCATAAGATGTGCCAAGTTTACAAGTGAGCAAGCTGTAGGAGTGGATTATTCTGGGATGACTGCATTGCTGGCAGAAGAGCTTGAACTGGGCCAGTAACAGAACTTTATACTCCAGAGGAAGTCTATATTAGTGGTGCAGGTGGTACTTTCCAATAATTGCATAATGGAAATTGGTGCTCCATAAAAAAAATGTGGGAAACGCTGCACTAGCTGATTTTATTGCAGCTTTGCTAGTGCAATTTAAAGCAATAACCAACTTTATAGATGAGTCCAGTGTCAAGAAGAAGTACTGAACAAAAACATTCAGGGCTTCCCTTCAGGAGGAAAAAGAGTTCCTCAATTCTCCTAGAAAGGAATGCATACACATAAGTGAGACCCACATCTTGACAAAGTTCAGGAAAGGGATATCAGATGTCCCGCATTTTCAGGTCTGTTAATTCTAGCTTGTTTCTGGTGTGCATTAGAAGTGAGTCCGAGAACCCCAAAAGACTCGTACAAGGGATCTCAAATGTTATGCAGTCTCTCTAGTCAAATTAGGCATTATGTGAGACAATTAATAAAATGGAAGATTAATAAAATGGAAGATTTTTTCAACATCTTGGGCTGGCTGACAAATTACTTATTATGTGAGACAATACCAAGCCCACGATCTGTATGTGACTGGTCCAGCAATGCCAGTCACCTATCCCACTAAACAAGGGAAGAAGGTCAAGTGAAATCAGCCAATGCTTAACGCAGTAGGTGCCTTAAGCAGTAGGATAAACTAAAATGGAATTGAAGCTAGCTCTTTGGAGCCACAAAATGGCACAACAAAGTTTGAAGAACAGAGTTTGGAAAAAGGGAGAAAATGGTGTCAACCACCTGGACGCAGAACCATATGACTATATTCAGCCTCCTAGCTGCTACATATATGCACACAGATGAATGAATGAACCTGAATAGTTCACCATAATACCCTAAAAAGCCTGTGCCTTCTGGGGCATGCCAACAGAAAGCAAATATCAAAACCAAAACAGGATAGTATAAGTAGAAAAATAAGTTGTATTTCCCACTCTCCGAACATGCTAGATTATTTTTGATGGTTAAATTAAACAAAGGAAATTTGGAGTCAACCATATGTGCATTTTCAGCCTTTTTTCCTTTTAAAATTACAATTTTGTTTATTACTTGATCCTCTGTTCCCTTTCGTGCCCAGCTAGCCCCACATTTTCACTTCACATGTGTTTTACTGTGAAAGAACACACTTCATGTAGACCAGGGGTTTCCAACATTTCGTTCCTTCAGAGTCACATTCAGCACAGAAAGATGGACATAAGTGTCATTCAATTGTGCATACGCACGCTCTCGCCCATTTAGAGATGCTTGCTGAACTGCCGTAATTCGGGGAGCAAGAATGACCGCATCCTGGGGCTGTGCACACGCTCACGCCCTAGCAATTCAGATAGACAGGGGACCAAGCATGGGGCAGCAAAAGATGCTCCCACTACCCATTCACTTTAATCAGAGTCACTCACTGAAGTAAGTCACATGAGCGGGCGGTTCTGATTGGATGGAAGCCCGCACAGGTGCCAATGGACAAAGAAGAGGTCCGTCTGAATGTGGTGATGAAGGGGGTTTCACACAGTGGGGCATCCCAATGCGGGACGCCTGGGGGGATGGAACAAAAAGTAAAAATCACAAGTCTTGTTCCACTTTAAAATCCCTGTCCAGGCACGCACTAACTTTTTTCCCTCTTATCTCTCACAGGAATAGTATAAAATGAGCCATTCCACAGCATCACAAAATCTCTTGATTATATGTAGTTGCGAGCATTTTCAATCCACATCCCCAGACTTCAGCCAGATGTCCGTGCCGGAGTCCGGCGTTCGCTGAACACAGAAAAGCTGGTTTATGGGCTGCTTTCTTGGCAGTTTTCATTGGATACAATTTTTACCTAATGAACAATAGACTGACTTTTTATTTTTTAATTGTATTTTTTCCATTTTAGGTGTTTTACTAAATGCGGCTTTTAAATGCATCCCATTAAACATTTGAAACTGCCTGCAGGTTTATTTATTTATATTTTTTGGTAATTTGTTTGGCAGTTTTTATCTAATGAACAAAACAATAGCATTTTTATTTTTTAATTGTATGTTTTCAGATTTTAACTATTAATTAAAAGCATTTAACATTAAAACTGCCTGGGGGTTTATTTTTTTTACCATTTGTGTTAATTTATTTGGCATTTTTGTGTTGAATTTTTAACTAACAAACTATAGCCAAATTTTTATTTTGAAATTGTAGTTTTCCAGGTTTTAACTGTTTTACTAAATGCGGTTTTAAAGGCCATACCCATTTAACATTAAAACTGCTTGGGGGTTTATTGTTTTATATTTTTTGGTATTAATGAAAACTTTTTTACCCTTGTTTTATTGAATGCCACTTAACCAGCATTCATTAAAGCCGGTAAATTGACAAGGGGGAACCTTTTTTTTTCATTTATTTTTACATTTCTTACAAATTGTATCTAACAAAAATATAATTACCAAAAAAATAGGTTCACAGGAACCCAACACCTTCAATTGTTTGATTCTTAATGTTTAAACCCTTCAAAATTGTAAAGGGTTCAGCAAAACCAGCCCAGACACCAGCTATGTCAGTAGATGTATCAGTGGACACCCATTCAGGCCCAGGAGACCCCGTAAACTGAAAAGTATCCATTCTGAAATTTTCCAATAAAATACAACTACTATGTGCATGATCAGGGGTTATACCCCTAAAAGAACACTATCACAAAAAATAGCCCAATAATAAAATCTATATAAATATGCTGGATGGCAGGAGGAGGGGTCACTTATACACCCAGCATCAAGAAATATCCAACCAGGCATGTTTTTTTTTTAACTTAATAAAGGAAGAGAAATTTGGGGGAAAAGGTTCTGTCCCCCTGATACAATCAAACCTGTCACCCCTGGATTTTATTCCTACTAGGTGAAGAAACCAAAAGCTTGGAACGATATTTATTCAGTTCGGGAGTGACTCCTCCTCTCATTAGCTGATGCGTTTATATGGATTTTTAATATTACACAATTTCGTGATAGACCTCATTTAAAAATGAAAGAAAATGACGTGCGGTTCCCTCCTCCTCAGCAAAACCAGTATGGCTATGGGGGCTGGTAGGCCAAGTGGCCGGTCCTAAGGGCTACCAGTCCGCATTGGCATCGGGCTCTGCTGCACCCCCTGGGCATTGGCGGGGGCAGGTAATGGGGTGGGGGGTTGACAAGTCACCTCTTGCCGACAGATGGTTTGCTGGCCCCTCATGCCCTTTGAACAGGTATATGGGCCTTAAGGACCCCTTACTAGTTCACAAAGGGTCAAATGTAAAAAAAAGACCACTCCTGAAAAAGGTCCTTTATTAAACCGGATCTTCACCCTGAATAAGAGCCTATCTTATTTGTTTCCCCCCACCCTGTACATACAGATTGCTCACATTAAAAATCATGCTACCTGCATCTACTGCATTTTCTAAGCCTTTAAACATCCAAGATGGCAGCCTATTGAGTCTCAGGCTGCCTGCAGGAAGGAACAGAAAGTGTCTTCTGACTGTGCTGCTCTGCATTCTGGGATTGCTGTCCTTTTCCTGACCCCGTCCCGCTCTGTCTGTGCAGAGCACAGCTATAACCCCACCCCCTGTACTCTTGCTCCACTCTCTTCTCCTCAGTATGTGATGCTTCTGAGGCAGAGTAGCGGCACCCATATCCTAGAGTTATGAACACAATTGCAGCCCAGTGGAAGAAAGAATAAACAGTAAGTGATTAAAAACGTAAAATATATTCGTTTTAGATGCTGGAGAATAGGTTTGGGCTTTTCATTAAATGATGCTGAAGATCCGGTTTAAATATTTTTGCCACCAGTAATTGCTTCCTTCCTCACTATTCATTACTGGGCCGTGTCCTATTCTGTCCCCCGTCACCCACCTTCTGAAGAAAGCCACCACTGCAGGGAGGAGCTATTTATAGGTGAGTAGCCTATGAAAAGCCCAACACACCCCATCACTCAGTAACGCCAGCCACTCGCTACTCGCCACTCGCCAGTCGCTCTTAGTCTATAAAATGACAGACAGAGGACAGCGAGGAAGCAGGTGAGTTTTTATTTTTTTATTTATGGATTTGCCAAAAGAAACAATTGGCACGGATTACAGGAAATTTTGAATGGTGTTGAATCAATTTTTCCCTGAAATTTGGAGCGAATTCCAGTTCATACGAATCGGTTCTCTCATCTCTAGTCCTATCCTTGTCATAATAATCCATGGCTCTATCTGTAGAAGGCTTATATAAACAGTGCTACTAGTCCTTGTCCTTTTTAGTAGCCCATGTAGTGTTAGGAGTTGCTTAGCCACCTCTCACAACAAGGCTCAATACCTCAGCTTGTGGTGGTCCTGCAAAATCTGGCCTGGACACGTGATTTATCAGTATCATGTGGTTATTTGGCTACCTGAGCACAGTCCTGACAGGCACGAAGTACATTCTGCCAGCTAACCCCACTGGTTGGCAGCAAGTCACATGGCTTCTGAGGGTGCCACTAAAGTGGCCAAAGTGTGAATAATCAAGCCTTGGGCATTTATAAGTGATAGGGATGCTCAGAGGTAGTGAAAGCAGTGGAAGGCTTGAATGGAGTTAGTTTTAATGAAGTACATGTATACTGCAGTCAACACATGTGAATGTGGGCTGGATAGTGCTGAGCACTTTCTATGTATCTCCAGAAGCTGCACACCTTTTAAAGTGGTGGCCATTCCAACTTAGGACCCCAACTGATCAGCAACACGGTGGCCAGAGTACGCATACATTCTTCGTCAAAATGGAAAAGCACTTTAGAAATTATTAGCACAAAGCAAATTAAATACATCTGCTCAATAATAACCACAGGAATGTGCAGTTATGTGTGTGTGTTGCTGCAGAAGTTGCCAATGAAATATTTAATCAGTCTCTACCGAACATAAACATGAGTTTCACAACCAAACCCACTGTACTCTGCTGCACTCTGCTGGCTATTTCTTACTTTGCCTGGCCAGCAACCAATGGTCTATTTCTACTTCGGCGTTGTACCAGCTCAATCATTGACATTGCTGAAAATTAAATAAAAAAAGACAAAAATTAGTCATTTTTTGTTTAATGAGGTTTAATTGGATGGATTCCCATAACGGAGCAAAACCCATTTGTCAATATACGATTTTTAGTAAACTTGTAACCAGGAAAGTTAGGGTGACAGTTAGATATTTCCAAGCATGCTGCAGTAGGTAGACAACTACATAGTTTCCCCCAGTGTGTGGGTGGGGGGTTTGTTAGGAAATAGTTGTGCACACATGTGGCAGACGCACCTCTTCGAATAGGAAATGTGCATCATTGCAGTGTGTGGCTTTCCTGTCCTCTACCCTACAGGGGTTCCATGCCCGATTTTGGCTACACTTAATCCTTTTATTGCCAGCCTACCTAGAGATTTTGTCACCCTCTGTTGCAAGAGATTTTTCAGCATTGTATGCTATATATGTTTAACTGTGATTTTTGTAAGTTTTCAGGAAAATTCTGTAAGTTTTTCTTCAGTTTATTCAGCAAAGTTTGGGCTTTAACATTAAATTTCTTGTTTTTAATTTTATTAGTACTTTCTCAATAATTTGAAATATGTGGAAAAAAAAGTTTTTTCAAGAAAACTATATTGCATATAAAAGCCACATTCCTCAGGATTACAACGGTACCACATATGTATCAGTAGACACCGGTTCCTGCCCAAGAGACTCCCCCAAACTGAGAAGAGCGCTTTATGAGATTTTTAAATAACATTCAACTACTATTCGGTTAAACCCGGCAGTTACAAATTAAAAAAAAAAACGAATGGCGTGGGGTACCCATTTTTAATGTTTAAGGGTTAAAACTTGAAATTTTAACGGGGTCCCGTCTAGCCAGCAAAACCAGCCCAGGCACCAGCTATGTGTGCCGGTAAACCAGGGCATGGAGACTGATTGGCCGGCCCCTGGCCTAAAGTCACATAGCCCACACGGGCATCGGGCTCTTCTGCACCCCCAGCCTTCTGAATGCAAGTAAGGGGGGGTTATGGCATGTGATCTGTTAGCCAACAGGTGACTTGAGACTTGCTGGTCCCTCCTGCCCTTTGAACTGTTATAGGACGCACAGCATGCTTAATGCTCATAAATCTGTCTTATGATATGCCTTTCCCAGCTCAGCCATGACACAGAAAATTAAGAAAACTGATTTGTTTAGCATATATAGGTCATCTATATATAATCAGAGATTAGTAGTGTGTGCCTGGACATTGGCTTTGACCATAGGGTTATTCCCCAATCAGGCTGGCGCGGTAACCTTAAGTCATTTATGAGGTTCACTTTGACTACACATTAGGAGGTTTATAGATGTACTTTTAATTTTTTTTACAGGGTCAGAGTTGGAAATAAAATAACTTTTACAGCTAAATGCACCTCAATGCCTCCTGGTACACATTAACTGCCACCCACTGGTGATCAGCAAATGATAACCTCCTGGTTTGGGATGCCTGTGTTTGTATAAAACACACAGTTTTGCCCATCACTTCGAATTGGTGGCTCCATGGTCCATGCAAGGGCCTTCTCAAAACATCATTCATTGCCATACACCTTTCAAGGCCTTTCACTCCAGCTGCGCACATTCAGACATACCTCCCAACTGTCCCTGATTTGGAGAGACTGTCCCTCCTTTGAGTCCACGTCCCTAAGTCCCTCATTGTTCCCTCTTTGAGGTGTTACATGCAGATCTGCATCAATAAATGATTAACTTGCCTATTTAAAGTGTTTATATTGTTGTAACTGTTACACCCTATCTCCTATCATCCCTCAATGAAGGGGCATGGCCTAATATAACAAATGTCCCTCTTTTCCACCCTGAAAAGTTGGAAGGTAAACATTCAGATACACCAGGTGCTGGGTAGCACAGAGGTAGAAGGGTGCAAGCTACTGCCAGAGGAGGCCTGTGCATGTGCCATGGGATTTCTGGTTTGAGGTAGGTAATGGTTGCACTGGGCGGTTCCAAACACAGACCAGAGATACTAATCTAATAAGAGGCAAAGTGGCTGTTCCCATCCCTACCCCAGCTCTGGGTCAAAAAATTCAGTTTGACCTTACTAAAAAGATTCAGGCATTCATACAAAAGTTGTTTGCTTTGAATACAGACAAAACACACAAAACTGTTTAACAACAATAATAGGTCTTTAACCCTGACACTTCGTAAATTAAAAAAAGTCAGGCCAGTCATGGCTGACAGGAGCAGCATGGGCAGTGTCTGCTCACAAACATTTCAAGCACAGTGCTGTCTCTTCAGGGACACGCATCACACTCCCTCACCCGCTAGAAGTGCCAGTTCTGTGCATAAAATTTATATTGACTTCTGCTGACAAGTTTTGCGATCTTTAAGTGGAGAAAAAAGTACAAAACATAAGATTTTATTTATTAAAGTATATTGGTTTCTTTTTCCAAGGTCTATAATATAATATAACCTTTTTATAGGTTTCAAATGATAGTTGTCCTTTAAAGCAGATTGAAACCCATTTCTGGGTCCACCTCTGATCCTTCAGGGTCCCCCCCCCCCCCGCTCCAGCAGCCGGGGGCTGCTGTTGGCTCAGTAGTGGCTCAGTTTTAAAAGAAAACCAGGTTTTTCCACCGCCAAAGCCACGTCCAATAGCACTTTTAAGATTGAAAAGGTGCCACAGCAATGGAGGGCAGCTGATTGGCCACATCCCCAGCATGCTGTTCAGGCGTGCATGTGCTTTCGATCCCAGTCATTCAAAAATGCTGGGAGCAGGAGCATGCCCTGTCACAGGGAAGTTGGGAATGCGGCTGTCTGTGGAGTTTGTGTTGTGGGGCCGCTGGGATAAGTTAAGATTACCGGTGGCCTGGGAGTTTTCACACACCGGGCATCCAGGGTAGGATGCCTCGTGGGCAAACTAGCGGTCAGGCCTAGAATCTTTTAGACCAGGGACCAGCCACGTGGGTTTTGACCCGCTTTAAGGAAGCGGAAAAATTTACTACCTGCAATTTGTTAAACAAGATCTAACACAGAGAATTGAGACCTGTACACACAGAATGCGTCTGCTTTGGCAGCTAATGAGGTGAGGAAGCCAATTTCAGCTTGGTTATAATCAAATTTATTTTTTGATTGCTTGCACATGTACTTTACAGCACATATACATTTTTATGATCCGGATCATAGGCAGGTTTTGCACAGTACATGCACATGGTTTCATATTTATATAATTTTTTTTTCTTATGATGTGTATACAGATATATATATAGGAATTTGATGGCAAAATATATATATTTTTTTTGATGGTGCTCTCTCCATCACCTACACACTTATCTATGTTGGTCTGTTTTGTTTGTCATTGTTTGATTTATGTTTTTTAATTGGTTTTAGCATGTTTAGGATTATATGTAGTGATTAACTTGTGTCACGATCAAATAAAATAATATGTTTTTGTACTAGTATTGATTCTAGTGTGCCTCCCTATTTTGTTGTACCCGTTCCTGCCCAGGAGACACCGCAAACTGAAAAGAGCACTTTATGAAATTTTCAAATAAAATCATGACTTGCCAGCCATCCTGCCCTTCTGGCCCTGGTATAGGGGTCTCAAGGACCTCTTACCAGTTCACAAAAAGCGAAGTGAAAAAAAACACACACGCACTTGAAAAAGTCCCTGTCTCCGACACTCATTCCTGCTGCAGGGAGGGGTTTACTATAACTATAACTATAACAATGATAACAATCACCATACAGGGGATCCAAGATAATGCAAAAACCAAGGGTGGGTTGGAGCAGGAAGTACTGTATACTCATAATACCAATTCTACAGGTGAGCAATCACAGAATTGCATTATTCTTAGTATACAGTACGTCCTGCTCCAAATATAATACTTACAACCGGGACATCCAATAGCAGTGTCCATAAAGTAGGGTGGGATACCCAAGAAGAAAGACAGCAGCAGGCAGTTCAACCACTGCCGCCTGCAGAACCTTTCGGCCAAAAACAGCATCAGCTGAGGCCCTAACATCAACCTTGTAAAGCTTTGAAAAGGTATGAACAGAAGACCAAGTAGCGGCCTTGCAAACTTGTTCAACAGAGGCCTGGTGCTGAAAAGCCCAAGAGGCACCAATAGCACGAGTGGAATGAGCAGTAAGGCAGAAGGGAGGATTCTTCCCCTTAGCAGAGTAGGCCTGAATCACAGCCTGACAAATCCACTTGCTGATAGTAGACTTGGCAGGAGCCAAACCCTTCCTAGGACCAGAAGGGACCACAAAAAGAGCATCAGTTTTCCTGAAAGGTGCAGTAGCCACCAGATAGTACTTCAGCCACCTAACCACATCCAAAGAGTGCAAAACTCTCTCCTTAGCATTGCTAGGATTAGGGCACAAAGAAGGGAGAACAATATCCTGATTCAAATGAAAGGCAGAAAGTCAGGTTTGAAACGAAACACCACCTTGTCCTGGTGTCTCTCATAGTAGGGGGGCTGAATGGACAGTGCCGCCAGCTCAGACACACGCCTGACAGAAGTGATAGCCACCAGAAACACAACCTTGAGCGTAAGAGTGGCCAAGGCAGCATCCTGCACAGGTTCAAAGGGAGCACCCTGCAAGGCTGACAGAACCAAGTTCAGATCCCAAACAGGCACCATAGGTTTGCGTGGGGGACGCACATGAATGACCCCCTGGAAAAAAGTCCTGATCAGAGGGTGCTGAGCAAAGGACTTCTGGAAGAAAATAGCCAGGGCAGAAACCTGACCCTTCAGAGTACTGAGTTGGAGCCCCATCTCCAACCCATGCTGCAGGAACTCCAGAATCCTGGGAATAGAAAACACACGACAGGGAAGAGACTTAGACTCACACCAGTCAATGTAGGCACGCCAAACCCTGTAATAAATGGAAGAAGAAGACTTCTTCCTAGCTTTAATCAAAATATCCACAACCGAGGAAGACAGCCCCTTCTCCATCAAGATGGAGGCTTCAGCAGCCAAGCCGTCAAAGCCAGAGTTTGTAAATTGGGATGGCGTAGCGAGCCCTGAGTGAGCAGATCTGGCACCAAGGGCAGAGCGTACTGATCTACTGCCGGCTGTACCATGTCTGCGAACCACACTCTTCTTGGCCACCTGGGGGCCACCAGAATTGCTGGCACCCCTTCCAGAGCAATCTTGCGCAGAACCCTGCCCAGCAGGGGAATTGGAGGGAAGACATACAGGAGCTGAAAGTCCTTCCATGACATTGCTAGCGCATCCGAGGTCAGGGCCAGAGGATCCCTGGATAGAGAGACAAAAGCTGGGAGCTTGTGATTTTGGCGGGACGCAAACAGATCCACATATGGTTGGCCCCAACGGTGGCACAGAGATTGAAACACCCTGCTGCATAGGGACCATTCTCCCTGGCGAGAGGTTCCCCTGCTCAGAGAGTCCGCCAGGCGATTTTCCACCCCCGGGATGTACACAGCTGAAATGCAGGGGACATTGGCTCCGCCCAAGTCAGGATCAGAGACGCTTCCTGGAGGGCCCCCTTGCTCCGGGTCCCTCCCTGATGATTGATGTATGCAACTGCCGCCTGGTTGTCCGAGCGCACCTGAACAGGCAGGCCCCGAAGATGAGTAGTCAAGCGAGCCAGAACTAACCTGATCGCCCGCAGCTCCAAGACATTGATAGGAGTGTGGGCCTCCTGAGGGCCCCACCGCCCCTGGAACCGCAGGGACTTCCAGAAACCCCCCCCAACCTGACAGACTGGCATCCGTGGTGACCGTCTCCCAGGAAGGGGCAAGAAAGGATCTGCCCCCCAACAGGTTCCTTGAGTCCATCCACCACAAGAGGGACCTCCTGACCAGGGGGGAGAGCACACAGACCCTGTCCAGGGAAGCTGGGTCCTTGTCCCATACTGACAATAGGTGAAGTTGCAGAGGCCTCAAGTGGAACTGAGCATAAGGGACCGCTTCTAAGCACGCCACCATCAGGCCCACCAGCTGCATCCCCTGCCTGATGGAGGGATGGGGACAAGCTAGGAGGGACTGAACCTGTGCAATCAGACTGTCCACCTTCTGCTGAGGAAGGAAGATCCTTGCCTGAACTTTATCCAGATTCATTCCTAGGAATGAAGTTACCAAGGAAGGGGACAGTGAGGACTTGGGGTGGTTGATCACCCATCCAAATGACTCCAGAGTGGACACCACCAGCTGAGTATCCAACTCTGCCTGATGTAGAGACTGGGAAGTGATGAGGATGTCGTCCAGATAGGGAAGCACGCGGACGCCCTGACATCTGAGCAGAGACATCACGCCAGCCAGCACCTTGGTGAACACCCTGGGAGCTGAAGTGAGGCCGAAGGGCAAGGCCACAAATTGGTAGTGTTGATCCATCAGAGCGAACCTGAGGAACCTTTGATGACCTGGGAACACAGGAATATGAAGGTATGCATCTTTGATGTCCACAGAAGTCATGAAATCCCCTTGGCGCAGGGAACTGATGGCAGAGCGCAGAGTCTCCATGCGAAAGCGCCTGCCCCTGACAAACTTGTTGAGAATCTTTAAGTCCAGGATGGGCCTGACAGAACCATCCTTTTTGGGTACTGTGAATAGGTTGGAATAAAAGCCCTTGCCTTTTTCTCTTAAAGGGACCTGGCAGATGACCCCCAGCTCGAGGAGTCCTTGCACTGCTTGCACTAGCTCCTGAGCTGACACAGGGTCCTGAGGAATCCGGGATCTGATGAATCTTTAAGGGGGATCGGCAGCAAACTCCAACTTGTAACCGGAGGACACTACCTCCTGAATCCACCGGCCTGAGACATGAAGCCTCCAGACAAGAGCGAAGTGCTTCAGCCGTCCCCCCACCCGGATGGGTGAAGGCGCCCCATCATGCCGGAGGGGGCTTGGGAGAGGATTTAGCTTTGGTACCCCAGGAGGAGCCAGGACGTCCACGTCCTCTGCCTCTAGCCCAGAAATCTCCCCGGGCCCCAGGGAAAGAAATGCCCCTTCCCTGTCTTGCACCACGGTAAGGGGAGACGAAGGAACCCTGACCCCGAAAGGGCCGAGATTGCCACCTGCACTGGGGTAACCTGCCTCCCTTAGCAAAAAGGTCCAGGCGGTCCCCAAACAGGTGCAGTTCTTTAAAGGGAAACCCAGTGAGGGCCTTCTTGGCAGTGTTGTCAGCAGCCCACTGGCGCAGCCAAACCGAGCGGCGTATAGCCACCACAAGGGCAGAAGTTCTGGCACACATTCTGATGGTGTCATCCAATGCTGAGAATTTACAAAAACATCACAACTGGAGAGTGCATTAAAAACCTCACAAGGCAAATTATCAGGGGCACTATCAAGCATATTTCTGATAAGGGTTCTAGTGGCCACAGCAGTAATGGCAGAGGCACAGACCGGACGCAGCGCTGTCCCCGCACATGCAAAGGCGTGGGATGCCAGCTGATCAATACGCCGGTCTTCAGCATCCCGCAGGGTAGTAGAATCAGGGGAATGCATGACAGAGGTGTTAGATAGCCCTAGGATCAGAGCATCCACCTCGGAGGGGGATGACCAACATTTAACCACCTCAGCAGGAAAGGGATACTTCCTATCCCAACTCTTTGGAACCCCGGGAAGTTTACTGGGGCGCTCCCATTCCTTGAGCACAAGGTTATGGAAATGTGCCTGCTCTAGAAATTCCAAAAGTGATTTTGCTGTATGGAAAAGCTCCCCTCTTTGCCTGGGAGCCGCAACAGGGAGAGAGATAGACAGAACCTGAAAAATCTGGGTCAATAATCTGTCAGTGTCATCCGGGGTCCAGGGGTCAGAGCCAGACTCGTCATGCCCCTTCGGTCTCTCATCAGATGAGCCTGAATCAGAAAAGAGCTCCCCTTCATCAGACGGGGTATAGCCACAAAGATTCATAAACTCCTCAGTTCCCATAGGGAAAACAGTGACATTAGGCGTCAAGTGCCGCTTCTTAGCAGGGGCCTTACGTGCTAAGGACTTAGCAATCAACTGCTCAACAGTAGCCAGTCTAGAAGACACATCAGGCTGAGAATCCCCACTAGTATGCAACTCAGTAGGAGTGAGGTTTAAGCTTGGGGGAGTAGGTGAAGTGAAACGAGGTGCAGCCACTGGCAGGCCAGATTGCAATGCAAGCACCTGCTCAGTGCAGGGTACACAGACCCGCGCCTTGTCAGCGTCAGCATGACGCTGCCCACACGCTACACACAGCTGGTCTTGTCCCGAAGGGCCCCCAGTCACATTATCCTGGGATGCCTCCATATGGTGATTATAGCAGCGCTATACGCCGATAGGGAATAACGCTATGTAGCAACCCTGGATGCCCCAATAACCCGCTAGGGAAGTGGGAGTATAATTTTTAGGCCTACAAGTAAAATACTAAAACAGGGCCGGGAGACGCCAAGAAGGGTAGACCTCGTAAGTACATCGTAACAAAAGTGAAGGAGATAAGCCGCCAGCGAGGGCACTTACGGACCGTGGTAGGTAGGAGTCCGTCGCGCATAGGCCAACCAAGTAGGAAAGATGGCGTCGGTATACCTCGAGGGGCGGGTCAGTAACAGCGATGACGCGGAACGCACCAAAGACGGGCCCCGCCCCCCGAAGAGCGCGAAGCCAGAACGGCAAGCAGCCAATGATGGCGCACCAGCGCCTGCGGTAATGCTGCCGCCAAGCGCGGAACGAAGTCAGCGCGCGGTGGTGGTGGCAAATTTAAAAAAGGCAGTAAAGACAAGTCAGCGCGGCGGCTGACACACAAATAAAAGGCATGTGAAAAGAGATTGTAAAACACAGAATGCATAACATACATATCTATACTCATACACATACAACCCCCCCCCCCCTTTTCCCCCGAAGACTACAAGGAGGATGAGGGAGGACGGCGGCCACTTAAATAGGGCCCACCGATAGGCAGGGGCAAGGGGCAATAGTGCGGGAGGGGCATCCCAAATAGGCTCACCATAAGCCTGAACCGCCTACCCTTTGGTGGGGGATTGCGGTGGAGCAGTGCTCCTAAGCACCTAACAGCGGTGCTGCCTACCCTCACCCGACCAGCGCAGCCAAGGCTGGGAGGCATAATACTAGTGGAACGTGTGGGAATAGTCCTACAGGGCCGCAGGCTAATAGCCCCGCTCACCTGCGAGAAGAGAGCATTTTTCTCGTCCTTCACAGCCAGACTGCAGAGAAATTCTGGGGATTTGTGGGAGGTCCCCGGGTATTTGAGGGGCCGGGAGGAGCCTATTTTCGATGTCTCTGCAGTCCAGCGCCATCTGGCGGAGTATTATCCGATTGTAAGTATTATATTTGGAGCAGGACGTACTGTATACTAAGAATAAAGCCCCTTCCCCCAGCATGGGACAACCTGTGTTCTTTGTCCTGCTAAAGACACTGGCCCCACAAACAGATACCCACGGGGGGATGAGGAGACCCCTGGTGCTGGAACTTAATGGTTGCCGATTCAGCCATGTAAATTTCACGTGGCTGGCACTTGAATGGTTAATGAAGGACAGCTTAGCACTAAACCAAGTGACCATCTGGCAGGGCACAAAACAGACCTATGATGAAAAGGCATGCGGGAGATGCGGAAATCTAGTCACGCTAGTATGGGGAACCACATTGCTAAATATAGCTTGTCTAATTAAACAAGATTACACCGCGTTCCATGCTAATTATATTTCACTCCGATTTTCCTAAATGGTCAATGCAAATGACAGTCAGGATCATTTTCAAGTCATCAACGGTTATACTGTAGTAAAAATCAAATGTATACAACAGTAAACTGTTGCAAATTATAATGTACAACAGAATTTCACAAGGTTTTATATAATGAGTTGTAAAGAACTGAAAATAGTCATGTGTTGAATTACCTACTCTGAATGGTAACTGGTTGTAAGCGGTGTACCCCAGGGTTCAGTGCTGGTTATTCAACTATAAATGACATAGAAGATGGAAATAAAAGAACGGTCTCTATTTTTGCAGATGACACAGTGCAGTCTATTGAAGATGTTCACAAGCTTCAGGCTCACTTGGCAAATGAAGTTCAATGTGGAAAAATGTAAAGTCATGCACTTGCGGTCTAACAACCCGAAGGCCATATAAATCCTTGGGAGAGTAAAACTGGGAGAAACACTTGTTGAGAAGAATCTGGGGGTACTGGTAGATCACAGGCTTAATAACAGCATGCAATGTCAAGCAGCTGCTTCCAAAGCCACCAAGATATTATCATGCATTAAAAGAGGCATGGAATCATGGGATACGGATGTAATTTAGACTATTTACAAGGCTCTGGTGCGTCCTCATCTGGAATATTCCATCCAGTTCTGGGCACCCGTTCATAGAAAGCACATTCATGTATCCAGCCATTCAGATAGGGAGACATGGAAAGCAGGGATGCACCTTCTCCCTTATACTGGAGTGAAGGTCTAAACAGGAACATAGACAGATCATTAACCCTTTAAATGGCAAGTACATCAATTCAACTGTGTTTCTTTTCCTACTGTTAACTGCCAAGCCCATAGAATCTACATGCCTGGCGTTTAAATGGGTTTGCAGCCCAAGAAAAAAAAAAAAAACATCCAATTTCCCCCCCAATCCAAAATTACTGTTTGCTGCTTCGTATGGTATTTTAGCAGCTGCTCTTGTAATCTTATGAATTTGTCTGGCAAAAACCTTTCTCATAGAAACATAGAAGGTTGACGGCAGAAGGAGACCA